>CM064899.1:15340658-16543158 GCA_030347415.2 Decapterus maruadsi
TATAACACATACTAAAGAACTCTTGCTTCACTTGAGGCCCTAGTCAGAATTCAGTTGTGTGACTTGTTTCTGTTGTAATAGTAAGAAGTAACCAAAAAACATGTACATCCCCAGGCCCAAATGGGATGGGTGCTGGATCCAAAAAGGAGTAGAGGATAAAGAATAAAAATCTGCAAGGCCGCTCCCGTAGAGAGTTTATTAAAGCAGAAGTAAGCGATCCGTTCGTTTTGGCTAACTTCCTGTCAGCGGATGGAGTTAGCAGTCCCCGCCCTCGTCCCTACGTTACGACATGCACGCGCATCCCTTGGCTGCACCCACAGAGCGGACCGCCCCTTTATGCCGTTCTCTCTCCTCATTGGATAAAGGTTGTAGGATACAAGGAAAGTTTTCTCCTCGGCTTACAGCAGAGCAGCTGCTGTCGGAAGATATAACTATGTAACAAATATTCCGCTTACTTCTGCTTTCATGTGGCGTTTCAATCAAAGGTTTCTATTGTAACACATAGGACACTTTGTCATAAAACAACAATGCATTTTGCATTAGCCGGGTAAAATTGGCTGGTTTGGTTACAGATGAAATAATTATATTTTCGAATTCTTGTTCGGGTCGTTCCTTCTTTGAAGTGCATAAGAGCCACTTGTGACACTAATTTCCAGGTTAATGCTAAGCATTGGCATCCATCAGGCCTCCATTAAGTAAAGTCTCACATCATCTGTGACCTAACCCATGCACCAGTATGAAATCCATCAGTGTATACAGTATGTATTTGCAGTATTAGCACAGTTGGAGGTTGTTCCAGGGCCAGGCATCTAACTTGCCTGTTATTTTCACAGTATCTTCTATCTCTTCCTGTAATACCAGACTGGCTGGATCTGTGGGTTAGATGCCACACTCTACTGGCTGTATGTTTGGGCTTGCTGTCTATGCTGCACAATCAATCTGGGACTGATCAGATGCCTGACTGAGAAGAATCTAAACATATTAAGTGACTAAAACTTTTGCAACACAGGAAAAAGTTCAGAAATGTGTCAATAAAACTGAACGATGCTACACTTTTTTTTCCCCTACATGAACTTGAAGCAGCGACAATAATTCAGAATAAAGCTAGATTTTCCCCAAAACAAACATGGCGCACTCTTATTTTCAGTTTAGTCCCATCCAAATGTGATGCAGTTGAACAAGACAAACGTAAAGTAAACACAACCTCAAATTGTTTTACAGTGACTTAATGACAGTAATCAAGAACATTTCAATGTTTACCTTCTGTAATCTTTTGGACTGTTTCGTAACATGAGTTCTGTAATTGTCAGTGGAATAAGTATTGTAAGTAACCTTCACAGCCCTGGTCACCTCCATCTGGGCTCAAGAAGGATTTTCCCATATTTTTTCACTCCATCTGACTCCAGATCATGTTTAATGTAACAAGAAGAAGGGATAATCAAAACAGCACCAGTCGTTCGGCCCCCTAAATCTGGAGCTGAGGCTGTGGCTAGACAGGAAATCTATGCGGAGAGAAATGGCTCATTGGCAAACCTTTACTATGAACCCAGCCATGTATGGTAGAGATAGGTGCAGTCAGCAAATTTTGGCCTTCACACAGGCAGTTCTAGGTTATGCCAGACTGTGCTCCCCTCAGCCACGGCTGTTCACACCTCGTTGTCTCCATCCACCTCCACTCGCTGATAATCACAGAACAGTTCTCTCCTTCTTACACTCCTCTCCTTTTTCTCTCGCTGCACCTTTGGCCAGGAAGGAGCTTTCACAACTCAAGTTGTGTGGCCACCCAAAAAGTGAGGCCGAGTCCAAAGTTTTGCAGGAACTTTACAGCTAGGCCTTGGGTTTCCACAGGATTGAGGAAATGAGAAAGGAGGAGAGGAAGAGAAGAGTGTGTGTAACACATAGGTTAACACAGATGAGAGAGGGGGAGAGCTGTGTGGAAGCACACCAGCAGAGAAAGAAACTTGATTTATTATCACCAAAAATCAACTGCAGATGTCAGTTCACAGATTCTTCCTCTACTGCCAATTATAGACACTCATGCAAAGATCTGCTCAGCCTCACAGTCTGGCTCTTTCCACACACACAAACACACAGATTTGCAGTGAGATGCGGGACATGCACCAACCTATGCATCCAATATCCACGCACGAGTACACACACCTGCCTTTCGCCCACGCTTTTAGATTTGATAAAAATCATAATCCTCTTGTCAAAGATGAAATTGAAGGCCTTTCACCCACCTGGATTATTTCCCACTGCTCTCTCTATGCGAATGCCAGTGGTGGATAATGAAGATGTCCATAAAAAAGCATTAGTGGTGTGATGTCAGCAATAATACTCCCCCTGAAAGATCTCTACCCTCCAGCTTTTTTCCTGCTGCATGTTGTTCCACTGCACCCGTCATTATGTGCTATTTCAAGTCGTTATTGTAATCACCAAACCGTCCTCGGGATTTAACATAATCTGTCTACAGATTTTTGGATTTCATTGTTTAGAGGAGGGAAGATGTGAACTTGATAATGGGTATGTATAAGTATGTATGGGAAACATGTCTAAAAGTATTTTATCCAGCATTGTCCAGTGTGGGCACTTAATCATATGTTCTCGAACTGGTTAAACAGACGTCAGCTCTCACTGTGGTTCCTGTGGGTCTAAGTTAAGGATGACACAGATAAATAGGTAGTAGCAGCGCTTAAAGTGTTGTCTTGTTACTTTTCTGATGGGTGAATATTCATTCTGTCCCACATTTACTTCTATTGAAGTCTGAAAACTGACAAATTCATGAGCATTTCTTGTTTCTCTTTGACTTTCCATTCCCATCTTCAATTCATCATCATTGCTGCTCTAGTTAGAACAGTTAATACTTCTGATCATTATTGATGTATTACAAGCGTTAGAACTGTGTCATCATGTTCTTCTTGTAGACTGGGTGTGAGGAAATTTGCAGCAGAACTACACTCTGCAATCACTGGGTGTGAAATCCAGTTCAGAGTGGTGACGTTTCATGTAGTGAGGATAATCCCGGAGACAAGTTGGGGTCAGTTCAGATTGTGGAGGCCAGGTGTTAGTAGTGATGTTTGTGGTGTGAGCCAGGGTGAGAACAAGACCACAACACGTACAGTAAGCGCTGTATGATTGTGTTGTTTGTGTTGTGTTGCTGCAGTGCTCAATCACAGACAGAACCACATTTACAAGCTCTGACCTCAGAAATTAAAGCTGACAACAAACTGTAAGCGCAGCTCGATGTTGTAACAGGATAGATGGAAACCATTTGCATTAGAGAGGTTGCTCCTCTGGCATCTTAAATGTCTCTGCTTCTTTAAAGGTGTTCAGAAATGGCCGTTTGTCCTGTTTGTCGCTCCTCCTTCGATTCATTCCACGATTCCTTCGTGAACAGCGTGACGCATAATTTGTGTGCCTGCATTATCCAATGCGAAAAAAAAAAACTACCACACTTTCATCCTGGATTTTACTTGAAAATAGAATTTTGCACAAAGTTTGGTCTACATCGTCTGATAGATGAGTTATTACACTAATTTTTTGACTCATAGTGGAATCAAATTCATTTTTCTTTTCTGTACACCTTTAACAGTGTGTGAGTGCACCACAGTGTCCAATTTGGTAAATGGTGTAAATTCACAAATACCGTATGAGAGAGGCAGCCTGTGCATGTTTAGAATGCTCCTTTAATTTGAGTATTTAAATGACGTCACCGACAGCTAAGGTATTCAGATAAGAGCTGGGATGAGAAAGAGAGCACATAGTTTTTCTACAGGATGAATGTGATGGGTGTAATTTTCATTTTCATTTAGTAACCTTTTATTTTGTAACGGATTACATCTCTTCCTTCATGTTTTTGGTTGTGTACATGGTGTGTACGTTGTGTGACGGTCTTTGAGAAAAAACATTTCCGTATGGGACAATAAAGGCATCCATCTAAGAAAACTCACCTTTCTTGCATCTCATGTGACTGTGACACCCTGAAGGAAAGCCACAACAGGCGCCATGCGCCTACAACTGATACTGCTCTACAGTCAACAGAGAGCAGTCTTACCCAGGACAAGTACAAAAAAAATACCACATGATGTGTCATGCTGACTAGTACACATTGTACAGTTTGTACAGATGGTCTTAACTAAATATTTCTTGTGTAACATAGTGGCCTGACAATGAGTATCAAACACATGAGTTAATTTTAACACATTCTTTATTTTAGGCTAACAGAATAAACGTGCAGTGCAAGGCATTTTCCGAAAAACAAAAAAACAACATATACCATTTAACTGTTATTGTAGTACAACTATGTGCAGATAATATCAAGACATAAACACAATGTGCATGTGCTTGAAATACAAACAAATGCACATGACTGTTGCAGCAAAGGCTCCATTTACTCTCATGTCATGGTGCAGGAAACATAAGGAATGTGTAGATGTGCAGTTTTGTTTGTCGGAGCCAGAGAAGTTCAGAGGAAAATATCAACAGTGTGAAAAGGTCATTTAGATTAGTAACAGGTAGCCAACGGTGAGCCTCTTTACAGATGTGTGTATACGACTCTTAGGGAGCAGCAATTTCCACTTATTAGCGCCAAATTAATTAAAGACAGCCCATGAATGAACACCATTGTGGAGAGCAGCAGAAGCAGTCAGTTGCACGAAATAGCGACAACTACGAAACCATGGGAAACTCTCTCCCCTCATGCTAGGAAACTACCATCAGCTGCTCTATTTACATTGTTATTACAGAACAATCACAGTGATATCAGGGACATACACAAGTTTATGATTCAGCTTAAAGTGTCTCAATGGTGTCCCAGTGATGGGTATTACAGGCTCTTTTACCATTTCTCTCATCAAAATGTTTATTGTTGAATTCTTAAAACATGAATCTGTCCATGTTCAACTCAACTTCTCAACATCTCAGCTCTTCTCACATTGTGTGCAGTTTGAGTAGATGATGGATTCTTTTCTCCAACAAGTGACAATTTCACCCAGAGTTTACATTCAGACATATTATTGTGTAGATGCTGTGGTGTTAGACGGAAGCACACCCAGGCTCTTCAAAGCTCTGATGGACAGATTTCTGTGATTTTAGTTTTTCATTGGTCTTTTACCTGAAGTATATTGAGTGAAAGTCGTCCTTTCAGCTTTAAAAGAAGAAAATGATCTGGCCTGTAATACATAACAGGCCTAGTTGTTCCCTATAAAACTATACAGCCAGTTCACAATATCCAGAACTGCTTGTCATGGCTCCCGTTTGAAAGAAATCAGCAGGAGGCAGCTGGAGTCTGATGGTAACACTAGCTGATGGACAGCCTCTTTTCTCAAAGTCTAGTATTATAATGGCACCTATAATATAATATATAGTAGTATCTAGCTGAACCTTTTTTTTCTCCCCTCCTGCTTTTCCCTGCTACTTCAGCTCCCACTATGTTTCCTGTGTGTGATAGCTGGATCCTGTAGACCTGCACTAGTGCTGACAGTCATCCATCATTATGTAGTCTCATACATCTGGTTAGTGCCATGGAGAAACACACATAATCATTCACTGTAGCTCTCTCTGTTGCTAAACATGCTTGACCTGTTTGTGAATACAGCTTTAGATTCATGGCTCCTACCAGAGGTGATTGATGAGTGTTTATCATGTATTATTAGCACATCTAAAAATTGTCAGATCTTACTGTACAACATCGAGGCTACCATTGTGTACAATCAATGTTAGAAATTTTAAAGTGACTGCATACAATGAAGGGTTTTTAAGGCAGTCACACCCTGTATGCATCCAACACCCTGCAGTCGGTTCACTACCTCCAATGGAAGTTCTACCATTTTATTTTTACCCTCTAACATTTTGAGCGACCTTGCCACCTTAATTGTAATTTGGTAATTGTAATTGTGAAAATAATTATTGTGATTAATGAGCAGTTCAGTGCTGCTACAGGTGACTGACCCTGTGACAAACGGTATGTTGAGTGCTATGATAAATGTGGCGCAGTGATGACACAGCATTAGCGCAGCCTAATCAGAGGGTTAATATGTTGGTTTACACTAAGTTAACGATCTGTGGGCTAAATAACTATAAAGCAGAGTCTAATTAGTATGTTTATGAGAACACTTTCATTTTGATAGATGACCGTGTCCTGTTCAGTGCCGCTAGCTAGCACAGCTAGCCTAATGTAAACATCTAAGTGACATACCAAGTTGTAAAAACATTTATGGGATTAAGAGGATGGTGGGGGTCAACAATGAGGTGTGTGTGCGTGCGCGAGAGTTTGATGGGGGTCAGCTGATATATCACTCAGTCATTTTTTTCTGCTGAGTGGAGTGTTTTGGAAATGGTGTTGAATTATTTTTTCTTTAATTTTCTTTCCTGGTTGGTGGAAACAGGCCTATGAATAAAATGCCAGCACTGTTTCTCTGTCATTCCTTCAGGGCACCGGGCTAATACTGTACACTGTACATATACACACTTGGTCCCCAATAAAATTCCCCCCTAAGGACCTGATTTTCCTGTAGGTTGTCATTGCGGAGATCCTTTGGGAATTTGTCACTGTCAGTGGAGTCAAAGAGCAAAAATTAAACGGAGTGAAGTTGATTTAGTTTTATGGCCATCCCTTTTGATATTTATATATTTAACATCACTGCTGCTGCTGCTGTGCCTCTTTCTACTCTCTTCTCAAGACGATCCAGTCCAGTTGATGAATTGACTCTGTGTTGCTTTTTAAGATAATGTCAAATATCTTGACCAGACCCAGAAGCATTGCTATGTTTGAAAAGAATGTTTCCATATTTTCATATCAAGGGACCCCCAAAAAAGATCACTTGTTTGTGTTGGAAGACTTTATCTGTGTATGGAAGCATTTTTCTGGACTGGCCTCTTATGGCCAAAATTATATGAACCACAATAAAAAATCCTTAATAGGCATAAAGGGGCGAATACACACCTAACAATAAATCATTCTTCTTTTTTAGCCAGAGGATAATCAGGCTTTGATTTAACACATTTTGTGCCAGTTTTATTTGACAATTTTCTCACATTTTCTCAGGCTGTTACCTTATATTTTGACAATTCAACGTTTAAGAAATTAAATCCACAGTCTGTCCCAGGTCAACCTAACTGTAAGTGTTTTTCCCAAATGGTGACAAATCATTCAGTAGTAAAAAATTCTTGAAATGCACTTAAACATGATGCATTATTCACATTCATTTATTTGTGGTGCAAAGTTGGGCAGAATAGCTAATGTTAAAAAAAAATTACAGCCACTAATGGCTTTCTAAATGTAATGTTATTTCTTTATCTCTACAGAGAAATTACTGGCTAAATTTATCCTTCAGAAATGTTACTCAAGATAAGCCTCTTTTTAATGTTGTATGCAAAACACATTTATCCACAATAGAGCAACAACAAAAAAAATCTAAGAAAATCTCATCCTACTGCCTGTTGAATTGATTTAACTGTGTAAGCCAGTGGAGAAAAATACAAAACATTTTGAGATGTGTTTTTAAGGCCATTATTGAGCATGGATGCTCCCTCTTTGCTCACACTTAACCAGTATTTAGTCACAACTGAGTGAACATCACTGTTCTGCACAGCTCAGACCCCGCTAATTAGTTTAACATTAGCAACCACAATCAAACATATGCTGTTCTCGAGTACGGGAAGTCGTAAACCTCAGTATTTACTTTGTGCGCCCCTGTTTGCACCATTAAAACAGCTAATAGGTAATAATGCCTTTCCCTCAATTGATAACAAGTATATTTAGTGCTTTGAGACTGTGTGTGGGTCATGCTTTGTTTGACTGCAGACTTTGAGAAAGTGAACTAATAGCACCATTAGGGTTAATTTTAAAGGCCACCTCTGTTCTTTTTGCCAGGACGTTTATGTTAAATGGGCATTAGTGTAAATAAAAGGCTGACGCAGGCGCAGTAATGATCGAACTAATAACTTCAGCTCATGATGTGACGTTTTCACAGTGCTCAGCATATCCATCATTTGTGAGACACAATCCTAGATCTTGGCCGCATCGAGTCTTGCACCCTGACACCTACTGAAATCTCATCCAATATCACCATTAATAGCTCAAGAGTGTCTCACCCCCTCGGCTATTTTATGACTGGCATTTTTTATGAGACCACAGTGGGTCCTCCAGCCCTGCGAGGTCAGACGGCACGACAGCAGCGGTCAGAATGAATGGCTCATTTCCTAGCTGTGGCGTGATGTGGAGGATACGGCTCCTCTGGCCTTTTCCTCCCGGGCTGTCAGTGACGAGACACACACACACTCACACACACAGAGCTAATCTTAAAGAGTGTGTCAAACCACTGTCTGCTAGCCCTGCTCCATGTACCAAACACCGCGCGGGTCGTTACGAGCTGTTTCTAGCGCGACGACTCTCCGCAGAAGATACAGTCACAGATGAATCTGAGGTGATCTCTTCCAGCGTAACTGGAAAAGGTAGCTGGTGTTTAGCCGCCCCCAGAAGATGTGGTTGATTTCATTTTATATGGAGTGAAACAATGAGTCAGGACGGGCTACTGCTGAGCTCTCGATGTAAAAGGCAGCCATCCCATCTGGAGGTGACTGAGTGGGATTTGTATCAGCCCAGTTCTGGATACCCCTGCTGTCTTCTTTTATACGTGCATAAGGAGAGAAGGAGGCGGAGGAGGAGGAGGAGGAGGAGGAGTGAAGGGGGGGAGGGGTAGGCGGTGAAAAAGGAATTCTGGCTTTTGCCTTGTGCGTTTTATGAGAACTCGGAGCAAACGTCATTGGACAGCCCACTCACAGATCAGGCCCCCATGGTTATAGGATATCTCTGGTTTCCATCACGAGGAAACACGCGTGCACACGCACACACATGCATGAGCATGTATTAAAAGACAATTATACACACGTGCCAACAAATCCTTGCAAACACACACACTGGACTTGCTTACGCCTGTGAACCTCAAACGCGAGTACAAGTGCGGCGACTCTTCCATACTCACTGACTTCAGCAAAATGTGGATCAATCATTTATCGAACACTCAATCTGCTCTCTGTGTCTCCATCACACACACACATGCAGGCACGCACACACGCACAGTGTGCAGCGAGGGTCTGGGAGCAATCAAATCGCTGCACTACACAGCCCGTCTGAATCCTGTTTTCCTGTGCGTCTGCACCCATGTACCAGCGGTTCCTCCCCAGTGCTCCAATAAAACCTCACTAATGATCCCCCTCGCCCCCCCTCCATTCCCCCCCCTCCCGCCCCTCGTCCACACCCTGGCTCTGGCACCCGGCCTGTAGATGCACAAACCAAGGGGCAGTTTACGAGTCAAACGGCCGTCCTTACCCGTGATGTCATCCGCAGCTCTCACTTAATCCCGCCAATCCCCCGAGAGCTGCCAGCCAGACACGCCAGAGGAGCACAGCCGCTACGACTCTGTTTCTACCTCCTCTTTGCAGCCTTCACCATCTTCTCTTTTCTGTTTTTGTTTTGTTTGTTTGTTTGCTCTTCAGGGTTGCAAGGAGGTCTTGCCTGCGCACCACACACTCACCGGGTCTGTGGGTGGATATTTTTATAAAGGGCTTTTCCCAAAATATACGGCTTGTCCAATTACTGACACATTAACTGCTTCTCATCTGACGCACCAAGCAGCGAGCGGACACTGACTCACTGTTTTCAGAATGACTCTATTCAAGCAGCATAGAGGGATTATAGGTTTCTTTCTGCCCTCTCCACAGCTACCTCCATCCAAATAGGAAGTACTCTGACATGCACTCACACCCTGTAAATCTACCACCTCATGTTTCTTCTTGGAAAAATAAGAAAGAATATATGATCTACTGCAGGTGACCAGTTAGCCGCAGTGCTGTATTTAAAGAAATGTACAGAGATTGAATAAGGTTTCGTCTGTGCAGAAAAACGATGAACTTCAGGCTCCTCTTAAGGAGACTGTGCTCAGTGAAATGTCATCCCGACTGCAGCTTCAAAGGAGAGCACTCAGCTTGTACACAACTTTTCCAGCTTAAAGCCTCAAAGCAGAATGTTTTCAGTTAATGTTGGACTTTCAGCTAATCTAAAATAGCAGTGAATTTGGTTTTCTTACTGTTTAATACTACGACGTAGTTTAGTAGTTTCTTTTCTTTTTTTTAATGATGAAAGCAGAGGTCTTGCTTCAGTCCAGGAGTGGTAATTGTGTAAATATTTGTTCCAGATTCAGCACCACAGGTCACCACAGTGTGATGTATGGCTGCTGTCGCGTAATCAGCTCTGGGAAATGGGCACACATGCACAGGGACACACATTTAGTCACATAGGCGCGCGCACACACACACACACACACACACACACACACACACACACACACACACACACACACACACACACACACACACACACACAAACTAGCTCTGATGTAGCAATAACTGTGAACAAACCTTCTACTTGTCTGTGGTCAGTAAACATCACTATGTTTTTTTTGTGTGCCAGTTTAAATAAGTGTTATTTTTTCAGATCCAGAGAGCATCTGAAAAACATCAGATGAATGGAATGAAACCTAATTAAAAATGGCTTAACTCTGTCCCTTTGTTTCAAACACACACACTATGTTTCCAGATATGTGCGACCCCAACACCCCATCTACAGTACTCACACACACAGAGACTCACATACACACCATACAAAATCCCCAACATAGGTAGTTAATTATGGGGGAAATGACCCTTTACTCATTTGAAAGGTATCCAGACAAGCTCTTACAACACCTACTCAATTAGCTGCCATTTGTACCCGTGAAATGAATGACTCTCTCTCTCTTCCTCAGTCACCCACAACGTGAACACTTCAGGCTTTGATCTGCTGTTGCATTAGATTCATCCTCCACAAGTCACATACTCCAACACTTATGGATGCATTAGTTATTTAAATCCATTAGGTGTAGGAATTTCTATAAAAAAAAAACACATTTAAAACAATGCCTTTTTTTTTTTTCTTTGAGCACCAGATATTTAGATTTAATTATATAAAGACTGAGAGTTGCACTGCAATTAGTGCCTCATGACAGAAGGGAACATGTTAGTTATGATGAGTGCAACAAAACTGAGAATATTTTATGATATTTCCTGACAGTAAATAGCTAGAACTTAATCAATCTGACTTCAGTTGGTAATATGTGAATGTTTTCTACACATGTTTTGTGTCAGGGATGTTTTATTTCCACACTAGATTTTTTCAGAGAGTTAATAGGCTCAACTTTTATAAGGTCAGCGTGTAGAACAGCACCCACTTGTCATTCACTGACATCTTGGTTGCAAAAATCTATCTGTTCTGAAAAGGAAGGCTCATTGCAGCAGTCTCCGTGCGTCTTTCCTTTTGTGCAACCTCTTAACAGTCCCTGGTCTGAGAGGGTGTTCGGGGCGGAGAGGACAGGTGACTGGCCTTCACTTCCCTTCCTCCTACCTCTGAAAAGAAAACAAGTCATAAACCAAAAGGAAAAAAAGGTTCTCAGCTAAAGAATCCACGGGGTGAATGGAGAGAGGGAGGAGTAGATGGAGCGAGAGAGTCCATTAAAAAGAATGACGGCCACAAAAAAAAGAGGAAAAAATCCCCACGGCAGCATACAATGCCATAGCTGGGGTTAAGTGCTAGGATTTCAGTCGATGGGGGATTTGGGGGTCCCTGCGTTTTTAAGCCTCTGTCCCCAAACCTCGCCTTCATCCCACCTCCCTCTCCAGTACGCGCTCTCTTTATTTCTCTTTCTCACTCTCACACACACATGCATGTCTCCCCCAGATCTACCATCTCCACCCCTCCTTCCCCGAGTCCCAGTCATCTGCCATAATCAGAACGATGATATACGGGCCCCATTAAAAGAGAGGGGCTGCTGACATGCAGGACAATAGCCCCTCACAGTGTGTCCAGGAAGCCTGCCCATCCAGGTGCACTCTCCCTTACAGCCAGAGGCCTGCCCATCTCCCTCCTTCTCCCTCTGTCTCTTTTTCCACCACTCTCACCCTCTTTTACCCCCCTCCCTCCTTTCCTCCCCCTAACCCTCCACGCTCAGTGTGAGCCCACTGAGAGGGAAGGAAGAAACAGGAGAGGAGGAGATGTGTGGGCGCGAGGAGGGATTTGCAGGACTGAGATTGGAGAGAGAGGAGGATAGTGTTGGGGGGTTAGGGGAGTGAGGGGAGAGCTCAGGTGTGCTGAAAAGACAGGACATTTGAGCAGTCAACAATTGGGTGGATGGGAGGGGAGGGTGGGAAGGGGGTCAGCAAGCGTGAAACAATGGTGATAATAAAAGTCTCCCCTTTCAACCCGTGTGCCCGCTGCCTCTCTCCCTCTTCCTCTCCTTTTTAGCTCGGTGTCTCCACGTACCTGACCTACCGCAGCGCACCATGGGGCGCCGAGGAGGGCTGAGGTCGGGGAGGGGGAGGAAGACGAGAGAGGGGCAGCTGATGATGGCGACGGGGGTGGGAGAAGTGCGTCACCGGCCGCCCATCAGCACATCCTTCACTGACAGCCGTCGGCCTGTCCATTAGCAGGTAATCTAGACCAGACACCATCCCTCCAACACACACACAGACACACACACTTTTGTGTTGTTTTTGTCCTTATGCGTACTCGCATGAATTCATTCTTCTTTCTTTTCTTTTTCTTTTGCAAATACATTTGATTTTTTGAAATTCTTCAAGAATACAGCACATGTACACGTTATTTCAATTTACATAGTCATCTCCAAAACACAGGGTGCAATGTTCTTCAGGTACATTGGCCGATTGAATTCACCCTATCCCACCCCTTCTTTCTTTTTTTAAAGGAACTGGGGACAGGATTTGTTAAAAAAATAAACATGCATTTTAAGATTTTTTATTGCTATTGGGTGATGAAGCGTTCAAGAGCAAAAAGAATGAGCCTACCCACGTATCTCTCCGTTGCCTTGAACAGGCTGTGTGCTGCATATTCGTGGTACGAATTTCCCGCGCGGTCCTGTGGATGTGACGTCAGATGAAGCTCGACGGCTTTCAACTTGGATACGGGAAGAAGACATGCACGGTGGACCCCAACTAGCGTTTGAATAGTAATGGATTCTGCTACAGCCAGCAAACGACCCAACACCACAAGAAGTCCACTAAAAAGTAAATATAATATACTAAAGATACACTAAAATATACATTGTTAGTTTACCTACTTTGTCACTTGACATGATGCTGTTCGCAGCTGTAGGCTACCAACGTCATTCCACGGAGGCATAGCCTACACGTGAACAGCGAGTAAAGAAATAGCTGTGTCACAGTATCAGCTCCCGCGTTGGCTGCAGTTATGCTATATATTGGTTATGGTTATGTTTTTTCTGGCTTCTCAACCCTTAAATCAATAGGAGAGCAGAGAGACAGGAAATGGGGAGACAGAGACGGGGAGAATGACATGCAGCAAAGGGCCTCCGGTGCGAGGTGGCTGCGGTGAGGACCATAGCCCCTGCTCTACCCACTGAGCTACACGACGCCCCACTCCCATGAGGTATTGATTGATTGATTGATTGAAAACTTTATTGAACAACATTAGACAATAGACACGTGTTCAAAAGGATTAAAAACACAGTAAAACCCAAAGGCTTGTTTCCATTGTGGTCCTATTTGGTGGTAGACGGCACAGTTCTTGCTGATGATCGACAGTGCGCGAAGCATCGATTTGGCAACGTGCAGGTTAGGATATTAATGTAACTGATGTGAAGGGATGTTTTTACGTCTAGCGATGAAATTCCTCAACACTTTTACCCATGCATGTGTACTGTAAATCCCACCGGCCAGTCAACCGTTGAGGCATATGGTCTCTCCCTTTCCCCTCGGTGGCTCATGACCTAGACACTGTCACCAATATGGAGGGCCACCACCAGACCCCCGAGAGCCTTCACGGTCCACTGCACAAATCCTCTTCTGCGCCAACTGGTCCCCTGATACACAGTGACTATCTGCCCGCTGCTCTCTGTGTGGTCCTCGTCTGAGCTTAAACAAAGAGAAAAAGAAAATGTTAAAGAGAGCTGACATGTCCGTCTGAGGCCGTGTCCTTTTTCACGCGGTCACTTATTTCTTATCTGTTGTGGAGATTCAGAGGCAGTTAGTAGTAGAAACTAGTTTCTTTGCTTTTTTCTTCATTTTGTGTGAACCATGTCATTAGACTTGTTTCTGTGTTGTTTAAATGGTAAACATTATGTCAAGCATCTGCAAGAGCCTGGCTAGCGTCCCTGAGAAGGTTTCTCTGATATTCGACCAATCTGAGATCAGCATTGTTTTACTGTTTCGATAGATCTTAGCATCTAGAGCTTTTTTTTTTTTTTTTTCCAAGACGTCTCTTCCGCGTCCGTTTTTTAAGCTTTGCCTCTCTTGTCTTTAGCCAAGCTGTGCTCCCTCGCCATCCCTCGCCTCCAAGTCCTGGGAGGGAAATGAAAGCTGGTTGTGGAGATGCAGTCAACAAGGTGGTAGGAATTTTAATGACTGGCTTTCTGCTGCCTTTTCCTCTCCCGCCGTTTTGGCACTCAAATAATGATCCGGCAGGCTTTGCCATTTGGCACCCACTGACTTTCCTCACTAAAAAAAGGTGGTGGACAGAATAAAGGGCAAGTCCGCCACAACCCCCTGCCCACTCTCTGATAAAAGACAAAGTACATTTTAATTAAATCCAAGGCAAAACAGCTTGAATAATGGTTGGACCTAATTTTCTCTAAGGTTTACTTTCTTACACCGCTGTTTTGTTTCTTTTACCGTCTCGGTGTTACTTTCGTTCACTCTACATGCTTCACACAGGCTTTACTTGCAGCTAACGCATATACACATGCTGATGTGAAAAAAGTAGTCCTAATGTACACATACATAATCACACACTGTCATGCACACTTTATTTCAGACATGAAATAAATTTCAGACATGAAATAAAGGTGATGGGGCATCAGACCTCTTTTTGGCAGACATTGCAAGAGCGCAGTGAGCAGAGAGCATTCGTCACGACCAATCAGAAGAGTCAGTAGAGTTTGTTATTGGAGCTCTGATTTTGGAGCGGGGTTCCTCACACACTCAGCGGTAGGTAAGGCTGACAAAGTCCTGGCTTGTGTGTGTCTCAGCGCAAGTGTGTGGCACACTCTGTTCCTATCAGACCTCGCTCTCCTTCTCTTGAAGCAGAACAGATCCTCTGGATAAGCTCACCCAGTGGCAAAGAGTCCCCCACCCCAGCAAACCCCCAGCCATACATGCATATTTACTCCTATATTATATGCCTCCCCTCCTCCCTTCTCCACCATCTCTCCTGTCTTTATCAAATAGATGGAGCACATAATGGAACAATGTGTCTGATTGCACCCTTTTGGATTGTGTACTGGAGACGACAGTCCTGAGTTTCTCTGTCCTGCCAGGCAGCCAGGAAACACAGAGCAGGACCGAACTGCTGGGAGCAGACAGCGGCTCATTGCCAATGTCAGGCTACCAGCGCAATGGTATATTGCTGCGTGAATGACTATGGCATTGCATGTGTCTCTCAGGATGTGAGTGTGGCCATGTGCACACACACACACCTGTACATGTACATATGTCCACTATACAGTCGAGCATTTTTCCGTGTCTGTATTTGATTGAGTATTTTCCATTATAGGTTCCAAACTGAGGGAAAAAAACATGTCTTCATAATTAGAGACTGAGTCATCTATATTCCATAGATATTGTATGATAAACCTGAGCTAATCCTACTTTCCAAAATGGATTTTGGGCCTTCAGCAAATAAACTCTTCCCTTCCTTTCATGCCACAAACACTGCCTCCAATGTCAGGATCCCTGTAGTAGCAAAGTTGATTTTATTCTTTTTTTTTCCTGCAGGGCAACAATTGTACAATTGAGTAGTTTGTTTTCCAAGTTGTATCAGGATGAACACATTTTTTGTTATTTTGCTCAGCGCGTCAGAGTGCAACATCACCTCACAGCATTTAAAGAACGGCCAATTTTTGGACAATCAAGAATTGTTGAACACTGCACGAAACCAGAAATCCATTTACTTTTTTAAGTAACACAAAGACGTCAGCTGGTATTAACCATGGTCACTTCATTTCCTCCTCACTGGCACTGGAAAGTCGACTGTAGCTGAACTGTAAGATGACATCACACATGAGCACAACATGAACAAGCAATTATTGTAAATCAGTCATTGAAATCACAACTCTGTGATGTGGTGACTGATGGTGGGAACACTGAGGAGCCAGTGATCCAGTGATAAAACTAAGTTTTGCAGTGCCTTGACTTTTAGTTAAATAAAAACACATTTGGAAATAAAGACCAAAGAGTGACCATTATGGTTCAGAAAAAAAAAACATGTTATTGTAGAAGGATTCTGGAGATTAAGTTTAGAGTTTTGTTTACATCCATGTAGGTAATTCCCTGGAGTTACAGGAGCACACGTGCGCACACACATACAGCAGAGTAGCCGATCCCAGAGGAAAAGTTGAGAGGTGCCACATTGACCCCAGGCCTACAGGTGTGTGTAAGCCCAGTCTTCTACACACACTGGAGTCTCAGCAGCTGACAGGCTATAAGTGTCCCACAGTAGTCTTGTTCCAACTGACAACTTCAAAGGTTACATTGAATGGGTCACAACAAAACATTATTTTCAGCATATGTGTGACATGATGACGGAGAGGAAAAAAATCCCCAAAATAGAGTGGCAACTTGTCCAGTTTTACCACATGGCAAATGTCACTGCGTGACATATATGGGCTTATGAAAATGGCAAGCGAGGACAGGGCAGATTGCGAATCCAATCGTCTGTCACACTTTATTAGCCTTGCCAGAAAGACAGAATCTTTCCCATCTCGCTATGTGACACATTTGGTCCACAGATGAGCTCCGCTGTAAAACAAGCCATTGGATGTTAACAGAAACCACACTTCCGAATAAAATCCTTCCAGTGATGAGCAATCAGCATTTTGTGTGTGCGGGCTAACGTTTGCGCGCCGGCGCCATGCTGAGCAGCTGTCACTCTTCCTGCTTCTCTGACCTCATCTGAACAAACATCACTTAAAATTCATTTGGAAGCTACACACGCTGAACTTTGACATGTAGGTTCATTGTTTTCTTTTCTTTTTTTTCTCCCCCTTGAAATGAGAGGAGAAGGCCCAAGTGGTAACAATTTGAAGTCAATAAACTCTTCTCCGCTAAAATGCCCTGGCTTCAAAAGAGTAGTGTGGGTGTTCTGCACGGCGGTAATGGAATTGTTAAGCATGCTCAGGGATTTGGCAGCCGGCTCCCCTTGGAAAAGAGAAGGAGTGGAGGATGACAACCTGTTAAAACCCAGTGTTTGTTCCTCTATTTCTCTCCCATCATGAGGTAGAGTGAGGAACGTGCACAGGAAGCAGGGTTTATATAGGTGCTCTTAATTCATGCAGTCAATACAAAGGTATTGGTATTGTATAAATACATATGCCTGTGCACAAATTAGTAAAAACGCACACAAATGTTTATCTTCAATATACATGCTGATCCAGTGGTGGTGTAATGTCTTGCTCTGACTGGCCAGAAGCGATTCCTATGAAAGGAGGCCCTGTCAATAACTACAGAGAGGTGGAAAGAGACGAGCCGAGTGCAAGTCTATTGTGCAACATGTGTTTGTGCATCTGACACAGGAGGGCAGTCTTTCAACGCTTCCCTCCGTCTGTGGAGGAGACGGGCTGACTGGTTGCCCTGTACCCTCAGACACCCACGTCTGCTGCTGCTGCTGTTGTGGTTGTTTTCTCACACGACGTCAAGCGTATAACTGACAGGGATCATCGTTTCGTCCCAATTCGTCTTCATCGGGAAGAGAAACTGTGTCTGAGCTGCTTCCGCTCAGGGAAACAAACCTCACCTCCAGCTCGAGCTTTTACTTCTGTTTGCCTCCTTTGCCACTTTCCACTCCGGCTTTTGCTCAAGTTCGGGGAAAGTCATTCAAGTAGACGACCTCCTCCTTTCACCACAAC
Source organism: Decapterus maruadsi (assembly GCA_030347415.2). Taxonomy (NCBI): domain Eukaryota; kingdom Metazoa; phylum Chordata; class Actinopteri; order Carangiformes; family Carangidae; genus Decapterus; species Decapterus maruadsi. The sequence continues at coordinate 15,358,628 of CM064899.1, forward strand.
TACATCACTTGTCCCCGTGTCACCCTTCTTCCATGCTTACGCCTCTTTCGGCTTGCTTTCAACTGCTTGAGCTGTCACAGAGTGTCAGCATCAGACCGTCTGTTCCCTCAGGACTGGCTGTGTCCCCTCAACAAACAACACACAGTTCTGATGTGCATTGTAAATCCCCCTGCATGTGTCTCTTCTTCTTTCCTCCTGCAGACTGTAGTTGTGTTAGAGAAATTCTTCATTAATTCTTCTGTGTGAATCCCCATTGATTTTTTTTTATTTTTTAGGGGGGGGTTGGGGTGGTCCTACAGAGGAAGTGGCAGCAAAACCCCGGGAAGTGCTGCCGTTTTTTGATGTGTTGCCGAAGTCCCACCCCGCCCCCCCACCTCCACCTCCACCTCCATCCACCATCAGCCCTCCCCGCCCGACACCCTTGGCTTTAGCTCCTATTAATCATCCTGTCAGTCCGGCAACACACGTTTGCTTTCTCACTGTGGACACACATACACAAGAGCATGCAGCACAACAAACAAATAAATAATGTTGCTGGTCACTGCCAGGCTACAGGAGTCTGACGGGAGAATGAGAAAAATAATCTCTATGGAAATGGAAACGGTGCAGGAGAGCTGCCGGGTTTGTTTGCTACTTGCAGTGTTTGTGCTTTAGTTGTTGAAACCTTTATTGGCCTTTGTTGGGTTGTAGAGTGTTTGGTGTTTTATGGTTTGTTTCCTATGTGATGTCAGGCTTATAGTGTAAGTGTGTAGCTTGGCCTAAGTTATTTTTTTTTTCCTCGTGATGGGAAGTCATCCGCTCCTGTGGGGAAAAGAGGCTAACTTGAAAATGTTTGCCACGGAGTACAATGCACGGCAGCACTTAGTAGCACAGCTCTGGATTGGTGTGTGTGTGTGTACATGATGAGGAGTGTTAAACTATGTGGATGTGTATCAAGAAGAGTTTTTTTTTGTGTGTGATTTTTCTGAAATCCCTCCGGGTGCCCCTTGGATTGAGGGTGTGCGCGCCTTGGCCATAGAAACATGTAACTGAAAAGCAGATCTGTTTATAAGAACACCAACAAGACTTTCAGATTTGGGTAAGAGATGGAAACTTTGCAACAAAATTAATTATGTATTCAAGCAAATTGAAAGCACGTCATTACATATGACATGAAAACTACACCATAGTCTACGCTGCACATTAGCATTGATTTTGCTTCATAGCCATAAGAGGAAAAAATAGTTGAACACAAGAGCCTTTCTCATCCCTCCTGCTAAGCATTTTTACGGCTGTGGGTATGTGTGTGTGTGTGTTGTGTTGTGTTGGGGGGGCCCCTCTATAGCTGGCTGCAGTGACATCACTCCCCCTCCATACAGTATTATAATACACCAGGGCAGTCTCAGTGCTCAGATGGAGGCTGTGGGATCTAGAGCTGTTATAGTATATGCCCCATGTTCATGAGGAAGGATTTTCTTTTCACAGAAACTGAAAAGAAATCAACTTTTTGGGTTTAAATCCATCTATTTTTAGTTAATTGGCTTTGTGGTTTGTGTATGTCTTGTAAATCTGTGACATATTAAATCAGTATGTTTTCTACTGCTGTAGTGACTGCAACACTTGAATTGAAAGACATAGTTCACTGGCATATATACATCTGAATATAATTTGTCCATCATATCAGTCATAATAATATTAATGATAATAACAGGAGTTGATTTAAGGGGTTAGTTAATAATAAACAATAATAATTCAGCCAATTTATGAGTCACTTCCTTTGTACAGCCTGATGGCAATGTATGTATATGACATAGTGCGGGACACAGCAAACTTTGTTTGGCCATTGTACCTTGTGATTACACATTTCCCTCGGCCCCGCTGTGTTATCAAAGCCCAGTAGCAGTGAGAAAGGGTCATTGAAGCTGCTATGATGAGAACAAAATCCCAGATCAGATCTTTGAAGGAGGTGAGAGCAGAAATCTCAGGTTGGACCTTCAAGGGGGTTTGTTTCAAAGATGAAAACCAGAAATCCCAGAAGCTGGTGTGCGTGCTTCAAAGGGCTGCTGAGGGGTGGCAGGCGGCTCTCTGGAGTCCCTAACCCGCCGCCATGCCAGCCTGGTGTGAAATGGACACTTGTGGGCTCGGGCCTGTTCTATCTGTCCACAGTTGTTAATGATAACATGCCCGGGCCTCAGCACTTGATGCTGCCCACATGAGCCTCTTGTAACCTGCCAAGTTGTGTGTATGTTCTTAGTGCTAATACTTCTGCACCCGTGTTGGGTACCTTCTGCACTCCTTCTGCATAGTGGCTCTCACCGGGCAAGTTTAGCAGAGGGAAGGAGCAGTCCACAGCAGCCTGTATTTTTCTGATTCTTTTTTCCCCCCAGTTAATGTATTTTACATATTTAACTGAAGACTGTCAAACCACTTTTTGACTGCACTGCATTTTATTTAGAAAATGAAACACAATCTAATGTTTTTATTCATTTCTTTATTTGAATCAACCTGTTAACTTTTTAATTTGTGTGTTTTTTTCATAATTGTGGAATTAGTTTTATTATTTCACTTTAGACAATAGATTTTATAATATTAGAATAAATTGTCTTCACACATGCTATGCTTTTATATATATGTTAGATAACATTTACAAACCCATTTTATAAAACTGTAACGCAGGCCCAAAGGCCTCTTGGCCTGTATCATAAAATACATTTGGACCTTCCAGTAAATACTCCATAGTAGCAGTATACAGCTCATACTGTTGCTGTATAGCCTGCGTATATATGTCAGTGAACTTGCATAAAGCTGTGTGCTCTTTGGCTGAGTTGTAAAATATGACAGGCTATTTTCCCCCTTCGCTTCAAACTAAAAGATTAACATTGTGATTCCCAGTGTCCCAGCAGACAGCTTGATTGATTACATCATATTAAGGTCATTTCTACATCGGGGTAATTTTCACTCAAGCCTCCCGGCGATATTTTAATGTGCATTTGTTTGGCGAGGTTGTCGGCTCCTCGCTCCTCTGATCTGCGGGGAAATGGATGGCGACATTAACGAGCGATTAATTAAAAGCAACAACATTAATGATGATGGGATGGGAGGCGGCCCGGGATGCTTTGCCGATTTTTTTCGGAAGTATACTTGAAGTCCCCTCTCAGATCCAGTCAGATTTTGCATATTTCTTATTTACATTTTCGCAAACTGACCGCAGCCCTGCTTTCATTTGTTGCGTTCAGCCCAAATGTTTTTTTTAAAGTAACATGTATTTTATTATAATCAAACCTCTTGTTATTCGTAAAAGTCATATTCATATTTTTTTTGCAATTAAATATCATAACGGATATTCTGTGATTTTCATTGTTGCCATTAAAAACTGATTTCTCATATGTAAAATTAGCGAAATTATTTCGGTGAGAATAAATGACGTCAGAGAAATCACTCAGGGAAAAAACGAAAAAAAAAAAACAGATTAAAATCCTTTATTGAGTTGTGTTTTGGCCTCGTCGATAGCAGTGAGTCAGCAGTGCTGGAGCTGAACTGACAGGTGAACTCACACACAATGAAACACTCACACAAAGGAATTTTTAACAGTTTTATGTTGCATGAGGATCAAGGTGTTTTTAATGAGGATTAATGTAGCCTATAATATGTACAAGACATCTTGTTTTTGGGATGTATTTTTATTTAATTTATTTTTTTTTACATTTTTAATTGTCTTATTTCAAAACCACCAATCAGTCTGGTCAACCACCAACCCACACTCAAGACACACGCACATATTTGAAACATTATGTATTTTACTTTCTTTTTTTATATAGCTCTCCAGATGTGAACTGCCAGTTAGACACGGTTGCAGGCTGCAGTGTGTGCGTGTGAGAGAAAGAGACTGTGTGTGTGTGAGAGAGACTGTGTGTGTACAGTCTCTGCCCTCTAACCTAGTCATATCCCCGCTATCAGTAGCTGTGGCGCAGCGCCCGTCTGTCTCTGACAGCATGTTAACAACACTTGCAAAAGGCCCCAAAGAAACGTCTTGGATTAGCGGTCAGATTTCTCATTTCCCATAGACGCACAAGGTCTTGAACCCAATTAATGGCCAATAATTACCAAGGCAACATCACTGTGACCGCTTCTGGGGACTTCATTAGAGGAGAGGAGGGAGCGGCCTGCGGAGAGCCACTCCAAACTCATACTTCAGAACAGAAAGGGGGGGCGAGGGGGTGGGGGGTAATTGATTAGCTGCTGTGTTGGTGGAGAATATGTAGGCTATCGATCAGTCAGTGTAGTGTGTAGTAGTGCAGGTGATTGTTGTTGTGCTCATCATTTTCTTGTCTGAGGTATTGTCTCCCTTGTTACGTTACACCTATACGCCTACAGAGAAGGATGTGTGCGTCTGCGTGTGCCTACCCCCCTTCCCACCCCCCCACCCCCACACGCACATATAGCCTACTGCAAGTCGCAGCACCCCGCCGCAGCTAGTTACCATGTTTATGCTCCCATTACATCGACTGTGGCAGAATTACAGTTAGCAAATTTACAATGCTCACAGCGCGGACCAAAAAAAGGGGGGCGTCGCGGCTTTTTGATGTCCCCTGGCCCGCGTCATCCGCAGGCCGGACCGAGAGGTGCTCCATTTCACATATCTAATGTGCGCTGATGTTATCTGCGCCCAGTGTCTAATCCACAGACCCGGAGCCCTTTCCACCGTGGATAAAGCTTGGGTTTCAGCAGCCTGTGTGTGTGTATGTGTGTGTGAGGAAGGTGGGGGGTACAGTCACCGCAGTCTGACCACACCAGTCCACAGTGTTACAAACTTCTGTACACCCCCGCTCTCCACTCCCCCCCTCCCTCCCTCAAAACCTGTAGCCTATGTTTTCAAATGCATCAGCATTAGCCTACATTTTTGTGAATGACTTCTGGTGTTAGGTCCGTGTGGCCTGGTGCAGTCTATGAAATTCCCTCCATCAAGGGTCAGTTGTTATCTGGGGAGAAAAAACGGCCAGGGCGTAGTAATCACCTCATCATTATGAGATTAAGAAACTTGACGCAAATTGTGTCCTTTTACTTTGTATGAGCAGCTAAACAATTAGACTACACATAAATAGGCCCCGGTGAAGGGACATGTGGGCTACTATATTGAGCGGACAATATGTGGACATGCAAACAATGCAGTGTGCAGACATATAGACTACACTGGCTTTATTGTAGCCTATAAAGTGTCCAGATCAGCTGCTGCAGAGGTGGCGCGTGGCCTTTAAAACGCGCTGCCGGTAGGACTAGTTAATAAAAATAATTGTCGCCCAGTTCTTTGCATTTTATTTAACATTATTTTGTTTTGTTTGTTTACAATTTGAGTTGATTATAGATTGCATCTTAATGAGACTCGTCATTAAAACAGAGTGATCCAGTGCAGATGTCTGAGCAGCGGGTCTGCAGCGCAGCGCAGCACGGCGCGGTTCTCTCTTCCGGGGGGACTGAGGAGAACAGTGCAGCTTTCCTGCGCTCCGCAAGCGGTGGGACAACAGAGAGAGAAAGAAAGAAAGAAAGAAAGAAAGAAAAAAAGCCACATCTCTGGAAAGCAAAAAAAAAAAAAAGGCAAGTTTGCCTGCACAGCCATTCCACGTGTCCACAACCCGTTAAAGGTCGGTGTTTAAATGACGCAGAAAAGTATTCCCCCAACGGGCCAGTGTCGGGGAGCAGCACTTTTTTTTTCCTCCTCTGCGAGCATAACCACAGTTAATTGCTGCTTTAAAAAAGGTGTTGCACCGTGTGAAAGCATCTGTCCAACCCGATGTGCAAGAGGCATTCACGGGCCTGAACCGGCTGATGAAAATCATGTCGACAAACAGGAGAGAGTTCTGCTGAATGCCTTTTTTTTTTTTTTTTTTTTCATTTTCTTGTCACTGCAGCTGGCGGAAGGACTTGGTATCGATAAGACCAATCGATTATTGATAGTTTGTGCACGCCCACGCTTTAGACACAAAGGAATAAAATAAAAAAAATAAAAAATCTTTGCACACCGCATTGTTTATTTATCCTACCTGTTTATTGCCAGTGTCTCATTGTGCCGTGTGAAGGGCAGTGGAGCTCGTGTCGAGTCTCCATCTGAATCGAATATGATATGAAAGGATGTTTTCTTTTAACACGGAGTTAGACAGAAAAAAGTCATAGGCTGTTTAATAAGGTGACCACCTTCTGACACTTCACACTCCCAATAGGTAGCCTATGAAAACATACGCAGCCTGGTTCACGCGCTTCCGTGAACTCTGTTTAATCAAAAAAAAAAAAAAAAAAAAAAACTCCCGACCTCATAATGCCAAGACCAACTCCCTATACAGCTAATATATGCTGATTATTATTGATTAATGATCACGTCATGGGAAAACATCCCACGGCAATTTGTGTCCAATATAGTCTAGAGACGTGTTTGATGAACTCGAGCCTTTATTCAAATCAGTAGGTAGTTAATGTGCATTATAATGAGCAACAAGCTGCGGCTCAAAGCATCCAAGCAGAAAACAGGTCAGGCAGGCTCTTGACCGTGTTTTATTATCATTATTATTATCATCACTATTATTATTATTATTATTATTATTATTAGTGTCTATAGGCCAATAATAATTCTATACGCATGGATTGTTATGGGAAGAAGGCCTATCTCATAAAAAGTGTGGTGTGATTGGTGTGCGGAGAATTGATGCCGCTCCTCCCAGCAGACTGCAGTTGCTCCATCACCACCGATCTTTAATAGGCTCCAACATAGAGCCGCCTTTATTCAGCCAAACTAGACAGAAACTATTCCCATATGACAAGAAGGTTGAAGGCCCAGGCACCACCTGAATATGACGAGCAGCCTGCCTCCATCAGTCTAACTGGACTTTATTCAACTCCTCTTTAGAACATGCGTATATAAATAAACAAAACCATAATTCATATCCATTTGATAAGCCTCTTTTCTTCGTATTTATTGGCCCATATTATTATCTTTCGACTAAAGTTAATAAATAAAATAAATAACCAAAATTATATTTGTGTATATATGTATATAAATATACAAACATGTCGTTTATTTATCAGTATATCGTTTAATGATAATAATAACAATATCAATAATAATAATAATTCCAAATATAGCCTATTTAAAAAAAAAGAAAAGAAAATCATGCTGAATTGTTGCAACAAAATTAATAGATCGTACAGGCCTAATAGAAGGTCCCAATTCTCCTTATGGTATAAATACATTTACACAAATTGCAACGTTAATCTTTACATAGATGTTATGATATATTAAAACAGTGTTGCACAATCATATATTTGGATGAATATTTGACAAATAGAAATTTAAAAAATTACCTTGTAGTTCTCCAGTCTGCACCAGACTGCCGGATGCACCGTCTCCACCTCCCTGCAGCAAACAAACAAACAGGTGCAAGTCAGACTCTCAAAGACAAAGTCTGCAGACTCTCCAGCTCAGTGATCTGAGCTCAACTTTACGCGCTAACAGTGAGACACAAACATTTCTTCAAGAAATAAGTGCTGCGAATACGGCTGTTACACATGTGAACTTCTCTCCGGTGCATGCGGTGCTGCATGGTGGAGGCTCCGTGCATGTGTCAAACAGCTGCTGGCCGCTGCCTGTCCTGAGGGCAACAAGGTTTCACACACACACACACACACACACACACACACACACACACACACACACACACACACACACACACACACACACACACACACACACACACACACACACACACACACAAAACACCCTGTAAAGTACAACTTCCAAATGAGCCTTGCACCTATTTACGCCTGCATGTGAATTAATGAAGTTAAAAATAGCCTCTGCAATTCGAGCACTTTTTGGCACAACCCATGATAAGGTATAAGTCGCACCAACAGCTTCAATACATAGTCCGTGTTAATGTACAAATTCACGAATCTCGCGGTAACATTATAAGGGAAATACACATGATAAAAAAATATTATTATTGTTAATAATGGTAATTTAATAATAACAATACCAATAGACCCAATAATAAAAATAAAATCAATTAATCCATTGTTATAATAGGACCTTGACCTCACCATACCTCGGTGTCCACCGCCGGTTGGAGAAAACCAAGTCGTCGCTGTTTAAAGGGGTAAAAAATCCAAGAAGGTGCTGGCAGGAGCTGAATGGGGCGGGTGGGGTGGGTTGTGTGTGTGTGTGTGTGTGTGGTGGTGGGGGTGTAGGGGTGAGGAGGGGGGGACGATGGTAAGGGGGGAGGGAGGGAAGGTGAGATTGTGAGGAGAGAGCAGGAGGAGGAGGAGGAGGAAGAGGAGGAGGGGAAGAGATAAGTGATCTAAAGGGGAGACGATAGGACAAAAAAGTGATGATGATGAATACATTGGAAAGTTTTTTGGCCCCGGCGAGGGTGTCAGATTGAATGGCCTGTGCGCATGTGCGAAGGTGTCCAAACTGACAATGCTGGTGAGATGAAGATAGTGTTGTTGCTGCTTCTGGGCTCACGGAGGACGACGAGAGGAATCTACAAGCCGACAAGATGAGATCCAAGGCGAGGGCGAGAAAACTGGCCAAAAGTAGGTCTTCTTTTTCACCCTTCTTATCGCTTTCAGCCGCCGGCTCCTCAATCCCCGGGTCTGTTAGATGTCCACTGTGTCCTTGTCATTTGTCATATCCTTAAAAAAAACAGAGGAGGGGGCGACTCTTTGTCCAGAGATAACTTTTTTGAGTTGTTGCTGCTGAAAGTGAGTCCCGCTCCGGCGGCGCAGCCTCGTTCCTCCTGCATGCTGCGGTCTTTGGCTTCGTTTGGTTCTCCCCGTGTCAGAAAGTTTCATGTGTGATGAGAAACGCCGCTGGTGCTTTCGCTGATCTCAACTGCTGTAAAAGAGAGAAACACTACCCGTCCAACATTGAGCTCCGTCTCGTTCATTTGCTCTTTTCGGTTTTGTCGGAGGTTTCACTGTGAGGCGGAAGATTTCGTTTCCACTAGAAAGTTACCAAGAAAGTTGTCGAAATGGATAGTAACTTTTTTCTTTTTTTTTAGAGCCACTTCCAAGTCTTGTGAAATAATATTCCCGGCTTTTGAAATAGTGGGCGCTGTGGCACTGCTCTGCTGCTGCTGCTGCTGCTGCTGCTGCACAGCTCACACCGAGCTGAGCGCACTCTTTCTCTCGCCTGCGCGCCTAGACGCCAAGAAGTGAATTTAGACAGAAAGAGCAAATATTTTAATGCAGATTTTTTTTCCCACCCTCTGTAGCCCGATGCTGCTTTCACCGCATAAGGTATCGCTCTATACGGCAACTTAGCTCAGTCCCAGGGCCCTCGGACTGCTGCAGACTGGTTCCTCCTCCAGGGAATGCCAATCAATAATGCGTCTTGTGCAAGAAAGCGCCCATACTACTACAACTACTACTGCTGCTGCTCACTGGACTGCTTGCTCGCGTCATACGGAAAAATCATGTATTCAGTTTTGTGATCATGACCACTTTGTTGTTGGAAAAGCAGCATGTTTATTGTTTGACATTTGTTTATTGTTGGTGGGTTGATTTATGAATCGCCTTCATTTCCAGCGTCTCCTTTTTTTAAAAAGTCCTGCACGAATGCACTTTGTTTTCTACGGACACTCATGTGGGTCAATCTATCTTTTTATTATTATTTTAAATTCACAGCTCACTTGTAAGACGGCATAACAACATAACATTCACGTGGCTCTGTTTGCATTTGCTTTTGTGTTGTTTCTAATATTTTATCTACAGCGAGTTTCGATTGAGTTGTTGTGTAGATGCAGAGCTGAGACTGAGGGAAGCGTCTGTGTTGTTTTCAGGACAAACTGGAGTTATTAAAAGTTTTGTTGCTGAGCTTCAGTCCATGTTTACAGGCCTTTAAAAACGTTGTAACTTTGCCAAAGCCACTGGCCTCCCTCATTCAACATGAACCTCGATTTTAGCATTGGGCATTAAAATATTAAAATTTATATTTCAGATCATTCAGATAAATAAATATTCGTGCACAGAATTCCAACCCAGTCTGGAACGTGTTTATTTCAAATTACCATGCACCCCTCATGCGTTTTTAAAAATACTACCTCTTCCTCCTCGAGATGGGATTATTATTACATATTTAGCGCTTATGTCTTCAGATAAACGATAACAATATACACAGTAATAAACACTGTTTATAGTTTTAATGGTTTTGTGTTTTTGTTTTTGTTTTGTTTTTTTTGCAGTCATGTTTTTGTTGTTACTCTTGCATGTCCTGTGTGTTTGGTGCACAGGGATCAAGTTTAAAACAAAGAAAGAAAGGGAAAGAAAAACTAATGAAAAGAGACGAAAAGCAAAAAAAAAAAAAAACGCTAATTGGGCTACTTTGTGAAAATACTTAAACATGTCGAGGATCCCGCTTCTCGCCAGTAATTGCACTTGGTCTTGATCTCTAAACAGCCTTGATAGTCTGTTGATCCGGGTGCTAATGAACACAAATACCTGGCTTTGTGGCACTCTCCACATCGGACCAGTGGAAGTCTGAGCAGCCCAGAGCAGGCCTCAGATCTGTTGTGTTGCAGCGGTGAGAGAGAGAGAAGGAGGGAGGGAGAGAGAGAGCAAAAAAAACATAGCAGGCATGAAAAATATCTTGTTCTTCTTAACATTCAAAACATGCAGGCCCACAACTTTTGAATACAACGCGTGGGAATATATTCTACTCTCGCTTTTCCTCCTTTTTCTGCCGCTTAGGCAAAACAGCCTGCTCTGGCCTTAGCTGTGTACAGTAGGCCCAGAGTCATATCCAAGCAGCTGCTTGATCATTTTATTTTTAACTTCCATGTGCAGGCCCGGGCCCTGCATGCACACGGCAGTCTGCACGTTAAGACCATGACACTGTAGAAACCTGTGACTCCACAGCGCTCACACTACTAACGCTTGGGTTTTAATAGGGGCTCGCATTGATTAGTCCATGCAGTTTCACTGGTTTATTTACACAGGCCAAGGCTGTAGGGTCACGATTAAGTGAGTGTCAGCGTGTTTGGATGATAATGTGATATCGCCTTCACAAGTCATAAGTGGGCTTTAATATTATTATCATAATTATGATCAAAGAAATATCATATCCTCGCCCTGTTCCTTACATGTTTATATATTTTTTGTTTTTAATTTATTATTGAATTTAATTCAGATTAAAGGCTGCGCATCGCACTGATTCTCATTACACATTAATTTTAATATGACTGTTGTCATATTAATTTAAAATGTGAAATATTTTCTCAGAGTTTATATTCTCAACTTTTTTTTATTTTAAATAAATTAAGAAATCCTTTGTCTCGCGCGTGCCCTATAATATCACATGTAAGTTTATCCAAGATAACGGCTGTGATAGGGCAATGGACACACGCAGTGTAGCAGAGATCATTGCAGCGAAGCCACAGTGAAATGGCTCTTTGCATTGACGATGCTTCTATATTCCATTAGTGTGTGTGTTTGTGTGTGAGGGGTGGCGTGTGTGTGTGGAGGGGGTGGGGGGGTTCTGCTCGGCCCATATGCATCTTTAAATTGGCTCCTGATCTATTAAGCCTTCCAGTTGTGAGAGTGTAGCTTTTTTTTTTTTTTTTAACCCGATAGCTATTTTTCACTGGAGCCCACAGGTGAGACACACACACAGACACACGCACACACATACACACACACGCTTTCTCCTGCACCACAAAAAACACTCCCCTAAAGAAAACTAAAGAAATGTAATTGCTGTAGAGATATGTGAGAGCTTTCCACACGTTCGTGCGGAGAAACTGGTGGGAGTTAAATCCACCCTGATTCAAACCGCAATTTAACACACGAGATTGATTTTTTTTTAAAAACCTGTTATGTTACTGTTGCCGTCTGCCTTATCAAGTCAATAAAATGAAAGGTAGCGCCACGTGTTTTCTTTTCTTTTTTTTACGACCAGTTCCTTTCTCAATTTTTTTCAGCTTTTTTGTGCTGATTTTGCACTGAATTATACTACACCACCACAACGACTCCCACCTCCACCCCCACACACTTCACTCTGCACAAACGAACACAATTTATGACAATTTTCCTCTCATGCACCCTCCTATGACTCTCTCCTTTTTTGGCCTACATACAGCATTTGCCAGATATTCTATTGATCTCTGTGTTAAAGGCCCTTATTAGATGGACTCCCAGTCATGAACTTGGCCTGGCTCAACAGCTTCTGATGTTTTGACAGAAGTAATAAAACCCAACCCATAACACTTTAAAACCAACAATGGTAGCTATGTTGAACTTCTGGCTAAACGCTCAGGGTCTCGTGCAGGCTCCCATGTAGAAGTGCTATATGCAGCTGTAATGTGTGTCAGATAGTGGTCCTTCATGTTCACAGATTAGAGCCCCAACATAAAAATGATAGGATCATCAAACGAAATGGAAATGCATCGTACAGTAGTGACTGCAATCCACTGGCTGATTTTTGTGCTTTTATGAAACTGTAAATTTCAGTTTTAGTCACGTTTATTTTGAATTTAGAGCATCAGTAAGCATGAAGACCATATAGAAACCTAGTAGTAGTTAATTGATGTAGGTTGATGATGACTGTGCAGCGCCACCAAGCCACTTTTTAATAATTCTGGTTGAATTTGAATTTCAGCCTGAGTGGTGATAACACAATGAAAATAGCAGTGAAATCTTTACATTATCGCCATAGACCATTCAGAGATAAGAATGCATTGGAAACCTGAGACTCTTGTGGTTCCATGAAACCCATTTGCATTCACGTGTGATGATGTGAATGATCCTTGCTGCTCTCCGAATCACCAGCTTCACAGTTTTAGACGTGCGTCTGCATTGACACACACAGCCACAGCAGTTGATGTGATATCACATTGTTTATGTAGGTTTTGTGTTTCAGTGGTTCCAATTTCCACAAGTATTGTTCACCATCATATTATGGACACAAAGCAGTATTTGTAAAAAAAAAAAAAAAATCAAGTTTTTGCTACCACGTGACTTCATTAACATTCTAGTGGGCAATTCTGATTTTAGCAACGTTTGTGTCAATTTTTGAAGAGAAATGCAGCACAACTAATTGGATCAGTTTGCATTAGGCGCACACATGCTACATAGTAAGTTGATTATGAAAGTTTGTTGAGTCGTACTTTTTCGCTGAGGCGTGTGCACATATAAGATAAACCTCAGTGCGTGTTGTCAGCAGCAGGATCAGTAAACAAGCTCTTGCTCTTCTATCCATATCGATTTCTAGGGTTGGTTCCTCATCTTTGTGTGTTCAGTAAAATATCTATGTAGGCTACTGTATGCGTAAGGCAGCTGTCGTCTCTAAACATACTGCGCGTTATCTTCTGTGAGTGACAAACTTCTTCTGTCACAACACTGAAAATGTTCAGGCTCTTTTATTCGTCACGCGGCCGTACATTTGCCTATTTGTAACATATTAATTTGTTGGACGAAAAGTTTCTTTGGGTAAGGTTTCGGGCATTGTTATGGTTAATTCAGTGTCAAGCCACTGTCTGTGTCAGTAACATATGGTCCACATTTGGTTCACATAATATGGTACAAATAAAGATGCATTGCCTTTTGTAACCATATCTCCAAATTTGCTGTGAGAGCAGACTCTTGAAAAATGTTCTTTCCAGTAAAGTATTCCTATTACCCTGAAATGTGGAGGACAGTGCAGTCTGAAGTCTCACTACTGCTTACTTGTCCTAAATCTTTGAAACAGTCAGCCAATAAAGAAAACGTTCATGATCTCTTCCACCTGTGCGGGGAATAAACTGAAGAAAGACTTAAAATTTAAGGAACTTGTTACTCTATGAATTACTGGGGCTTTAAAGCTGTAAAGAGGGCAGATTAATTTACTGGAGGATATTCAACTGATATATTACAACTGTTTGTTTAAATAGTCTGTTTTATGACTATTCCACTGACAAATTTCTAAAGTTTTCTTTCTCTAACTACAGTTTTACTCCCTCTCTTCCTGTCTCACTTCTGTCAGTTCAGTGCTTTTATTATTCAGACTCTCACTGTTGTAATCGTGCTGTTGTTTTGCCTAAATATCCCTCGGAAAAGAGGTGTCCAACATCTGAACAAATACAAGAGCCATAAAATGTAATAAACCTGGATAGGAATTGAAATAACTCTTGAATGTCTGTTTGTCTGTCATATTGACCTCCACCACAACATCTTGAAGACATGTTTTTATTCTAATCATACCACTGCAAAGGAAAATGTGATGGCCAAGAGAGAAAAGGTAGACGGCCACACATGCAAGACTTTTGTGCTGATTTAATCGTCCATATTCAGCATTGTGTCGGCTTGATTCATCAACTGGCCGATAGACTTATGTTTGAGATAGTCCTAGCATCTCACTCTGCTACAGCTCCGACTGTGTAAAGAAGAAGAAATGACTGGGCTGAATGCTAAATTTTTTAAAACCTTTGACTGGTTTCACAGTTCCCTCCACATGCACGCGCCGTCACAGCCCATACGTTCACAGTAATGCAGTTGGCTCCTGGATGGACACACACACATGCACACACCTTAGTGGTGACAGATTTTTGGACATTGGTATGATTTAACCCCAATCAATCACAGACTAGAAAGGTTGAGTGTAAATGTCACCCAAACAGCAGGAGCTGGCACTGTTGGCTGGCTAAGTGTGTGCGCTGTGTGTGTGTGTGTGTGCCATTTTGTACAGTTGTTGGAGGTCCTGTCACTGTTCCGAGCTTTGACCTTGGCTAAGTCTGGCACAGCGATGGGTGGGCACATCTTACACCTGGACACATGCACGCACACACACACACAGGTTTCACCCTCATGTTTCCTGCCTGGTCTCATGCTGGCTAAGTCAAATTTTGAGTTGACATACAAATACAAGTTGTTGGAGTTGTCCATTATCCAGTTCACTGTTCCGAGCCTTGCACCATGACCTCATCCACCATGTTTGTAAAAACACAGCAATCTCCCAATCATTTGGCAAAAGGAGACGGTGGTATGCCGGAGAGAGTTAAAGATATATCCCCGATGTTTTCTTTTTTAGCAGCCCCCTGTTTTTCGTCTCTCCTCATACCCTTCATTTTCAGCCTGCAGATGGGGGCAGGGTCTTGTTTAAAAATAGCCGGGCGGCGTTTGGAGAGCGGTATGTGTTGGTGAAAAAAAGGGGGTTCAAAAAATGAAAAGTCATTACACTGCAGTTAAATTAGGGCTGGGCGATATATCGGATATACTCGATGTATCGCGGCTTGTTCTCTGTGGGATATAGAAAATTACTATATCGTGAATATTCGAGTATACATTAAATTTACACGCAGTTGCTTTGAGTCGCGGGCATTAAACACACACTCATCTCTCCGCACGGAGGTTTCACCCTCATGTTTCCTGCCTGGTCTCATGCTGGCTAAGTCAAATTTTGAGTTGACATACAAATACCAATGCATTAAGCTCTTGCACATGGCTCTAAATCCCATTCATTCCATTGATACGTTGACCTCACATTATCCAGTTGGCAAATATGCCTCGGATTTCGGTCTGATGATGCTAGAAGTGATTTGCACTTTCACCAGATTTAACTTTTTATCAAAAATTTCCCAGCTGATCCATTTTTTCCTCATTTTCTCAGTCCAAAGTTTGCGCTGCAGTAATATGTGGACGCGCGTGCCCGATGATCGTGCATTCGTGTGTGGGGGGTCCGTGTGTGTGTCCTGGTGCAGTGGGAAAAGTTGAAATATTATCATCATCTGGAAGCAGCAGCTGTAAAACCAAAACCAGCAATCTCCCAATCATTTGGCGGGTAAAAACGTGTGGGGAGGGGAGGAAGATTTGACTTTTTTTTTCAAAAATCTGATCTAAAATATCAGATTCTACCACTTTCCCTCGGTCGATTGAGGTTAAAGATGATGGTCTTTTAACTCTCCTCTAGCCATATGTATTTTCATGTTTTTTTTAGCAGCGAAATGTCCAAAACACTGTTTTTCATATAAGATCTCCACCAAACTTTCAAACAAATCAATGTTGGCCCTGTTCAAAGGCCTACATATGACTGTTCTCATTTTTTTTTTTTTTTGCAGTTTTTCAACATTTCTGATATTAGCGGTCCCTCACTAAAACAGGCCATGAAAGGGTTAAATTATAAAAAATATTGATGAAATTACACAGGGACACCTAACCCTAATCAAAAAAAAAATTGTTTGACGTGGTGTGTGTTTGAAAAATGGGCCAAAACTGTCCCTAACAGGAGAACGTTAGTGATTTTTAACAGGATCTGAGGGTTAAAATCAGCATATGCCATATGAACAATGTTATAATGTAGAATCATCATTGTATGAAAAATTCAAGGGGGTTAATAAAGAAATGAAAAGTCTAAAAATTCGGGATATTACACTGCAGTTAAATGCATTTTGTCTTGACCTGTGGCTGCTTATCAGGTTACGTCTCACCACTGCCGGGCCGAGCCTGGAAGATTCCATCCAGCCTCTCCGGGCTAAGAATACACCGCGGCTGCCGGAGGCATCCCATACCTCATCTTTACTTCTTCAGCGTGCTGATTAATGCTAAATGATTATCTCTCCGTGTGTCTGGTGTGATTGTGCACCACCCACTGTTAAACAGTGTGTGTTGTTTGCAAAACAAGGGGCAAATGTGTCGAGTCCCTAATTAGCCCGCTTAAGCAGCCCTCATGATTCCTCCTTGCATTGTGATATCCCCGGGATTGCTCAGCATTGTGACTAGTCTTATCTGGGTCTAATCCCGATTTGTTTGGCATTAGCCTGTTCGCGTTCTCTCTCCCTCTCTCGCTCTCAGCCTTTTCTTTTAATTTCTTCATCTTTCTTTATCCTGCTCTGCTCCCTTTATCCATTCCTGAACCTTCTGTCCTTTATGTTGTCGCTTTCACTCACGCCATGTTCCCTCTTTTCTGTTCAGCAAGACTTTGTGTCTTGATGTGAGGACAGTTTTCAGTGAACGGCTGGACAATGATGTTCAGTAGCCAATTAGAGTTAATCAGTATTTTTCCAGATGAAACGTATTGATATAGTTATTATCTTGCATTTCTGCTGCACAAATAAATGAATTTAAGGAAGTTGTTCTAAGAAAATGAACAAAGTTTTGTGGGTCCCATTGCACTGCAAACGACTGCCTTGATATTAGCTAATGCAGAGATGTGATACCAGCTAGTGGCATAACACCTCTTATTTTTAAAAAATGTATTTATTCTTTTAAAATCAAATACATGTGATAACTTTGCATTTTAATGTCAGGGTGACACAAGTCCACCTCGAGGTATACGCTGTTGTTTTTAGGCTGGTTGTCAAAGTTAATGTGATAACACTAAAAAGATATCCCACAACTAAACATGTGCAATTAATGTGGACACTCGTGATTAATCATTATCTGTATTTAATGGACTGACAGCCATAGTTGTTATTGATATTTACATGTGGTTGAATGTTGAATTTAAGTCATTCTTTGTGAAGAAGAGTACTTTGTACTTCTGCAGTTGTTGTTGCTCTTCTCTCCACGCGCACATACACACACACACAGACACACACCCCCCTCAGTCGCAGTCCAAATCTGGCAGTGCTGATGATGGCTCATCCTGTCCAGATACGATAAGCAGACAAACTGCTCTGTCCCCTGGGCTGTTTGTCTGCTGGTCTCCGACACAGACAGTGGTGTGTAAAGGCGGCGTGGCTCTAAACTCCTCTTGCCCGTCTTCTCTTTCATCAGACCGCCAGTTCAAAGTCTTGGCTCCATCTTCACTTCTATCTCTCCCACTCCTCCCTCCAACCCTCCTCACCAACCCTTCTCGCCGTGTCTCGTCATTACCACAAAGATGGGCACGCAGTGTCTCATTAAAGCGGATTAGAGACATCTCCATGTCTCACGGGGGCCAAGCGGGACGTTTCTCTTCTCTAGCCCCCCCCTCCATACACACACACACTCACTCACACACACACACACCCCTACCCCACCCTTTTCTCTCAGAGATCAGGTTCTTTGATTTGGCCAGATAAAGACCTCTTTCATGTCGGTGGGGACGGTTGGCGATTACACTGTCAGGCCCATCGTTTTGGTGAGTTTGACAAATTTGCCGTGCTGGGTGGGGCGGGGGGGGGTTTGTGGGGTGGGCGGGGGGGGGGGGGGGTGTACAAGGAGATTCACAGTAATTGAGCTGTCATTATTCAGTGACCCTGCCAGGCGCTAGCGCGTAGGGCTAACCAGTTCTCTATTTGTTTAATACTTGGCTAACTTTCTTTGTGAGTATGATGATAGAAAGAGAAGGAGGGGTAGGGGTAGGGAGGGGTGTGGGGTGGAAGTGGGGTACCGGTCCCCAGATGAATGCCTCTGCTTATTTGACCACCTCTCTTGAGTGCTGCTGTCCATGAAAATTGGCTCCACCACCACATCCCCGCTGTAAGTTTCTTTTCTCACTCAGCTCCTCCTCCGGTGCAACACAATTAGGCCCATATCACCGGCTGCCATTTATTTTCATACAAAATGAAAACTGGTGGCATGTTGATTACAGAACTCCCCAGAGACAAAGGGCCACTATTGGTGTGGTTTAATTTCATTAAGTAGAGTGTGGTGCACGGGATAAATATATTAAGAGCTGCCTCTTATTGCAGGCCCTGCATTTACCTCAGCCACTCTGTATGCTAAACAAATCCTTTGGTGATGCAGTTGAGGAATTGGAGTAAATCTCCTGAAATGGTTTGGTTAAAATCAGCCACATTTCCATGAAAAGGTTTGGATGTTTTTGAACCGTAGTTTCCTGTTTGCGCCGGTAATTTCTGTGAAGTGCCCTTTGAAAAACAAATACGTCTCAACGTGTTTTCATTTTTATTTATTTTTTGTATTAATCAGCCAGTGCTGAAGCTCCCAAATTCTGTGATGATGTATTAATACTTCAGAGTACCTTTGAACAAATAGGTGAGGAACCACTCTCATTTGGCTGCTAGTGGGTATGGGCTGTGTGTTTGAGATGTGGCCGAGCGAGAGGCTGTCTGGTATGAGTGAGTGAGTGAGGGAGAGGGAGGAAAGTCTTTTCCTGGCAGGATAGTGTGACTGTATTAGTCCAAAGATTTTGATGAGGGAAATAAGAGCCGTCCTCGTTAACCTGGAGTCAGATTGGTTGTGAAGTGATGAGTTGGGCGGAATGCACGTGTGTGTGCGTGTGTGTGACTGTTCATGAGAGTGCGTGTGTGTGTGTGTGTGTGTGTGCACTTGTTTGCGTGTGTGTAGGTGTTGGAGGGGTCTCGGCTAAAACATTTCAAGATGGCCCATTAGCCGGCGCAGACCCCGTCCCCTCCCGACACTAGGATTCCTCTGTGCTGACCCCCTCTCCTCCAACCCTCCACCTCTCAGCCCCTCTGTCCCAGAGGCCCCCATCCTCATCCTGCCAAGTGTACGGTTCCAAAGTAACGATGAAGCTGCCTGCGTGTGAAAATATTGAATTGCAAAAACATCCCTGGGTGAGAGGGTGTGTGAATAGAGCTTTCAGCGCTGGGCCCGACCCGGGCCCTGCGCTACTGACTGACGGACAACAAATGGCATTTTGTGTCCAGAGAGGGAGAACGAGGGGACAGAGAGAGGGGAGAGAGAAAAGAAAGGAAGAGGAGATAGACATTGAAGGGGAGGGGGGTGAGAGTCTTGAAGGGTTTCCTCCAAACCTCTTCAGTCTGGGGCCCTAAATGCAGGTCTGAAATGCCTTATCACATGACCTGTCTGACCTTTGGCCCCCACTCAGCTCAGGCTGTCAGGCTGCTCTCCAACGGGGAACACAAAGCCCCACAGCCTCAAAGGCCACCATTCACCCCCCCCTGTGTAGCCGTACTCCAAAGGTAATAGGTAAAAGTAATGTCGGTGACCTCCACTTTCCCTCACTCTACAGGAGGGCAAAACTCTTAAGATTCCCTGATAATGTCAAAGGCACAGAGTGGCCATTTTGGCTCCTTATCCACTGCCTCACTTTAGCTCCCATGAGATGCAGCGAGAAGCTAGTGAGCTACCACTTTGTGGCAAATCCATTCTTTCAGCTGAGGAGACGTTTCATACTTTCATGCCGCAAAAACCGACAGGGACCGGGAAGGAAAATGATAGAAATGATTAAAAATAACACAGCATTGTTTTCTGCTGTTTTACACTGGGAATATGGTAATTGTGTAACTCGGCTCTATGTGTTATATCAGTGTGTGTGTGTGGGACATGAGTGAATTTCTGATGTCTCAGAAGACTGGCTGGGTCAAACTATGACCATAACCTCCTGTCTTGCTTTGCAACCCACATACTGGCATTTCTCTCTGTCGCTCCTCTGACCAGTCCAGGATTCTTTCTTCTCTTCTCTTCTCTCTTTCCCCTCCTTCTCTGGAACACTGGAGTTTCTCTCTCTCTCCGGTCTCCTTTGAAAAGATGCGGCGTCTTTGTCCGGCCTGATAAAGGATGCCATAGTTCCCCTTTTCCCCTTCTTTGTGGCTTGGGGCTGGCGGCTCCTGTAGAAGTGCAAATGGTATCCTCTCGGAGGGGCTATCCCCGCAGGCCCTGGAGGGCCCTCTCTCTCCTCCAGGCTTGGCTAATTACCACCCCCCACCACCACCGACCCACCAACTCTCCAACACACACACACACACACACACACACACATATAGCCCCCACTGGCTCCCTGGTCCCTGGAACCATGGACTGCACATTCCCACAACCAGCACCTGGCCTTCTTTTCTCCTGGCCTGCTTTGATGGCTGACACCCCAGCCTACCCCTCCCTCCTTCCTCATCCTCCTCCTCCTCCTCTCTGCCCCACTACCTCATCTCTCTTTCCCTCCCTCCCTTTAACTTCTCCCTCCCTCCTTCACTTCTCTCTCTTACTGACTCTCATTAATAGAGGTTTTAAATTGCTTTCTGACCCTGACAAACTACTCTTGTTGAAAAGGGAGATGTTGAAGAGGAAGGGCAGCAGGCGTGAGGTGGGCTGGTGGGGGTGGTGCGGGGGGTGGGGGTTAAATTCTTTATGTGTTTATATATCTATAGCCCATTATACAATTTGTCAGATTGTGTGAATTTGGCTAAAGAGCATCCGATCCACCTGCCCCCAGTTGAGAGGGGCTGTGGTATTTTGTAAATGGTCAGAAAAAGCACAATATAGCCTGTACAGATTAGTTCTCACCCAACATTCAACCACACAGGGTGGTTTTAGCTTATGTTAACATTTGATTTTCACAGAGTTAAAGTAAGACAGAAGTAAAGGTTGGTGGTTTATTTGCAGTATTGCTGTCTTCCATGTCAAAATAATGGTAAAATAAAAATATAGAAATGAAACACAACCTTTTATTACTTATTCCTTCCAAAGGAAACTCGGTTTGTTGTTTGAAAAGGTTTTAAAATTATATTACACATAGAGTTCTGTGGTTAAAAATACTTGACCAGTGGTTGATGCAGATAAAGTTGACTTTACTGCAACAGCAAGGCACACACACACACACACACACACACACACACACACACACACACACACACACACACACACACACACACACACACACACACACACACACACATTTCTAATTTAGTTGCGTATTTGCGTTCTACTAGCCGTGGGCCTAATCAATAACCTGCCCCAGTGGATTTGGCCAATTCATAGCTGGCCTTTGTGCGGTCTAGCGATCCCAGCGAGGGCATTTGGACAGCTTTCTGAGGAAAACAAATAGCTCTATTACGAGCCTGCGTCCCTGTGATGCTCTGTGTCCCAAAGGCAAAGTGTCGGGCCTGTATTAATTGTACATTCTCCACACAGGAAGAGGATGGCTTTCCAGCATTAACACACGTTCACCTGGCTGAGCCCAGAAGCAAAGAGTGCTCTGCAATTACTGTATAGGACATTATAATTTATAATTAGAATAAGTCACACCAACAAATGAACTCATAACAACAGTATGTTTTCAGTTTTTTAAGAATAAGAGTGTCGATCACTGGGCTAATTAATGCTAGCGTGCAAATCCTCCAGCATTTCAGCTAATTGCTTTTGCAGTTTAATTTAGATCCCGTTTAATTTAAATACAAAGAGTATTCAGGTAATGTGGGTTTTGAGCTGTTTTGTTGGATTACTTGGATGAAGCTAACACAACTGTCAGTGGAGCATTACGTTTATTTCACAAGGCACTTCTTGATTAACTTCTACCAATGTCAGATATAGTTTGATTGTTATGTTCAGATATTGAGAGTTGAATAAACTCGATCTGCTAAATAAGGTAATGTGAAATGGGTCAAATATTTTAAAGGCTTGAAACTTTTCATTGTTGAGTCCTTGTAGTTCATGACCATGCATGATAGACTGGCACACACACGCTCACACATAAATCCCTGTTCAGCCAAGCAGTGGTTGCATGTCCTGTATGGAGTGTCAATACAACGCAGACAGAAGCAGTGGGTGGCAGTAGGAGCTGCACACACCCAGACCAGTTACACTAGTGCAGCTCTGGTTTGTAAGACTGGGATTAGCTCAGCTATCATACAGACTTGGAACAGGACAAACATCTCAACAAGCTTAAGAAAACGTTCAGCCGAGGTTTTAATGTTTTACCTAAGACCTAAACACCACGAGGCCATTGATTGAACTGACGACCAAAAACCAAAGACTGTTATAGTTAAAACACAAAGAACTTAATCCTACTGTACATTCTTTCTATAAGAATTAAGTCTTGTCTTGCCATCCAGTCTGGACATCCTAAGTATCTTTCTGCTGCTGCCATTTCCCAGTCACAGCTGCCCTTCTCTGTACAGTTCACACATCATCACCTATAGGGCTGGGATGATGTCATGAGCTGGGCCGTGTCTTCTTTGTCGGCCTCGACCATAACGACCATCATTTGGATGTTACGTCTATGTTGGATCATCCGGGCTTTAAAGTGATATTCCACCCTTGGATACTTTTACACCGTAAGATAGCAATTTGTGACAATTTGATGAATTCCACGAGTTAATCTTTTTTTTTTTTTCTCAGGAAGTGTTTTCATAGGGAATGTGCTTGAACTTGTTCCACTGATATGAATCCTACTGTTGGAGAGGAACATTAGTCTCATTTAACGTCTCATGTCTGATCTGCATTGTTAAAAAAAAGAAAAGAAAAGAAAAAGGATTTCACTTCTTATAAAAGCGGCTCTACATAAAACTTTTGCACTTGTAGTCGTTCGCCACATCTCAATCACTCGGACGTCACTGTCTCGAAAGCCTGAGATGCTACATTTAGTGTTTCTATAGTTTGGTTTAAGGAGAGGCTTCCCGAGTCTCATGTCTCCCTCACTCTCCACCTCTCTCCTCATCAAGTCTAGCCACATCCTCTCTTTCAAATACAGAAAAGGAAAGAGGAAGATCCGGTTTCTGAATTGTGTTTTATGAGAGGTTGAAACGGCCACTTGTGCGGTTTGTGTCTGTCCGCGCTGACCGTTCAACTCCGAGTTCCTCAAGTTTTTCAAGATACGTCAATTAAACGATTTTAACTGGGAAGATGTAATTCCAAACAAATGTTTACACTCCAGCCTGTGCTACTGTTACTTCTTTCTTTTAGCACCGCCTTGACTTTGTGTATCTGTTTCTCTTTATTTTCCTGAATGCAGTAAAAGCTCACTTGGACTCTCACACACACACGCACGCACGCACGCACGCACTGACGGAGGCATCTTGTTTTTCAACCACACTGGAGAGCAGTAAGTGTTTAAGAATGGCACAGTGAAGCAATGACAAGGCAAACAAAAGAGGCAGGTGGGTGAGGCTGCTGCTGGCCTCTCGCTGGCCTTGGCTCCATGTAGAGGTTTTTTCTTTTCTTTTTTTAACACTCGAATGTCCGTTTTTATCCTTTTTGTTATAAAAACTCAGCTTTCCTAAGACTGAGTTATCAATTCAGACAAACAGTTTTTTGGATTATTTGTTTTTTTTAAAACATTTTTGCAGAATAAAACTTTATCTTTAAGAGAATTTCTTCATGTGAATGATGATGATGAAATTACATGGAAACATCACCGCCCCTGTCTGTAGAAGCCTGCCCCAGACCGCACATTTTAACGCGTCTCTCTTTGCACTGCTCTCTCCTATTTTAATTAAAACTAGGTGTGAGGTTTGCCATCTTTTCTTTTGACACCTCAGTGTTTATCTGCCGGACACGGGCTCAGGGCAGGACCCACAGAAGAGAGGGGCAGATTTTTGTTTTCAGAGCACTGCAGGGAACTTTGATGCCAAGTTCCTCTGCGGCAAAAGGCAAGGCCCCGACCCAGCACATCTGAGAGTACTTTGGTGAAATAACAGCAAATGTTTGTCTTGTATTGTATGGCACGCTGCTGGAGGAGTGCTAAAGCCCTTTCTTCCAGCGCCTAAAGCACCTCTTAATAAAATAGTCAAGAATAACTCCTTCACCTTAATCTTCCCCTCAGATTATTGCACTAAGGGCGGGAAATTAGCAGCAGGCCCACACGCTTCCCCGTTTCTTTGACACTGTTACATCTTTATTCCCCAGCGCCGCCTCCTCTCTCCCTCGCTCTCCCGTTCTGTCCGTCACGGTATCGCCTCCTTTTTGCTTCTTAAAGTTTTGTTTTCCTGTCTTTCTCTCTCCATCCGTCCTCTCTCTGTGTGGTAGGCCAGATGAACTCTCTGTGGCGAGGGAGGGGGCGAGGGGGGGGAGAGCAATGGCATTTTATTGGGTCAGTATTAGAAGCAACATGTGGCTAATGGGTGACTGCATTTTCCATGGTCTGGTCCTCATCAGTGGAGAGACGGGGCCTAAACAACTAAACATGGCCGTTGACAATTGATACGAGCCCTTTTAAGTGGATCTGCTTGGTTGAAGAGAGGGTGGGGTGAGGTTTGTGAGAGCCTGCGTGTGACCCAACACACGCGCACATGTGTGCACGTTTTTGCCTATGCATGTTAAGTAGGATACCAATAGTCACACATGCACGCATGCACACAAACACACACAAAGCAGTATCCTTTTGGGAGCATATATACGATAATGTGTCTGTGTCTGTGTGTGTGTTGTGTGTGTATCCCTTGTGTCCGGCGGTGTAACCCACACCTTGAGTACGGTAGCGGCGGTAGCTTTGAGCGCAGTTCTTCCCGCCGTCTGATCCTCGTAACCAGAACTATCCTTTACTGCTTCCTGTCCTCTTGGCCCACCTTCCCCCTTGCCCGCCTGCCATCTGGGTCTGCCAAGACACACACACACAGGCATACATGCATGCAGGCACGCACGCACACACACACACACACGTGTACACGCGCACACGTGTACACGCGTAAACACATCCAGAATAGTTAGCATAGGAGTCCTGATGCTCAAGCCCTTGTCATATCACTCAGAGGAGAAGGAATAACTACATCTACTCCCTCTCATGTATTTTCTCTCCTCGTATTAGCATAAAAGAGGAACCAGGCCAGAACATCCTCTCTGTTGTATTCTAATTCAGAGAGAAGCTCAGAGTCCAACAGCTCACATCACACTCTGATGTTGATGTTTTAAACATTTAAACAGATTTGAATGATTATAGGAAATGATCCTCAAAATATGATTTGGGCTGCAAAAATGCAAAACAGCATCCACTGAAAAATACACATCTGTTCACAACTTTCCCAATGATTAAGCTTACAAGGGAAATGTCCTTTGAGTCTCAGCTGAAACGTTTGCTGCTTATTTCCATGGCAATAATGTCAAGGCTCAAAGGGGATCAACATTTAAATTGCATGTAGATTCGTAAGGAGCCTGAGATCAGACTGACGTCCTTTTATAAAAATATAAAGATCTATAGTAAGTGGCTCTCATCCTTTTTAGTACTTACAGTGTTAAGACTATAAAGACAGAGAAAGTTTTGAAATCTTTATGAGACTGTTTTGACAACCAATAATGATTCGTAGTAAAATATATATATACTGTATATGTGATAATGCTTTTATAGTTGTTTGAATTCAACTTTGAACTTTGTCTTGGTTCAGGTGGGGATTGAGAGTACGTACCTGTGTAGGTGGCATTTCTGAGCAGAGGGCAGGTTTGCGGTATCAGGGCTTCTGGTTGACACTTTGATCACTTCCTCTTCCCTTCATACCTTCATTGTGTTTGAGATCAGATCACACACACACACACACACATACACACACACACACACACTCTACAGGTGGAAGGGGCAGTGTCAGGTGTAGCGGGGGGGACAACGCAGCGATGCATAGCAGCGAGCCAACGCGGTGTCTGTGACAGTGTGCTCCTCAAAGCTGCTCCTCTCCTCTTTCTTCACCTGCAGTCACAGTGTGTGGGTGCAGAACAATAAAGTTTATTCTGTCTGGATAAAAAGTGCAGTTATTGTGCTTCAAAGTCATTTCCTTTTGCTTATAGAAACTAGACAGACAGACTAGTAAAACTCAATCATAAGTCGTGAGAGCGCGTGGATGCTGCTCATGTCAGAGATGTCCCTTGGCTGTAGAGGTGGAGGGAAAACCTGGCGAAAGTGGATAAATAGGATTGTTTTCACAGGTTGCTCTTGAGGTGGTGAGGGTGCAAGCGGGGTGGGAACAAAAAAAAAACAAGTATTTATTTTCAGTGCCGCAGGTGCCTGCTCACAGGTTATTGGTTTTTTTTGCATGACTCTTTTACTCTAAATAGGGCAATTTATGTCCCTCTCTCTCCGTCTCTCTCCAGAGGTGGGGGCTGAAGTGGCTTGCTTATTTTAGCAGGGTCTTGTGGTCAAGACTTGTGGTGACATTAATTGAGCAGTTCCTCTTAAAAAAAAAAAAAGAAAAAAAGAAAGGCCAGTGTCATGATTGGTCCAGCAGTGTTTGTCGAGCTTTGAAAATTGGTTTTGTTTGGCTGGAAGGCTCTCAAGTGTTTATTTACACATCGGACTGTTTCAAATGGCAGCTGGCTCTCTCCCCCCTTTCTGTACATGCGTTTGAGCATCTGCGTGTTCTTGGATGCATTCGCCGTGTTTGCTCACCTATGTACATGCCAGCCGCGCGTTACACGTTTTCTCGTGTGAGAGATAAAGACTCGGAGGGACAGAAGAGAGGAGGTGAGCGAGACAGTGTCTGCGGCTCAACAGCCTCTTGAGTTTCCATGTAGCTAGTCATCCTTGCTGTCCTCTTCATCCATTATTGACCACATTCATTCACACCAGCCTCTAGAACTCATTACACCTCTGTCAGTGTCCTGTACACCGCCATGTGAATGAAAATGGCTACCCGCCTTATTGTGCACTCAAAACTAATTCCTCTGTAAAACAGCATTGATTAAATTCAGATCTTAACAGTTAAGTATTAAAGTTAGATTTTATTGCACAAGCCCAGTTCCTGAGAGAATTATAAAATCTTTGGATTTTTTTTTTTATCTGTGTGCACAGGCATAAGTAACTTGCATCTTGGCCTAAGCAGCTGGACAGTTTGGGCATAAGAGAAGTTACTTTGGCCAATGACAGCATGAACTCATTTACTGTAGTTTTTCTAATGATCACGTCCAATATAACTTTATATTCCTACCTCAGACACTTAATGTGTGGCTTTCTAAGGAGAAGAGCACATTCGTTTTCCCCAGTTCTCTCCAAGGAATGATATAATCACACTGCAGGTGTGTGTGTATGTGTGTGTGGGTATGAGGTCATAGTTGTGGCGAAGGTGACTACTGCAGAGTATAAACTGTCATCGGGATAATTCGCAGATTTGTAAGTTGTTTCCTTAGTACTGCAGCAAAGATGACACTATGTTCTGCACTCAGTTATATTGCACACACACAGACAGAGGTGCACATTCAAGACCCTAGATTATACGAACACAGTTGCCAAGACAACAATTGTTTTAGCTGGCATTTCTGTGAAGAGGAACATTAGAATAACAACACGAGGCTTCAACAAATTAGTCAGTTGGAAGCTGGAAAAATGACACATTTGTTCTGTATTTGTTCCGGAGAGAATAACTTGTTTCAGGAAAATAAAAATCAGAGTTTGTTCACCATTGTCTTTTTTTCTTTTGTCTGCCATAGGACTTTTTTGGAAGTAACTTGTGTTGTACAACAACAGGGTGTGTTGTGAGATTTTGAGCATGGAAATAGTATCTAAAGTAAATACCATAGACTGTAAATAAATATGGATGAAGCCTCTGTGATGTCACTACTCAGAGCAGGCTCTTCTGCCATCGACTTCTCAGTACTCCACCCCAACATCCATTTAACCCAAAAATTGGCAAAGAGTTGCTGACCAGACTCTCACCCACATGTCACTCAAATTGCTTGTGGTCAGTTATGCAGCGCTTTAAAGGGGAGCTATGCTACATTTTTACCTTAATTAAACAGCTACGGAGTAATTGTGTTGGTTAAATTAATGACATGTAACTGGTAAAGCTGACCCCCAAAAAATCAAAGATTTGTTCATTGCCATGGTAATTGATCATGAAGTCTGTGATCGATTTATTTATTTATTTTTCCCCCCCTTTTTGACACCAGTTCTCATTGGCAATTGTAACATTGAAATATAGGCTACCTAGCATCCTGGAAACCTGCCTGATAAGTTTTGGAGACATGCAGTGTTTGTTGCCATACATTCATTATGTCCGCCACCCCCCATCCTCACCCGTCAGACGTCATCATTGCAGGCTGTAAACATGTTTATCTCTGTTGGACATTTTAACATTGGAGTCTATGTGGACTGACTGGACTGGTAGAGCCACGGGCCAGTGGTCAATAGAGGAACTCCAGTTTTTGTGCTTCATTTTAGAGCCTTCGACGTTGCTACTGGGTAGAAACGCAAGCTTGTGTAAAGAAACACACTTGTGCTTCGCTCCATGAGCACAGTTTCTAAACTTGAGCAGGCAGCTAAATGATCCAGATATATTAGCTGTCTCAATGAAGTGAGACTGATCTCTCTCTCTCGCTCTCTTTCTCTCTTTCTGTCTCTCTGCTCAACTGAAGTATCAATAATAAGATTTATCTTCTTCCCCCACAGCCTTGATTCAATTATCTCCATCTCTCTCCCTCCTTCTCTTCCTCTGGCTCCCTCCCTCTTCGCCCCTCCACTGTGGATCCGTTTCCAATTGAAGGCAGGTCATGCTTTGTGTTTCTCTTTGTCATGACAGGGTTCCTTAACGAGTGGAGGCTCCCTTCCACCGCGGCTTAATCAGATCTGGAAAGGAGGGGAGGGGAGGGGAGGGGAGGGAGGGAGGGAGGGATGAGGAACAGATAGGTGGGGGGTAACCAGGTAAAAGTGGGGTCAAAAGTGCCTCTGCACCTAAAAGTTACCTCCAACCCCTCATTGTCTGCATTTCCCCTTTTTGGGAAAATTAGATTTGTGTGGTCGCTCCCTCTCCCCCTCCTCGTAACGTGTGTTTTGTGTCCAATCTGAAAGCTTTGAAGTTTGAAGGGTCCCTCGCCCCTCCACATGCCCACCTCACCCAACCCCCACAACCCCGATACCTCTACCTTATCTTACCCCCCCCTCCACCTACTTCCAGACATCCCTCATTACCTGAGGCAGTATTGGAAGAAAGAGTGGCAGCTAATCAAATTGCCTCTGCTGGTTTTCTGCCATCAGAGGAAGTGCCGGCCATTGGGGGGTCATTGGTTCAACGTTAGGGTTCAAGAAAACGTCATAAAGTGGGGGAAAAAATCCTCAAGAAAAACCAATGGCTGGCTGTTCAGGTCAGGCAAGATGTAGTACAGTAAATAACACCACTGGGTACGTTCACAGCCACATTTCTTTTATGTGGGGAAATGCAATGGATAAAAAAAAAAAGACTGAAATTGATTTTCCAAATATAGCTTGTATACACTGTGTTGCTGCTCCCATCACCATGCTGTAACTGACTGTTACATACAGTAGCCTACCTCCACTCCATCAGAAAGCCTCAGAAATACAACTGTATTTGCAACCTCTATTTCAAATTCAGGCAGTGAAGCTTGTCGTGTGCCGCCTCTCTCTTATTATTTCTTAATATCGTTTTTATGGTATTTTTGCCTTTATTTGACAGCTAACAGTCTAGACAGGAAACAAGGGCAGAGAGGGTTATGACATGTAATGAGGTTCCTCTGGACGGCAATCACATATTGGATATTATTGATGTCGAACATGCACCTCAACTATGAGGCCACTGGATGTTTGCATACCACCTCTCTCTTTTCAGGTACTTTAAAACAACAAAGAAATTAAACTCAAGAAATACAACATTTTAGGTAGGAAGAAGCAAATGAATGCTCAGATTTTCTGGTGCACAGTTAATAGTATAATCTTCTCACCTCGTCTTAAATATATTTGCATGAAGGCGGTTAATTAAAACACAGCCTCACCTTTATTTTTGCCAGCTTTTAAAAAAAAAAATGTTGCTGCTTCCTCGAGTGAACTCTGAGGCTTCCCATCAAAACAACCAAAAGGAGAGTGAGTGAAATTCAGGAGACAGAGTTGACTCTGTTCACAATTGGCAGGTGTGGAGTGTGAACATCTTGAGGTGAGCCTCTGGCTAACATCACAGCAGCTGTGAATAGAGTCTTTCTTGGGACCTGCGCTATGCAAATGGCTGTAATGTATGCAGTAAATGCACACATGCACAAAATGCCTCCTCTCTAGGAAAAAAAAACAAAAAAAGCCTTGCTTGCGTTGACATCACTTGTTGGTACAGCTATCTTGAAACGGCCAGAGGCGTTAGCTGGCGCGGATCAGAAGCTTTGCATTGACCCGGTGTGCAGGATTCAGGGGGGGGCGGCCTTGTTTTTAGGCTTGCTAGCGACATGCAGCGCTAAGAGGGATGAGACAGATACTGAGCATCTGTCTCAGTGCTCGTTTCTGGATGGGAATCGCACTGTCAGAATGAGTTTGGATTTACATTTCTGTGGGGTAGATTACATGCTGTGGAAAAATCCCTGGCTTGATTTTTTTTGCTAGACATTGTAAGGAAAAACTGTGTCAAATGAGTTACCATGTGGCGCTCACTCAGAGGTAGGTTCACATACACTTTAACTCATTCAGCCGACACTTTTTAAACAGAGAGACCTAGATGAGATGCTGACAAAGAATAAGCAGACGCGGGCGTTGGCTGTCGAAGGGCCGCGGGTCATTGTAGCTCACTGTGGAGTCAGAGGTGACTCTAATGTTGTGGGACACTTTCCTCAGCCACCAGGCCACCCTGATGCTGCATGAAGGCACCTCCATAAGGAAAGAATATGGCTTCTGTTAGAGATGAACGCGATCCACACTAATGTTCTGGATGGAGGCTTATGTGTGACAGCCGTCAACAGCCTCATCTGCAACGGCCGTGTCACACACATACACACACACACACACACACACAGAGCAATTGGCATGTTTATGATCTGTGGCTGTAAATTCATGAATAGTTCCCCTCCGCAGCTCGGTCGTAAAAGTTGGCCAGTACAGAGAGCTCCGAACAGCAACATTCACAGACTGCGGTGTAATGATTTTTACAGTGTATTGTTGAACGGGCCATTCACATCTCACAAATCATCAGCTTTGTCTGTTTTTATTCTCTTTTTCTTTCCTAACAGAATTGAGAGAGGAAAACATCATTCAATTAACAATCATTTGTCATAAAGCAGCCTCTCTTTTCACAGCAGGAATGTTTTAATATAGATCTCTCCCACCCCCCTGTGATTGTGATAATAGTGCGACTGTTCTTTTGACCTCTCTATAGTGTATACAAACTGACCTGCCCTCCCATTGGCTCTTCCCTCAGGGATGCAACCCATATTGTCCCAGAAGGAGTGCGCGCATGCGTCGGAGAGGGTGATAGATGGCACCGATGTGTTTTATACGTGCTGCGCGTGTTGGCAGAAGGCGGCACAAAGACATGTCATCGTCGGTGAGCCTTCTCCGGCTTTGGCTTCGTGTTGACCTCTCACCTAAATTAAACTTCCACAGCTCGCTCCCTCTCCTCCCTCCACCTCTCCCCGCTGCCCACTGCCAGGCACTTTTGTTTTCACATGGCCGACTTCTCAGGGAACACGCTCATATTTGTGGCTTTCGGGGTTGGCAGCAGAGTGTGCTGCGCCTGTCAAGTTTTTTTCACTGCGACTTACCCCAGCACCCAAATTGAACTGTTCAGTCATTTCCTGTCATCCCCCTCAACCACCTCCCCATCCACATATTTGCCAATAATGTCAAATTTCATTGTTGAGTCCGCCAGTGCAAAAAAACATCATGTCCCGTGGTATGTCCTCTTCCTCTGCCTAGCAGTCGCCCACATTTATAAAGACAGTGAACTTCCAAGAACAAGATTGCTGAAAACCTCTTGAATCCAGATAAGGAATTGACGGACGGCTCATGTAGCGTTCAGACGTTTTTGGCTCCTGAGGAACACATTTGTTTAAATGACCTACAAAGCAAAAGCAAACATTTTGGTCTTTTTGAGTACCCACAAAACCATAAGGCTGAGCGCATGGTTAGAGGAATCCTCCATGAATAGGCCAGACTCATCCAAAGCATATCCCCGAATGTGAGAGAGAGAGAGAGAGGGAGAAAGAGACATGGAGAAAGAAAGGGAAAGAGCAAGATGGTTATCTGAAGTGAGGTCAGAAATGAAACATGTCATAGCAAATTAGAGCCATGTTGTTTGAATTAGTCCGGCCTGCTTCTTAAAGAACAGTCTGCCCCGTGAAAAAAAAAAAAGGGCAGAAAGCATGTATTGAGTAAGAAAAGCAAGAGACAAACATGGAGAATTTGGGAAAAAAAGAAAGATAATTTACAGTGGGAGCAAAAGAGATAAAGAAGTAGGAAGATATGAAAAGAAAGAATAACAGCACAAGTTAGCAAGAGGGAAAACAGAGCGAGAGGGAGAGAGAGAGAGAGGCTTGACAGAAAAAAATGATGTTTTCTCTGGAACAAATAATGTGACTGGGGCTGAGTCATGGGCCTGCCGAGGAATGATGATGATGATGATGATGATGATGATGATGATGATGATGATGATGATGAGAAGAAACCTTGGACTCATTCCTGCTCTAAGCTAAGTTTGGGGCATCATTTACCAAACTACTGGAGAGGGGCCCCTGCGTATGTGTGTGTATGTGCAATAATAACCACATTCTCTAAGCATCTTCGGCCACCGGGGCCTGTTTTTATAGCTGGGAACAGGGATGGGCCAACACTCGTTAGAAAGACTATTTCGGAAGATGGGAGGAAAAAAAAAAATGGAGGGCTTGAGGGGAGAACGATGACCAGAATGGGGTGTGCATAGGGACAGAGAGCCCGCAGGCTTCACACACACACTGGCCCATCCAGTTGCAAAGTGTTGCACCAGAGATGAGCCATAGATCTGGCTTTGTCCCGGAAAATGGCCTCCTGAGATCCTTGCAGGCGTTCTGGACTTTCACAACTCTGCTACAGTGAGAAACACAGAGAACGCACTGGTAAAGTACTGGTGGCTGAAATATCTTTCACATTATATCATATCAAAAACAATATATATATATATTTTTTTTTTTTCTGACACCAATAGGCAGAGCTTTTCCTTCTTTTAAAAACGTGCTGATGCTTTGCAGCCCGTTCACATCTCAGTTTCCTTCTTTCTCCAAATCTACTTACCTCACAAAGATGAAGACATCACACAAGCACAGTGTGTGTTGTGCTGCTTCAAAGATAGGTATTAATGGACGCAAAAGACACACACGTACACACAATCGCACAAAAAGGGAAATAGTGCAAAACAAGCAGGGATAAGCTGAGCTGGTAATCTTTCCAACAACAAAGGAATGCATTTATGAGACACGTGTGTTTGTCTGAGTGTGCCTGTGTGTGTGTGTGTGTGTGGCTGTGACTGTGTATTGGCACGCCCACGGTGTAACTATCTCATTTTGGGTCTGTATTGTGTAGCAGCCTGCCCCGGCGCTAGTCATGCCACCATAAACACGAGGGGCGACAGGCGTCTTGGAATAGCAGCAGTGTGTGTTGGGAGGCATCAGGCGGTGAATCCATCACGTTACCACTGACAGGCCCAGCGATGGGAAATAAATATTTACTCTGAGCTTCACCCAAATCACATCCAGAGATTTCTCCCTGCGCTTTCTGTCTCTTCTTCTGCTGTCCTCTGTTTCTGTCCCCCTCTGTCTGTCCTCCTGCTTCTGCTTTGTGCCTGATCTCGTCCCGTTCCACCTTTGATTCTCTTTGACTTTTACCTCTGCATTATTCCACTGACCCTCATTCTCCTTTTCACCATCACTCCTCCTCTCCACACACAGCAAAGTTAGGGGCCCATGCAGACGTGAAACACAGGTCATGTTTCCACTCAGGCACACACACAGCAACTCATATAAAAAGGGGGTACAAACATATACACAAACATGCCCACCGCACACACATACACACACGCACGCATGCATGCAGGGTCAGCCTGAGATATCCATCTGGGGTTTGTCATGTCAGACATGGCCCATGTCTCTCTCTTCTGTAATTATGGCAGTATTTATTTTTTCAGATCGTCCCGCTGGGTTAGGAGCGTCCCGTGGTGTGGTTTGGACATGGAAACACACTCCGCTCTAGACATCCAGCTTAGCAGAAAAAAGGGCTCACAGTACATTGACTAGAAATTGGTAACCCATAATTCAGAGATTTAATGTAATGTGAGTGTGGGCTGTGTTTTTTTTTTTTTTTGAGTGTGTATGTGTGTGTGTCTGTGTGCATAAGTGTTTGTGCACAGCTGTGAATGCAAAAGTAAAGGAGAAAGGGAATGAGGCTGTAACTTTTCACACTCGACAGATTGCGTCTCACCAGTGCCAAGAGAGTGGGATTTGATATTATAATGTCTCATTGCATTACATAACACTCAAGACCTGACCCATAATATCTGACTGGCTCCGTGACAACCTCATGTGTAATGTTTTTTAAATTCAGAACTTGCTGCCATGTAGAAGGCACTTCACATGAGCCGAGGAGCAAACGTTCAACAGAACAGGCAAAACTAAGAAACTATGATGCGCCTTTGTAGCTTAGCTTAGCGGTGTTTAGCTCAGTAAGTAGAGCACCCACCCCATGTGTCGAGGTTTCCTGTCTCTCTCTGAACTATCCTGTCATTAAAGAGGTGAAAAAGCCCCCCCCAAAAAATATAAAAAAGAGGAAATTGACAGATCAATCACTAATTAAAAGTACATATTTGATAGGAGCTACCGTTTTGTCACAATATGAGACCAGTGCCAAGGCAGAAAACCACCCTTTCTTGATGCTTCAGCTGCGGGTGCATCTATCGTCGTGGCAACCCCCTCAAATTTCCATGCCAACCTCTGAGCAGCCTCAGGCCAGAGCCACAGCTGAGGCCAATTCATTAATCAGGTATATTTCTGCAGTTAATCAACTTGTGACCGCTATCTCCCATACATTTATATAAAGCCTCTGTGAAACAGCACCACACATACCAATACACATCTGCACACGCACAACCACACACTCACAGGTAACTTTATGTGATTACAGACAAACACAAGTTGACGGCTCCTCGATGCCAGTGCTCAGTGAAAGATGACACGTGTCTGTTTGATTAGCGCTGTCTTGACCGTAAGCTTGTGGGTTTGATTCCCATGTTGACAGGGGTGATACCCCCAGCAGCAGCCCCCTCTCAAAATTTCTGCGCGAAAACTTTGTAGTTGGGGTTATTGTTGTTGCTATATTACGTTATTTCATCAGTGCAGTTTACATTATCCGAACCCCACCCACCTCCGAATCCTGGAAATCCTTTTTGTCCTAGAGATGACTGTCTCTTTGCTAACCCTCCTTGTTTTCCTCTAAGCAGCACCAATCATAGTAATGTGTGTGAATGTGTGTATGTGTGTGTGTGTGTTTGTTTGTGTGAGTGTCTCCCCAGCTGAGTGGAATCACCCTCTGTCCAGGGCACATTCAATGAACTTGGCACTCACACAGCCTTTTTCACCATTCCCCTTTCACTCTCTCCTCTGTCTGTCTCTCTCCTCATTTCTCTTCATCGCCTTACAAATCCTTCACTGCCCTCTCACCATCTTTTTTATCACCTTACGCCAAGCTCCCTTATTCCTCCCCTGACAAAAACACAGATGAGACTCCTCGACAAAGAAAAAAAACAAGATAGAGATAATAGCTTATGTCCAATCGGCCCGTGGTGCTAATCAGCGACCATCGTGGGAAAAGAACAGGGGAATAGGGGTGGTGGTGGCAGAGGAGTTGGTGGTAGGAGGAAAACCAGGCCCATTGTCCTGGGGAGATTAAAGTCCCCGAAAAGGCGGCATTGTCCACCAACGGGGATAAATCTTCCTCCTCCCGTCACTCAGGGCCTGAATTCAATTCTCCTCAACCCCTCCTAAAAGAGAGGCTTATCTCCTGCTCAATAGCTTGTTGCGCTACAAGCCAGGCAGGAATGCACCGAGTTGTATCCCTGACACCCGCTCACTGAGTTAAAAAGGAATTAGGGGGGTGGTGGGGGGAGAAAAAAGAGAGAGTGGGAGAAAGTGAGCGTCTGAATTGCGACCTCTATTTTGCCAGAGGATGTGCACTGGAAGGCAGATTGAGGTGCCGATAGAAGCTGACAGACGGAGAGGGGACGGGAGAGCAGGATTGATTGACTGCTGCAGAGGGATTGAGGCCAGTGCAGAAGAATAGCGGCCCGCTCAGTCCAGTTTCTTCCTTTGGGGGGCTGCAAGCAGCATGGTAAACTGCTGCCGCTTTGGAGGACAGACAGAAGAGCCGCAGCGGAAGAAACCACTTGGGAGCTCCTGGCATGCGGTCTGGATGCCACCTAACACCAACCCCCCCCTTCATTCACCCCTTCCTTTTCCTCCCCTTTTCCTTTGCCCCCTATTGCCACAGCAGCATCTCTGTAACTGCAGTCCAGGGGGCATCACCAGTTGCTAAGATTCACTGCTTCACAACACTTGGATGGCCTGTACCCCCCTCAAACAATTCAATTCGTTTCAATTTGATTCAATTCAGACCCCCTGGTCCCATGAGAAGGGATGGACAGAGACAGAGAAAGAATGGTTGGCAAATAAAAAAGAACTTGTGCGGACTCGGGGTCCATAGTCCTTCTCTGTTTGGCCCCGGGGAGAAAAAACAAGCCCCACATCTCCATTTTTCAACCCTTTCTTCCTTTCTCTTTCACTCTACCCCATTGGAGCTATCTCCGGGAACAGAGACAAAAAGAGAGAGGAGAGAGAGCGAGAGGAGTGGATGGTGAGAGAGGGAGAGATATCGATATAACATTCATTGAATGCCCCTTCACTTTACCACTCCTCTCTTTAGAAAAAGTGAGAACAAGAATTTCTTCCCCTCTTTGAGACTCTCTCTTTGCCCCTCCGTACCCTCCTCCTGTTGCCCCCTTGTATAAAAAAAAACAGGATTTTTCCGCTTCAGCACCAATTTCCACATTGGTTGTTTATGCCCACTCTGTCCTCGCTTTCACAATGAATCCCTCCTTCCCTTCTCCCCCCATTTACTGTGACTTGGCTCCTCTTAATGATGGGGCTTACACCTGCTTACAGGATTAAATTAATTAGCACGAAACAGGGATTGGTGGTGATGGTGTGTGTGTGGTGGGGGGAGGGGGGGTGAAGAAGAAGAGGCGGGAGGTGGCAGAGGGAGGACAACAACAGGGGGTCAGGAGAAAAGTACAGCAGGAAGAAGGCACAATAAAGAGTGGGCAGCTTGGTGGCTGGTGCTGGGCCTCATGTTCTGCCGGATGCTGGGGTGGGGGGGTGTTGGGAGGGTGGGGGGGGGGGGGTTGGTAGTGGCTGGAAGAGGGGCTGATGGCTTGTTTCCAGTGGAGGAAACGGGGTTGGCCAAAGGTATGGGGAGTCTGGTTGGTGTGTTGTGGGGACAAATGTTCTCCCGAACAATGTTTGGGTGTGCAGGGTCAGAGGTGACAGCCGCCATTGTGGCGACACGTCTGCACCACAGCAACTCTGCTGCTTGTTCCTGTGTCGTAGCTCCTGTTCACTCTGCCTCCTGAGCTCAGCAGCACTGCACAGTTTTAGAGCAGCGGTGCCCAAACTGGGGACCACTACTGTTTATTTTTTGGGATTTGATCTTAACTGCTCCTCAGACCCAAAAGTATTTAAATGAAAATAGACGACAGAGAAGACAAAATTACTCAAACACATGCAACCTTTGGTTAGAGGGTGTACAATACTAAATACAATGCAAAGCAGTACAAGTTCCACTATATATTGAAATAGTCTGAATAAAATGAGGGAAATGAGAAATAGAGGTCCAAAAGAGTGAATACTTTGATTCATGCATCAAACAACCTTCAGCATTAATCACACTTTGCTTTGTGAATCCTCAAGTCTGACTTAATGATCATCGTCCGCCCACCTCTCCCATCCATTATTGTGACTACATACTTTTAACTTTTGATTGATTTACTTTTAGAATGTGTTCTTTATTTGGAAAGGGGTTTATGAAAATGTACAGGCCTCAGCTTTGCCCAGCCTCTCCTCCCTGTGCAGGGCTGTCCTCTGTCATCTGTCTCATTTCTCATGACCTCAGTCTTCTCTCCGTCCCTCTATCTCTGTCCCTCTCGAAGCGGCTTGCTGTGTGGTTAGAGGCCCGGATCCATCAAGATAAGCACTTACAGATGGGCCTCTACTATCCCTGTCATGCTAGCGCACACGACTTGTTTCCCTTTCAGAAGTCTGGGCAGAATGGCACTCTGTATGTCTGTAGACAGAAACACGTGGAAGAGATTTGCATGTGTATGCGAACTGAAGTGTTTTCTTCTCCGTGCGATAAGGTTGCCACGGAATTCAGGTTAGTGTCTGTATTGAATACGGGATCATCGTAGTTTTGGCACCAATGTCATTCAGGCTCTGGGGTGAGAAAAACTCTGAGAGTATTTTGGAATGGGAGATATTTTGGCAAATCCTGGCATGCACATGTACTGTAGAACACATGCAGGTCAAGCAGTAGTTACATCACATGAGGCTTTTGATAGGTGTAGATATATATACAATATATAGTCCCATGTCCGTCAAGCAACACACACACACACACGCACACACACACACACACAGTTGCACACTTATGAAGGGCACTAGTTGGTCATAGATAGTTGCTGTGGTCCAGTCCATTGCGTGTTAGTGGTCACTTCAAATCCTTCCATATGACAGTGATTAGGCAGGACTCACATAATGTTTGTAGGTTCCTGCCATCACACACACACACACACACATAAAGGCTAAGAAACACACATAAAGGCTAAGAAACACACGTACGCTGCCCCCCCCCTCGACTCCCTGGCTTAGCACATTCCGTACCTGTATTAGCAAACAGCTAAGCTAATTGCTTTCCGTTATTAGTGTGCAGCACAGTACACTTTCTTTGTGTCTCAGATTGCAGATTGTGTGTGAGTAACAGATGAGAGCTGGTTAGATAAGCATCCAGGTCTCAAGTGCATTTGATCTTTGTAGAATAAAAGTTACTGTATACTTCCTTTGTAGCGCTACAGAAATACTAAAATGTATATACATATTTTTTTCTCCTTTGATGCTTAGACATTGGGTAATGAGAACTGGATCAGGGTGGTCAGGACTATGAAGTGTTGGACTCAGGGGTTTGCTACAGTACATGTGACTTGTGACTGGTGTTGTGTGTGTGTGTGTGAGAGAGTTCACAGCTGTGACAGTCCCAAATTGGGCCTTATGCTGATAACACATTGACAAGATACTGGCAGACAGTGTTGGCGGATTATCACTGCAGTTTATTCCATCAGCAGGTGAAGCTTGGAGGCAGTGCAAAGCTGTACAGTATATGAGATGTATTCTCTAAACACACCATGTCCACTTATGAAAACATAAACCACGAACATTAGGAGGAAACATTATAAGAATCTTAGGAGTGGCAGCACACAGCATAAATTGATCTTCATCAAGCTGTTGACAAGGGTTTGTTTCCTTACAGAGAGAAATATTGTTGAGAATCAATGACTGGAAGTTGTCATCGCAGCAGGAGGAAATAATATGATTTATGCTTTAAATATTACAGTCAACAGTGGTGTGGTGTTTGTGATTGCACTGGAAATTTTGGCAGTAGATGACACTCTGCGGCCTGACTTTGTCTTTATCCTCGCCATATAAACTCTCGTAAAGCTCATCTCTCCGGTGCTGTTCCTCTGTCGTCTTCTCTCATCTTACTTAAGTAGGATCTCAGTGCACAGCGTTCAGATGGCTCCCCTGCCGAATGCAATCAGCAGACACTGCTGGTAATAACTTTCACTCATTCTTCATACTTCACTCTTCCCTCTTTTTCCCTCTCTATCTTCTCTTTTTGCTGTGCTCTCGCTTTCTCTTTCCCATCCCCTACCTCTCCTGCCTCTGATTATATTCTATATATATATATTCTACCAGCTCCATTGGACAATGGTGGCCAAATGAATGGGCTCTCCAACCTTGCATAAGTCACATGCTTAAAATTAACCTTCTTTCAGCAAATGAATGTGGAAGAGAAGAGTAGAAGAAGAGGAAGGGGGAATAGAAAGAGAAGAGAAAAAGCTTTTTATGGGTGACTCCTGATAGATTGTAGTATACCGTAGAGAGGAGCAATCATGCTCCAGGTCCAAGCGAGTTGTAACATGGCTTAGTTATAGGAAGAGGGTTAAATAAGACACAAGATAAACTTCACCCACACCACCTCTGTTTTTGTTTCCTTCACCTCTTTCAAAATACCCATCACAGTTGTTCTCTCAGGTATCTGTCTGCTTCTTGACTTTGCTACACGATGTTAAATGATATCATTAAAACAACAGGGAAGGTGACTGCCTCCAAAACTGCCATTTGCCCCATCCACAAGATATAAAAGGGGGCAAAGACGATAAAAGCCACCAAGGGCCCAGTGCCATCAAAGTGATTAGTGGCTGCCCAGGTAACCCCCCCCCCCACAACTCTGCCCAACCTTCATCCTCTCTCCTCTTATCAGGCTAATTGAAGACAAGCTCTTTGAGACGGACGCACAATAGAGCCAACGGTAGAGTGGCATTTGAGACTCAACGGGTGGACCGGAGAAAGGGAGATGCAGGGTATTCTATAAGCGCCCCCACCTACCCCCTCGTCTAAATCCCTTTCTCTGTCTTTCTTTTATCCCATGGCGTCTCATTCAGCGCCCTACTTGACATAGCTCGACCTCTGGACCCAGAGTTTATGAACTGAAGCAGCAGCTATTTATTTGGTGTGGAACTAATGTGTGGCTGCACCATTGTGCAGAGATTTGGAGCAATGTTAGCATTATGTTTGAGTTGCTGTGTGTGCTTGGATAAGCTGCTAGTCAGCAGACTTTGGCGTTAATACCATTTCAGTACCGCTGACAACTGGGGTTGACTAAATTGTCATCTGTTGGAAAACCAATAAAGTTATGGCGAAAGGACAAAGCCCAAGATTTTTCAGTTCGGCTTCTCCTCCCACAAGATTTGCCTGTTTTTCCTTTGAACTTTAAATCCATACATCCTTTCAAAACAGGTCAAGCATTCTATTTTTAGGCCAGGAGCACATGAACGCGGGCACCTGCCTGCTCGAAAAAAGTGGAAAGCATTGCATCATTCTATCAGTTTGAGAGAAATGCAAGCCTCCGCCCACTGAGTCAATACCAGTAATCTTCATAAAAAGATCTGTCTTCATCATTCATAGTTCAAAGGTAAGATTGTCCTATTCTCCTCTGTGACTATTTATCAAATCTTTCCATGCTGTCTCCAGCTCACAGAGTCGGCTTTATTGTTCTGTCTAGCTTGATTGATACGTCTTCACAGTTACACCTAGAACAACAAATAATTAGAAAATCAACGTTTATCGATGCAAGTTTTCTCCATCGCCTTCTCAAGTTTAACTCACGACAATGAGAAGCTGCAGCACATTGGTATCCTGAACCTACGCTCTGATATCATCGTCACGTCACACGTCTTATTTGTCCTTATTTATTTAATAAGATGGTTTCCTCGAATAGTCAAAGTTACGGATTAACAAGCCGTAGCCTGTCTCAGTGTTACATGTTGATTTGTCCGCGTGTGTGTTTGTGTGTGCGTCAAGCGAGCAGGTTGGGTTTTGAAGTGGTTGCGCTGTAGCATTCTCTTTGGAGGACATGCAGCTTCAAGCAAACACAGAGCTCTTCTTAAACAAACAGGGCAGGACAGGAGAGCAAGACTAATGATGGGATCCATGCAGCTTACGCACACACATGTAGAGACGCACGAACACGAGCAAAGACTGGAGGAATTTGTCCCCGGAAGAGGAGTGGCGGAGATAGACCGGTGATCTGTAACAAGAGGATGAAAAGATGGAAAAGTCCCTGTCTCTGACGACACATTCTGCCCCTCTTTATTTACCTCTGGATGCCAGACGGAGGAAATCCTGCGTTTTGAATACTACGAACACAGTCATGGACAATTGTCTGTTTTTAATCATGCATTTTTAAAATCTTTTTGTGTTTTATCAGCTCTGTATTTTGATTCTCTTCAGCTTGTATTCCTGTTGGAGTGCGTGTTCATGTGCAGGAGTCCATGCCTGCCTGAGCGCCCTGATTCCATTGTGCAGCGGAGTCCTTGACAGAAGTGAATTAATCAGACCCCTCTGGTCCATTTGTCTCTATTTGGGGGGCTAATTGGAAAAGAAGCAGGTGTTAATAGAGAGAGGAGAGTGCCACAGTAAGAGTGTGTGTGTTTTGTGTGTCTACGTGTGTCCGCGTACGTGTGTAATAGAAGTCTCAGAGCTATGTTAACCAGACTTAATTAGGCTTGTTCAGGCTCCAGCCAACCTTACATCTTTCTCCCCTCTTATCTGAGATGAAGGGCGATGCAGTGAGTGAGAGGGGAGAGACTGAGGAAAGTGGGGGAGGAACAGAAACCTGCAGCACTCAGGCCTTTTGCTTGTCGGCTGCCTGCACTCTTCAAAAAGTACATAAAATGCTAAAACTAAAGCTTGAGCATGTCCACACAGATGCCTGCAGTAAACCTACACCCACCACGGAGAGGGGGCGAGCCTGCTGTTTAGAGTGGGCACGGCGTTCCAGACGAGGATGGGAAACACCGCTCCGCTCTCTCTCCGCAGATATTTACCTCCACCGCCGGTGTCTGGGATTGTTTGTTTGAGATGCTCAATTGCCAGAGTGTGTGGCAGGCCTGTGTCCTGTCCTGCGGGAAACTGGCGATAAAGTTTGAACCTGTTTGGAAGCTCAATCAAAGGCCCCACTAGCTCGTTAGCTCCCTGCATATTTAGCTGTCTAAGTGATGTCAGCAAGTTTTAATGGACGGCAGCTTTTCTCAATTACGCAGGAGGGAGGCAAGCAAACTGTATCCAGTGCTGTGTGAGTGTGTGTGTGTGAGAGAGAGCGTGTGTGTGTTTGATGTGGTGTTTATTCAGTTGAAAGCTGTCTCCTGTGTGGTCTCGCCACGGAGTTATCCCCCTCCAGATCGCACACACACGCTCACCTGAGGCAGTGGATGTATGTTCGACGTGCACAAGCGTGTGCACGTGCGTACGTGTACGTCTACATGGAGACAAGTAGGTGTAGGTTCGACTCGCGACAGATCTTTTTTTTTTATTTCTGCTCTTCCCACCGATGCATCGGTGTGCATAGACACACGGAGCCAAACACACACAAACACATACACATACATACATACATACACAGATTCCAAGACATAAACATACAACAAAATCTTCCATAATATTTAGATATTTCCCTACAGACACAACTCCAGACATGTGCACACTCATGAATATATACACGAACACACACTGTTGCTTCTTTCTGTCTGGCTCGGGTTTGGTTTCAGTGTCACACACACGAGAGTTGGAGTACACAGCAGCTTTAGTGCTTTGTCACTCAAGACAACCAATCCTGA
Source organism: Decapterus maruadsi (assembly GCA_030347415.2). Classification (NCBI taxonomy): domain Eukaryota; kingdom Metazoa; phylum Chordata; class Actinopteri; order Carangiformes; family Carangidae; genus Decapterus; species Decapterus maruadsi. Next base: position 15,402,409 of record CM064899.1, read on the forward strand.
ATGCATCCTTCCATATGGCTGGATGGTTGGCTCAGACCTCAGTAATGTTTTGGTCCTCATCGGGATGTGTCTGCGGAGTTCAACATCAAAGAATCGGAAGCTGCTTTGATTTGTTCTCCATTTTGACTTGTCTTTAAATCATAATTTGACCAGTTTTAAAGTGGATTTTACACAGACGACATTTGATATTGTGGACATTTTTGCCTTTTTTTAAATGAAACATGGGGTTTGTTTTGTCAGACATCAGAAATTCTTGTAGTTTAGTTGTTGTATCAGCGCTAATATAAAGATATTAAACAGCAATCCATCTGCATTTATTCTTTATGAGACTGTTCTGAATCATTTATTAATTCATCATATATCTTATGACGTCTCCCTGGTTACCATCGCCTCCCTCTGCTCATCTTTTCAAGGGCTAGAGTGGAGAGCTGTGTGGAGAGGAGTTATGTTTATTTATGTGTTGTTACATATTTATGTCTTTGAGGAAAGTTTCGTCTCAAATGTTCAAAGTGTGTGTGTGGAGGGTGTGTTAATGTGGCAAAATATGCATCTATGTGAACATTCTGCCCTCCTGAACCTGGGATGCCCCCTGACACACACACACACACACACACACACATACACACACACACCAGTCAGAGGTGGGATGGCTGCAGGCGAGGAGGCAGGTCGGCAGCGATTAGAGGGGCTGTGTGTGTAATGGTTGCCATGTGCGGACCTATCTCATCCACCATTACAGACACACACACACACACACACACGGAGCGCCCACCTCCCGAATCCCTCCAAGATACCGTACACTTTTAAAAACATTAGCCACTAATGCTTTAATGCCCTCGCGTCGACATGGGGTTTGACTGGAGCTAAAATGGCAGACACAGAGGAATGCTGCCTTGTGTTTGCTTAGTGTATGAGGAAGGGCTCCGGCTTACTTTTGATTCGAACATGATGGAGCGGCGGCCTTGCTGCATATTCCTCAAAACATGTCACGGATGCATTAAACACAACAATGCAGTCAACTTGTTTATCTTTGCTGTTCATAATTACTTTTTGCATTTGTTGTCATTTACACCGCACGTACTGAACTGAAGCACCATTTTTTTTTCTTTTGGTGCAGATCATTAATCACAGACCTCCATGCAAAATGCCAACCGGTGTGGATATTTACATTAGAATGGCGGGGTAATGCTGCCCAGCCAGTAATGACTAACGAATGCAGGGCACGGCTAGTGGCCTGTCTCTTGAGCGTGCCAGGTGTTTGTTCCAGGCCAGGCTGCATGAAAAGCAGCGTCTGACCTTGGGACGGGCGGCTGAAACCTGAGTTACCTCCACCACATCTAAATGTCGGGCACCTGAAAAAGTCTGAAGCTCCTCCCCTCTGCTCGTTCCTGTTTGTTTGCTCTTTCTCTCCTCTGTACCTGCCAGTCCACCCTTCATGATGTCAAAAAAAAAAAAAAAAAGTGGGAAAGTACCAGGACCCTCCTCCTGCATCTCCTCCCCTTTTCTCCTCCTACTTCCAGTGTACGCACATACAAAAACCTTTGGCCATTGGACACTGAACAGCTTCCTTGTCTGTGAGTTCGGTGAAAGTAAACACGACCAGAGAGGGCGCAAAAACAAAAGTGTTATTGCGAGGGATCCACTGTGTCAACATCTTAGCTGGTGAGCTCCACAAGGGAAAAGGGGGCACTGTCTAGACTATTTACTGACAAAAGGAGCAGCGTACAAGGGAGTTATTTAATGTACAGCTCACCTTTACATGCACCCGCCGAACTAATCAGTAAAACAACATTTTTGTCACGGAAGGGTGCTAAGATTCCCCTCTTAGGTTTTCACACAGTCATGTCGCTGTGCAGATGTATCCCATTCACGAGACAGCCATCAAAAAACACATTGTTCCTGCTAAGGGTTTAAGGAGGGCAGGAAATTGATGTAGCTAACAGGGCGTCGAGGTTAGACCCTGTGAATATTGGCATTGAGGAGGTGAAGACCAAACCTTTCATGTATCACAGATTTCAACCGGTACATTTACTAAACGTCGTCTGTCTCTGGCAGAAAGTAGCATTCCTTGTACAGTAGCATGAATGCGTTTCTTGAGCTTGTTCCTGGAAGAGACATCTGTATAGAGAGACAGACCCCACCCGGCCCGCGTGCGACGCACACTTAGACAAACACGCCGGAATGAGTAAGGTGTGGGCAAGAACCGGCAGAAAAAGAGAAAAAAAAAAAGCCATTATCAGCGCCACATGTCTTAGCTCTCACTGCAGCTAAATTGTGAAGAGTAATTGTTTCTTGGATCTTGATTAGTAATTTAAGGGAAAGGGTGATAATGAGGCTGCCAGTAACTTGGCACTTTAGTGCAATTAGCAAAATCAGATGGGGGTTAATATAGACATTGCAAGGTGCTCAGTCACTTTGTCAGTAGAGTGAACAGCCTTAGCCTGTACCCACTGCGACATACTGCTGTGTTTACATCTGGAAAAAAGACAAAAAAAAACAATTATCCACATCTATACTTAAAAAAAAAGATCAAAACCAGGTAGGAAATCTGTCTGTTACCACTACCAAACATGCTCACATGCTGTTGTGACTTTATCTATTGTTCTTGTGTTTGTGGGTCGACAGAGAGGACAGATTGATGTGTGCTGTGCAGGTGTTAGAGATAAAGAAAGAACCGTGGAGGAACATAAACCATAGATGACAGGAGAACAATAGTAGAGGATACTGTGGGTGATTTCTCACTTGTGGACAAACTATCCTCTGAAACATTGTAGTAAAAGTTGTAAAGTTAAGAAGATGGTTTTCTGCATTTCCCGTTTTTACTCAGAGTTGAATGGACTGCTGTTGAGCCTTCAAATTTCCTGCAGTGTAACTATTGATACATGTCACGAATGAACTTCTCACCTCTCCTCTGATCTTTCATCAGTCTGCTGTAATCTATCACTGTGAACCCTTCGCCTTTAAACATTGATCAAGTAGGGATCAACTTGATCAATATAGAAAGAGCTCTCTCTCACTCTCTTTGTTTGGCTCTGTTCCGATCACAGTCTCTCTCCTTCACACTTGACTTGTCCCCCGGGTACAGCAAATTAATAATGCTGGCTCTTTGGCTATTCACCGGAATGCAAAAGGAGAATTGTATAGAGGTCCTTAATGAACTGGGTGGCCACTATTGGCCTCAACACCAGTTAACACAGCTTTTAATTATGGCTCTAATCAGAGCAGCTGAAGATAAGAGGCCCTGCAACCCCTGAATACAAGTGCCCTGCTGAGACATGCAGATGCACACGAGCACATGCACACGTTGAACTCTTTATGAGAAAGGATATGTGCTCATTTGAGGAATCGCCCATTCCTTACCCAGCTTCCCTCCTCATTTATCTCCCACTTCCCTTTTTTATTGTTGACCCTAGACCTGTGTGACCGAGCTAAAGAGGGGGCGAAAACATATCAGTCCCCAAAATAGCCCAAACACTTTTTATTTAGAATCACTAAGGCAGTGAGTCAAGGGTACACACTGCCCCCATCCAAAAACATGAAGCAACAGGAAGAGAATGTCTACTGGAGCAGTCTGCCAACTTCCCAAGCTGAGGGAAAAATTGGTATTTTTATGATGAAGAGAGGGAGTCAGAGCTCAGAGAATAGTTAATTTCTGTCACAGGGGAAAGGCGGAGGAGATATGTGACAGGCAGAGGTAATAAAGAGGTCAGATATTAGCGTTATTCCCTGAATATACAAGTTTGTGTGATTTCAGTTCCAGTGTTTCAGCAGCTGTCTAAGAAGCGGGGAATGGCTGCCAGCTACAGTGCTTGACTCCAGTAATAAGGATGGAAGTTAAGCTCTTGAGAGTGTAAGTGCTGCTCTGGAGTCGGTTTAGATCAGACCCTCAGCTGGAAAGGACTCCACATCAGCAACCTTCCTGCTTCTCTGGGATATTACAGAAGAATATGTAATTTTTTGGCAAAGCGGAGACAACAAGTAGTTAGCTCAGTCCTCTCCCATGTGCATTTGATTTAATGCAGCCTAATTAAGGATGCGGAGTAATACTTGAGCACACTGCATGTTTAAGAGGTGAAGTATAAAAAGGTCAAACTTCTGTCAGTTCTCTCACTGAGAACGGACTGAGTTGATTAGTTTCTTCAGCGTCGATCAGACATGTTGCGTGTTGGGTTGTTGTGAGGGATCCAGGTCACGTGGGGTCAGTTTTGTCATGACGACCAGTCCTGCAGTTGTATATACAGCATGTATGGTTGTTTGCTTACACATATGTAATGCATGCCGACTCGTATCTGTGTCTGTGTTCATGTGTTTGTGTGTGTGTGCATGAGGCCAGGTTGTTTTTGAGAAATGATGCCATATAAGGCCTCAGATCAAAAGCTGCAGTAGAAATCGCTCCGAGGAGCCTGGACAGAGAAAAACTTATCTCATTCTCATCTGGCTGTGATGTCTGTGTATCCCTGCCATTTTCACTCTGTCATTCTTTTATTCTCCATCTTCATTATTTCTTCCCATCTTCGTTCGGTCTCTTTTTGGACTTTTCGCTGGGAGTCGTCAGCAGAGCTCACCTACTGTTTCCAATCAGCTGCCTTTTGTAGAGAGCAGTACCCCAACATGGCTCACACTGGCTGCACACGCACATGCACACACGCCAGGGAAAAACACTTTTCCAGCATTTATAAGAATGCCTTTTCTATCCCAGCACTGGCACGGATGTAGATAGATACACACAAGCAATCTTGTGCACATACAGACAGTGAGATAGCACAGCAGACAGAATGGCATTAAGAATGACAAATAGAGGAAGATAGATAGTACGGCAGACGGACAGAAAGAAGCAGGGCCCAGAGAATGACCCTCTTTTAAAGCCTGGTAGAAATCACGGCCGTCAGCACGCTCGGGAGCTGGCATGGCAAGCTGTCGGAAAACAGCCCGTCCGTCTCTGGGGTCTCAAAGGCAGCCCCGCTTCTCCCTTCTTCTTCGCTTTCTTTCTCATTTTCTTTCTTCCTCTCTGTTTCTTTTCGTCACTCTCCAACTTGGTTGTACTTCCTGTAACCCTGGTAGCCTTTATTCCGCTCACTGAGAGAATTAGTTTGTAGTTGCGCTGCAGCTCCCACTGGCATTGTCTGGCTTTAGTGTCTGTGCTCTCTTTCATGCTGTAGGAGACTAAACTGGCACAACCGTCCTCCTCTTCCTCACCTTTAGTTAAGAGTTTTGATCCACAGCATGTTAATGGGGATGCTGTGTTATTTCGCATTATATTGGAGCGCAGGGTTTGTGAGAAATGGACAGAAATCAGTAAAGCAATTAAAAAGACTCTCATAATACGAACATAAGGTATACTTTTGTGAGATTAACATAAGAGATTTTCAGGAAAGATTTAATAAAGAAGACATAGAGGCAACACATAATAATCACTTAAAGGGAATTGTTTTTGTCCTGCAGCTCGTTCATGTTAGTTAAGTCTCTATACAAATTGAGTTGGTTGATTTCAAAGCAGCCGTGATCTTTTCATCACCTGCTGTGTTTCATTATATCAGCTTGTACATCCACGGGGGCCCCAATGCTCACGCACGCATGCATACACGCACACACACACACCTCACCTAATTAAAGTGGCCTGGTTAAGCACCATGCGTCAGGGCCTAGTAGGGGAAGGTGGCAGGCATGTGGAGGAGGTGGGGGGGCCGCGGGGTGGGGCCGTACAAATCTCAACTTAAACGCAAAGAGATTAGACAACTTTTGCAAGATATTAGCTGTTCAAAAATGAGAAAAATGTCCCTAAGCCTCTTGTACAAGTGCTGGACCTGGTCAGACAAGGCCTGCTTTTGTTTCACAGGCAGAGGCATGGAGAACTGTGTGTGTGTGTGTGTGTGTTTGATGGCGGAGAGTCATCAGGACTGTGGCGTGCAGGATGAGGGGACAGAACTGATCCAGGACGGTGTGTGTGCGTGTGCTCATGTGGTGGCTGCAACAATCAAGCTAGGAATTAGCAATCATATTATTTTCCTCACCATTGACTCAAACTCTAAACCCATAGGTAAGAAAAATAAAATAAAATTATAGGGATAAAAATGGGAAAATACAGTAGTTTGTCCAATAATATAAGACATAATGATGATGTTGAGTCTCGCAGGCTTCTAAGGCCTCGAATATAAAGACTAAACAAGATCATATTAATGTAATAAAATAAGACCAGGAGCACAGGTGGATTTTCTCACAAGGTTACATTATAAGATAATGGTATTTTATTTGTAACCTTTGGCAGAGAAAAAATGTCTCTCAATTTCAAGGTCCATTTTAACAAAATATCCAGTAACATGGATTTTAATGGACATTTAATGTCACGAGGAGAGTGAAAGGGATGAACCCAGTGGCCACCCACGAGGCCGACTCTCACTAGTGAAGGTGAAAGGTATGCAGCTGAGGTTCAGCACTGAAACATAAAAACATCACCTTCCAATGTAAACTACTGAACCCAGAACAGTGAGCTACGAGGCTGCTCTTTGGATTATATATGTGGATTTAAAAAAAAAAAAATCACTGCTCATGGACTGTCTATGCACAGACATGCTGGTGTGTGTCTGTGCAGCCACACTGGATGTGTTCTGGACCCGCAGTGGGTGTGTGTGTTCTCAGCGGCAGTGTGTGTGTTGTCTCTGTCGGCCTGCAGAGACAAAGAGAGATAGGGAGGGAAGGAAGAGGGGTATTTAATGAAGCCCTCTCTGTGCGATAAGGAGAACCGCCAGAGTCCCTGGTGTGTGACATGGCCTGGCCCCTGTCATCACAGAGCTCCTGTTGTGGCTGAGAAATATCCCCCCTCCACCCCCACCCCCTTCCCCCATCCTCCCCCTCATCGCCAGTCCAAAGAGAGAGAGAGAGAGAGAGAGGGTGAGGTAGGGAGACAGTCAGACAGACAGAGAGAGTCCAGACTGGGGCCATGTGAGTGTGTGTCATATGGAACAGATTTAGTGCTAATGACCCCTCTGTCCCCCACCCTCATTCCCCCTGCTTTGTGCCCACCCTCTGCCACCCCCTCCCCTCCCACCACCACCACCGCCACCACATCACTCCGTCCTGGTCAGTATCATCCCTTCATGAGGAATGAAGGTCTGTTCCAGCTCCAGTGTCCCGCTCACCCTCCCTCACCTCTGCTCCTGGTCCTCACACTCCTGGACTCCAAATAGACTCCCGTCGTAAAAAATCAGGACCTGTGACGTGAACTTGACTGTTGGGAGACTCGTGAGGCTCGGGGACATTCAAGTCCGGTTAAATTGGGGAACAGTTAAAAGTAAACAAGACAATGCCATTTCCACATTAAACTGTGTCACTTCATTTCTTAGAAGTTGATTAACTGTTTAAGTAATTCTCATACATTTGATGCTTGTTTTTGGCAACTGAACTGAATACCTTTTGGTATTTAGAACCCAAGTCAAAATAAATCAATAAGCGACACCTTGGACGTTTGGCATTTTCACTTTTGGCCCAGTGACTTCATACCTGACTTGTCGCTTAAAGAACTGGGTGTCAACATCATGACTCGAAGGGTTGAGGCTTGGTGGCAATGGAGGGAGCAGATACTTACTCAGGTTAAGATTAGTGAAGAGACAGTGTGACGGATTGAAGGAAAGTGGGAGATGGCGTTGAAAAGGATCCAATAAATATGAGACAGCGTTGTCACTTCACCTGGAGGCGCTGCTCTCACTTCACCAGTGGCAGAAGTCAAGTCACAAAAGCACTTTTACTTCAGGGCTGAATAGTAACAGATTTAGCGTCGACAAGTATTTTTCAAGACGCATCACAATGTGGGGATTCTATAGCTACTCCCCAAACATGTCGGTTGCTGGAGTGTCCACCACTTTAGGACTTGACCTCAACAGCGACCTTCACCCAGCCCATCGGCCCCATGCACTTCCCGTATCTCTGTCACATTGACACTGGCATTCTTTCACGTTAGCGCATCGCAGCGCCACAGATAGGCCTGCCAGACACCCCCTGCACTCCCCTTGTATCTCTGTCACACACACACACACAGACACACACATGCATTGACACATGGTTAATTGGTAACCAGAGTTTATGGGTAGACGGGAACTTATAGTTCGACTACGCTGTGGCGAGAAGACGTATGAGATAATATGTCGGCTTTTGGTGAGTTATGAGCACACGTGTGAGTGTTGAAGACGTATGTTTGAAGTGTAGCGCTGTGCGAGATCAGGGTCGGTGCGTTGTCGTGTTTGAATTTGAGGTTGTGTTGAGTTGCTGTCGTTTTTTATCTCGTGGCGGTGTTTGTTGAGGCTGGCGACCGTCTCACATTTAGATGGGCACAATACAACTTGGGATAAAAACAAATATGTTTTTTTTCTGTCACTTAATTCACACACAGGTTGCATGCAGTTTTCTCCCGTGACAAATTGCTAACATTTACAACTGACACTTTTCCTCGACTGAACATAAACCGTGTGTTCTTTTAGATGGAAGTTATTTCCACCTCTTTGACTCTTCAATCAATACCAATAAAGTGCTCTAGTTATCTATTTTATCCTCCTTCAACAACTAGGAGATCAATAGTCATCTGTCATGGTTTCACCCACTGAATGTTATCACTTGTGTCGGAGATTAGCCGCCGTAGCATCTTATCCTGACATTTTCTGTTATCCTGAGTTATGTAGGTTAGAAGAAGAGGTCTGTCTCATGGCTATACTCGCCCAGCGGCCTCACACTGAAGAAACAATGTTTAGAGCTGCAGGGCCGATTTGTTGACCCAGGCTTTTATTCATTTTCTGCTTGCTTCATTTAAGAAATGTAAAATATTCTTTTATTTTCTTTATCTTCTGTAGATTTACTTTCAGTATTTGCAGATGTTTTTATAGGCTTTGTTTTGTCTTTACTTATTTGCCTTTGCAGATAATAATATTGCCAGTTTTCCATTTGCACATACAGTTTGAGTTTAAAACAAACAAACAAAGAACTGCAGCATTTTAGTGGTGTTTTGTTAAGTGTGCTACATGCATTTCCACAGTGAATGTAGCCTTAAATCGTTTTTTTTGTGCACTATTGGTTTCTTACTTGTGGGATTTTTTTCTATTTTAAGTTGAAGAACTCATTTGTTCTCCATCTATTTCGTCCCTTCCTTTGTGTTTCACTGTGTTGTTAACCAGCTTGGTGATACACAGGTGTCTCCAACACCACTGAAATGGGAAAAAAAATATACCCCAGCTTGTTAACATGGGACCCTTGCTCTGTCAAACTGGTGAGGAGGGTCATCCATATCCCTGACTGTCACTGCACCCAACCAGGTCCATCCTTCATTCCCTCCTCATCCTTCAAGTCCTGACCGCTCTCCCCCCATCTGTCTGTCAGGCCAGGACTTGACCTCTGACCCCTTGAGGGCCGCCCATCTTGTTACCCCTAACCCTCAAGTTGATTGTGTCACTGACCAGCAGTGGTTAATGTGTCTCATTTCTCCCTCCTAAACAGAATTTTTTTTTAGCGCACACCTTTTGCTGAGAATGTGAACGTGAAAAGCCAACGCTGAAGTCCCATCCAGAAAACCACTCGGTGTGAAAACTAAACTTAGGATCTCATAATATTTAAAAACACAGGAAAGTAGCCTGTGTAAATGTTAAGATAAATTTTCTGCACTTGGCTATGGAGTGGGGGTAGAATAATACCACAGCGCGGGATTGGCTCAAATCATATTAAACGAGCAGTTCGGAGTTTGAAAAGTCATGTCATGTCATGAGATAACATTGTTATCCCACTTTCCCCCTTTTGAACACAGCAGCAGGACTTACAATGGCGCTAACGTATCTGATATGCCACAGCATAATTTCCTATGTGCACAGACATAAATTAAACCTTAGTTCAGTCACACTCGCCACCTCTTCTCCTCCCAGGATGAAACCGATCCTAATTATCATAGCAGAACAAAAACACGGCATTAAAGAGGAGAATAAAAGTGAAACCGTTTCTATCCTCATTCTCCTCTCTGTCTCTCTCTCCCTCTCCGCGTCCTTGCACCTTGATTCCTGCTTATGCCCAGACTGATGAGCCCAATTTGGACTGGTTCTGCAGCTGCCTCAGTTTGATTAATGGCTCTAGGTGAGGCAGCATCAGCGCTGCCTCGTCCTTGTTTCATCACACACATACACGCCGAGCCGCTCATTGCCACCAGACCAGCCTTGTAATTGATGACAGAGGCCGAGCCATTTGCAAACCAAATGTGAAAGAGGGAGAGAGACGGAGCAAACTCCTGCTCCGAACACCTCTCCACCTTCCCTGTTTTCTTTTTCTTTCTCTCCCTTCCTATCTGTCTCTCTTTCTCTCTCTCTTTCCGCCTCCTCTCACTGTCTCTGCACCTGCTCTTTCATTAGGCATTTGTCACATTGATATGAAGGGCCAGGGCAGCATTGTGACATGCTCAGGAGGCAGTATAAATATTTGATTAGCCCTAATGGAAATCGTCACAGCGCGCTAATTGCACCACACATTATCTGAGGTGCTGTATCAGCGGCGGACATCCCCTTTGATCCTCCCTCCGCTACCCCCCCTCCTCCTCCTCTTCCTTTTCAACCCATCTCAGCCTCTCTTTCTTTTGTTTATGCAGTTTATTTTAGGTCATATGTCATTATCTGACCCCCACCCCTCCGCCTTCCTGCCTTTTCTTGTCAGTGGAGTCTCTTGTTGTCGTTATCGTTCTCTCTGAACACTCTGACGGCTCGGCCTGAAGAGCTGTCTCCTCCTCGACGTATGTGCTCACTTCTGTGTTCTGTGTTGTCCTCCGCTGCCCCTTTTTGCCAATGCTTCCTTTTATGCATTAACTGAGGCTAAGTGGCTGCAAGAACGGCGTACGCTACACAAACAGACACGCACAGGGGAAGGCGGTGGACGGTACACAGTAAAAAGCGCTGCATTTTCCTCGCTGTTGCACTATTGTATGTGATGCAGACGTTAAGTGATACAATAACATTTAGCGATGAATGAGACAAAGCTAAAATGTAAAAAAAAGTAGAAATGTTTGTGTGTGACTCAGCTTTAAATCAAAGGGCAGGCTGATTTGATGTGTGCTGAAATTTTGGCCAATAAATCAAATGAAATCTGTCTTTGATAAACTGATTCTAAAAGAAAATTCTCCCTGATTTCTTTTCCCAACTCTAAGGTCTCATGAGTCCAAAATTGCCACACAGCTGCAATTCAGCTTGATAGTCATGTTTTCAATGAAGTTGACATTTACTGTATTTAATCACAGTTTTAGAAGAAGTTTGTAGTAAGCACTAAGTCAGTTTTTATTGCTCCAGTCACCACTCAGCTCACTCAGGGTGCAGCTACATCCTGACTGCAAGCCACGCTTTGAATTCAAATCATTTTCTCTTGTTTTATTTTATGATGAATGTCTTCAATGTCTTTCAGCGATTCCTTTTGATGTGCACACAATGATGTGTTTTTTTTGGGTTTTTTTTTACATGTCCTTCCTTAACCTCCATCCTGTGTGTATTTACTTGTTGTTATTTACGGTGCGTCTGTTTGGTGTAGCTCCTCTCTCTCTCTCTCACCCTCCCTCGGACGTTTCTATTTAGCCAAAGACAAAACAAGTTAATTAGATCGGAAGTGCAGGCCTATCAATGGGGAATCAGTATTCAAATCAAGGCCTTGTCTGGACACAAACAGCAGGAAGCCAAACAAGACCCCGGCGCTGTTGAATGGGAGGATGGGAGAGGGAGAGGGAGAGAGAGAGAGAGAGTGTTAGGGAGCCCTACTGTGGAGGCATTTCAATTCTTGATTTCTCTGTTTGGTTTTATGTTAACTGCACTTACTGTCATTTTTTTTCTTACTTCGCCCTCTTGTTATGATCTCAGATTCAGAATCTCGGTCTGCTCTTTTGGCCAAGAACGTGAACACATACAAGGAATTTGAATCAGGTTTCACATTACTACTCTGTACTTGCATATAAATAGACATACAGTAAGAAACAGCAAAGATGCTCAACAGATGAGATCAAGAATGATACAAAAATAAATGATGACAGTCCCTTAAAAAAACACCAACAAGCATCTTATTACAACCCACGGTAATTCATTTTCATTTCATACAGCCTCTTTACATGTTTACTTCAGATATTGTTTAATCTTTTTAAAATTTCTTAAGCAGTTTCTTCACTTAATTCAGCATTGTTTCAACAACTCCAACAACAACAAATTCAGCTCATTCAGCTTCCAGCTTTCAGCATTCACTTGTATTTCCTTCAGGAAATGCATTCTGTAGTTCATTTTGCAGTTGGAGCCAAGACATGAAACTCCATTTAATAGTATAAATAGTTGGTCAGACAGAAGCTGTTGAGGAGCTGGATGTCTGGACAGTCCTGTTGCTATGTGCTGCTCTAACCTCCCTCTGCAAAGCTTCGAGGTTGAGGGCAGAGCACCTGACACAGCGAGCTGTGATGCTGCCAGTCAGGAAGGTCTCTCGTGATGTCGTTTGACAAAGTCTGCAGCAGGAGGAGGGTGGGCTGAAAGGAGACTGTGTTTCCTATTTAAGACCAACAGTTACTGTTGTTTTTTGTAGTTAACGGCACACTCTGCATGTACCAAACAATGGTCTTTTTTTGCCAAATCGTAACCACACACCGATCACTCCATTAACTTAAAGTTTGTTTGCTTTTTGGCTTTTTGCCTTTATTTGATAGTACATATAGTCGAGATTGACAGGAAAGGGGAGGCAGAGAGAGGGGGAAAGGGCTGACCGATGCGGGATTCGAACCGGGGCCGCCTGCTTTCTATTTTTTAAAGGTTGAACATTAAACATGAACTTTGATCACAATTTTTAATAGATTTCTATTGATAAACACAACTGCTGTTAAGTCTTTATCTTTGAGTCTGTATCAGATCGATTTTTACAATATTTGTCTATTTATTTGTAAATCTTATTAGGATACAAATCAAAAAATAGCGAGAATTTTTTTTTTCAGTGCAAACAGAGCTGAAACTTCCAGAGCATCTAGCGAAGCCCAATCAAAACTACTGTCAACGTGGGTGTCATTGTTACCTTTTCAGTAAAGTAAAATAAAGGCAAATGCATGCAAAGCAAGGGGGGGTGGTCTGTCAACATGAACTCAGGGAATGGTCTTTGAGTCAACCACTGATCAACTGGTTTTTGCTCCCATCCCTCCCACCTCTGCCTCTCCCCTAAAAGCTCCGGCGCTCGATGTGAATACGGCATTCGTTACTAAATCAGAGTTTGTGTGTTTGCGCTGGCGTAACTACAAGAAGAGGGATTTTATTTGCATTACGCTCAGGTGTCTACATCAGTGTCTGGATATGGATGCGCTTGTTCGTATGGAAGCGCAAGAAAGGGAAAGGGGGGGAGAAAGGACAGAGGAGGAGAGGCAGGGAGAGAAGAGGAGGACATGGAAGTGGAGAGGGAAGGAGGGAGGGGGGGAGGTAAAGGTCCCATTATCTCGTGTGGAGGGCCACCTGAGCTAAAGACAGCCATTTGTTCCCAAATCGACCTGTCGACCCCCGCCTAATTACCGGCCAATTATTTCCAAATGGGCTGCGTTCACCCCACACCCTGTACACTTATAGAGGAGAGAGACAAAATTGCCTCCTTCTCCCTCTCCCTCTCCCTCCCTCTCTCCCCAACATCTTTCTGTCTTCCCTTCTCTTGCTTTTCCCTTCTCTTGTTTCATCATTATTTATCCAGTAAGAAATACTTTTGCAGTTATTGTTGCAGGATTTGCAGTGTGTTGCCCAACCAACCACACACACACACCCCTCATTTTTATTCCCAGCTCACTCTGTGATTCTTTTGGTGTTAATTAAGTGGCCTAATTATGGGAGGAACTGACTCTGAACCTGTGTGTGGGTGTGTGCTTTAATTGTGTGTATGTTTGTATATGTATTTAATTTTAAGAAACAGGAAACCCTTTGATTATTCCCTTTTTCACACACATGCATACGCACTCAGAAAGTCATGTCAGGCCTCTCTTAGCTCCTCGTATCTCTATTCTCTCTCCCTCTCCCTCTCTCTGGCACCGGTCAGTCTCAGCAGGCCGATGTGTATCGATGGGTCCGGCATGCAGGAGCCACCCGAAGGAGAAGAAGGCTGTGCCCCTGTTCCCAGAATTCTTTGTGGTTGGCCTCCATTGTTCAGCACCACTTGTATACAGTATTGTCAGACTGATTGTGAGTCTCGCTCCGCGGACGGGCCGGAGAGCGAGCAGAGCAGAGAGGGGGGAGACGGCAGGGAGAGAGAATGAGGAGGAGGAAGGGAGCAGTAAGCATTGTGTCCCTCGCTCGCCATTCTCCTGCCTTCCCATCTGTTTCCCTCTCTTCCTTCCTGTTTTTGTGGGATAGTGAACAGATTAGTAATAGCACCGGCGCAGCTCCTAATAGGGGAAGTCATGGTCGGTAAATACGATGGATCGGTTTGAGATATCATCTGGCTGAGTGGCGCAATAGTTTTGAACTCTGACACCTCGCTGCTCGTTGGCTGACTTTGATCACTTCGGTCGGTGTGTGTGTGTATGTGTGTGTGTACAGTATATGTCTGCAGCTCCGAACACACTGTATGGTTGTAACTCTTATTCTGATGTAAGTAGATCTCCTAAAATAAAGATTCTCATCTTAGAATTGTTCGGTTAGATAACAATTGTAAGATTGGACATACTCATATATGTAAACAGATCAATTAGACAAGTAATGAATTAGTAATTTATTATCAAATATTGCGTAATTTCTCTGATGGCACACTTTAGGTTCATTGACACTAGATTGAATGTGAAGTGTCACAAAGAGAATAAAACCGAGTGAGGCTAAATGATTATCAGTTAATAGCTGCTTTTCTGACTGTTGATAAATCTTTGTCATATTATGTCTTGTTTTTTTAGAATCACACGGTGGAAACAACTCCCCTCTGACAAAATCTGAACAAAAACTGTGAATTGAAATAATCACAAAGCCAATATTTAATGACTTACATGCATGTTTGTGTTAACGTGTCCACCTCTGCACAGCTAATTCCTCTTGAACAATATCTGATAGATCTTAGCTTAATATCCACACAGGAATCATTTAGACTTCACCTGATCTAATCTGATACACGTACAGTCTTCTTGAAAGTTCAGTGTTACATTCCTTCATGCGTCTACACTAGGTGTGTGTGGCAGTGTATTCTGGTGTGTGTGTGTGTGTGTGTGTGTTCTGCTCGTTGGGAGCTGAGGCAGCGCTGCGCACCGGCCTCCTGGCTGAGTTTGAAGCTAAGTGGATTAGCATATCTCCCATGTCAGCTCCATTCACTGTGACAGCCTGATGACATGGGACTGTGTGACGGCCGCGACCCACCTGACGTCCATGCTCAGGCCTCCCAGCAGGTGGTCTGAGACACAGAGGTAGACTGAGTCTGATATGGGAGGAAAAGTCAGCACCTAGCAAACTTGCCTTTTTTTAAATCTCTTTTACCCTAATTGTGGAAAAAAAGGTGTTTTACTTTTGGTTATTGTTGTATACAGTAGGTCTTATTTTTGCTGCCTCTGTCTGGTTATTTAAGATCTATTGGGATCACTGAAATCATTAACTGTGTATTTTATGTACACATTATCTTGAGCAATCCCTTTTAACACAGATTTATATTGTATTATTCATATATCATTAAAGTGTGCAGCATGCACTCACCAACAATGGCTAAACAATCTAGTCTTTTATTTTACAGAAAATCCGAATTAAACACGTGTTTATTTGATTGTCAGTAACTTTTTTTCAAGAACATTAACTGAATTACTTTTTTTAAATTCTCATTTTGAAAATGTGCAGACCTGACCCAGACATATTTCTTCTGTTTCTCTCTTTCTCCTACTCAGCTTTTCTCTTCTCTAAACTTCTGCACTGCTGCATTCTCTTTATCTTGCTACCTTTCCATCCTGTCTCTCTTCTCCTCTCATATTGCACACACTCACTAGTCTCCCGTGACCCACCTCATACTCCCTGTCACACCATCTTACTCCACCACCACCCTCCTCCTCCTCCTCCTCCTCCTCCTCCTCCTCCTCCTCCTCCTCCACAGTCTCACTCCAGACTAGCCAGGCAATGCTAACAGTTTTGTCAGGGTGATTAATAGCATGCTGGATTGTCGTTAATTCACTGGCTAATGACTGGAGGGAGCGGGTGAGAAGGAGAGAGGAGCAGAGCGGAGAGAGGCTGGAGAGTAATAGACTGATGTATGAGTGTAGGCCGCTTCCGGTGGCAGAGGTGAATATCATCACCTCGCAACCCCTCCACATTCACAACATCACTCCTCTCTACACAATATTAGTGCAGCCACTGTACACGGTGATCAGAGAAACACACTCACTTGATGAACATGATTTTATTAAGACAAAAAATCTTTGCAATTCTGTTAAATGTTAAAACTCCTAATCACATTGAGAACAGTCTGTGACTTTTCACAATGTTTGTACCAAATACTGAACTGACTATAACTGATAATGATAATAACCGATTTCCATCATTCTGAGATATACATTGTGTTACATTTGAAAGGACAGATGTTGTGAGAGGAGACTTCATCGCCCAGGAATCTGTCAGGCATGTCTGCTTTAGCTTTGCAGATCCTGATTTGACTGTGGCTCTTGATTTCTTTAGTTTTATGTGGACGACTGTGGTGGTCGGTAAAACTGTCACCGTCTTTTGCACAAAAACTCCAAGAGCAAAAAAAAAAAAAGTTAAAGAGAAGATGAATGCAGCCTGCAAGGAGACTGTTGCCTTTACAAGATCATAAGTGTACAAATAAATAAGGTAATACGCATCCAGAAGAGTATCTTGCACATCTCAAATATTTAGAGCTGTTAATATGTCTGATGTTTTTACCATGGAGAAGACTTAAGATATGTATGGATGGATATGACAGGAAGTTGATCAAAATCATTTCAGAGTTCAAATATTACTATAAAAATAAGGAAAAAAAAGAAACATTACCTCCATCTAACTGTAAAACAAACGCTGTCGCCCGTGCACACATGACATGCACAAGATCAGCCTCTCTCCTCCCTCGCTGATAAGAATGGATGGGTTTGTTCTGCACGCTGTCTGCCTTGGTGCTCCCTTAACTGGCTGCTTGGCCTCCTGAGTGGCTCAGTAAATGAAGCTGCTTCAAAAGTGGGTATGAGGACATAGACTCACGCACACACACATGCGCACACACACGGACACTCAAATGAAGAGAGAAAAAGAAAAAGACACCTAGTAGCGCAATAGTGTGCTGCTGCATATGGAAGGTGTTTTCTGCATGCTGTCGTCTCACCTCATATACAGTAGTGTGAATATTTCAACTGGATTTCCCACTCTTTCTTTGACATTTCATTTATTGTAACTATAGCCACCCTTCCTTGGAAGTGACGTTGTCAAAAAAAACTGTCTTAAAATTAAATAATGGTTAACAGATTTTTATTGATTTCCATCAATTCTCTGGATATTGACACCTACAGTACTTCCCACTGCACCTTCCACTGACAGGATGTGATTTCTTCCTCCATCTGATCCTTTAAAAAAAAAAAAAAAAACTAAACCTATTCAAAGAGGACAGACGCAATAAATTTGATTTATGAATTGTTTTACATGGTAGAGAAGATTTGACTATAGTGGTGGACATTCAAACTTCACTACACCACCTTGTTTGGGTGAATGTACTCTGACTGCTTTCATGGCCTGAAGGTGTCACTTGTCTGACTGCTCCTCATACTCACAAACAAAGGGAGGCACACTATAAATGTTTAGTTGTTTATTCATGTCACTCAGCAGTGAAGAGCTGAAGTGTAGTAAGTCAGTGACAGCAGCAAAATTGTGTGTCTGTTTTTTCCCTTTTCCCATGTCTTTAATTTGTGATTCCCCTCTTCATCTATTTTGTCATTTCTCCTTGCCGATGCCTACGCTCCCTTCCTGTTTCCTGCAAGCTCCTTTCTTGCTGCACCCCCCCCCCCCCCTAACTCAGTATTGATTATTATTAATATTTATCATGTTTGTGAACATGTTTTCTCCTAGTGCTATTAATCTGCCCTGTTAATAAATGTCTGCAGCAGCCTGGGCCCCGGAGCCCCTGGGACCACAGGGCCACCACACACACACACACACACACACACACACACACACACACACACTGCTCTCAGCTGCAGGAGGTTGCCTGCTGTCTTCTATTTGCCTGGAGGCTTGATCTTTCTCTCAAACACACACACTACACACTACACACTACACAAACACATATGTGCTATTGGAGGACAGAATGCCTGAAGGCTGTTCAGTACAAATAACACATCAATACATCAGCCGTGTTGTATTGGCACTACACACAAACATAAAAAGTGTGCACTCACATATAAAAACTGGCTAAAGCTACAGCCTCTTCTGTTTTGAGCTGCGGTGACTAAGTTACATAAAGTTGTGTGGGTCTTTCTTTGGAAATGTTACTGACTGATCAATCTGTAAATAATGTGCGTGTAGCGAGGGATAATTGAGTGAGACTTTCTTGACCGGGAAACATTGTGAACCAACAATAGTAACTTTTTTTCGCCTCCCACTAATGCTGCAAAATCTGCGGTGACTCCCTCTTCTCAGCCACAACTCCACCACGTTTTATTGTATTTTCTTGTGTAAAAAAACGTAGCAGCGCTCCGATGACAACAGACCTCCATGTTTGTTTTGCTCTGAAGCGAAGCGAGAACAGAGCAGGCAAGAGACAGCTCCCCCATCAGGTGTTAAAGACAGATATCCACTGGACACACTTGTATCAACCGTGTTAGATGACATTGGTGGTTGAGCTTTGTTTTTTGTTTTTTGTCATACATTTAAAAGACTTGCTTTTCCTATGCATTGTCTCTGGGACATAATAAATAAACTGTGACTCAAAGCATTTCTTCTCTGTTATTGAAGCATGTCACATTTATAGTTGCATAATTGTGATGTAGAGCAGCAGGACGTGTGCATCATCGTAAACATGATATTTGGTTTAGACATATAAGGGCCTTCAGATGTTGCATTTTCTGTTTCTTCCTCTTTTTTTCTCTTCCTGGCACCGTGATACTTCTTTCCCTGCTCTGAAGAAGCCATGTTGTAATTTTAAGTGTTGCTTGGAAATGTTCCCTGGTGTTTTTACAAGGGGAAACAGTGTGGCGTTCTCACTTGGAGAGGATTGCTGGTATTGTAGCTGACTGTGCCCTCATTGCTCACTCATTACTTCCTCACTGCCGCCACACACACAAACAACGCACGCACCAAACACACGCTTTTCTCCCCCGGACACCCTCCTCTGGCAGCTGAGCGTATACCGTACCCCGAATGCCACCACCGTGTAAAAAGCACACCGCCGTGCAGTTTTTCATCTCTCAATCTCACTCGCTCTACCTTTAATTTGCACTTGTTTGAGTTTTACAGCTGCCTCTCTCCTCTGCTCCCCCTATTTCAAAGCACAGGGTGTTTAAGCTCTTTTGTGTGCAGACAGAATCATCAAAGGGCTGCTTACAGAAAAACAGGTACCAATATCATTCTGTGGCCCAATAATGCAGCTAAGTGGGACCATATTGGCACTATATAGTGCCACAAACAGCAGATTTGGCGCTGCCCCTCACAGATTTATAAGCACATGTGCATACATGTATGCACAAAGCTCCCACATCAAAATGTTTGGTCATTTATTGCTCAACCACCTACCCATTTTTCATATCTGTCATGGTCCACACATTCTCCCCCTGCATAGGATTTTTTTTTTTTCTTTAACCAGACGATCTTTTCTCCCCATATTTGGAGCCAGTGCAGATTTTTGCATAGTTTTGCCTTTTCCCTGGATACTGTCTTTTCATCAGTGGCTGACTTTCCTTTTGAATTGAACCAGATCAATTTACGGCCAGGCTGAGATACAGTCTTTGTGTGCGCTGGAGGGAAAAGGCAGGGAGAGAAGTAGGACGTGTGTGCTTTATGATGGCCATCACTGGCAAACATGTCCTATTTCCAACTCTTTTCTTTTTTTTTTGTTATCATAGCCAGAGCCGTGACTCCACTTTTGCTGCTTGCTGTCTACCATACACCTGGCTCTGGATACTAAAGCTATTGTTGGCATTTTTTCCAGTCTGTGGTTTGTGTTTTCCAATATTTGTATCTTTTGTACATGGGGGGAAAAAAAAAAGAGATTTTACAAAGATTCCTGATTTCTTTCAATGAAGGCACAACTGCTTATTCTGCAAGAAATTAGTCGGTCTTTATTTGATGCAGTATTTATAGGCTCCTTCTCAGAAGTCTTGCATGCAGTCAGTGTTGTTTTTTTTCTACTCAAACTGCACTGACAACACAGCAAAGTCTATATGCCACAAGGCACATGTGTTTGTGCGCGCCCAGGCAGACGGCAGAAAATGACTCCAGATCTCTATCTCTCTGCATTTAAGTCTAGAGTGCGCTGATTAAACACAACCACAGAACAATTTGCCTGTTTGTAAGGCCCTTCGATTAAACCGCTGATTTTCAGCACCGTGTCAAGTTATTTTGCCATGGCAACGCTGATTACAATGTTATCAGCATTTCATATTTTGTAGAATTTCTGGTTTTCAGTCTTGATTCTTGAAAGGAAATTTAATTGATTCTTCTGCAATGGCTCGACTTTTTCTTTATGTGCTAATTTTTCACATTTGTCAAATGCGTACTTTAGGAGACATTGTCTATAAATGTCATATCTATGTCATATCTTGTTATTTCACTGTGACATGCAATAATTATGAGATATCATCTTTACCTACGACACCATCTGATCTCTTGCACATGTGTTTAGAGTACGGTAACAGCTCCTGCAGTTGCAAACAGATGTGTGTTTGTGTGATAGCCTGCATCTGTGTTCATACGTGCCCTAAAATCTTTGTTATTGCAAGCCATGCTACAAAGCAAAGAGCTCCGTTTATGGCACGCATTTACAATTTATCAAATAAATGGGATGCCTTCATGTGGCCTGGGCCCGGCTCACAGGCTGAGCAGCGTAGTTTTCCACTGGAATAACAGCCACTGAACAAGCAGCCCATTGTAGCCGCAGCCAGAACCGGGACCCCCAAGGTGCGAATTAATGATTGACCCCTGATGTAATCAGGATAAATAGCTCCCCGTAAAAGAGAAAGAGATGGCGAGAGGAACAGAGAGAGAAAGAACAACATAAGGAGCCAGGGAGAGGAAGGCACTATCTGGCCGGGGTGTTTTTTAAGAAGTCTTCAGGGAGATGAACCTAACATCTCTTTCTGGGCCTGTTGAGACCCAGAGCTAACATACAGCTATTTAAAAGCAGCTCAGTCGTCAGTTTTTAGACTCTTCGCCTCCACCTCTTCGTCCTCTTCCTGGCCCCTTTCATTATTTTCCTGCTTACTTTTCTCATCTGCAACCTTTTTCAACACTGGTCTAACATGGTCAGCTTGAGTTACAGAGGGAGGAAAGACAGAGAGAGCTTGTCTCTAATGGTGAATAATCTAAAAATTTCCCACTTTTCTCCCCCCAGGCAACTTTTTTTTTTTTTGTGAATTAGCAAAGTAATGACTGAGAGTTGAACTTATTTAACACCACACTGCCAGGCAATTTCTGCTTCGCTTTACTGCCTCATGTATCTTACAAAAGATGTTTTGTTCATTAAAATTAAGGATTTTTCCCCCCTTGTCCTTACTCAATTATTTGACGTAGTGATCTGTGCATTTTTGTGCACAGAGGCTCTTAAAGCCACATGGTATTTAATAGATTTTCCAGGGCTGTCTTTCTGCTTGTCAAAATTGCTCTCAGTGGGTCAGGTGCCAGTGAGAGTGGGGGAGTGAAGAGAGAAAGTAAGTGTAAAAAAAAAAGTGTTTAACAGCCTGAAAACACTTTTGATTGTGCAGAGGGAGCAGCAGATAGGGCCGAGTTATAAAACTTTAATTGATCTGTGAAAAGTGGAAGCTACTGCTGCTCGCATGTTCCAATGCTTAATTGCACGCCTGGTCTGAGCCCCTATGAAACAGTGATCATTAAAAAAATGGGTTATTTTCCAGTCAAAATCACTGGATGACGCAAAATCAGTCATAAAAGGCTAGATTTTACTGCTGCAGCTTTATATGATAAGTTTCCCGGATCTGCTCGGACAGACTGCAGGTTTGCCAGGCGCTGAAAACCCCTTGTCGCATGCTTTCATAGTTTCACATTTCACATTTAAAACTTACATGTCAGTTAATTTAACAGCTTTCACAGTCCACATCTGTCACTGGGCCCAAACCCAAATATTTATCAAAGAACAAAAAACTGATGCGTTGTGCGATGAATGTGCTCTTGTACAAAATTCAATGAGGACTCTTTTCCTTACTTGGGTTTCTTCATTAGCTCATTAAATGAATGAATTTCATTCTCATGAATTTCCAATTTACAATCAATCACACCAACCCTACCTCATATTACCAGGCATACACAGTAAGAAATAAAAATTGAAATAAAAATACAATTAAATTGAATTTTTGCTTTAATTGAAGCGATTAGTGATGTACAGGATAACTCCAAGGTAAAGTGTTATTGGAATAAATTCAACCCACAAACTTTCATTGAGCGCTCATAAACTGCCACATACTAACAAGCAAATTTTAACGTGTCGCAGCTCCAGCGGAAACCTGGGATGCGATGTCAGGTTTGGCAGCGGGCTGTGTGCAGGCTAGCAGAGGGAGAGAGCTTGATTGGAACCACTCCTGCTGCAATTTTGGGCCTAGTTAGCCCGCTGATTGCCAGTCTCTGTGTTTAAATAGTAAAACTGCAGTGGTGCTTTGACTAAAGACACCAGTCTCTGTCCCGAGAAGAAAACCAAGAGGCACACATACACAAACACAGACTGTATATGAAGACTAGGCTGGATGATTGAGCTAATGCAGTGAATAAAACTGAATTTTATTTAAAATTGACAGATTTCTCATTCATTATTTCTCATTTATGTCCTAGTTTGACCAGTTCATCTTCATTCCACAAAGGTCTTGCACGGCTTCTTGGCGAAAAACACCTCAACGCACACTTTGTGCTCACCCATCACAGACTTTTACATGTCAACGACTGAGACAGATTTCCATGTGCACATTTTACAAACCTTCACTGTCCTCAACCTCAAAATAATTCCTTAATAACACAGAGAAAAGGGATGAAATTTAATGCCAAATATTACATGCAGCGTCCACACATACACACACACACTTGCAGTGCTCATCATCATTTTCACTTGTGTTGGAGTGGTGGGATCCTGGAGCGCAGGCACAATCATGTTGTCAGTGCGCGGACATGATAATAATAATAGGTGACGAGGCTAACCAGGTCAGCGATAGACAGAACCATTATTTGTAAGATGAGTCTTGGCTCACAAACTGTGCGACTGTGATGGAACTGAGAATATTTCCCAGCCAGCCAGGACTTGGCCAGCCTGAAGCTTCCTCTCTTCATCTGATTGCCCTCTCACACAGCCTGTGGAAAATCTGTCAAGTCTGCATTTTGTTGGTGAAGGCCGTCATCATGGTGCTAGGTGTTTTTTTTCTCACAACACCTACATTTTCTCATTGCACAGTGTGGTTTTCTGACGGTTTATAAGTTTGGACATTGGGTGTTTTTTGTTTTTTTTTAATTTAGGGTCAAGAAGTCGTTGGATATATAGTGTCCTGTTGGTGTGATCTCTAAAGACATTGCATGCTGTGTTCTACAGTACCTCCGCCTCCTGTATACGGCATTAACCATCATCTCCATATGTCTCTTTTCCAGATGACAGTGAGCCAGTGGACAGCATGTACGACACAGAGGCTGACCTCCCAGGTTTAGCGGCCGGCAGCGGAGGTGGCGCTGACAGTCCGGACGACGATGCGGAGGACGGCGTCATGAACATGTCCCCCCTGCCCTCACCGACTCCTTCCCATCCGAACAACAACCACCACCACCTGCTGCACCCCCACATCTACGCCACCCACCACCACCACCACCACCACCTCCACAACAACAGCAACAGCAGCAGCAATGACCAGGACTTCACCACGCCCAAGGAGGGCTCGCCCTACGAGGCGCCCGTCTACATTCCTGACGACATTCCCATTCCCAGTGAACTGGAGCTGCGGGAGTCCTCCGTGCCTGGTGCCGGCCTGGGTGTATGGGCCAAGACCCGCATCGCAGCCGGCGAGAGGTTCGGTCTGCACAACACACTGCATCATGGGGCCACGGTCAAGGAAGGTTCCTACGGATGGGAGGTAGGAACCACTGTTTCATAGTTTCACTGTCTTTCTCCTTCCATTTCTTCCTTTAACTGCCCATCACGCGCATGTTTGGTCACAAACACAAATGCACAGTAAGATGTGAAATGAAAGAGTGATAGAAACAATGAGACGACACAGACGGGGGTAAGTGAATGGACGGGCTGCTCTTCATTTATGCATTCACATTTCCAGCCATCACTCTTTATTCACAGACATCTACCTCTTCATCAGCAAAGATGCCTGCTCCATTTGCATCCCCCGAATGATTGGACCTCATCTTTGATTCCCGCACACACAGACACACACACACAGACGCACATGCACCCACACACAAAACACACTAGTGCAGAATTCCAGCAGCACAGCAATGTCAGATGGAAAAATCTGGCTGATTAGTGGAGGTATCAGCTTTTCTGGGCATCGGTCCGAGCGAGCACGCTCATTTGGTCACGCCACTCGATATGGAAATGGAAGAAGCGTAGCCCAATGCGGTGGCTGCATATTGAACTATTAATTTTCATTTCAACATGACATTAGAGGATATTGAAGTTGCTTTAGTAAGCTCATTAGGAAAAAAAAAAGGAACTCCTGATCTCTTTCTCTCGCTGCCTCTCTCCCCTTCTCGTATACCTAATCAGAGATGAAATATACTGGCCTGCTTCTCATTTCACTGACTCCTTGACTCCTCATTTTAAGGGTGGCGGTCTTTCACATAGACTCATGTTACATTTGTATGCAATAAGGAATAGAGACTTAATCATTTGAACACTGTGTTTGAAAAGATGTGGCGTGCTTTAATTAGGCACCACCAGCTGATGTATTAAGTTGTAAGACGATCAACAGGTCATGCAATGACTTTTAGGGATTTCTCACACAGATTTTTATGCGGTTTCTGGTAACTATGATTTTAGAAAACCATAAAAAGAAACCTTGGGCATTTTAAGAACATGTTTTATGTTGAATGTTTGACCACATAAATTAATAAGACAAAAAAAAAAAAAAAAGTTGTAGAGCAGGAAAAATTGGAGTTGTTCAATGGTGTTAAAGCTCCTGGTTCTCTCTCAAGAACTCCAATTCCTTTCTTTCAAGTCTCTTTTTTTTGTTTTGTTTTCTTCCCAACAG
Source organism: Decapterus maruadsi (assembly GCA_030347415.2). Lineage (NCBI taxonomy): Eukaryota > Metazoa > Chordata > Actinopteri > Carangiformes > Carangidae > Decapterus > Decapterus maruadsi. The sequence goes on from CM064899.1 coordinate 15,427,766, forward strand.
TTGTTGGAGCATGCTGGAGATTAGAGCACACAGGCACACGCTATATGGCAGAGTGCCAAGCTGAACATTTTCCTTTTTTAAAGTTCATATTATGGCTATCCATTCAGGGTGCAAAGGGCACTTCTCCAAAGGCTACACTTTCTCCGTAGCTCGCATGTTTTCTCTCGGTTTTCCTCCTTCCTTTTTGTCTCTCCAGACACCAGACTAATGCATATTCATTATCTAAGCTTTAGCTCTCCGGCTTGTAAGGAGAAAAAAAAAGCCACCTTTAGCTCTAAAAAGAGCTATTCACATGTGCACTCACACACTGCCTCAAAAAGGGAGAGACTCAGCATATTGTTGCACTTTTAAAATGTCCAAAGTTTTATTGGCTACTTTAGGATTAATATCTCAGCACTTCTAAGGTAGGATGCCTAACTCCCCTACCAATGTTTCAACATCATATATTGCAAAGTTGTTTTGTCTCCTTGTTTATCAGTTAAGTTAATGTGCCACCTTGTTTGGTTCAAGAGACTTTTGGAAATCCAGTTGTTTCATTTACCTATGCAGTGAACTCGTTGGTCTTGCAACCTGTCAAAGGGGAACGATTGAGCCGTCTTCTTCTTTCTCCTTCTTAATGGTCATCCAAGGACTGACTCCGACTCAGGCTGTATTATTTTCTTAAGATATCCCGTCTGGTTTGGGGCTGAAAGCCTTCAGGGGTTCTCCTCTCCCAGACTCTTATCACAGATAGTCATAACAGTCAGCCTGTTGATAGTCATCAAGAGACTCCCCTAGGAGTCCCGTACACCCACTTTCTCCCCCCCTTTAACAATTTACCCCTCTACTCATCTACTGCCTCTGGTCTTAGACAAATAGACAGGCGAGGGGGCACCAAAAGTATGGCTGAGTGAAAAAAGATGTTCAAAGAAGTGAGAGAGGTACAAAGATTAATGGGGATGGATAGAAGAGGAAAAGAAGATTTAAAAAACACATTTCTCACAGCATCAGAAACATGGGAGGAGCTTAACACTTCATGGAAATACTGCTAATATCTCTGTGTTATGCCGGTTCCCTGCCAAGACAAGGGGGGAAGCGTTGTGAGAAATGATGTCATCCGAGGTGTCAGTATGATCGTATCTGACCAATACCTCTTACAATACATTACAGCTCAGCCCGTCTTGGGAGGGAGACGGAATTAGATTGAGTGGTTAATTTTCTTATCACAGTGATTAGTTTGTCAGTGCTTCTGTTTTATAAAAAAAATCCGAATGAACCACCAAAGATGTGTGAAAACAGTTTCCTCCCAAAATGCCTCAAATAGTTAAACAGTCTTGAATTAGCTTGTAGTCAAAGGGAGACTGTCCTTCACATGTTACTGTAGCCTGTAATCCTTAACAACACGAAATCACCAAAATTACAGTTACAAGGTTTTCACCCATCAACAATGATATATGCCATCTGCAGTAGTACACTTGAGCCCAAAACAGTTTAACTACATCGACTGCATTTTTGTGGATCTTTTACTAAGACTGGCAATAACTCATTATGTTGGCTTTGCAAGCACCGCGGTCTACCAACGAAGCCAAACAGCTCTAACAATCTCATGGCGGACACTGTAGTGCTTTCTGGATATGTCAGTGGAAGTGTAGATTGCTGGTCTCTGAGAAACACAGAGAATAATAGAAAGCGAGAGTGAAAGAGTATAAGAGCGAGGGAGAGAAGAAAAGAGGAAGCCTACTATTGTCTGTCCCGGGGCGTAGGGGACTGGAAGAGGTGTTAACTCATACTCATTTCAGCGAGACGGACAGCTCAATCTAAGAGCTGCTTCGCTGCAGGCCATGGCCATTCTCTTCTGTCTCAGACTCCCTCTCTGGGCCAGCACCAAGTCATCCATTTAAAAACCATTATGCTCCCCTTTAGCACAACATGATAGAACGGCAGGGCCCCAGGTCTACCGTATGTGTGTGTGCCTGTGCACGTGTATCTCTGTCTGGTTGTGTGTATAGGGCTGCCAGTCCCTCAGGACAGGAAGGCCTGAGCAAGCAGTGTGAGGAGAGGCCCTCAGAGAGTCCAGTGTGGGGATCTACTGTCAGAGTGACAGCGGCTATTATCTGCTTGGTAGATTGGCCTAACTTGCTCAATGATAGAGACATGTCACCATACAATGACTGGAGGTATTGTGCTCTTTAGTGAGTGGCATTTAGTGGACTCACTGATCTAAGTCCCTTTGGTGTCAAAATGGCAGGAGAGAGGGCAACACATCTGTGGATAAGCCGAGGTGTCTCATGTTAAGATACTGTAGGGGGGAAAAAATACTGTGAAAATGAAAAACAAGGAAAATCAAATCCCTGTTTGTATTCTGAACATTCGTGAAGCAAGCAAACAATGTGGCCAAGCCTTTCCGATGCGATATTAATGGTGTTTACTCTCACGTCTCCTAACCCTGTGACCACTGGGTGTGTCTTTGCACCTCTGAATCATGGGTTTTGAAACTCCTCCAGCTCCTATTAGCTTTGTCTTTTCTCACCCGCTTGTGTTTCTCCAGCTTGAGTGTTTCACTCTGTCACTTACTCCCAGCCTGAGAAGACGCACTCGCTTCCCTGCCAGTTTTGCACAGTTTAGAAGCTGCTAAACTTGTAATTACTAAAGCTTGGTGTTGTCAACCTACAGAATGTAAACGTTGCAAAGCGCAGTACCTTAAGGGTATCCTATATTCACACAAGGGAGGATATAACAAGGACAAAATGTGCATTTTGATTTTAGGGATGTGCATTGATGTGTAGATCCTTTGAACAAGGTCAGTACAAGAGTCCATGTCACCCCTCCAGCCATATTTGTCTGTTTGCAGCCGTGGACCTTGGGATGACATTGTTGCCTGGCAAACTTCTGTCTCTCCGTTCCTCATTCTCTTTCTATTTACTTTTCGTGGGGTGATTTTCCATATCAGCATCATTCATCCAGTGATGTGTGGAAAGAGGTGAAAAGTATGCTAGCTCTTCTGTTTACCCTCGTATTGACTTAGTGATAGGCTAAGACGTCTGGCGGGCACTCTCATGTCGCCAAGGTCCTACGTGACACATGCCCATCCGGTCATGGCATCATGGCATCATCTCCCGTCAGGATCTGAAACCTCTGACCTGACAGCTCACCCCTCATGCTAACAATGTGCTCTCTTTTGTTCGCCACCTAATCACTGAGCTAAGCTAACGTCTCCAAACGTTGGGGAGAAGAAGTACTGGCGCACCCTGACACTTATCTATCCTGACCCACCTCTCGCCTCCTAAAGTGTTTGCTCGCCTTTTGTATGTTGCCTGAGGAGGGCGGATGGCCAAGCACTTATGCTGCAAGATATCCCAACAGGGCATTCAAGGTGCAGCTTGCAACTTGTCTGATCTGTTTGCTTCCCACAGAAAGGTGTTTTTTTATCTTGATGTTTGGCCCGCAAGGTGACTGGTACCGGCCTGATAAAGCAGAAACTCCCCCGGACTGCCATGAGACAGTAGTCACAGTCAGCGAATGGATAGTGTGAGACGCAAGGGAGTGAGATAATGAGAGATAGAGTCACTCTCTACTTGATTTGATTAATTTGCTTTCCAGTGTTCTCACAGCGCCAGTCATGGTCTGATGTTTCAATTACGAGTGCTGGTTAAGGTCAAAGAAACTAAGCACCCACTAACCATAACACAGGAAACCTCAAGTCCTTCATAAAATCAATTTGTTCATCATCCGTCTTAGACACAGTCTTGACATTACTCGCAGTTAACTTTGACCCCTACTGTGCAGGCTATTGTATAGCATGAGCGAAGCTTTTCACGTAAATGGGGTCATTATCATGTCTTTTAGTAATCAAATCAGGACCATGGTCTGATGAGCATGGCCTTGAGTTGAGAGTACTTCTCCCAGAAGCACTTAACATGAAAAACAGCAGGCCTTTGGCTTTACCTACTCAGGCCTAGTTTCATTGGAAAGTAGAGGATAATAGTATATTGAAGGGTCAGTTTGCCTAAATCGCCCACCCCAACAAAAAAAAAAAAATAGAAGGTTTAAAAGAAAAAGCACATTTTTCCACTTAGCCACAGTAGTTATGGGGTAAGTTTTGAGATATCCATTACTGAGACTGCTGCTGCTGCTGCTGCTGCTGCTGCTGCTGTTGCTGCTGCTGCTGCTGCTGCTGCTGCTGCTGCTGCTGCTGCTGCCACCCCTCTACAAATGGATAGTGAATGAACAGACACACATGCACGCACACACATTTTCATGTGGTATCAGAAAATAATTCATTAAACATGAATCTGAAAAACTATCTACATGGTTCTCAACTACCAGGGATTAGTATAAAAATTACTTTTTTTAACAAGACTCAAGTACACACATACTCTCTCTTACCTGAAGCTTCTTAGTTTTGCATATGGGCAGTGCCTAACCCTTTTGAGATTTTGCAGATTATGAATTCACACTGAACTGCATTTTGTCACAATCTGATATATAAAATTATGTGTTAACATAAGGAGTTACTCTGGCACATGTGCTCAGTCCCACAATGTAATGAAAGGGATATCAAACCTGCGGTTTCTAATAACAGTATTGACCAACAGTGTGCGGTTTTCTGTCATCATTATTTGACTTTGACAGAAACCCCAAGTTTACACACAGAGCAAAAACACCAGAGAGAGAGCGTAACACCACAAGTCCTGGGCCTGGGTGTTGTAATATCTTCCATTCACGTTCATTTTATGTAGGTTTTAAACATGCCATTAGCCAATTTAATCCAATTTTCCCAGCTTTCGGAGCACTCCAGTGGAACAGATTCCATCTAATATTAAACATATGGTCGCTGTTGCCCCTAGAAACACCACTGCAGCACGGGGCTTTTTTTTAAGAAGCTGTTAAAGAAAAGCCTCCTGTGTCCCAGTGCAAACCATTGTCAATTATCTTCAGTGAACACGGTAATTGATAACGAGGAAGCAGGGCAGCAAATTAAATGTCAGGTTTGATTAGAAGCCTGATGCCTTATCATTTGTTCATAACTCATTACCAACATCTGTTAATTAGTTAATAAATTAATCTGTAAGGCTCAGATGAAAGGTGCGCAGGCTCCCGAGGAAGTACATGGGGCAAAGTCATCCATCTTTGAAGAGAGTGGAACTCAACAAATATTGTCCCTGGGATTTGGGCTGTTATTACTTGGTCATTGGTTTCAGACCTCAGCCACTTCAGCCAAGCATTCTCAATGGGACCTCTTGTTTGTCTGAATAACCGTTCCACAGTCTCCTCACGCATCTCCACCACAATGCCATCCTTTATTGCGTGAGGTTTCTCTTTGCAGACTTTGCTTTAAACATTAATTTAAAAACCCTCACATTGACCCATCAGTCCTCTGTGGCGAAGCACAGGTAACTCCTGTCCGATCCTCCTCTCCCCCCTCTCTCTCTCACCGTGTATCCAGTGAAACCCCATCGTTCATGATTGCTCTGATGAATAGTCCCATCAGTGAAGGCCTCGGGGCGGGAGCAGACAGTGATACTGGTTTTGGCACAGTGGGAGATGATGACATTTGTCCGAGGCAGTTAATGCTTGTGATTAGATTTATGCTCATATGTTGAAATACCTTCTTCGGCCTTCGCTTATAAATACGAAAAAAAACAAAACAAGGCTCATCCTATCTCAGCTCTGACTTTTCTGTTGTACTTGTGAAACATCAGTGTGTTACTTGTGTATCCAGAAGTGTAGAAATGTGAGCCCTCTAATGAAAGACCTTTGTTAGTCACAGATCACTCACTCTTTCTTCCATTTTCACTCACTTTCCTTTCTCCCTCACATTAAATCTCAATCCCTTGTGCCGCTTAACATTTCTGTGCCTCAAGCAGGAGGTGGTGACCTATTAATCAGGTTCCCGTGGCTGTTGTGATTGCCATTTTCCATAATCAGATACACAACACGGCCCAAAAGAATTGGCTGTAGAAATATCTATATTTGTTAATTCCTTGCAGTTCTTGTGTAGTCCTCAGTTCACGAGGAGCGAGCCCAGAGAGAATCTGAACCACGAGACTGTGCCTTTTTAATTACTTTTTACTAGGTGCAGGGACTAACACTGCATCACAGTGTGTGTCTCTCAAACAGCCTGAAGGGCCCTCTTAAGACTCGCTCACTCACCAGTCATCTCACAGCATCCGATAGTACAAACTTTTCTGTCCTCTGACTTTTACACATTTACTTTTGTTTTTAAGCTCCAGATAGATGAGGTGTTAATCCTGCGCTGAACACACAGACATGTACAGGCGTATAAAGTGTACATTGCAGCGTACATACATCCACGCAGAGACAAAGAGACACAGGCAGGCAGGGAAAAGACATTCTGCCATATTATTCTTTCCTCTACTCGGTCATTTAGAATAACAGGGGAGAGTGAGAAGCTGAGCACGATGACGACATCAGATGTAAAAACAGTGTTGAATCGTTGAAGTGTCGAACACGCCGGGATGTCTTTACTTTGGAAAGTTTCCGGAATCGCTCGAGTGATTTTCGCTCATTTTCTCCACCACTGTCACTGCGAGCAGGACCTGGCGTCTCGTCTGCATGAGACAACAAGGAGGTTTTGACAGAGTCAAGATTTGTAGAGGTGTGCATATTTGGGTTTGTGCGTGCGTCTGTGTGTCTATGTACACAGACGCACATGTCCACATTTTTGTTCATTAATCATCTTGGGCATTTGTCCACCCTCCACATAATCCTAAATCTGCCAGATTTCCCAACTAAAACAGGATCTCACCAGGAGTTTGAAGCAATATCTTAATTTAGAACAAGTGCTCGTGTCAAGATGACAAATAACAGTTGAAACAGATGTTTCCCAGACACTTCATTTATGAGATATCATTGCCTCATTCAATTTGTTTGCATTATTTTGCACACGAGTCACTGTGACAGTGCCGTTTGATGTTTAGTGGTCGCGTAGTCCCTGGGAATAGTTGATTGTGATGTTTTTCGTTTTTTTTGTTGTCATCAGAGGAACAATATTATGGAGGACAACTGCTTGGAGAGAGTTTTACGGGGATTTTATTGTTAAAAGATGACTAAGATACGAGTCTAGTGTTTCTTGGGAGCAAAAACACACCATGCTAATCTTCAGTTCAGTCTTCTCAGAGAGACTCCAGACACCATGTAAAATTACATAACTAGCAAGTGATGACAGTGTGTGGGTGTCCTGATTCTCTACTTTTCCAATGCAGCTGTCACCAAGGCTTTTATTTACATACACAAGAGTGAAAGTGACTCCACAGACCTGAAGTTAACTCTAAACTAATACAAGACAAGAACATTGATTATCAATGACTTTCAGTCAAGAAACTATAAGTCAAACCAAACCCGTGAAAATAAAAATGTATGTTCCAAGAATTTCACTGATGAAAAAACTAGAGGAACAAAAGAGTGGAGGGAATGATCATGAAAACAAATAAATGTTTACCCCTCACTGTATTCTCACCATGGGGATCAGCAACCCGACTATTCATTTGAATGTCCAGTGAAAGAGAGGAGGTGAGAGAGGCTAACCATGACATTTCCCTAATGGCCGGAGCAGCGCAGTGCAAGCCTCTCAGTCACTCCGTCTCTCTATAATATCATATGATTCTGCTCTGTGTCACTCTTTCTGGAGAGGAGGTGAGCTGATGTCTGTGTAGCTGGTACGCAGCGGTACCCAGCATCAGCATGCCACCTGGTACCACGGCTTCTCTTGAGACTCTTAGGCTTGAGCCATGTGCTGTGGAAGATTTGCCAAAACGGTAGAACAAAAGCATTGTCTGACTGTGGAGGGGAGTGACTGGGTGTTACTATGCTATATACTGAGAGAAATTCACCCCACCCTCACCTGAGGATAATAACAATGTTAGATGTAAATCTAAATAATCATATAAAAAACATCAAAGTAGCATTTCTCAATTCCATCACGTGTAATATCTATATCCACTTTTTTCCTATATTATTCTACAGGAAATATCAAATACTCAAAACCCTATTGCTTCTATTTATGTTATTCTGTTTGCTGTTATTTTATTGGAATGATTACTGAGTGTTTTCTGGTAACAAAGCCTGCTCCCCTCTGCTGGCCAAGAGCTCACAATGCCACTTTCTGAACAAGTGCCTTTAAGCTTGTGTAACTGATGTTGCTTCCTGAGAGAGAGAGAGAGAGAGGGAGCAGTAATATAGAAAACATCATAGCACACCAGCACACTCGCCTGAACAATGGTGCCCATCAAACTGCTCAAGTAGAGGATGTCAGCTCCTTTCCAACCCTGAGAGTCTTACAAGTCACCAACACTTGCTGTGTTTACACCACTTTCTGTTTCCTGTTTTCCCTTTTTTATCACTTTACTTCACTTTTCTTGTACACACACTCACAGAGCACAGCACAGTGCTCTCTCTCTCTAACATGATGGATCACCACAGGGCCCTTCGAGGATCCCTCACAGAGCCTTGTGTTCGGCAGAACATTTATATACAAATATGTTTATGTCCCGTTAAAATCTCTGTGAAATAGACCTTGCATGCTTTTAGGACAAAATACTCGACGTGTGCTTTAATCATGCCCAGATGAAACCCGGCCTACAATCTTTTGTGATTCATTGATTTTTCAACTGCCTCTTTCAACCTTACGTGGCCTCCCTCTCTATTTCTCGTCTCTTTCCTTTCTTTTTTGCTGCCCCCCTCCTCCTCTTTTCCTGGCCTCCGGGGTCCCAGTGCTTCTAATTCGGCCTTATCAGTGAAGTAATTTAGCTGCCACAGCTTGGGTTTCTGTCGCGCGGCAAGCGGCCCCATTGTCCTGCCCTGCTGTTGCTGAGATAAACCCTCAGATTGAACAAAGTCCGTGCTGACCTTTGCAAACTCCCAAATCTCGCCCTGTACGCCCCACCAACAGAGATTCTCTCTGCCTCGAGCTCTTTTCTTAGGGTGGGTGGGTGGGTGGGGGGGTTTGGTAGCAGGAGGGGAGGAAGGCAAATGAGAGTGTGCGCGCATTTGTATGTGTGTGAAAGAGAGAGAGTGTGTGGGGTCACGGTGGATTGAGTGAGCGTGAGATGGACAGCAGAGAGAGATTAACATGGCTGACTGAGCCTGTCTATATTTCCAATGGCACTTCGCTCTAAGAGGGAGGCAGAGGAAGAAAAAGTGCACTGCAAGCAAAGCATTCAAGTGTGCATTTTTCTGTCTCCTTCAGGCTGCTAGAGGAGGCTTTTTGTGAGCCACATTCCCTGACCTTCCTGCCTTCCACCGTCCGACCAGAAATATGATTTCTTTGACGCCGAAGAGACAGCCGGTCCCTCGGCACCTTGTACTTGCTGTCGGTGTCCCTGAAACAGTTCATTGAGCGAATCCTGACAAAAGCGCCGCTCAACTCCTCATTTCTCCATTGTTATCTATCATGTCCTTCATTTCTTGGCAGAGGGCCCGAGAGGAGCCCGTCGGGATTGTTGCTTTGACACACAGTGAAACGGCTAAAGAGGAACGGTTGAAGCCAAGTGGCTGGGGTGGGTAGACGGGGTGGGGTTGATGCTGTGCAGGCGAGGTTCGGGGCACAATGCGGCAGGAGTACCCTCTCCATTGTGAACCACTGTCATCCTTCAGAAGCCACTCGACCAGCTCTCCACGCCGCAAATCCTCTCCGCTCTCTATTCTAGCCGTCTGTCGGTCAGGCAGGGAACCTCATCAAAAGGTCTTGGAGTTAGGGACTGAGAGAGAGCGGATGGAGGGAGGGAAGTAGTGTTGTTTGTGTAGTTGTGGTGGTGTGCGTGCGTGTGGGGGGCATGTGGCAAAGTACATGGGGTAAGGCTCCAAGTTCAGGTGTGGGATTCAGAGTTAGTAATGGAGGATTTGGAGAGAATCTGTGCCACTTTATCCATTGGTCAGGGTGGCCCTGTGTTCATCCCTCCATCCATCCCCTCTTCCTCTCCACCCCCCCCCCCCAGCCGCTACCACCTGCCTACAAGCCACCACCAGTGTTCCCAGGGAGATGAGCGCCACGGAGAAGAAGGCCCACAAGGGATTAACTTTTCACATGGCTGGGAGTCCTCGTCTCAAAAGACCTGACAACCCCAGACGGCTTGATTAAAAAAGAAAAGAAGAGAAGAGAAGAGGAAAGGAGGGAGGGAGGGCACAGGAGGAGGAGAAGAGGGGGAATTCTTCACATGATGGCCCTGAGAGAGGGATTTTGGATATTGGGTGTCTTTTTTTTCCCTTCATCCAAAGCCCCATGTCTTGTTTGAGAATGAGCAAATTGTTCCTCCTGTTCTCTCGGCAGTCCCTGTGTTGCCCGAGCTAAAGATGTGGGTGGGCACCCGCACACACTGATGACTTGTTGTAGGAAACCTAGAGGTGTACTGCACTTGAACAGAAATCATGGTGGAAATGATGGATTTTGATTGAGTCCACTGCTTTTTCCCCCTGCCATCCAACCAGGATATTCAGTCATTGATTCCAACTTTCGACAACGATGTGATTATATCATGGTATATTATTTATTCATCTGTCATTAATGTATTATCAAAAGCCCTCTGTTGTTCTGTGTATGTCAGCATTGCATTACAGTCAAGGAAGACATTGGCAGAGAGAGTCAGCGAACCATTGCCGGCTTAAAGTTCTAGTGTTCAAGTGGCAAGGCGCCCTATTTCCCCTCACTCTATCCCAGATAAATTGGGCCTCTCAGGTTTGTCTGTGAGAAAGAGAGGACAAAAATCAAAACAAACGCTCCCACTGAAGTGAAGATGGGAGTAGGGGTTGGCTTTCCTCTCTGGCTAGCGGATCAGCAACTCAACCTAGCGGGACAGCGGGCCACTTAATACCTCCCATCTTGTCCAGGTAACAGTGTGGCCCGACAGGGGGGTCAGGGAAGGTAGCAGGGTATCGTCTTACAGATCACCACTCACCCTCTGGCTTCCTCCGCATGGCTCACTTACCCTCTTCTATATCTCCAAGGCTGGGACGCACTCGCCCTCTCTTCCCACACCCCTTAGTGAGATTACAAACAAACACTGAGTGTTTTCATGGATGTTTACGTCCAGTTCCTCCATGAAATGAACCACAAAAAAAAACATTTCAGTGTGAACAAGCATCATCCTTGAGATTTCTGTGTTTTCTGTAATGGCCAAGCTAAAGTTAATTAACTTGAGGTTTCATTTTTTCTTCTTTTTTTTTTTTTTTTTTTCAGAACAGTTAGAGAAGATGCTAGATGACTAGATGCTTTTTAAGATGTCGAAAAGTAAAATCTATCTGAAAGCACACATCCAAGTCACTCTCCAAAAAGCTCCAGGTCTGTTTGCTACTGTAACTTCTGCTGTCAACATTTAGCAGTGCAAAGGACAAGAAACTTCATGTCTAAGAGGTGACCAACGTAGTCAATTAACCTAATATGAGCCCAGATTTCAGATTTCTCATTAATCATCCTGCTTACCAGCCATATGGCCCCAGACTCCAAGGAGGCTTTGAACCTATTTGCTGTGCACTTGACCTTGCTGTTAAACCCAGGGGAACAGCAGGAGTGAAGTTCTGTTCTCCAGGATGCTGTGTGCCCTCTTCCTGGTCTGCTGGATAAATAGATGAACAGAGCCCCAGTAATCATTACAAATTACACAGCAGACATATAGTGAAGGATAAGGAGCTATAGTTAAACCTGAGTGTTATCAGTGCTTGCATTAGTTTTGAGTAGTGCTGAAATGAATAGCCAGTGAATCAGTCAGCTGATCATTAGAAAATCACCGACATAATCTATTCATCAAAAAAAAAAAAACGCATTCAGTGAATCCATCACGTTCCGTCTTTGCTGCAATTGACTGTGAAGAAAGTTGTACAAGTTGCGTGTGTGAAATTCACAAGTATTTCCAGCATGGACAGCAGAGTGCACAGTGTGTTAATGTGACAGGAAGTAACAAAATGTATGTAAAGTATGTGATCTCTGATAATAACCCATCAAAACCTGGAACCCTGCTATTTCTGAAGTGACACAAGTGACAGAACTGATATGAGTCATAGCCCTCTGACCCTCGCACTAAAATCAGTGTCCAATCAGTGTTTCTTTGTCTGAGCTCTCCTTCACTGCAGCACAGCTATCATTAAGTGACTCATTTAGCCCATCACAGGTATGCCCACATCGTAACCTGCTGGTGGCTTTTAATGGAGAATGGAGTTCTTTCTAGTGTAATGCCTGCTGAAGTAGCTGGGATAATGTGACCCCTATAGTTTGGCTCTACATTAGTGCCAGAGGACCCAGCAGTGAGCTTTTAACCTGGGGACAACAGGGCCATGATTATGTTCACCACAGGGTAGGCTTGGCCAAAGGACGCTCAGCCGTACACACATACAGTGACATAATGTGGACACCATACCAATTATTGGCCTATGTTTTCCACATATTTTTGCTATTAATAGAATAGCTTCAGTCTTGCACTTTATTTAATCTGATTTTGCTGCCAGGTTGTTCTCCAGCGAGGCGGTATTTATCTTTTCCTCTAAAAAATAGAGCAAGAAAGTAAAAATCTCTTGGAATTCAAAAAAAGTTATATTTCTAACTTTCTACACTGAAACCATGGATTGATTTTACACGCACGCTTGCACACACAGTATTGGGTCCACACAAAATAGGCACACTTACGCTGCTTGTCCTATTTCCCTCCTTGCCACTGTATCAACTCTACAGTTACCATGTTTACTGTCTCTATTCACTTACTGACTCTTTCTCTCACTGTCTCTTTTGCACACACGCACACGCACACACACAGGATCCAGTCGTATTTCAAGATAATTCTCTCTCTCTCAGTCCTCTTGTCTCAGTATCCTGAGCCACTAGACACTGAATGGAACACGGGGAAAGCCGATCTACCAGACACATATTCACACACACATGCTCGCACACACGCACACACACACCCACACATGCTCGCACACACACACATGCATACACACACACTGCGTGTGGTCCCACCATTTCAATCCTCACTGTGTTTTCTAATGCTTCATCAAGTCCCAAGGTCAGGGTCTTGGACTTAATCTTTTAAATTCTTCACTGTTTCAGTCTCTTTGTCTCATCAGAAGTCACTTGCCCACCTCTGTCATTTTGTCTTCAACTGTTTCTTTTGTTTGCACGATTTCACCTCGGCGCGACTACAAAGGCTTTAGTTGTTGTATTTCCCATCTTTCTCTCTATGTTCCTCCTCTTTCTATTTTCTTCCTTCTTCTCTTATTTCCCCTTTGCATAATTTAAATCAGAATCCCCATGTGAGCACCTTGCTCTTGACCTGCTTAGAAAGCTCCTGATTGCTTTAATAGCAGTCCTTGGATCTGGAAGGTGGGCGTCTTTAAGGAACTCTGGTGAGCACGGCGTGCGTATACGTGTGTGCAGTGGGTACAAGCAAAGGGTGGTTGATTAGAACTGACCTCCAAAGTGTCAGGAGAGAAAGAAGTACAAATATGCAAAGTGGCTGTGTGCGCTTGCATAATTGGGGCAGAGAGGAGTAGTGAGGTCAAGTAGAACAAATGGTCAGCAGCGTGAACCCAGAGTCTATAAAAAAACACACAGACACTCACCACATATATGTTTATGTTTAAGCGATACTGGTCACTTTGAGGGTAGAGAGGTGGAAAAAGTTGCCAGTTCCACTTTGCAGTCAGGGATAGCCAACAGTAAAGGCCTGTGGGTTTGTAGTGGGAAGCTCCTAGATGGAAATGAATGTAAGTGTGTGAAGCATAGCATCACTGATCCCTGAGAAAGGGCCTCTCTCTGCCGGCCTACCCCTGACAAGTAAGATTTAAAATATCAACTGGCATACACAAAAGTATAAAAGCAAGCCGGCGTGTTTTGCAGAAGAGCCACAAATGTGCACAAGGCTAAGTCCTTCAACAGTGGGATTGCCCTTAGCATTAGCCAAAGTCAGTAGCCCCAAAGTAAGGGCAGCTAAGGTTGGGGTGAGGCCTGGCAAACCCAAAGATTGAGTCTGAATTAGGCCCACCATTCAAAGCTAGTGAAAGGAGTTCCTGAGCCTCCTATTCTCTACCAGCAAATTGGGAGGAAATCTGGCTATTGTGCAGAGTTTTGAAGAGGCTGGTGGTGGGGAGGGGGCTGCACACTGTGCTTACCTATAGATGAGAGTGGAGACAAAGGGTCCTGGGACATCCAGGAGAGGCTTTGAAATCCCCCTTGGCTGGAGACGGAGGCAGCCTGGAGTAGCTCCTAAGGTCAACAGCATGAACACAGAATGGAAGGAGTTTTAACTTGAGAGTTTTCAAGACTATTTAGAACTACATTAGAAAAAAAAGCTATCAGATGTCTGATACAGTGGTTGCATTTGTTTTGATTCATTTGACTTATCAACTAAATATGCAATTTTAGGGGATGCCAATGCTTTCATACAACTGGACCTCAGACATGTATTTAAACTTGCCACTATGGTCTTCTTCTTGCTCAACACTCAAACTAAGATGCTCAGGATCAGAATTTTATTTTCTACTTGCAAATCCTGCATTTCCATGGCATCTGTGTCCGTACGGCGATCTATTCAATCAAACAGAAGCTCAGCAGCGAGATGCAGCTTTGACTTGTGCTGCTCTTTTACCACGGCACAGCTGAACTTCTTTAGTACGTGTGACAAACCGACACCAAAGAAAACTCCTAATGATGATGATGATCATGGCAGTCTTTTAGGAGCACTTTGATGGATGAGGATTGATGTGACCTGTGTGGAGTTGTGTGCGCCTACATGCGTTTCTGTGTATTAGAGAAGACAGACCATCCCTCAGGCTAAATAGTCCCCGCTAGCTCACACAAACACACGTTTTTGATGGGCAGCGTTACACTGCAGCTACCCTCTTCCTGATCAGCAGTGCAGCCCGGGGCTCTTCCGGAGTCTCTCGCCCCTTCCCAGAGTCCAGCTCTCCCCCGCCTGGCCTACTATACCAATACCGCCCCTCTCTTCTTATTTTCTCTCCTCTTTCTCTGTCTCTCTCTCATTAATCAATGTCAAGCCGTTCAACAACAAGGCCGACATTCTTCCCCTGCCTACCTCCTCTGTTTCTCATATATGTCATTGTGCCCTGACCCTCCCCCTCCACCAACTCAGCGGCCACCATCGTATTTTCACATGGACGCGGAGCCCAAACCCCGGGCGGACACCGACAACATTAAAGGTTGTTCGGCGGCGATGTAAGGGAGACACACACAAAAAAAAAAAGTGAGGAGGAGACATTTCTCTCTTTTCTGTCCTTTCTTCCTCCCTTTTCCTGCCTTCCTCCGGCCGGGGGAAGAAAGGGATGCCACAGTCGTTTACATAATTCATGGCAGACACAGGAGAAAACGGCCCATTGAGGAGTAAAAAAAAGTTTGGATGGAGTAGTCATGGGGGGTGGAGGAACATCTATGCCAGTCTTTGTGCCCCCAAACCCATCTTCTCCATGTCTCTCCATTCATTACCACTCCCCACACACACAGCCATTGTTCCATATACGCCATTAACCTCTGGTATAAGTCGGCCGCCTCTCTTCCTATCAAGACATGTCTCCATGGGAAAGAAATAATTTCATCATGTCTTGGCAAAACTGGGGAATATATCATTTCATAGCTGTTTTTTCTTTTCTTTTTTTTTTTTGCTGATGTGGAAATTTTGATGGACACCGCAGACGAAAAAGTCATTAACCTGCATGTACTGTAACTATCAAAGGAGGAGAGAGGGGAGGGGCCGCGCTTTGCTTAGATGAAATTAAACTTGATTAGGTGAGGTGAGGTGATGCTGACGTTGTCCATGCAAACACGTCTCAGACACGTTCACATAATTGTCACGCATGTAAAACACTCACGTACACACGATTCTTCAAATAAGCATCTCCAGCATTTCTAAATGTCCCCCGGGTCACTTACCATTAGTCATCAGTGTCCTTTTCATTGTTGTGTGCTGCAGTTCTTTCTTTTTTTTTCCATACTGTATTTCCACTATTAACCTGTAAAACAAATCACAGACCATCCTATCACTAATACTCTGTTTAAACACTTAACTGTCCACGTTTACATTGAATAATGAGGCCACTTCTCGCATGAGCTCCTCTGCATGTCGTTTGTTTACAAAGACGCAGATTGTCTCCAAATCAGCAGTCATTTGGGGGGAAGCATGTGCTTAGAAATCTTGTTCTCTCCCTGCGCCCTCCTTCCCTGAGCATCTGTATGTATTTGTTGTACTAATGAATGGAACAAAAGTTTCCGGGGGCCCAGTTGGAAAGGAGGGGGGGAACAGTGTGTGAGGGAGAACAACTGTGGCGAGCTGAAGTGGACTGTGCAGAGTGGTCAGTCGGCATGTGGTTGACAGTGAGAGAACAGAGGACGGCGAGAGTGATGGAGGCTTGACGCCGCAACCTTGCCTCCTTTCTCTTTGCCTTTTCCTCCAACCCCTCCTCGAGCCCTTCTCTCTCGATGATAGATGACCCTCCCTCTCATTCATGTCAAAAGCTCTTGCCCCTCAGACCTCCAAAGTTACGAGGCTATTGTCTGCACATGTGCACATGCACGCACGCACCCTCCGCACACACAATCGCGGCCGTCTAGTCAATCTCCTCGTCCACCCGGAGACAATCAGTCTTTTTCATCTGCGCTGGTGTTTACCAAGACTTCAACCTCTCACCCTTACAAGCAGACCTGCAGACCTTGTCATCGACACGCAGATAGACCAACACATGCACTCGCCATCGTTCCCACTGAGACCTCTACCTCCAGGCAGCGGGTATGGATTTGTAAAGAGCTGGAGATGAATGAATGGATAGACAGATCGGGAGAAGGGCAGGGAGAGAGGTAGAGAACGAGGAGTGCAGAACGGACACTAGGCAGTAAATTACTTTGCCAATCAATCTTCCCCCTGGGTACCCTTGATGAAAGCTGTCCAAACTTTCCCCCACTACTTTAAGTAACCCTCCTACAGTTTGTCAGCGGAGGGGCTGGGAAATAGGGTGGACAAACAAGTCGCAAGATTAAATATTGCTGGGAGGAGAGAGGCAAGGAGAGGAAAAGACGGAGAGGACCTTAGGAAGCAGGGAGGGAAACGGGGAGGTCAAGTGTGAGAGAAAATGTGTGTGTGTGTGTGAGGAGAGTCGGAGGGAAGCAGAGTTTGGACTAAAGAGCAGGGGGATGTGCTGTGGGGATGGAAATGGGCACTCATGCTGTAAAAAATGGCAAACTGTTAAGGAAGGTTTATGCAGCGGAATGTATCCTATTTCTACTCACTTTAAGCTCAGTGGCTTCTGCACACACACACACACACACACGCACACACACACACACACACACAGCTCAGCTCAGCTCATGGGTCTACATGGGTGGCACAACAGGGTGACTTCAAACATGTGACACCTCCCAATTACAGCACAGAGCAGGGATAAGGCTATAGGGATCTGTGGCTTCACAAATTTCTTTGACTTTTTTTTAGCGACAGGGGACGTGTGGAGATCTCACCGGCCACACACACATATGCACCGCATCCACTCGCACAAATACCCACCGTTCAAACACACATACACACACTCATAGAATGTTTTCTCTTTTACACTTGTTTTCTGGCAACTTTGAGAGTGTCTCTGCCCAGAACTGTGAAGGGAGAGTGAGGGCTGTTGGGAATGTTAATTTGGTAATTTGTTGTTTTATATAAGCAGGGGAGGGATGGTGGTGATGGTGGTGGTGGAGCAGTGAGGGCAGCAAACACAGTCTGTGTGTTTGGGTCTGGTGATCGTGGTGGTGGTGGTGGGAGGGGGAGGGGGGGTGACAAGGTCCAGCTCAGTGATGCAGATGACTCCCAACCAAGTTATTTTTCTGCGAAAGAATTGGGCAAAAATACCATGACGGTCGGAGAGCAAGAAGCGCCTCATGCCCATAGAAGGTATTAAGATGTCTCTGATACATGGCTGCCCTCCTCCTCCTCCTGTTCCCCATGTCTCCTGCTCTCAGTCACTCTCTCACTCCTAAATCTGGGATGGTAGCCAAGTGCCACCAAGGACACTAAGGCTAATAAATCATCCTCATTTCAACATCTGCCCAGTCCCAAAGGGCTGCCCACTGCCACCACCCCACCCCTTGTGAAGATGGGTCCTTGGCTTTATTCCTCTTTCAGCATCCCTCCATACTCCCCCACTGACACCCCCTCCCTGACCGACAAAACGTCTATTGTTCCATGCCCAAGTGAAGAAGAGACCCTCTTTTCCCTTCTTTGACAAAAGCCGTCTGAAGCCAAGATGGGGACTGCCAGCCGAGATGCCTGGGACCCGGCAGGGGTGCCCCCTCCCCCGCCCCCCCCTTCTAATTTTCTCCCGCCTTCTGGTTCATCCATCCCTTGCCCTCGCTTTCTTTTTTACTTTTAATACTCCCCTCCTGTGGGGGTCACTCACTCAGCTCGCCCCCCACCCTTTTCATACTGGTGAACTCTCAGCCTTGCATAAAGACATCAAGTGACAGCAGCGAGAGAAAACAGCCAGATTTGGCAGAAAGAGATATTCGACATGGCTGTCAGTGGCCATTCTGCATGCCTTTTGTTCCCTTGGGTGTAGTTGAAATAGATAAATAAACAGTCATAGGCTGAAAAGCCGGGATCAGAAGCTTGTCGCATTTATTCATATTGAACGGAGAAGAAAAAGAGGCAAAAACCTGCTGTTGCCAATTAAAAAGAGTGAGACAAAACTCAATTCACAGTGTTTAGATTTGGTTTCATGGCTGAGCCTAAAACCGGGCCATTCAGTGTCTTTCTGTGCTTTGCTCCAAAGATGGCAGTAGGTCTTTAGCGTTGTGGGTGTCTCCCTCCGTGTGGAAAAGAAGAGCTGGGAAGTTGTCTCTGGGCTCATCAGTTAAGAAGCACTCTCTCCACGGTTACTCACACGGCTTCATTTACTGTGAATGCACATCACTTTTTCCCAGCACCTCCAACTCACCCCCAACAACGGGGAGTACCGCCCATAACTGTGCACGGGCCAGCCACTGGCCACATTCACAGGACTGTCTGCTTCGAAAAGAACAAAGTCACACCAGTTTGACTCATCAAGAGACTTTGACAACGATGCTTGCCAAGCAATTTTTGGATTGCAAGCATGTGCTATTTTTATTAGTTCTAAAATAACACAAAAGCCCTAAAATTATACATTTTATCTGTTTACATTTGCTCCTTTGTGTGCATAACATTTTCTTAGCCTGATTACTCCACGGTTAAGACAGGAGTCATAATCATTAAATACTCGATTGTTCAGTCTCACTTTCCAGTGTTTACTGGTGGGCCTCAAATCTTAACTTTATGCTAATGTTTTCATTTTGCCAAAACTACTGAAGCAGGGAAGAACATTTACCAACAAGGTCCTATGATGAATTAGTCAATTAGTGTAAGTGGCATTCTTGTTTCATATTTTACTCTGAATTATGTAGATGGAGCCACTGTAATTAATGCTTTTTTTCTTTTTTGTGGTGGGGTCATTATGCATGGAAATGTATTTGCCTCTAATTCAGAGCTTTGAGTGTTTTCTCATTAAATGTGGCACGGGCTCCAGGATGCAAATACATCTGCACAAAAGGCTTCTTAATAAACATTGTTTACTGCATTCCAGTTTCCATTTTGACAAAATATACTCTGCAGTGTTCCTCAACATACTTATGATCAGACTTAATTCATGCCATATAAAATTAAAAGAAAATATCGGGGAAAAATATGTGTAAACTAAATTTCTGCTCCTTGGCCAACCATAGCTCCTCAGCTCTTCTCTCCCCCTGCAAAACATTTAGATTTCCAATTAGCCCCTGAGAAGAATGGCTAATTTACCACAGCAAGCAGGCGTCTGATGTCTCAATCTCCCGGGTGTCAGCGCTGTGAAAAGGCGTACTCGCATGTCGGCATGCATGCACACTTACGTATGGAGACACACAAACCCATGAAAGAAAGCATGCTGAAGTGAGCATGACGGGGAGAACAGATCAAGTCCAGCATGTGGAGTGGAAGAAAAAAGTTAAAACGTTTAAAAAAAAAATTAATGCAAAACAAATAAGGGAAGCGCTCAAAAAAAAAAAAAAAAGAAAGTCAGTGAAGAGGGGTCTTATTGAGGCACTAGAGCAGCAGGACAGGCAGCAGTTCAGCAGTGGCCCCAGATTGACTCGTCTGTGAGTGGATAGCCAGCCAGCTCCTCCACACAACACCCACATTGTCCACTGTGCCAACGAGCCAGAGCAGCACTCCGCTCCTCAGGGGGCTGCCTGAGACGAACACATTATAGATACATGTTAGCCTTGGCTCGACCTTCTGTACACTGTGTGTAGCACTCAGCGGAAAGGAGACAGAGGAAGGAGGGAGGAGCTGAGAAATGAAACGCACATGGAAGTTATTGAAAACTACAAAAAGGATCAACCTCTGCGACAGCTTAACGGGCTCAAAAAAGTCCTAAAAAGTCTTATAAAGAGAACAGCGCGATCACTCTTAGGTCTACTGAATTGAAGATTCTGTGAAACAAGATATACCGTGTCCGAGGGGGTGAGAACGGAGAGATAAAGGGAGAGAGAGATGCTATTTTATCACAAGAATCCATTGGCTCCATAAGCCAGTGGTTTTGGCTCTGGTTATCTGTCAGAATCAGCTTACACGATCTTCCATCTTTTTACTTTGTGCCTTACGAGCCCCCCTACATAGCCCAATGGGGAACCTCGAAGCTACAGCGCTATCATGCTGTGTAATGGTCACTAGCGAGCGGCCAAGCTACCTCCCTCTACCCTGATAGGGAGAGAAAGAAGAGACATTCCTGTCAGGCTCCCAAAACCCAAACAACATTAGTGGCTCTGTCCTATTTCTCCCAATGTTCCCTTTCCAAACCCGCTGTTAAACACACACAGTTCCCCACAAAATGTTGTTGTTTCAGCTTCTATATCTCCACTGTCATTAACCAGAGGCAGGCTGACTGTCACTCTCTTCCCAGGCTACGTGTCTGCAGCCAGTCCCTCATTCACTTAAGGCCCATCAGCGCCCGCAGTCTTTATCTTGCCCAGGGCAGCCCTGTGATAACACTGTTAACAACACTAATGTGCGGCATGAGGGAGCCTCTGGAGCTGCCACTGTCAGGGTGACTATGTCGGGTCAAGGGCTTTTAACATCTGGTGAGGTTGCAGCGAACCTACTCCATCTTCACTTCGCATACTCCCGAGCTGCGTGCTTCTCCGTTTCCCTTTGTTCAAACTCCATGTCCATCTTTTTAGTTTCATAACCCCTTCCCCTGTTTCTCCGCTTTCCAACGTTAACAGTGTGGGGAAAAGAAAAAAAAAAGATCTTGACGGAGCTGGGCAGGACTGAGCGAGGCCTTCCCTCCCCACGTGCCTCAAGGAAAACACTGGTGTTATTTTAGAAATCACACTGTTAAAGATTAATGTGGGCCTGGAGGAGTGTGTCATCGTTCCTTAACGACAGGGCCGAGACGCTGAATAAAGCCGGCACTGTGTTCTGTCCCACAGCCCAAGGACAGATAAGTTTCCTCTCACCAAGCTCACCCCTCCTCCTTTGTCCAATAACTCTCTCCCTAAGTCATCTATTACAACCGCAGGGGCCAAAATAGAAGAAATTTAATGAGTGAAAGGCTCCAAAATCAGTTTCTTCCCGGCTCTTTTTTGTCGGTCTTAATTTTTTTCTTTTTTGTTATTGAAATAGACTAAGGCGTGGGCGTAGAATAGTGTACGTTATGGCTTTGCTAATATAAAAACAACAAAAAAAAAGGGTCAGGAGGGTGTTCACAAACATTTTCCATGCTGATTGCTCTAGTTAGATGACTAATGGAAAGTCCTGGCTCCAAACTGTGACCATGCAACTCCCCCAATAAAGTCATCTGTCATCATCCTGTGGACCGGCCAGACAGACAGCTATAAACCAAGGTTCAGAGACCACGACAGCGCATCCTATCTATATCCGTCATGGCTTTGTTATTCTAACAGCCAGGATGATCATGATAGCTTGATATTAACAAATAAAACCTGTATCACCGAGTAGGAAGAGTTTTAACAGCTGATGATGCCGATGATAAAGACCCATAAGGTTTGATGCGTCTCAACTCTGAGGTGTGCAAATGGGACTCGGTATCCCCTGGTGAAGGTTTTTGCTGATAACGGAAGCACTCGATAAGCCGGGGAACATCAATCTTAGTGACAGAGATAGTCTCTGCCTCTCACTAATAGGGTTGTAAAGAGCCTTCACCTTATATGGCCCAGCTAATAAACTCTTTTGTGATGAGCCCGAAGGTCAACTGAATAGGTGTTCATATTCACCCGCATATTATAAATATGTTTTTGTCTCTGGCAAAGTCTAGACAAAGTTAGTCTGACACCTACTGTATGATGGAGTGCCGAAAACTGATGGTTGTCATTGATGTGACTGTTCTTCAGGTTATAAGGGATTGGACGCTGGAGTGACCTGAGAATCTGTCCGACATTAAAATCGTCTTTGGCAGCGTCTCACACCACAAAGTCCACTGTATTCAGTTCCTCAGAGTATTCTGAAGCATCATTATCATCGCTTTTGCAACATCATTGCCACGCAAGTCTTTTGAAGTCAGTGACGATCCCAGAAATGATCAAAGACGTGGACACTTCAACTCATCTCGAGAAAGACATCAGACAATGGCCTTTGTACGAGGGAGTGGGACTGCTACATAATCTGCACTCAATTATATCTCCTTCAGTGTCTTCAAGGCCAAATCATAAAGACCGATGACTGAGGCTCTCTAAGATGCAACTGTATCATTGTGAAGCTCTTTTTTTTAAAACCTCAGTGCTGTTTTCATCCCTGACACACACATGATATCTCAAGCAAGTTGAGTAAACAGGACAGTAGTGAATCATGTGATTACAATGTACTGGGACATTGTAGCCGTCTAATCAATTTTGTTAGCTGCATAAATCATGACAGCTTGACATTTATTGTGGAGGTGATGGGTTGATCCTGTGGACTTGGAGACAGCTCTCCTGGTGATTAATGTTGCTATCTTTCGAGAGTAAGGATAAAAAGACTGCGTACAAAGACAGGGAGGGTTGTGAAGAAAAGAAAAATGACACAGAGCATTAGAGCGTCAAAGAGGTTGTTATGCGGCAGCAAACTTTAGACTGAGTGAATAAATGAAGGAGGGACAGTGGACAGTTCAACCTGCCATTTCTCAGCGCCGCTGCTTTTAGTACTGTAGAGTATTAAACACTGCACTTGTAGGTTTTTCCACATGAGCCGCTGAGTGTTGCTTTTTACAGAAACTCAGCAAATAATTTAGCAAGCAACAGTTGCATATTATTGTTTGATACTGTATTCACTTGTAACATTCATGCACTTCCAACGGGTGGAAGAAGAGAATTTGAAAACAACCAGCCACCATGATTTAGGGGCCATTATTTAAAATTTGGCACTGATGTTTGTTTGTTTGTTTAGTTGTTTTGTTCTTTCCTTCACATAAACCCTATGAAAAATAGGTTCCTCACAGGCCACCAGAGTGAAAGAAACCGTTTGTAACTAGTATCTCCAGACAGTATCTTTTGGCAGTAGCAGCTGGCTTAACTGCTCTGGTCTTTATATGTTTCCACCGTGTAAATAATCTGATTGGCCACCAAAAGAAATCACGAGGATAAACAGCGCAGTAGTTACAGTCCATTTGTTACACACAAATGCGTTTTGTCTTTTATCTCCACATCATACTCAAAATAATACACATAATAGCAGCTATTAGAACTATTAAGCTGCCATTATTATTGTTGGTATTTATATCGTGTACGTGCTTCATTCAGTAGTAATTGCATTTGAATTAAGCCTTAAAAATATATCGAAGTTTTTTTTTGCTTAAGTTGCTAGTGGCATTGTAGAACGCTGAATAAATCAGCTAAGTCAGTCACACACTCGTTATCTGTTTCAGTAAAAGGAATGACACCTTTATGTTCAGCAGACACTGCATTTAGTGTATCTCAGTCACTTAAGTTACGTGTATGTTCTGGCTAATTAAATATAGGAAAACAAGAGTGTTTCGAGTGTGTTGGTGCAGTGAAAGCAGCCAAAAATACACGCTACCTGTCTAACAAAGAGTGTCTTATGAACTCAAGGATCTGTTTACTCTTTCCTCAGCACATGCCGCACCATTCACCCCTGTCCTACTGATGACCTAACATCTAAGCTGCACGTCTTCCCTGTAAACACAGAGGCTATACCGGCACAAAAAGGCCATTGATAGGGTGAAGACAGGCCAAAGAACTAAGTGGATACTTAGCATGAACAGTGGACAGAAGACTCGCTGGAGGTGTCTGATAATTTATTTGCATTACTGTTACTCCTGTAATTACGTAATGGTTAGAGTATGTGTACAGTTTCGTTATTCTGTTTGATGAATGAGATCAAACTCATACCTCTAAAGTACCCTGCTGCACACAAAAACAGAAACGCACTCATACTTGCGCAGGAAATCCACGGTCAGGCCTTGTTTGTTTATCTGCTGGAGAAATCTCATCAGCAAATCACTCGGCATAGCTTTGGCCCTCTCAAGCATCATCATCATCGTGTGTAGGGCTTGACCTCGGTGTAAACCCTCGGAGCCTTAAAGAAAGCCCCTGCTTGTACCGGGCACTGACCCATATATACTGTACATGCACTTAGCCTCTAAGTCACTGGAGACTGTTCACTTCAATGTCTTGGCTTGTGCCCAAGCTACTTGTATATATATGTGTGTGTGTGTGATTCAAAATTCAGAAAAGCCACAGGATAGATTTGCAAAGAGATGCCTGACAGACTAACTAACAAACAAAAAGAAAAAAACAACAACACTTGCAACCAAACACTTAACTTTCTCTGTCTTGTCGTTTCCTTCTTTCTTGTAACATCTGTCTACATCTAGTCCTTCTTGTGTGAGCCAGCTTTCCCTTCCTGTATGTGTATTTGATTTGCTGGAAGTGAATGGGGAGAAAGGAAAGGCTTCCAAAACCCCTCTGTTTATGTTGAAATATGCAAACGTTGTAAATACTTAGCCGGACCCTGGTAAACGATATGCAATTTACTTGCCAGTTATCCCTCGTCACGTGACAATATCTCCCTGGCTGCTGTCCAGAAAAGCCACCGGTCTGATGAGAGATCCCCCCTCTCTCTGTTTCCGCATCCTTTTTTTTTACCTTCCTAAAGGAATTCCTAATTTGTATTTGAGAGTCTTTCTGGCACTAGACAGAGGGACAGTGTATGTACAGTGTGTGTTTCTGAATACTCTAATTCACTTTGCAAGGGGAAATGGAGATATGAAACATATGACATTGCTGAGCTGAAAAGCCAATATGAGATTTATGCCGTTCATAAATGTAAACGTTCATATATGCATAGACTGTGAAGGCATCTTGCTCAACTGAGGTATGTGAAATTAAAAGTATCCGGGCCATGACCTTTGATTCAATCTATATGCCCTCAAGTCAAGACCTTAAATCTTACTCCCATAACCCCCTGCTTGCTCGGAGGCAATATGTGTCATGGGGAGAATAGGAGATCATTAGAAATAAGGCAATATTATTTTCCTTCCTGCTTCCACGTATCGATAAACTGCAACCTTTATCAAAATGAAGAGGGAGTACGTGATATATCATTATCTGAAAGGCATGCCACAGCAGCTGCTGATGCTGTGTAGGCAATCCTCTTAGGCCAAAAGGTAGTGGTATTTATTGGACCTCGATGCTGTGGCTGTCATAACATCTGCTAGCAGGAGATCTATCGGCACCCCCTTATTCACTTATGATTATTACTGATCATCTGCCCAAATGACTTATCAATAAAGCAGAGGCCGAGCAGATAATTTATCTGTATGGGTCTGTCGATATCAAGTTCAGAGTCAACGGCCTTAAAAGGATAAGGGGCCTTGGACGTCAGGTGATTGATTGCCATACAAGGTCCCCATGAAAATATGACCCTTTTAATAAATTTGCCAAATCCGTCTCTCCTCCCTCCAC
Organism: Decapterus maruadsi; assembly: GCA_030347415.2. NCBI lineage: Eukaryota > Metazoa > Chordata > Actinopteri > Carangiformes > Carangidae > Decapterus > Decapterus maruadsi. The sequence continues at coordinate 15,453,708 of CM064899.1, forward strand.
CTCCCTTTGCATTCCTCTCACTCTTTTTCATGAAAGCGAGCTTCTTTCCCAAGGTTTGTTTGCCGGAGTGCAAACCTCACTTTGTAACATCACCGTCTTGCTGAAAAGACTTCAAACGCCTCAACTGTCAAACCTATGAACACAAGTATTTGATCAGCTCATTTGTAATCAAGTGCATAATGTGTGACACCTAGACCACACATGTCTATGCAAGACCTACGGATAATACAGGACGTTGAAATGATGAGACAAGTTTGTCCGAGGTCAAAGTGAACCCTGCCAGGATAATTCTCTATAGTATTCTCTTCATAAATCACGTAAAGACTCTAAGGACATACGGGGTCAATGCTCATTCTGTAAATATCAGCCGTTTGTATTTGACAAGAGGCCGTGACTTTTCAGAGTCGCACAATAGTTCTGAGTGTTTGCCTTCCAAATCTAACCTTTGTGCGCTAAGCTCTATCTTACCAACAGTTCTCAGTTCCGTCACAGGCCGCACCCTGTACAGACCCATCTGGATGGAGGGTTGGGTAACAGTGTTAGCTTTAGCGCGGTGTGATAAGTGTCAAGCCAATCTGATCTCTCCTTTTTCTCTCAGACAATGGCATCTCATGCATTTCTTTGGCATCGGTTTTACTAATGAACTGTATAATTTTCTCACATTAAGCTTCACACAGAAGTGGAGATAGCGATAAGGAATCAAACGGCGATTATATTTGTAATTACTTTCTAGAACAACTTAAACTGAGACAGAGAGAAAATTTTCTATCAGCACTCCCCTTGATGTTTGCTTTGGCCAAAGCACCTCAAGTCTTCCGCTTATTAAAGTCATGATGAATATATTCTATCTGATGGACGCCCAACTTCCTGGTATTTAGCGGTGCAAATTTCTACCCTGCTTTCTCCTTCTCCTGCCTCAGTCTTCCCACCTCCCTACTTAAGCTCTGTGAGCAACCTCATTGTTAAGGCATGTTTTTAACAAGTCATAGTGCTGGTCTTGTTTTGGGTCAGCTGTCAAAGCCTCTATCTCTGGGAAGTCCCGAAATAGCCCTATTTTACACCCATTTAAAGGACAAGCCAGAGAAAGGACTTGGAAGTACAACCAGGCACCAACTGACTTAATGCTAAAAAGCAGACAAAATCAGACGTGTATCCTTAGTCAAACAGTCTCTAACAGACTCTGGCAGGAAAGTGTAAAAGGTTCATTATCAGGGAGTTCAAATGATAGCAAGAGACCTCAGAGAATAACACTGGAGACTTGATATCCCAATTGCTTTTTCTTCCTTTTTTGGGCAGCCATGTATTTCATTGATTGTGAAGTATTCCGATCAGATTTGCCAGTATCTGGAGTCAGATCCATTTGTTGAGATCATGTTTGACATGATGGTTAGCTCCTATTTTAAAGGCTCCAGCAATGAGAAACAGAGCCTTCCCTTTCATTTTCTCTCTTTTTTCTTTTTCAATCTCTGACACAAATACGCTCTCTCTGCAGTTTATTATTCAACATGACCCACAGTGAAAGACCGCTTCCTCTCTCATCTATACGTCAAAAAGATCAATAACCCATCCAGCCATTGCCACCACAATGAAATCCTGTCGTTGTGCCAAGAAGCTGCAAAAGTTCCCAATAAATGCATAGCAAAACTTTCAATTTGTGGCTTTCTTGGTGTGGCTCTTGCAGCCAATGGGTTGTCAGTCAGGGCCCTGTTTCAAAAAGCCCTGAGGTTTGTTTGCTGCTGGTTCTTTTTGGAAACTTGTGGCTTTGTGACATCCGCAGCCATCATTGGGCCGTGTTGCTGTATTGCCTCATATTATCCAAAGTTGAGGAGAATTGTTTTTGGCAACAGAATGCTAACATTTTCCTACAGTCGAAACCTCCAAGTGGGGCCCTCTTCTGCTCCTCACGCCTGAGGATGATGATGAGCAAGCTTTGTAAGGTCCACATTTAGTTGCTATGACTACTTACTCAGCCTCATTGGTAAATTATATGACTAGGTTACTGCATGGGTCATTCTATCGAGGTCTGACTGGATCTAGTGCTGTGCATGCAAAACCGCCTCATGGCCCAAGTCAGAAAACCCCCTTGGGACATTACTGCTTGTTTTTTGTTTTTTTTTTTCAAATTAAATGAGTTCTGGAAATAAACTGAGCAGGATTTTTGCTCCGTCATGTGTTTTAGGCTGTGACAGGTCTTGTAAAAACAACGCGGCAGTCCACACTGAGCGTCTCTCACCATTTTGTGTTTTCTTTTGTCCACTTGGTCATCATGACATGTCAATACGAATGGTGCTAAAGTGCTGTTGAAAAAGTCCTGACTCTGTCCAATAACAAAAGCTGTGCTATGAAACACTAATAATGGTGGGGCTTTCCCTCCCCGCCTAGTGTGAAAACACACACCACAGACATGGTAAGATATACATATATACACACACACTCTCACATACACAAATACACACATTTACACGTAACGCTAATGAGAGTCTGGACAGCTCTTGGTGGAAGGATTCTGCAGGTGGCTGCACTTTCATCAAGCCACAACTGGATTTGTTTATGTTTGAGGGCATATGGGCCAGAGAGAGAAGTTTGTGTGCCTAGACACACACTTGCACACACTTTCTAATTACCCTCACTCCAGTGTTTTCTCTTTTCCATAAGACATATTGACATGTCAGCGTTCAGCAGGCTAGATACAGAACAAATGGACAATTTTACCCTTCTCAGTGTAGTGGAAAATCTATCCCTCTCAACATAGGCCAGTCTCTATTTGGACGTGTCTCACTGACACAGAGTAAAAGTCACTTTGAGATGACGGTGACACGTGCAATAAATCATAGTACCGCCAAGTCAGTGGCCAATCACATTTTCCCTCCCTAATTAATAGCTTATTTATTTGCTTGGTGGGGTTCCACGGCAAAGCTTGGTTATTCTATGTGTGTCTCCGTCTGTGTGTGTTTGTCTGGTATGTGTGTTAGCGTATGCGCGTGCGTGTGCTCGTATACAGTACACCAGTGTTGAAAGAGTGTCTCCACCTGCCTTTGTGTTACAGTTATTGTCATCATTACACAAGGCCTTGCGTTTCACCACTGGAAACCCTGTTAACCACCAGTCTCTAAATTTTTACTTTTCAAAATATGGAAAAAAAAAAAAAAAGAATTAAAAAAAATAAAGCTCATTGGATCAGTTTTCAACAGACAAACAATCTGGATTAAAATTGCACAGAATTCAAAGCCAAGAAGCTTTACAATTAGCATTTTCCTGACAGTCAGCGCAGTGGTTCTAGACCCAGAACTGAGGTTTGGACGATGGCGAGCCCACACAGTCCTGACCCCCCACCTGAAGTTGAAAGACATTAAGGAATCAGTAAAACCGCTCATGTCTGCTTGCATGTTTTCTACAGTTTTAGGTTACTCTTGCACAATTTGATACACACACATATTTACACTTGGCATGTAGCTGAACAGAGCAGGGGGAAGTCCAGGACTTGTCTTATAGTTGTTGAACGCCTGGTAGCATTTTAGACGACGCAGCCAAGCTGTTGGTTTTGTAAACTGTTGCAGCTGGTCTTGTGCATTACAAGAAAGGGGAAGTGCATTCTCTCTCTCTCTCTCTCTCTCTCTCTCTCTCTCTCTCTCTCTATTTCACTATCTGCTCTATCACCACGTTTAAAGTTCACAAGCACACTTTTACTTACAGAGCAGACACATTCATTTATTTTATCTTTCCTCCTAACCAAACAATGTTAAAGAGTTATATTTAGATTATATATAAGTGTATATAAATAAGCACAGACAGGCAAAGAGAAATAGATGAGAATTTTTTTTGTTTCGGTAAAACAGATATTTTGTAATCTGTTCATTCAAACCAGCGCATCAGCATGAAGCTATTTTTGCACTAGTTCTTTCATCCTCAGAAATGAAATAAGGGCACATACTCAAAATAAATTAAACTTGACACCGCAACTTAAGTAATTTAAAGAATCCTGTTTCTACTTTTAATCACTTGTATTAATTGTGTGTCTTCACTGTCAAGAACTTTTCATTACTGTGCACCTGACATGAATTCAGATTCACAGCAACATGTGCTGTATCTGTTTATGTTGGTGAGATTTTGAGAAACTATTTATAAGCAGTGAATTTCACCGCTCGCACAGTTGCGTCTTGCACTTATTTGAAAGCAGGGGGAGAGACATTTACAAGTCCAAACAATGTGACACACTTAATTGGCCTTAAGGGAGGCTGCATCCCTTGTGGGAGATGACATGTTTACTCTTGCGTTGTTTGAAACTGATTTCAGGAAGAGGAGGCTTCTGTAAAGGTTTAGATGATGTGTAAGTAGGCTGAGAACAGTTTTGTAAGTATCTGTGGTGTAATTGCTCCCATTTGGTGAGGCTGGGAAACAGATCCCTTGACAGCTTAATGTAGGAAGCCATGGTATACAGTGCATCAGTGCACATATGGCCCATCTGGTTCACTAGTTCTATTCAGAGAGAGGAGAGAAAGAAGAATTGAGGGTGAATGTCTGCGTCCAGGTAACAGTTTTGTGGTTTACATGAATGAATAGGCCTATGATCATCAAACATAGACATCTTTAAAGTGCTGAAAGCCCAAGAGTTCAGTCACTAAAAACTGGTGATTCATTTGATTTAATAATTATTTTGCTGCTGGTATAGGTTTAGGTGACAACAAGTCATCAGGGGAAGTTTTTGTTCTTAGCTCTGAGGACAACGTTTTTGATAATAGGCATGTGTTGTAGCATTGTACTCTCGCCCACTTCAGGTCTGAACTAAATGATAGTTTGACTAAAAGGACAAGAGTCTGCACATTGAGTGTGCTAAGCCAAATGTGAGTGCACACATGCACAAGTTCATACACACAATTCATTATCACTTCCTGTGAATTAAAGCCTTGTACAGAAAGGTGCATAAAAGAAGTTGTTGTATGCCAGAATTCAAAGAATAGCCCCACAGTTTCCACGTCAGATTCCACTGCAGATAAATGTCTCTTTCCCAATCACGGTGGGCCACATTGGTTTAGGAAATACAAACTTTAATGCGCCAGCTCTAATATAAAGGCCAGTCTTGTCACAACACCCAAACAACACACCTACTGTTAAAGGGCAGATGGGGAGGATAGGGAGCAGGAAAAGGGAGGCTCAGATATGCTATGTGTCTGTGCTTGAGGAAGTTTTATAGGCCTAATTTCTCTTAAACTCAGTAAAGTGCCACGCCAATCCCCCCCCCTACCTAAAACTGCTCTGAAAACAGTCTGTGTCTCATCTTTGATCCTCGGTTGCCGTCAATGGGCTTCAGAGAGCGAGAGAAAAAGACAGACGGACGGACGGAGAGAGACTCTGTGTTGCCATTATATGTGAAATGCCCCCTCATTGCAGCAGAGCAGAGCAGCCTCATCTCTTCATCATTCCCCCACTTCCTTCATTTCCTCTGGCAGACACTGGGAGCATTCTACCACCCATCTGCCCCCAGTAAATATTGCTTGAAGGCTTAATTATACAGACACTCACAGACACACACAGAAACGGTCTCAGCGAAAATTTCCTGCAATGCTGAAGCGGAGAATTAACGTCAAGTCTGTGGGGCATTCATTCATCAGAGTGCGTGTGTGTAGTGTAGTGTTATGTTTGCATCTGTGTGTATTTTTGTGACCTCTCAGTCCATTATTATATCCCTCTGGTTACATTTCTACCCCAGAGGGTCTGTGTGATGAACTGTGAACACCCTGTGCTCATGTCATCAAGCAGCGACGGTCACAGGCCGTGGCCGCAGCCCTGTGGAGCACCTCAATCAATATTCTCTTTTAACGATTTAACTAACGAATTTTCATCTCAATCAATTAAAACAGCTTGGTTTCTTCTCTTGTTTACGTTTGAATAACCGTGGGTTTTGGCCTCGTTTAGAGCTTTACACATTTTGTTTCTGTTTTTCTGAGCAGATGATGAACGACCATGAAGAGGCCTCCCCTGACAGCTGCGTCAAAAAGGTAGGACAGTCAGCTGCTTACTATTCTACCAATCCTGTCTCTGTACCTGCGTCCTGTGTAATGGCAACAATTGTGCAGGGTTTAGCTACTTACCAAAGCTTTCCAAGTCCTAGAAAGAAGAAAGTAATACACTGGAAGTTTGTCCCCAGCAGAAAAAGTAGGACTCTTCTGGCACAAACACAAACCTCAACAGATTTGTTTGAGAATACATCCACATACAGCTGTTTGACCATTTTGGTAAAAATGGCAGATGGCAGTGACACCAGTATGAGCCTAAATATGCTAAAACATCTGTCTTTTTGTGATAGCTATATTTATATAATACAGTATAATACTTTTTGTTTGAGATATACTGACCTTTCTAACATCATGGTCATATAAACTTTCTTTTTTGTGTGTTTCATTAACTCACAAGCCGTGCTTTTAGAAGACTAACAGACATTGATATGCAATCTAGGAAACCCATTCTTCACTTACAAAAATGCTGACGCTCAACTCACACTGTGACCGATACGTGCCGTTGACTAGTCACTGACCACTTTATGAGGTGATAAATTTACTGAGGAGGCTGGGCAGTTTGTTTTTATGGCCAGTGTCGCCGGGTCAAGGCAGGACAGCATGAGAGTTCATGTCCATCTAATTGTCCGTGAAAGAACAATGGCAGCTACAGAGGGGACACTCTTTCTCTCTGAGCTTCAGTGAAGCCCGGCAGCCGAAGCTCCAGCTCAACTCAGTGACGTGGCAGCTGAAACCCGAAGCTATGGCTGAAAATGGAACAGTTGTAAATTGTTGTTTTGTTTTTGTTTCATTTTGTTGCGTGTGTGTGTCAGTTTGAAGATTTGTAGTAGCAGCCCATACTGCATTTGCATATCGCTCTACTACTTACAGTAAAATACAAAACCTACCTTTGTATTTTGTCTTGATATATAAAATGATATACAGTACTTAAGGGTTTTGATTTAAAGCACTGCATTGCTAAAAGCCTTGGTAATGTCCTCTGAGTGGCGTGATACGGATGTTGCCAACTCATTTTCATGTGCTCTGGATTTAGTCATCAAAAAAATTAGAACAGAGATTTGGACGTTTTTTTCCAAAGTTTCGATGTGGCTTTTGTCTTATCTTACATGACAGGATGGTCAAAACATGAGGGGCAGAACGAATGGCGGAGCACTTTTCCATTCAAAATTCATCTCCCCTTAATAAAAGCAGTGTGTTGAGGGGAGAGCGTGTGTTTACATCGGCTTGTGAGAAACCTTAACAAGACGTATTTCACTTAAAATCTCTTCTGGCATAATTGACAATTATGAGCAATTTTGCCCTTAGGAAAACAAAATCACGCAAATTTCCTCATTTGCATTTCAGGTCAAGGGTCTTGTTGCTGTACCGTCTGTAAACGGGCAGGCATGCAAATCACTGACTGCTTGGTTTGATTTGAAATCCTACATTAGTCAATGAGCTTATTTTAGGAGTTGACCGCAGGTGGTTTGGGCTGTTCCCTGTTCCCCACATGTTCGTACAATGTGGAAAAACCTAGATGGTTTTATAAACTACCTAACCACCTTCCACATGAGCGTCCCGTGCCCTGCGCTCTGCACACGCACAGACTTTGATATGCTGACATGTACGTGGACGTCTACACACGTACAGTGCTGCAGATTCACAGTTGTAATCATCACACTAAGGCTTACACAGATGACAGAACACAGACATAAAGTACACTCACCTACAGTACGTCAAATCAAAACACACACATGCACACGCAGACACACACACACACACACACGCTGGCCACATCTCATTATGCAGAGTGTGAGTTGCGGTGGGCCCTCATCGGGTGGTGGCAGACCACATGCCTGTTATGAATATGAATGAAATTATGCATGAGCTGTTCCTTAAGACATGACTCATTCATCCACATCGTACAGTTACACACAAACACTAGGCACACACACACACGCACGCACACAGAAAATGCACATATGCACACAAACATTAACTTCTGCCTCCACCATGTCATTACTGTTGCTATGCTTGATTAAGGCAAAATGTTAATTAAACTGTAGCTTGTGAACAAACTAGTTCACTGCTGAAACGTGTGTGTGTGTTTGCATGGCTGTGTGTGTAATTAGTCCTGATTGGTCAATGCACTTTACAGATTTGTTCTGTTTAAACTATACAGTGAGAAATACCTACACATTCAACTACAGTGCAGGTTATTAGGTCGAAGTTGTCAGGTCATACAAAATATAGGCAGAATATGTGGACGTACAGATGAAATGGGATGAACAGTAAAAGTATTGAGACATTCAGGAGATTTACTTTTCTCTCTTGTCTTTTTTGTTTCTGTTTATTTTGCTCACCAGAGAGGGCTATAAACTACAATCAAGAAAATATGAAATCAGGTGCAATACAGGACAGAAGCATTAAAACAGGAAAAGAACAAAAAGAATTTAAGCACCAAAATAAACAAAAAGAAAATAAACTATATTCTCTGGAAAAAGTTTTTAGGAAAAAAATATCTTACAGTTATCACCACGACAACAACACTAAAGATGTTGCTGAGTCAGTATGAAAGGAGTATAGAGGCAAGTGGAGGAATCCAAGTTAAGGCCAGGGATAAAGCAGAAGCATAGATGTTATTGCAGCTTCTCCAGCCGTCTTACTGAAAGCTGCCCAGAGCTATCAGCCGTGTGTGTGTGTCTGTGTGAAAGAGAAAGGGAGAGTTTTAAGTCCATAGATGCATATCCTGCCCTTACTTAGACGTGGATTGAGCCATATTGGCTTAAACACATGCTCACATAAATGCATCTTCACACCCTACCCACCCACAGACAGAAAATAAGAGGCTCAGTTATCTGAATCCCTTCTCTGCTTACTTCATCCACCCTCCTCTCCCTCTCTCTACGCAGACAGGATGGTGTTGTTGGAGCTATAGATCGCTATCAGAGGCTATTGGTGATAGGATCAGGGATTGTTTGGTTTGGTCTGCTCTGGCCGTACAAAACAGGACTATCTGTCTGTTTGGGTGTCTAGGCCCCGCTTACGTATATTCCCGTTCACACACATGCACGTATGCTTAAGTCTTTGTGTGTTTATGTGTGTCTGTGTGTGTGTAAGGTAATAGGGTACGGGAAGACGTGTGTTTCTGTAGGATTCCTTGGATTTAAAAGTGGTAGCCAGATAGTGAGCAGGGGAAAAAAGACAACCTATGCTCTGTATGTATATTGCTGTGTGTGTATGTGTGTGTGTTAATCCACATCTTCAGAAGAGGGCCGCTGTCCATCCCAACGTGTGTAAACTCTCCAGCAGATCAGATGGCAGATAATGACTTCCAGATAGACACCTTCCATTCAACCAGCAGAGAAAATCAATGAGCACTGATTGCTTTTTTCCCAAGACGATCATCTCCCCCTGAAGGCTACTATCTATCTCTATCCCTCTCTCTGTGTATCTGTCTCGCTCTCCATGTCTCTGTCTCGCTCCCCGATCCCTATTCATGGACCTCTCAATACCACCGAGATTGAATCAATTCATGCTGCTTTTCACGGAGGATTTACTGGGAAAAGATACAGCCCAGTATCTCTTTGAGACGATCACGTCTCTGTTGCTTTGTCTGTGTCACTCTTCCTCTCTTATTTGTCTCAGTGAAAGTGAACACGCTCGCCTATAAACACTGATGCTTTCCAGATAGCGGGACTTCAGCCTTACTTCTGTGTTTGACAAACATGTTGTTTCATGTGCTTTTATTCAGTCTCCAGCACTGGTTACTGTTCTGACCAATAGCGTGTGTTTTAGTTGATGTAGGGGTTGATGTGAACTTTGACCTTTAAGTAGACTTTCCCCACTCTATGGTGAAAGACTAAAGAGCCCAATGGGTGTCAGCTGTGTGTATGTGCACACGCTTTTGTCTGAGTATCTTACTGTTCCTGTATCAAGCTGGGGAATTGAGTCTCTAAATACACCAGCTAAATGACCCTAAATGTATGAGGGCTATTATATGGACAGAGGGAGGCTCATGGGTCACAGAAGTGATCCAGCGCTCCGGGCCATAGTTTACCCCCTGCCAACAGCACCGCACGTCCCCACCTCTCCCTCTGCTTAAATAGGCTCATGATGGATTGATAATTATGATAATTTGTTTGAAATGATTATCTGGATATTATAATCACTTGCCACTGTGGTGTGCCACGGGGGCAAGTCATTTTTCATAATGCTGAACGTCACAAATACCCCCCGGTTACAGGGGTGGCTCCCTGCATGTGGATGTGTGTGTGTTAATCTATGTGTGGGGGTATGAATGATGACTTGGCATGATTTGATTGTTTAGTGAGGAGCAGAAAGAGACACACACAAAATACATAATAATAATAATTAATGTAGTTGTCTTGAAGTTGGATTTATATAAACATCTCATTTAAAGTCTACTCTGAATGCCATATGCATGCATTAAATGGATAAAGTACAGAAATAGAAAACATTTGCTTGTTCCAGCTTCTGAAACAATGGAATTTGATTAGATTTTCTCTTATTTATACAGTAGTTGTGTCATTGAATGAAAATTAAGTCTGAATAACTTGCTTTGAGTGCTTTGAAATTGTGTTGAACAGATTAATCAATTCTCTGTAAAATAAATAATTAGGGCTCAATCATCAATGAAAATAAACGTGGATGTGTGCAATAGGTTGATAGACCAATGACTAAATGATGATGTTGGTCTCTGTCTACTGCTGGGCAGGGTTACTTTTTTAATGGGCCCTGAGTGACATGTTTTCATTTGGCTCTGAAACGTACCCCTCATCACCCCCTCCCCCCTCCCCCACCTCTTCCTCTCACCCCCAGCCAGCAGCAGCACCACCTTCATCCTCCCCCTTCAAAATATACACCAACCAAGTCCTGCACTGTGTCAGGTTCAGCAAGGGAGAAAAGTGATGACCAAAGTGGTTCGAAGCTGGAGGCAGTCAGCAGAGAATCCTCCGTGTTTGTGTGGTGGGTTACGGGGGCGGTGGGGAGTGGTCTCTCACAGGCAGACAGACAAATATGCAGAGATTGAGCTCACATGGTCAAAATCACGTATGTCGGGGAATGTTTGGATTCTAAGGCAGGATAATCTTTCAAGCTTACCATTTGCCTCCGGGCATCGTCTTATGCGTAGAGGGTCAAATTGAAAATGACCGAAGGGAGTTCTCCGACAAAACAGTGATGCCTGCGGAAAAGTTTGAAGCTTGTTCTTGTTCGCAGAGGATGGATGGATGAATATCAACAGGGACGGCCGTTCATATAACTTCCACCGCCTCCCTCATTATAATTCACTTCTCTTCTGCTGATCTGTATTTTCAACACTCTGTATTTGTCTATAACATACAGTAGCTGTGTAAGAACATGCTACAGTATCACCGACCCATAGCTGAAACTTGATTGGCTGAGTTTTGATTATTTATTGATTTGGCTCCAGTAGTGGTTTGAGAAGTTTCCATTGACATTTAGAAATGATTTTCAAGATAGCAAGATCTTGTCTAACTTACAGTAAGCCCAGAGACAATTTGATACTGAAGAGACATTTTTTTTTTCACATTGAGTATTTCTCTAATGTGTCTGCAATCAGCAGTCACAAATTCATATGTCCAGTCTTTGGTGCCCAAAAGTGTTGATGTGTGGAAGGTCACATGGTTCAGACAAAGTCAGGGTTGTTGGAGAGGAGGTGGGGAGTAGGAGGAGAGGTGAAAACAGAAAGAAATGGCCTTTCTCTCTCTGTGTCTGTCTTGTCTGTGGGAACTGTCCTAGCTATGGTTACTGCAGAATGCTGTCATTATGCCTTGTGAGGAGCATTCACTCAAAGGCCACTGCTGTGTGTCACTGTGCTCATGTATGTGTCTGTGTGGATATGTGTTCGCCAAGTGTCTGAGTGCCACTCTTTTAATCTGCAGTGGCGCTTTTAACTGTGTTTGTGTGTGTGTGTGTGTGTGTGTGTGTGTGGGCCTTGACTGACGCATCTCTGTTGTTATCGCAGATCAAAACCTGACGTCACATTGGAGTGAAGCGCTGGGAGAGGAATTCAAGTGGGAATGAAAGAAAGAGTAGAAAAGATAGAGAGGGACAGAGTGAGGGGGCGGAGGAGAAGCACGAGGTGATCGGAGGCACTTTCACATCAGCTGGCTCCCTGACCCCTCTCCCTCTCTCTCATTCTTTTCTTCTGTCTTTCACTCTTTCTTTCCTTCTCTCGTTCCCTCTCTCGCAGTCTTTGTCTCTCCCATAATCTCTCTCCCAGTGGCCATTCCCACCACATTCTCCGGAGTCACCCAACAAAAGGAGGAGGGCGATAGTCCGACAGTTGCGGGGTCTGTCATATGAGTTTCCTTACACATGCAGACACACACTACTTTTTGTTTTCACGTTCCCTGTGTGGGGTGATCTTGCCGAGTGATGCACTTATTTGTCATTTTGTGTAATATATTCTCATCATGCTGCAAAACAAAACCGAGGTGTTTTGCAACTATAACGCTATTACAGTTTTTCATTTTACAAAATGAAATGGCTTGAGAGGCTGCAGATTGAGGGACAGTGGACAACAAAAACATCAACAACATCTCAGCCCTCCCTTAATGCATTACACATCATATCAGTGCAATTTTCTGAAATACATAATCCAATAATTTCCATGTTACAGCCCATCAGGGCATCTCCTGACTTTATTGTTTGATATACTTTACACCAACATAGTATTTACAGCTGCTAAAGATTGCCTTACAACAAAAATGCAGCAACCAGTCAGTCTCATTTAATGCTAATGTCGAAGATCTGATATGAACTTGAGACTTCACATCAAATGAATTCATGTTTGATTTGATTGCCTATTTGAAAGGACATTTTTTTAAAATTTAAAATATTTCTATTCAAAATAGTAGTAACTCAACATCTTTTGACCTTACCAAACTCACTTTGTGCTCACTCTGGAGAATGATTTTCATCTTTCTGTGCTTTTAAGGACATTTTGCTGCTCCTATATTTTAAAATAGATACACACACACACACGCACACACTCTGTCTTGTCTGTCAAGAAAGCAGCGAGTCCATTAAGGCAGACAGAGTGAATGCAGAGGGCCGGCTGGTCAAGCACTGGTGATAATAACATGACGACCCGCATGGCGTTGCCACGGAGACCCTGAAGCCAGGGGCGGTGCAGAACAAAAGTTGTGTGGTCCTGCTCGTCAAAAATATATTTACGTGTCAGACAAGGGAGATAAAGATTCACCTACGCGTGAGAACAGCTTTGTGCATTTGAAGCTGCACATTTCTTTTGTGTTCCTAATCTCAACTCTCACACGGCACAGATCTGATTTTCAAAGCTATTTTCAGCTTAGAGCACCTTGCAGAAAATCTCTAAATCTTTAGAACATCTCACAAGACATCTTAGAGATAGAGATTCATTATTCAACTCAAAAACGAAGAAAGGTATAAACATGCCAAAGAAACATAGGTAGCAAGTGATACCAACGTGCTGACCTAACACAGTGTCTATAGATAGGCAAAAAAAAAACAGAGTTAAAGCAAGAGAGTGAGCGTCAGCAAAGATGGAAACCCTCAGAGGGCAGGAGACAGCCGGAGGCAGGGGGATGGGGGGGCATGACAGGGAGGAATGCCAGAATGCCCAAGAGAGGCAAGAACTGCCAGCCCAGTCACAGACACAGTCCGTCTGGGGAAGAGACAGAGAGTGGGGGAGAGAGGCCAGCCCCGCTAACACAAGGTCATGTGAAAAAAGATCCCTTTTTCTCCACCCACCTACCCACCCATCTATCCATCTATCCATCCATCCATCCAAAATTGTTTGGAGGCAAAAAAAGAGAATACGGAAAGGAAAGGAAGGGAAGGGAAAGGAGAGAAGAAACTCGGGGGGAGATAGAAGTGAAGTGAAGAATGAGTGGACGGCCGGAGACAGTGGGAGTGTGTCTGGGTGTAACAGGTCTTAGGGGAGCTTTTAACCACGGAGTGGTAAGTGAAGTGTGCCGTGTGTTGAGGCTGCTCTGGTTAACTGTCCTTCATGCTTTGAATAGGAGCATCAAATATCACGTACGGACACACGGGCACATATTTGTCTGTTTTACTGTCTGTTTGGTCAGCAGTTAGATTTTTAAAATTTTGAAATTAGAGAGAAACACAAAAAGAGAAAAAGTGATCACTTTTTCATACGGTGAGGTGCGGCCTCCTCAAGATGATTGAGGCAGTGGCTTCTGTTTCAGCACAGGAGTAAACAGCAAATGATAATTACAAAAGCGAAAATAAGCTTTGAGCATTTCCCAATAGAAACTGCCAACTGAATTGAAAGATAGTTGTTCACCAGGACACCTGTTCGTCAACAAACTGGTGAAGAAAGTGGAACAACTAACACTTTAAAAGACATTTGTCTCAAAAGCTCAGGAGACCAGACCAGAGGTAAAAGGGCAGCACATATTGATGCATGTGTCGAGAATGTCGACTTATGTGTAGGCAAGTAACACATTAGCGTTCACAACTTTTAAGATAATAATATATGTTACAGAGCCCTAATGGGAGTAGTTATACTTTGATGTTTTGTTCAGCCTGTAACTGCTACAGTATGTGTTGGCAAATTTATTTTATCAAAAGCCTGCCTGCTCTGTAGCTGGCTCCATTCGTAGTATACATCTGGATACACATGGTTTTTATGATCCCAGGCAAGTCACAGGAAATGTGTATTTGATACAGGGTTGGAATGAATTTACCAATATTGTATCCGTTTTTTTTACTCCTAGTTTGCACTTTGTGGCTCTTTAAATGTAGAATGGTGATTTTCTTTTTGTTTTTAACGGGAATTTTTGTTTCACTGAATTTTTCTATGAAGTTTTGTTGCCGAAATGATGCTTGGGCAGATTGCGATGCAATTGCATTGTTGATAGAAATCATATTTTGCACCATTAGACATTTGAATGTGGATAACATAATTCCACAATTAATTATGGCGTTGTTTGCATGTACAGTATTTTCCTGTAGCTGATGGTACCTGTACCTGTTGCTGAGCAAAATTAGGATAATCCGTCCTCAAACGCATTCTGGAAACCTGGGTTTCTGTACCCTCTATCCCTACTTTATGCTTTATCCTCACTTCCTTCCCTCTTCCCCCCCTCCAACCATCCCTCGCTCCATCCCTCCGATCTCAGCTGAACAGTATGGTCTTTGACTGAGTCTTAATCTTCATTACAGGGCATTAGTCCACTGGGGAGGCCCTGTCTCGTCTCCCCACAGCGCAGCCTGGCACTGTCCCGCAAGGCACGTCCCGCCACAGTGCAGCACAGACACCCTGCCAACCCCCCCCCCCACCACCACCACCTCCCCCACCCCCCTCCGCCTCCCACTGGCTTCACCTTGGTCGCCCCTTCGCTCAAATGAACTGTTAAATAAACGGCAGGCCTTAATCCACATGAAGGAGCGGGGGTGGAGGAGCTGGAGTAGGTGGCAGTGCTGGTCAGGAGAAACAATAGAGCTGGCCCTGGACGCCTCCATTTAAAGCAACCATCAATCATACTCACCATGAGACTTCACTTTCTTTCTTTTTTTGACGTAGATTTTATCATTAACGACTAAATCGCAGGGAATCGGTGCGACAGTAATCTGAGGCATGTGGCTAGGCACTCATTTGCAGTCCGTGAGCATGGCCTAGTGTCTGATGAAGCATATGTGTGTGTTTGTGTTTGCAAGTACCGCGTAGGTATGTGTGAGCTGTCTTAGAAGGAGAAGAAAATATAATACAGTTTGCATTTGTCTTTAAACTGCCTCCTCTAATACTCAATCAAATAATTTGCTATCAGGTGAAAGGGCCTTTACACGTTTAAACAATAAGATAACGCGCACACACGCAGCTCAGATCAGAGCATGACTTCTTCACTGAGCTTGCTAACAAGGACAGTTGACTTGCTGTGAATTAGATAATTAAAGAGGATGGCTAATTGAGTAAACAAGCATCGGGGCCGTCACCCCTAATTAAGTGATTACAAGGAAGAGCACACTCACTGCTAATTAACACATACACATACAGAGACACATGTGAGGACATGGAGAATTATCTGTTAGAGAAACAATGATTAGGCCGAGTGGGGGATCCCAGGAGAGGCACACAAAACAGACACACACACACAGCATCATCCCAAGAGAGGGGTTTTCTGTGTCTTAGTACTAATTCATAGTGGATAATCCTTTTATTCAGCTAACAACATTGAAGCTGATGGGAACTGAGAGTCACAGAGAATGACCTGCACTCTCTTGATTTGTCAACGCCTGTGGCCTCGGACATTAAGGAGATGGCGGCCTGAGACAACACGTAGATGTTAGACACTGGCTCAGTTTAAATGCAATTACCCCTCCTTTCTATTTCAGTGCTGATTATTGTCTCAAGCAATAGACTTCCACAGAAAAATGTAATACCCAAATGTAATATTCCAATCAAATCTTTGTATATATTTACATATTTTGTTGTGCTTCTTCAGTTTGCGATGCTGACACCAAAAGCCATTTCATTTTTGCACACTCCATGAGAATACACCATACACTGAGTCAAGCATGCTTTAATCTCAGCTGTGACATTTCAGATCGAGATGCTCATATGAGGATATTATCATAGAAAGTGTTTCCCTGGAGAGAATTATTCAGAACATTAACCAGGGAGTGAAAGTGATTATTTTGCCCCAATTTTCCTTGGGGAATATAACCACATGTATACCACATGATTTATTACATTATAAACTATATCTAGTCAAATATTTATTTGGATATTGATGGCTTTGTTCAGTGAAGGACTGTGCCATGAAAATATAAAAAATAAAAATGTGCTCTTTGTCTCCAAAAGCTCCATTTAATTCACACAGAAAGAGATTATTATATATTTTCATAACTGATTTTCAATCAGCAGTTTTTCGTTAACGCGAGGTCAGATGTAATATTTTACCCGAGCGTACAGGATTTTCACAACAGAGCACAAAAGCAGATCAGCTTGGCTTAAAATCCACTTAAAATGGAAAAAAAAAATGTATTAATTAAGAATCGCTCCGGGGATGGAGTCTAATTATTTTTGGAGCAGAAAAGATTTTCCATGTTGGTCAGGATAACTGTGGTGTGGTGTTATCTGCTACCAACAAGGCCGGCCTTTCTACTCCCCTACTGACACCATTGTGGAGCTGATTTAAGATCCCCAGCTAATGGGCATACCTGCCTGACAAACATGACTTCATAGCAGGTGACTCCTGTCAAGTATGTCTGAAATAACAGGTAAATGAATTAGCAATAAAATGGACTTAGGGGTAACAGGCGGGGGTGCCCATTATTACTGCTCCTAATCACTAAAGAGATGCCATTCACTTGCCGTAAGAAGACAGCATTTTTCACCACTTGCTGGCCACCGGCCCCCTCAGAGCCACAACACATTTCTAATGGAAGGCTCTCTGCTTGAGCTCCAACCTCCCGAAAGCCCCCGACCATTTCTTTCTTTTGCTCTCTTTTCTCTCCTCTACCCCACACCCCCACCCCTCCTTCTCTCCTGTAAGATTATCAGTTTTGATTACCGCCGGCAACAGGCTCTTACCAGCAGTCGGAAGCGGCGTCTCACAGACCTGAAAAGCCCTCAGCAGGTTGCAAGAAGCTTTTGAAATTATGGGGCTGGGCTCAGAGGGAAAGTGCTCTGCGCGGTGCTTCGTGGCCATTTAATCAACTCCTGACTTTTGATAGTCAAATAATGGCTAATTACAGTAGCACCTGCCCATAGGGTTAAAGGGTGGAACAGATTTAATGAGAGGAAGGGAGGAAAGAGACAGAGGCAAAAAAGGAGAAATTGAAAGAGAAGTAGGAGTAAAGAAAATGGAGAATTTAAATTAGTATCTTTATGTCTTGCATATTGTGGGCAATGAGTCAGTTTACCCAGGGATGCTCTTATGTGCCCCCATCGCTTCCTCACAATTAGTAGTTGTTTTTCTAAAATACAGCACATGATTGACCAGGGTGTTGCTGTAAAGTACAAGGGGAGAAGGTCGAAAGACATACAGTATGATAGATATTGATTTATGGTTTGTGTTTTAGTAAATATGGGGGAAAAAAATCAAAATTGTTGTGATAAAAAAAATGCTGTGGTAGAAGCTCATCTAACAAAAACGATGTGGGTCATTACGGAGACAAATATTCCCTGGAATTAAAAAAAACAAAGTGTAACTTTAATAGTCGAGGAAAAAATAATCATTATATGCATAGAAATGGTCCATAAATGAGCAGAATTAATTTCAAATTAATAAAAACATAAAATTGTTCCTGTGTCACTCGCTGAAATTGTCCGTCTATCTCTGTCTCCTTCTCTCCCTCTCCGGGGAGGCAGTTAGAGAGATAATGAGCGAAGAAGAATGGGGCTATTAACGGGACAATTTGATAGTTCACACACCGTGTCTGGGGTCCTAAAACAAGATGTGCTCGATGGAGCACACCCAAACACCCCAACCCACCCCCAAACACACACACTCGGCCCAGCTGGGGTGACAGATCAAAGCATATTAAAAATGACCTATGTGTCAGTGCATTGATCTAAGGCCCATACATTCAGCCTGAGCTGCTTGTTTGCTTTTTTTTACCCCCCCCCCCAACCCCCCCACCGCCACTACTACTACTCTCTCTCTTCCTCTTCCTCCTTTCTTGTGACCAGCGACTACTTAGTCCCGGCACTCTATTGTTCAGGCACAAAGGCTATGTAAAGACACGTCAGCGATTACAAAGCTGCAATGGCACAGCTCAATTACTCAAACGCTGTTGTGTACCGCGCTGGGATACATGTGTTTGTAAGTGAGTGTATGTGTTTGTGCATGTTTGTTGTGTTTATGTGTGTGTGTGTAAGTGTAATAGAGAGGAAAAGCCTGTGCTCAAAGTAAGTGCGTCGCCTGTGTGAGATATTAACCGGGCTGTGGCTGTGTCAGCAGCGCAGCACTGTGTTTTTACTCTTTCATGTTCCATTTATCTGACCCCTGACCCTCAAACACACAGCAGCACTCACTTCAGACCCCCTCCATACACACCTCTGCGCCTTTGCACACACACATACGCACATGCAAACATTTGCACATCCGCAAACACGGACGTACACACACATCTTCACGTATACGACACAGTAATCCATTTCTCTGTCTGACCCTCTCCCTTTTCGGTGCTATCACAAACCATATTTGCCCAATCCAATCAGTTTGATTAATCGTGCGCACCACACCACAGGCTTGCAATCAGATGACCAGAGCATTGTGCCCCTCTCCACACACACAAACACATCCACGTCCACACACAGACACAAACACACACTAGCCCTTATGGGGAAGTATTTCCCCATAGACATCCTCAGTGTGACAACCCCATAAACTGCCCATTTATCAAAGTGTCTCCCTAGCACACGTGCACACAAAGGCACTCACACACGCACACACGCACACACAGATTAGAGACATAGTCCTAGAGCATTGTCTAAGTGCTGGTACAAACTGTTTTTTTGTGACAAATTGTCATCTGTTGGAACAACACATATCTACTCGCCATCTTTCCTTATTTTCCAGTTCACACATGTTTTATCATTTACTATTTACTACTCATCTTTCAACAGAATTGTATCCTGACAATAAACACATGTTTATTTAGAATGTATCTTTCCAGCTTTATGTTTGTAAGTAAATTGTAATGACAAAGTGAGAAAATAAGTTATGTTCTTGTTTTACATGTGTTAAGAGCTCTGCCTCTACCATTATGATGTTATGACTAAGAACTCTAATATTGTGACATTGAGTTCAAGCATGGCATCACGGTCCAGCCCTGGTACAGTCATATTTAGAACTGATGCAGAAACAACATGACTCACATTTTTGGGTAAAAAAAAGAGAAAAAAAAGAAAAAGAAAAAAGAAATCATAATAATACTGCAAGTGAAACTATGTATCTTATTTTAGCAGCAAGAGGAATCTAATGTCAGATCAGACTGAGTGCATATACTCTAGTCTGAATGATTAATGTGTATGTGGGCAGTGTCTGTTTATTTGTGTGTCCATGAGACCGTTGCCCTTTAGTAGTAGCCGCATAATTCTGAGGCTTGAGTAATGCAGGGCCCCCGCTGTTCTTTATGGCACATGGGTCAATAGTAATAATAAAAGAGATATTCATAGACATGTGGGGGGGCTCTTACTCTGGCATATCAACTGAGGATTTAAAAGCCCAGTTTTTTCTTTCTCTTTACATGCAGGCTTTCTACTATTTGTAATTCTCTCCCATTCTCTCTCTTTTCCTTTCTCACATTTTCCACAAAACCATTGTGTGGCAGGTCCTTTTTTGGCTCAACATCCTATTGATTTCTACATGCACACATATACACTTGTTTGGTCATTATTTTTGTAGGGTCTAATGAGAGTAACTCTGCACTTAGCATCATACACAGATGAAGAAAATACATCACAGCATCACATTTCCTCCACAGCAGTTTAATCTGTGTCTTCAGGCCATGGCAGTCATGTTGGCGGCTTTGCAGCGGCTCACTCAAGCTTTTTTTATTGCTGGTCTATGTTCCAGAGGGCACTGTGTGTCAGTAATCAGGATATGGGGGTTATCCTGGCTGACCTATGTATTGAGCCTGGCGGTGCAGCCATTTCCAGTTCTAACACAACTTTAAAGTCTCAACTCTCACTGAGAAGGAAGGAGAGCCACTGGACTGTTGCCCTCAAACAACACGGCCGGCCATGAATGACTTGACAGCCTGCCTAACCTGCTGTCAGATGTTTGAGCAAATGTTTGAAATTTTGAACAGACATAATAACATGAAAATCAAACAAGAGATTCTTCATGAGCTAGCTTCTTTAAAGGGTCACTTCACCCAAATTACAAAAAGACCTTTCTCCACAGTAACAGTTTCTTATGGAGAAAGTACTGCTGAGTTTGTTGTTTTTCAGATATTAAGGATTTGTTTTTTTATTAGGGTGAATCAAACTCTTAACATGTAATAAATTGTATATTTCTGCTTAACTTAATACTTAACCTTGCTCCCACTCTTTTCGAAAATGTCCATCAGTCTTATCAAAGCAACAACAACAAAAAAAAAGTCAAGACAGCTGCTGGGGGAGAAAACAAGATGGCAGTTGATTGTTTTTCAAAGGAATTAGCTTGGCCTGACCCTCTTGAGCCAGGCCATCTTTGAATGGCTGACACTTTATTTGTTTTGTCCCTGTAACAACAGAATCTCCCGTGCACCGCGGTGCCCGTTCACCCTGGTATTGTCACAAACAAGTAGACTCACTTTTCCTCTCCTTGTCTCTGTGGCGTGGAAAAAAAGCCCCAGGCTTTTTACACAATCACAGGAGGCAATGCTGAGGTATGTGTGTGCTGTGATAAGACAGAGCGATGGGAGACAGATATGGGAAGGGCAGCAGTGGTCACGCACCCATGCACGTAGAATCACACACACACTGGCACAGCTAGTGCTCAGAAAGCAGAGCCAAGGAACATTATACTGAAGTTATTAGTGCTGAAAAAGATTACTCAACCAGGATATCTACTATTAATGTTTGAATATACTGTATATTTGATCAAAGATAATGAGTGACAGGGTGGACAAAGGGTTCATATACACAACCTTCTCTTTTCACCGTGTGTGTGTGTTTGTTCTGTGTGTGTGTGTGTGTGTGGATGCAGTGGCATTACTTGCATGTCCAGCTGTGTGCAGGCGCCCCCTGTTGCTTATTGCCTTTCACTTTCTTTCCTCTCTGCAGAGAGCAGACAGGGAAAAAGTTTCACGTGTGATCGCACAGCCACAAGAACATGGTCAAACCTTATTGAGGAGCAGTTGTGTTATCACCGTTGTGTTACCGCAGATCATGCATTCATCAAAGCTGCCATGTGGGACTTTTTTTTTTTTTTCAATCAAAATAATGCGACTGACTTTATAGTGAAACAAAGGTGCTTTGCTTGTGTTATCTCATCATCGTTTCCTTTTTCTGCAGCGCACACACATAATTCTCACCCATCAATCCCGGCGTGACCCCGTTTCAGATTCATTAACAAGGCTTCAAAAGTTGCAGACACAGCAATCACCCCAAGCAAAATAAATTCCTGTGCCGGAGGAAGGGGAGAGCTGGTGTGTGTATGTGTATGTGTGTGTGTGTAAATTATAGCAGTGCCGTGTCGTCAACTGCAGAGTAGAGCGAGGAATCTGTTTGGACAACTGCTGAATGTTTTGGTTCCCCCACAGCGCCTTGGAAAGCCGTGCAGCCACTGTATCTTTTACAAATTAGCCCATGCCGTCTACCAAGCACTTTCTCTTATCCCCGGCGTAAGCGCTGTCTGCCCACCATGGGACTATCCTGGGTGTGTTTAAGGTCGGTGAGGGTCTGAGGAGAGGGGTGAAAAAGGTTGATAATGGGCATGACACTGTTTTTGTTTGATAGCTTTCATGTGTCAGGGAAGTTGCAAAGAGGTCATCAGTGACGGTGTGTCTCAACACCCTGGAGAAGGCACAAGCCGATATGCGTATAGGGCAGTGAATTAAAGGCATTTTATCTTTAGGGCCTGGACCTAGATTTGTTTGTTTTTCCTCACTTTTTTTTTAGATTATTAATAATGTTAGGATTAGGATAGAGGATAAATTGTTTTGTCATGGAGAAAGTGAACTCATTCATAAATTCACGAGAGAGCTGTATAAGGTCTCTGAGCTTGAAATAAATTGATATAGAACAAAAAAGTTAGTGTCTTCTAATAACACAAGAACTGTATTTCATAAATCTGTTGCCATGTGTTTATTGTGCTTTTGTCTACAAAACACATAGGCCTATTGGGTCAAACACAAGAGAAAATGATAAAGAAAACCCTTTTTTTACACGGTGCAGGACAGATAATTATAAAACCAGAGCCGATTGCAAATGTGTCACCACAGGCAACAAAACTACAACACTGAGGCTTGAGTCAGTGTGTGTGAAGTTCTTTCCATCTGCTGTCAGTTGTAAACGTCCATCTGTGTCTGGTTAGCAGCGCTGCTAAAAGCTACAGTAGGCCGAGGTGGGAGATATTTGATGGAGAAGGTCAAAGCCGATCATGTGACGAGTGGAGCTGCTACACAGAGCGATGTTTTTACTACTGATTTATGATGTAAAAGCACTTGAGCTAGAGAAGCAATGGAAGAGATCCCATGTGTGAGTCAAGCAGTCGATTTGATGATGATGTGTGCAGAGAAAGTCGGGGTGCGTGTATGTGTGTAATGAGAAATGTAATTGTCTGTCTGCCTGCCTGCTACTCCTTCAAAATAACAAACGTCCAACAAGTGGAGCCAGTCGCCAGGCCCACCACTTGTTGACCTAAGTGAGAAATAAGCAGAGGTTCAGGTGTGAACAGGAATGCATCTTAGTGGTCCATTTATTGTTGATGTAATGAAAACAAGCCCAGGGTTTGAATAAGAAAAAAGCTCAAAGCTCTGATTTTATGTATGTCCAGACAAAACAACATAAAATGTACCCCACTTTCTCCTTTCCCTTCTCCATGTCTCCTCTCCGTATGATGTAGCGTGTCATATAGTATTAGGTGGTCCAGGGTTGAAGAGGAAATCCTCTGGGCCGAGTTGAGTCGCTGCTCAACAGTTTGGCCATTGTTCACCGTCTCAGACACCAACACCCCCTCTAAAGAAGAAGAAAAAAAAAGTGAATCCATCAGGCTGCCGCTCTCTAAAACTCCCAGCATGACACAGTGGGAGGACGGAGTACAAAGGTGTGTGGGTGAGAGAGAAAGATAGAGACAGACATGCAAGATGTCAGGACAGATTTGGAACCAGGATGTTTCAATTATTAGACTATATCTGTCTCGCCGTGGATCTGCAGTGTTGTTGTATGTAAAGCTTTTTATTTATGCAGCGTCGCTACAATCTGGTTGTGCATATTTAGATTTAATATTCAGTATAAACTAAATGTTACAATTCTTCATTACATAAAGATGTGCAATCATTCAGCTATATTGATAAACAGACTGGTGACTGCTCCAATGAATTTCCCTGCCAATCGGCGCATGCATGATGGCGTGGACTCTTCAACCGTATAAAAAAGGTTTAAGCACTTAATAGAACAAAGAGAATGAATGAGTTATATTCTGTCTGCACATAGCTGGCTATTTGACTATAAATCTACTAAGATGCATCCATATGGTTTAAAGAATAAGCTTTAAGAGAACAGATGAACAGACGGCGTCTCTGTCATCACGTATGTGTTTATTTAGGAGAGACTAACAGCTGGTAGAGTTCATCCCAGCCCATATATGCCTAACGTGTGCTCCTTATCAGGATGACATTTATTAAAATGAAAATGTCACATAGTTTGAGGAGGAGGAGGAGGGGGACATGATGGGGGAAAAATCCAATTATACAGTAGAGATTTCTCTTTCACAGAATGATACTGTCAGCAGCTTTCATGTAAATGTATAATATACAATCACAGCAAAGATGAAAATAAGCACTTTCTGGTGCGTTTCCTGTCGGTGGTGGATCATTACAGAACGTGACAGTGCTTCATGTGAACCGTCGGTAGTGCTAATTGGAAGAACACCTTCATAAGTCTCTTCCCTAATGACACATCACCCCTGTATGAGATGAATTGTGGACAAATTCTGAACCTGGGCTTGTTGACGACTGTTAAACTCTGGCTCCTGTTGTAGTGATTGGAGTCATAGATGAGCCCTCATAACTAACTCAAGCTTGTCTGTAATTGTAACCAGCAGTAACATGAAAATAACATAAACCAGAAGGAAAATTCTGTCTGGTCTGTATTCATCCACTTTATTTTAAAGGGTCCTGATGAGTGGTTGTCAGCTACCCTCCTTGGCAACATGCAGGCCATGGGCTCCCGGCTGTTATCGTGGGCACTGAGCGAATAGTTGTGGTATCTGTTGTGCCCTTAAAAACTTCTTCCAGGTGTTAACTGTTATTAAGCGCTACATACTGGGATTTATTCTTCTTTAATCCCACCCGCTCAGTACGTGAATGTTCTTTACTAATTTGAAAACTCAATCACTTAAATTGTCAGAAAGGGGAAATATAGAGCAGAATAGACCAATGAGAGAGAGCAACTGTTACTGCCTCATAACCAGGTGAGAAATAATAGGAGACCATTTTTTAAGGGACCTTAAGGGACAAGCTAAGATGTCAGTGACCCTGGGTCTTCAAGCACTGCAGACATACATACGCATGAATACACAAATGCACTCCAAGAAGGGCCTGCCTTTGGAGCAAACACATACATAAACATGCACACATATGCCGAGTTAGACACCCGGGGGGAACCTTCTCTCACGGTGGTGCTAGTAATTGAATCAAGCCAAACCAAACGCTGCCCCTCCTGCTTGGGTTCCCCGCCCACCCTCGCCTCTGCCTTAAAAAGGTAAGCCTTGTGGCTGATAGGAAGCAGATGTGGACTGAGCCCTGCATGGTAAAGGTGCAGAGTCAGAGCCCCACATCCACCCCTGGCCAGGAATATATCTTCATTGAGGAGAATAAGGGTGTCCACTTACATGTGCTGCAGCACATCAAATCACACTCATCTGTGTGTGTATGTGTGCAAAGGAGAGCAGAGGGGTGAACGATAACGTAGACTGTGTGTGTGTGTGCCTGTGCCTGTGGACCCCATGGGATGTGACTGACACCCATCCCTATCACTAGACCCTGACAGCTCCACACGTCTGGCTCCAATATCCCCCTGCTGTTTCTACAGAAACACCATCCCATACAACCGTCCGTCGCATAATGATACTTGTTAGCATGTGTATTTGTGTGTATGTGTGCATGCGTGTGTCTCTGTCTCTGTGTGTGTTACTGCCTTGGCTTCGGCAGTAAGATTGAGTTGCAAAAATCAAATTGGCAACCTCAGGCTTTTTGACAGAAGCAGGAAGTTGAGAGTTGAAGTCCTGGGCGACATATCTGTCTTCATTATTGATTCCAAAGACCAGAAATGAATATGTTAACTTTAGGGAATGCTATAAAAATAAAAACTAAGACATGACACATTTACTCAAACTCTGCTGGTACTTTTCAACAAATGTCGTAGGGCGTGATTCACATGAAAAAGAATTATGATAGATAATGAATAAACAGCTGCTCTGACAAATTTTTAAAATATTCACATTTTCAAAAGTGATTTTATAAATCACTCCGTCACCACCATCAATAAAAACAATTGCCTGTTTCGCACCAAAAGCTCCAGCACAGGCTCTATAGCAGCAGCAGCAGCACTTCATCCTAATTATGCTTTCAACTAGACATTTTCTATTTCGGACTATTATACTATACGTATGTAATTATGGTCTAAAACACTATATGTTAGACCTAAATCTGGCTTGTCTCTTGAAAACCTCTGGATTGCTTTCCAAGACCTTACATAGCTTTAATTCTCTCCAGCTGTAGCTTAAAACATATGTAGGATGGGAGGCATTGGGGATACATGGCATTCAGAACCAGCTAGCCAGATATTCACAGTGTATGGGCTTACACACTTTACACTGAGATGGTGAGTTGGTATTATCTTCTGAATTTTACAGCTTTCTTTTTTGTGCCTGTGTTAAACCATTAGATATTTTTTTAAAATCATTATCATAATCATTATTTTGAAATGCAGATTTAGAAAATGCCCCCAAAACACAGAATTTTTCATAAATCACATTGAATTCATAATTCTGCATGTGATTATTTCCTTTGCGTGGACATGCTTGGCATGATTTAACCTTCATGTAATATCCCTCCGTCTCATTTTCCTTCTCTGTCTAGCCGGTCTTTGTCTCTTCCCATCTACACTGTTATTGGATTCCGCAGATACAACACAAACTCCAGGACTTTTCTTCTCTCCTCTCCTCTGTTTCTCCCTCAATATCCCTCCCTCTACCTCTGAGGATTTGGCAGTTGCTGTAAGTGAAAGAAGGAGAGGAGTGCAAAACATACACTGCTGCCTGTCAAACTCATCAGTTTTTAGAAAGCGAGAGAGAAAAAGAGATGTTGGGAGGAGAAAGGAAGGAAAGGAGGTATTTGTTTTCACTGCAGTGTGTAAAGCCCCAGTTATTTCACAAAGGAATTCTCACGTCTGTCAGAAAAGACATTGTAATACTTTATTATTAGCATTAATATTATTAATAATAATAATAATAATAATAATAATAATAATAATAATAATAATAATAATAATAATAATAATTTATTATTATTATTATCTGAGTCGATAATTATGGTGTGTCACAGATGAAGCCGTGAATCATAAACCAATGAAATCCTAAATTGCCATCATTTAAATTTTATTTCTCCTACTTGACATGGTGAAGTTGTATCAGTCTTATCAGTGTGTGGTGGCATTTTCATGGCAAATTTTTATTGCCGTTTTTATGGCAAAGGAGGAAGGCATCGTCATTACTAATCTCACCTCACCAGCTCCAATTGTTTGCCAAGTTAGGAAACAGTCGTCATTCAACAAAATAACTTGTTTATTGACTATTCATCAAGGGCCCAAGTAGTAAAGCTGGTGAAACCCCATGGTGTATTGGCTCTGCCATTTATTATTGTTTTCATGATGTTATACTGCATCACTGATTAGATTTTGGTGGTCAAAGATCAAAGGTCAAGATCACATTCTTGTGAATGTGATATATCAAGAA
Organism: Decapterus maruadsi; assembly: GCA_030347415.2. Classification (NCBI taxonomy): domain Eukaryota; kingdom Metazoa; phylum Chordata; class Actinopteri; order Carangiformes; family Carangidae; genus Decapterus; species Decapterus maruadsi. The sequence continues at coordinate 15,481,369 of CM064899.1, forward strand.
TACCTTTGGGGAATTTCTTCAAATTTCGGCACAAACATCCAATTGGAGTCAAGAATGAACTGATGTCATGTCATGGCCAAAAGGTCAAAACACAAGGAACTTTGCCCATAGATGGCACTGTATGATGGACACTTGAATGAATGAATGAATGAATGAATGAATGAATGAATGAATGAATGAATGCATTTTATTTCGAACATGTATAAAAATAAAAAGAAAGAAATTGTATGTAACTATTGTACATACAATAGATAGAAAAAAAGAGAATTAAAGCATTAAAATAAAGAGTTAAGACATAACAAAACACCGTAAATTGTTCGAAAAAGGAAGTGGGAAGAAGTACAATACTTATTTTAATTTCCCACCCCTTTTATCTGCTCTACACATCCTAACTTCAGTACATAATAGACCTATATAAGTATATATCATGTGTACACGTATTAACTATCTATATAAATATATAATTACAAAAATAAATATTTTCCCATGGATTGTAAGACTATACACTATTATTTGACTCTTGATTCTTCAACACAGTTCTATGAAAGCCAAGAGAGCAACAGAACAGAGATTGTGAGAAACACAACTAAAAGGTTGAAAGCAGAAGGCAGAGGACCATAAGATGTTATGTTGTTGATGTATAGTCATATATCATCTGCATACAGAGGGTAAAAACTGTGGCAGTAAATGGCCAGACTAAATATCAGCTCATTTCTATTCAAATAAATGTAAAATAGTCATGAAATTTAAAACTTTTCTGTTATTCATAGCTCTACAAAATCTGTCACTGGAGTAATAAGAGTATTTCACAACAGAGCGTCCTTGCACGTGGACAGAAATAGACTAAACTGGGATATAAAGATGACAGAACTATGAATAATAAAATAAAAGAGAGGGGGCCAATTAAAAGTGGACAGTGGAAGATATTGGCCTAGCAAGAGAGGCATAGACGGAGAATACAGCTGAGCCAAAATAGAGAAAGAATGAGAGCCAAAAACAAGGAAGGAAGGAGACGAGGACATGCCGAGGCAGCGCAAGAGGAGATGTCCCGAGAGAGAGATGGGTAGGGTGAGTTAGCGAATGAGTAGCCCAATGACAGACAGACTGAACCGGAGATGAGTGGGGAAATCCCCTCTGCACACATTCAATAAAATCACACAGCTGCACTGTGTGTGTGTATATGTGTGTCTGAGTGCGTGAGTGTGTGAGTGCGTGCACGCAGTGTAATTGAGACAGTCAGAGGGGTGTATTCAGTTTATACAGTGTATTCTACCCGGAGGACTCCCTGTCTATATTATCTCATCCAAGAGCATTTACACAGACCCTCTACTGGATCACACACAAACTCTCACTTACACTAACTCACACTCATACTCTCTCTCACACACACACACACGAGGCCTTAATGTATTCAGAGTCATATCGGCCTCCCACTCTGTCAGATGGCCTCGGGTAGTTCTGTTAGTTTGGATGTGCTTTGGCTGGGGGTTTCCTGTCTGATTTTGTGTTAATGTTGTTCCACACTGTATCTGATGGCCTTAACACACATGTGGTTTTTATGTCTTGTGCACAAACAGACACTCACATTGCATACACACCTACTCTCCAAGGAGTGCACCGGCGATGTCTGAATTCACTGGAAGAAAGTTTCAAAATGTAGAATTGCAATGATTTACGAAAGCATTTAAAATTGATATCATACTTGACACCGAAATGACATCAAGGTTTTCATTTCATTCGCTGGATGATTTCTTGGTTTGTAAATTAGTTCAGACACTTCCACGTATGTGTGTTGGGATTAAAGATGCTGCAAAAATATGGATCTATAGAAGAGCTAAATGATTAGATTATTTTATGAGATTTGCTCAGATTTCGAACAGGAAATCGGCCAAAAAATGAAGAAGCCTGCACAGACTATTTATTTGTGCAGCTCCCATGCATAGAAAGTAGCCTATAGGGATACTATCTTGGCATGTGGTGTCCATTTTTCTTAATACATCCACAAGTTCACTCCTTCCATCCCTTTTGTTAGTCATTAGGCTTAGACATGCCAACTCTGGTCAACCGGAGAGCTTTTCTAAACAGATCTTAGGTGAAATGAGGAAGTGGCTCATCTATAGTGACTCACTGCTGTGAAGTGCAGGAAAATGTGACTGAATGTACATGAATAAGGAAGACAGTAGACTTTGACGAGCAAATAGGAGCAGAGAGAGGAAAGATCCATAGCTTACTGTGCCAGCCTCCCACAGTGCAGCAATGGACTAAATATGACACCTCTTCACCCTGACCCTGTCTTACAAGAGAAGAGAGAAAGAGAGAGAGAAAGAGAGAGAATGCTTGGTAGTGACCCGCCTCGACCCTGCCAGCTCTTCCTGACCTCCCCTGTAGCCCCATGCCGCTTAATTCTCCCTAATTACATTCCTCACTGACAGAAAGTTGGCCCCTGACCACTCTCGCCAAAAGGCCCAGGTAGCAAATACTGCAGTTGGAGCAAGGGAAGGATCCATCCACTGTGGCGGTGAAGGCACAGGAGGATAACCGGTGATGACAAATTAATTAATGCAAGTGGAAGAGAAAACACACACACACACATGCTCATCTTGGGGTGTGTGCATGTGGTCTGACTTACGCTGACTGGTGCATCCAGTGAACTCGGTAGCACGTTGATATGACAGGCAGTGATGGATGGTGTTTAGTGCTGGACTCAGCAGTAAGTGGGTAAATGGAGGGCAAGCCTGTTCCACATTCACTTTTTAGAGACTGCATGTGTGAATCTCTGTGTTAAAGCCTCATGACACAAAGTGAACATCATAACTTTACTGGATATTGGAGGCTACGTACATAACCTAAATTTAAACTCACTCAGAGTGGAAGTGTTAACAGCCGTTGAGCATTAGCAGAGCTTTTTGGATAATAAGAGGCAAGTTCGAGAGACTGTACATGAAAATATTTTGTTATGTGGCGCATGTTATATAAAGGGACCTGCCCCCTGCCTCATTGTTTTTATCAGGCATGCGGTCTCTGGCCGGTATATAGTTCAGCTGCACAGTATAAGGTTACAGGAGTTCGCTTGCATTTGTCTTTACAGTGTAATTAAGGGATTTTTGGGACCTGAGGCTTCAGAATGACAAACTCCTCTTGCTTTGGAGAGCAGGAAGCTCGATAGGAAATCTATTCTCAATCAATTTTGGGGAAAGTTAAGACATTTTCTTGCAATTAATGTTCTTGCTGTTGAAAGAACTGGGATTTGCATTAGCTGGTTCCTCTGTATGTGTCAAGAGACAGTGGTGTTGTCATCAAGTTGTATACTGCAGATTTAACTGTAACATAAGTAAGCTATTGGACTCACCGCTCAGTGAGCCACCACCTCTGAAAGAGCAGATTGTGGCAGAAAACCTGTGCATCCCCCTGGTAATTACAGAGCCTCGTCTCAATACGACAGTGTAGACCTGCATTTGATATTCCATAAACATAATGGTCTCATGTGACTGTGTGCAGATAAATATCATGGACTTAGCCTGAGGGAGAGAAAAGGGGGGACGTTCCATTTTTTTTATATCACATAATACAGCTCTTGTGTTCCCACAGAATACAAGGGGGCCTTCTCTTGGCCCTCTCTGCTAAATCCCTCAGCTATCTTTCAAACAGTGATAGTTACGGAAATTAGCAGTGCAGAAATCCATAAGCGTCCATCATCGGGGGGCTTATTAGCGTCTTTGTGAGGTTATGAGGGGAGGACAGAAGGCCCAGAGCACTGCGGGGGCTCAACTGAGACGCTACCTTCACATAACACACACACACATGCGCAAGGACACGTGCATTCAAGCACACACACAGTCATATACATATGAGCAAATGCACATGCATACATTTACAGATTTGAGCTGAGATACAGATATCTCACCTTTTTTTTTTGACTAGGCCTGGTGTTACAGTCAGACAGTCCAGTATTTCTGCTCCAAGGGGATCTGAGAAAGTCAGACTATTCTGCCAGCAGGAGGTGTAGTGATGTATCTGTCAATGTGGCAGAAAAAAGTCTAACTTCATGTGTTCTGTAGATGTGGGACACAACAACCCATCGATCTTCACATAGTTCCAACAAAACACATACAGGAAACAACACTAAAGGAGAATTATCAGTATAATCAGGACTGCTGAAATGACAAATGATGTACTGTAATGTAAAATTGCTTTTGAAGAGGAGTATCTGATAATATCTTTACCTGCATGCATTCCTGTCCTCAAAAAACTATTTGGTGGTAGTGCAGGTGAACAATAATAGCACAAGTGAAGAGTGAAGTTATCTTTTTTAGAATTTGAATCCATGGGATTGTACATTCATTTAACAAACTTGGTTTTCATTACCTTTGCTCATTAAAATTGGTTCCTTTGGCCTTGTTATAATGATCTCATGTGATGAGAAACATTAAAAAAAAGTAAATTATGGGCCACGCATACAGAACAAATTAAAGTTGGAGGAAGAAACAACTCTCAAACAACATTACTTACTTTTCAAAATCTGCAAGCCATTGCTTATCTTGGGGCAAAACACACACACTCAGAGATCCACAAGCCCAGCAGAATTTCCATGCTATAGAACTTCCCAATATTCCACCTCTCATTTTTAGCTCATGGTGTATGTGTGTGTGTGTGGTTGTTTGTTGGGGTGGTGGGGTGGTGAGGGGATAATAAATGGCAGCAGACATGGACATCGATTTCAGTAATAACACGGAGAGCAGAGCAGAGGCAGTGGCAGACGTCAGCCCGAGGTCCATCCATCTATGAAACAGGACATGCCAGTAATAGGAAAACACCACACACCGTTATGGCCAGGGGCAAAGCACACAGGCAACTTATCACAGCACTGAACTTTGATGCTTCGCCGCGCGCAGGGAAGAAAATATATATAATTCCATTATTTCTTCACAGATGATGAGACACACAGTGTGTGTGTGTGTTGTTTGGGATGTTGTACCTTGCACCATGCGTCCTCACACACACACACACACACACACACACACAAGAATACTGTTTGTGCTGACTTGGGAAATTCACTTGTTTATTTATTGAATTATTATAATTCCCTTTTCCCAAGAAAGGTGTGCTCTCAGGGGGCACGGCCAATTGACTGGTATGAGTGTTTGAGCATCTGCGAAGCGCGGTACACGTTATACCTCTCTGTAATAGTACCTTAATGCACATGTCATGTAGCTGGATTGTGCATTTATTTTCACACCTTACAATCCAAAGATGAGAATGCAAAGCTTTGAACAACGCCAAGCCTACCACTGGATACCAAGCTGACCCTGCAAAGCATCTCTTACTGCTCCATAAAATAAAACTTGGTTGAGCTTCAGACACATGGGCTTTAAAGCTCCTGCCAACCAAGCTTGAGTTGGAAGCTTCTGTGTCCAAAATAAAATAACAGTCCTGATACTTAAGTTAATCAAAGCCAGGAGCTATTGCTCCTCTAAGTACAAATTAACAATACTAACATTGTGTGGTAATATTAACATCATTAGCCTGGGAAAGCAGGGTGTGGATTCTGTTCGCATTACATCATATTACATGTATTGACCACTGTTATTATTGACATGAGTGGCAGCTACGAGATGAAACAATCCTTGCGATGACCAAAAATCGTATTGTCATCCTGTACTGTGCTATTGAAATGATTCAAAATAAATAAATAAATGACTAATAGGCTGATTTATAACCTGCCAAGTGCCTTAGGAAAGATTCATCAAAGCACTGCTTTGATACCCAGTTTGTATCCTAATTGGGCTTTTGTTCAGTCTATATGTCGACCTATAGCTATAACATTGAGTATATAAACAACTAGTGAGACAATATTCACTTGAAATAAACTTGAATTTTCACAGACTGGCAGCCAGTCATATGCTGGTAATAAAATCCAAACAAGCCCAGACTCTGTTCATTATAAAACAAGATGTTGGATTATTTTCTGCCGGCAGTTTTTGTCTTCTCTGCACCCGCGGTGCAGTGTGCTCACTAACATTTCACGCCAAAGAAAGAAAAGTACCGTCATTTCAGTTCTTGTCTGTTCCCTGCTGTGGCCTTTCTTAATGGGGAAACAACCTCTTGAAACATGTCACTGGATTAAAGAGAATGAGTCATCATTGTTCTTGGATGATGGGTGTGGTGTTTATGGATTGTTTCTGCTGAAAATCATCACAGGCTTATGCGTATGCACCGGGTATGAAAGAGGCTTCATCTAATGTTCCCCCTCTTGAGCCGTGCTACACACACACACACCTCTTGTGTAATGAAAAGCAGATCAGAAAAGCTGAAACAAGCCCTGTTCTGTTACAGCCTGTCACTCACTCTCATCCAGATGAGCCTCTACCTCTTGTCCGTCATTCCTCCTCCCTGCTCTCCCCGTCTCCCTGATGGCCTCCTCCTCTGTTTTCCTGTCTTGTCGGTAGCATGGTGCTACATCATGAAACTATCTGGCAGTAAAATATCCGCTCCTCTCGTGTTATACATGCAGAGTAACTAAATTCTCTTCTGAACGAGCAAATGTACATCATACGTCTCGCCAGCTGCACTATGTATCAAATGTTAAATATATCAAATATATGATGTACCAAATATGTCTCCTGTAACATTTGTGTTTCAGCATAAATCACTTCCTCCTTTACTTATTCAGTCTCTCGCCTCTATATCTCCTGACCAATAAACCAATAAAAAAGTGCTGATTCAAGCCAAGAACTGCAGATGAGATGTGTGTGTGTGTGTGAGAGAGAGAGAGAGAGAGAAAGAGAGAGAGAGCATGACGGGTGGTTGGGTAAGGGGATCTGTGAATGGTGTGAAAAGTATTAAGTGCCAGTAATAATTGGAAGCGGGCCTAGAGAATCCAAATATAATGTTACAGCGGGAACACTTGTAATACATTGGTTCTGGAGATGGGCCCAGGACACACACACACACACACACACACTAAAATATACACAAAGGCACAGCAGATAGTGGTTTTGCCCTGCTTTCTATTCTTGCAGATGGGCCGGCCACTGCCCCCTATTAAACCTCTAAATCCCACCCCTCTTTCGCCTCTATTTGGCCAAAAGCAACATGGCTCATATTTTAGCTGGCATGACCAAGAGCTCTTCCTCTGCTCCGTTCTCCTTGTCCACAACTATTCACCAACTCAGTATCACGAGGAAAAGTAACAGCTCTGAAAAAAAATCAGTGTCAAGTTCCCTGTTTAATAATGCTGAGTAATGTTTCACAGGGATGGAAATTCACTTTCCATGATCTCTGCAGAGGATCTTTTATGAGAATTAGGAATTCACTTTCAAAACTGATTGATCTGCTGATTATTTTCTGGTTAATCCAGTGGTTCCCAACCTTTTTTGGCTTGTGACCCCATTTGACATCACAAATTTGCGGTGACCCCCACGATTACAGTTGTTTAAGATTATGTGTGGTGTTTTTAATCATGATTTTAAAATAAAAAAATAATTACTTTAAAAATATATTTTTATTAGTATCTTTTTTTTTTTTTTAGCAATTATACATTTCAGACGACCCCATTTGAATTCCAGGAGACCCCTCGTGGGGTCCTGACCCCAAAGTTGAAAAACACTGGACTAATCAATTCTTTCAACAGTGAAACTGAAGCAACATTTTTACTTGATAAATTAAGTTGATCTTCAACATTTCTGCTGATGATTTATCTTTTGCTCATCAGATAAATAACTTCAGCACTACAGTAGAGATTTCCATAAAAGAAAGTGAAATGTCAGTTGTTTGTTTTTGTTGTTTTGTTTGTGTACTCCCGGATTTTTGAAGAAAATAAGGCTCTTGACTTTCATTCACTCAACTTTTATTTGTGGGTGATCACGTCCACATCAAATGGACCGTGCTAGTGTAGCAATTGCAGCTCTCTTTATAGAACAATGGCCTTGCATCAAGAATAGTTGTGTTTTCTTGTGTTGTATAACGAGCGGTGTAAGAGCTGGTGAGACGGAGGAATTGAAATGAGAGAACAGTGTGTTATAATCTAGCTATTAGATCTGAGGACATGTGGATGAGACGAGGTCTTTGATGTCCCGCGGGTGTCCCATGGCAGGTGCCAGCAGCGACTTGTCAATAACTGTTAGGAGGAAACCCGTGGTCGGCCCAGGCATTCCAGCGGCTAGCCGGCCTCAGTTCCTCTGGCTCATGCTTCATGGCCTGCCACAGAAATGCCAGCCTCTCTCCCTCACTCCCTCTCCCTCTCTGTCACACACACACACACAGCTGTTGGACGTAGCTCTCCACCAATATTGTATTTTTAGCCGCTGCTGTTTTGAAAACCCCATTTAGTGCCCATTTTTGCCTGGTGGCAAGAGTTAAAGGTTTATTTTAAGAGTGTTCGTATTTCTAGTCCTGGGAAGCAGGTACTGCCATCGTTTTGTGGCCTCAGCGGTGAGGGAGAGCGACCGAAGCAAGGCCGCTTGATTTTTTTTTTTGTCTTCTGTCTTCTCCATACGTTGCCCTGTTTTTGTCTTTCTCCGGGAGTTTCTGGGAATTTCACTTCAACATACCAAGTCTGTGGTTTGCGAGGTGTTCCTATTTTAATCTGTCTTCCTGCTGGAATCGGACTACAGAGTTTTTATTGAATCTTTTTCTTCTTTTTTTTCTCCTTTGCTGACTGTGAAGCACGGGTGACAAGTTTAACCAGAGAGATTCTGGCAAAAACCTTCTGCATGGTGTGTGTTTGCTTTCATGCCTTCAGTTGTGTGTGTGTGTGTGTATGCGTGTGAGCACATGTACGGCAGGATGCTGCTGGTCCTGGACCTGCTCTTTGTCATCGTAATTCCCCCAATTGAGGAGGTGGAATGAGTCTCCCTCCTTTACTGCTCCCATTTACAGAACCCATATCAGATGCCTTGCTCTCTGCACACCAGCCACAAGCACTTCATTTAAATAGCGGCCCACGGAGCACAACCCTGCCAGCCTCGGTCCAGCTGCCATGTGGATGCACCCCCCCCCCCCAATCCCCCCACCCCTACAGTGGGTGTAAGCCCCCTCTTGCTCAAGCAGTAAATGTTTATTGAATTAACTTGTGTTTTTCCAAGCAAAAGACGGAGTGTAGCATAACAATAGAGAGAAGTTTACGTTTAGTCTCCCCTACTCCAAAGTAGGCCCGAAGGTCGTCTTTTCCCAAGAATGTGGAATTCCTCCTCCGCGTGAACCAGCTTCCCGTTTTTGCAAGTGCTACACTAAATCCTCTCAAACACCTGCCGTTTATTTTTCTCCCATGTTGTTTTCTGTGGTGCTCTCTTCTCTTCTCTCCACCTCTGAACTCGGCCGATTATTTTCTCTGCATCTCCCATGACACCTTGTTCCTCTTTGGAAGAATCATGTAGGTGCTTGTATGTTTATCTGCGGGACGGCGACTTTCAATAAACCTGGCCCCTGGACGCTGCACACACACACACACATATGCACATTCAGTTCTTCCTACAGACACACAGACCTTGGTAATTAATCTAAGATAAACACACAGCCACACACATACACTTGTGTTAGGCAGAAGTGCTCTGCAGGAAAATAATCACGGCAGAGAGAATGCAAGATTTAAGCAACGTAAGATCCCGTCACCGTGTACTTTGGATGGGAAAATGTATTGAAGCGATCTGGAGGACTAACACTGGTGTCTGTTCTATAGACAGACAGGACTGCAAGCTGATAGCAGTCTCCATGTATCCTGTTACCTCACATGTTCTGTGTTTGCACGAGGTGGAGTCTAAAAACCGGTAGGAAGAGAGGTTAAAGGTCACAGGATAAAATACATGGTGGTGGATACAAAGTAAATCAGATGAGGAAAGTGGTCTTTCATATGAATTTAGGGTTTTTGGATGAACATAAATAGTCGTGGTGATAATAGGAGGGACAGGTCACACAGGTGACTCGAGGGGTAAAGGGCCATCTCGAGGGAGGAGATCAAACTTCACATGCACATACACACTACCTGAGCAGAGAACAAGCTGCATCTGTGAACTGTGAACGAGGCATAGCAGGAGGGAAAGAGGGGCAGAGGCAGAGAGAAAGAAAGCTGAGCCGGTGGACCACACAGATAAAAGAGTGTGCTCTGTTCTTTTTCCTCCTGAAGGAACCTGAAGGAGGAAACTCCACCTCTGGGATTAAGGCTTGTGTTTCCCCAATTTACTGCCATGGCTGCCTCAGACAATATATTTCTGTTCTGCTTGTCATGTGTCGGTGCTTTTCATATCTTCTCTTCTCTTCTCTTCTCTTCTCTTCTCTTCTCTTCTCTTCTCTTCTCTTCTCTTCTCTTCTCTTCTCTTCTCTTCTCTTCTCTTCTCTTCTCTTCTCTTCTCTTCTCTTCTCTTCTCTTCTCTTCTTCTTTTGGCCACTAATATTTCAAACAGTAAATGATCTGGTTTATAATCAAGAAGAATCAGTCCAGTAAATGAGTCGGCATTATTTATTCAAATTTCTCATAGATTCTACAGTAAGATTCAAATATCCATCCAAGTAACCTGAGTAATCCACATAGACAGTCATGTAGGATAATCCTTTGCTCTAACACCTGTGCGGTACACACTGTTTGTATGTTACAGTGAGTCTAACAGATAAACTGTGTTGTGATGCTGAATGGGATAGCCGTAACGCGAGGGCATGCTCTGGCTCATTTGGTGGTGGAATTATCGAATTTGCTGTGCGCTGCCCCTGAACCACCCTACTCAACCACAAGAAAGAACCAGAGGAGGAGACGAAAGGTCTACACAAACATGGACACACACACACACACACACATTCAGCCTCCCCCAGCACAAGGGGATGCTCTGCACATTTCCCCTAATTGCTTGTTTCAAGCGGAGACTGATTGTGGAAAATTATACCCTTTAGATTTTCTTCTGTGCTCCCCATCTGTGTTTTTTTTTCTTTGTGTCTGCACATATGCATAAGCTACATGAGGAGGGCTAAACGTACAGTATATGTGCACTTTGTGTGCTTACTGTACAAATGTACCATCCATGTGTGTCTGTCCTTGACTGTTGTCTTGAGGGTTTGTGGTGAGATCTGAGTTATTATGACCTCATCGCCTCCTCACACCACAATGGGTGAAGTTACTTGTGCATGCATGCATCAATCAGGTTTTCTGAACATCATAGAAACAGTAACAGTAGATTGATGTTGCTGAAATGTTACCATAGGTTTGCTAATTGTGCTAAAATAAAATTTAAAAAAAAAATAGTGTTTAGAGTTTTATTGACTGATTGGTGGAAAAAATGATGTCACTACCTGAGGAAAAATAAACTTCCAGTAACCAACCAAAGGAAGCAGGAGGAAAAAGGGAAAAGGAAAAAAAAGAGACCTGAATTTCACCAGATTACAAATACTGATGGTAGATCTTATTTCCTGCTCTCCCCAATAAAGCAACGCAGACCATTTCTGAGAATCTCTTCTACCTTTTCTTCATCCTTCTCCTCTCCCTCCCTCCCTCTCTTCACCGCTCCTCCCACCTCTCCCTTTCCAAACGTGTGGCTTCCTTAGGGCGAGTGCTGCCAACCTCACTCATACAGTATATGCACTGGCCGAGCATTGGCCAAGAGCAACGTATGGGTCTGGGAAAACCCACTTAGTGTGTGTGTGTTTATGTGTTTGTGTGAGGCTGTGAACTTGGTGCCTCTCGCCACAAGGTGGGCTTTGCAGGAGAGGCTGTGGTGGTCCCACTACTGTAACTACATAAGTGAGGAAATGAATTAAGTGGACTTGGGAGAAAAGGTGTGTGTGTGTGTGTGTGTGTGTAGACGGTGTGTGTGGAGGTGTGCCGCTGTATTGAAATTAAACGCACTCATAAAAACAAAGTGGCAAGTGCAGAAAATGTCTGAATGCTACACGATTCTCACCAGCAGCAACACAAAGTGATAATGAGAGACTGAATAGATTTGTTTAAATCAACAAATGGATCACTTAAATGTTCTCACACACACACACACACACATATGAACACGCACACGCCCACAGTCTGGTCTGAGGGGCCTCGTCTTTTTCTAACAAGGCCTCTCTTACAGTATATGCAGTCTGGCCTGTCTGGTGCATTTAAGGGGCCAAGTAAATCTGTCATTTTAGCCCCTGAACATTCAGTCACACACGCACACAAAAACACACAGTCTGACAGCTGGAAGGAATTAAGCTGTCTCTCCCTCTCTCCTTCTCTCTCCCTCCCTCTCTCCCTCCACCAGGGATGATAACCTTCACCACTCGCCCTCCGTGATTGGAGAACCATTTATTTTCGCCATTAACAACATATCTGTTGGCCCCTGGGCTAATAGTTGAAAAGACAGAGAACCTTTAGTGTTTCGGTGAAAGGCAAGACTTGTGTTCTGCCTGGGAGTTTAGCTACTGTATCCTTCAACTGGCTCTTCACTGTGTGGAGTGTGTGCATGTGTGTGTGTGTGTGCGGGGTTTTATTTTATATCCACAGGTCTGCGTGTTATGTGTGTCCAGCTGACACAAGCATCCTCAATTCAAATGCCCTCTTCTTTATAGTTTCACCATTTTTTGCAGTCAACTTTTGGCTGTCACGATTATGATGTCACCGGTGTGCATGTGAACGTGTGTGTGTATATGTGGACTTGCGGTGCCCCCTTTGCAAGCATGTCAGCCTAATCTATGCTGGCGTCTTGGCTGTTTCACAGATCCCCAGGTCTCGGTAACAAACTGTCCAGTTGGATGAATGGTTATCATGCACAGAGCCTCGCACATTAGGCTTTGTTTGCCACAAAGACGCTTTGTGTTCACATGGACCTCATGTACGTGAACACAGGGCCTGAAGTGCACATGACGACTTTACTTAAGGTGCAGAAATGTAGAAGATATTAAAAAAAAAAAAGTCATCCAGCCATGAGGATGTTAATCTGCTCTCAGCGACTGAGTAAAGAAGGAGAGGCAGAAGGGCAGCCTAATGCAGATCAATCAATCTCCACAGTAACATAAACAATCTTATGTTGTGTGCGCACTGAAACACTATCCGCCATTAGACACCGGGCAGAAACATGTACTACACACACTCACACTCACACACACACAAAATTGGTTAATGTCCAACTGGGTAAGCAGGGCTGCAGAATGAGGTGAAGATTATAGAGCAGACTGTGACAACCAAATTGTCACTTCCTGCAGGATGCTGCTTCAACCCCCAACCCCCCCTATTCTTCTATCTTTCTTCATGTATGTGGGTATTGTCAGTGATTGATAGTTTCTGTTTTTTAATAATTAAAACCTCATACATGAATTCAGGTAAAATTGTTAAATTTATGGATTTCATACAGTAAATGCTGACAGTCATTAACTCTCTGAGTAATCTGAATAACTGCACTACTTGCACCTTATCAACATGGTATATGGTGTAAATAGCACTCAAAATGATCACATTCTTGAAATTTGACATTGTGCTCCGGTTCACGCACCATCCGTTCTTCTTCTTATTATTTCCACATTAAATTACCAAGGTGACATCGCAGAAAACTGAAACAGTCATATTTATTGTACAAGTCAGTGATGGCACAAATGTAGCTCCAAAGTTTTCCCAAACATCCATAATAATGTGACACAGAACATTTTTATGCTGTAAACTATTTGTGAGGAAAAGTTACGAATACAATCTCTTTATCCAACAATCAGTAAACATATAATATATACTATATACTAGTTTTAAGTCAAAGTTATAAGTGTTTGTTTATTTAGTGTCAGTTTCATCACTGCTATTGACTACTGTGTTGTCATAGTGTCATAGCCTATCATAGGCTTATCTCTTGTAGTGCAATTTATAAAAAGCATGATTTCTTCTTAAAAAAAAAAGATCCATACTAAAGAAATAAGTCACACTGATCATGTACTTGAATCCCTTTCAGACTAAGTCCTGCAGTGTTGCTGTTTTTAGAAAGAACTTTCAGCTATGTTGCACTTCAGGTACTTCAGTGTACTTTCGCTGTTCCAAAAACTTCGCAATCAGAAAATTGTTGTGCCCCTCAAACAGAGATGATTTGCTCGATATCACACAGCCTGGCGTTTTTCTGTCAGTGGCCACTCGATCATTTTTCACCGTGTACTTGGCAGAGAATGGGTGAAAACAGCAGGTTTAAACACTCTGTAAACAGCTTGTCAAGCAGAATAAATAAATCCAGGCCCGGTAGGTAGCTGTAAAGGAACTGGCCTGGTGTGCATGTAACAATGAGCTCATAACTGTTTTCCAAATTCAGTTTTCAAAAGGATCTGACATCAGACCTGGAGAAAGGATGTTTTCTTCCAAAAAGGGCAACCGAAGAAAAGTTTTGCGAGCAACCGTAATGTCTTGATCATCTGTCCTTCTCGTTTTGATGTGATGTCATTCTACTGCTGTAACTTAATAGCATGCCTTCACTGTAGATCGCCAGCATTACAGAGTGGATGATAATACCTATAAATATACTCAGGAGCAGCAGCGTCAGCCAGGCCCTGTCTTTCTATCTCTACCCATCTCATCATTTTGGAATGTATGACCTTAAATAGTCATATATGAAGACATTTAGCACAGCGCATTGTTAGGTCCAAAATTGGCTTAGTGTTAATATAATTTCATTTATATAGATTTTTTATGTAAAATGAACTTTAAACCCTCTCTGTCTCTTATCTCAGCAATTCTTATGATGTGTTGTGCTTTTAAATCTTGTATTTTCTATTCCTGTAATTGCATTGGATCATTACTTGGCAACTGATCACTTCTCAATTTGTTTAGAAGCCATTTAGAAGCCAATGTGGAGCTCCGGGGTTCATTGTATTTTCAATACCCATTCATATCATTATAGTTCCTATATATTCCCTCTGGTGTTGGTTTCTTTCCTGCTCCTCCATGCGTATTTTCTCCATTGTTCTCTCTATTAATCAACATCTCTCTCTCTCTCTTTCTTTCTTTCTGTGTCTCTCTTTTTCTGTGTGTGTGTGCGTGTGTGAGATTCTGCGGCAGGTGCTCTCCTCTCCTTAGGGAACTCTCTTGGCCAGAATAGAAAAAGGATATGAATGTAGGATATGTACGCTGTGGTGCACCTGCAGTGACAAAGACCACACGCGCACACAAACACAAGCATGCACACACACAAACAAAGGTCACAGGAGGAAATGTGAGATTCCATCGCTCAGTGTCACTGCAATTCCTTGGCTCTTTGACAAATGACCAAAAATTACTTAAGAGGCAAGAGTGCATTATAAAGATGTTACTGTAGTGTAGAGGGCCCCACCAAAATGAACTGTCAGTGGTCTTATTAACACTGAGGTGATGAATCAACTCGTTTAATAGTTGATCAACAGAAAATTGATGAAAATATCTCTTCTTTGATTCAAATGTTTCATTATTTATCAAATAAAAGCGGAAACGCCTTTTGTTGATTTGTAAATGTAATTTATTTAGGGGCTATTTTGGAGCAGTATAGGGCTCTCTGACACTTTGTCTTTGATGAAAAAATGTAATAGATTAATAATAAAAAATAATAGTTTGTTGCAGCATTAATTTCTGTTACATCATTGACAGTATCCCAAGAGTACTGTAGTCTACTGCTGCACCAATGTATGTTATCGCACATGTTTAGACAGTTGGACAGTAAATACGCTGCCCTAATGACACACACCCACACACACACACACACACACAAACACACACACATAGACACACACACCTTGGCCCCATTGTCCCCCTCCCACGGGAGATGTGGTCTCCATTCTCTCCCACTGGCTGCTGCAATGACTATAGGGTCGTGGGGTCTCCCAGATAAGACTGCAGGGGTTTTGTAAAGGGAAGCTTGACTTTCAGAGCACAGGAAGAAGGGATGAATAACCTGGAGGAAAGGAGGAGAGTAGGGAGTGAGGTCGAATGAAACTCCAAACCACATGCGCATCTGATAAGGCAGCACACATTAAGGTGAGCGTAAAAGAGAAGGTTAGCAGGGAAATGTCAATAAGCACCCAGAGAGAAGAGGGCTGGACACTGGAAGGAGAGAAAGTGAGGGAGAAATGTGGACCGAGAAAAAAAAAAAGAAAGAAGAAAAACTGAATCTATCAAAGAAGGATCATGAAAGAGAAACAAAGAGAATGCATGCATGAATTATCAATGAAAGAAAGACTACAGCCGCAGACGTGAATAGGTGATCTTTGACTCGACACAAAGCTGCTTTGAAATGGAGAAGTTCACAATCATTGGAAAACACCAAAAAGATTTACACCCACCACGCTCGGCAGTACCCTCCCCACTGAAATGTGTTGTAGTTTCTGCTCATTGACGTATTGAGTGTTTATGACAAATGAAGTGTGGGGGACCTCAGGTAGGCTCTGTGTGGAACCATTGATTTTCACTATCCACACAAGGCTGCTGATTGATAGGGCAACACCGGAGTCATTAGATACATTCTCCACAGCATCTGAATACACACACACACACACACTCGAGGGGGGGGGTGGAGAGAGAAAGAGGAAGGTGGACTGGGGGGAGAGAGAAGAGAGGGAGTTTGAGGGAATACATACAGTATCTGCCAAGTCTAAAATGCAACACTTATATCCATAAACACGATTGCTGGCACACAACTACGACTTACTATAAATATAGCTGTAATAGTCTTGTAGCGTGTGCATGAATACCGCAAGTAAAATGGGAATTAAGTCACTGAGAGAGGATGAAAGAAATCAAACAAAACCATTTGCCTTGAAGATGTTCTCTGGCAAGTGCCGCCCTCTTTAATCTGCCTTGACCCTCAGTGCCCTGCTGTCATAAGCTCAGTATTTATGGGAGGTGGCATAAATTCAAGGCCAAGGTGCTGAGCTTATTTTACAGATTTTGCCATAAAACGGTCAGCGAGAAAATATGCAACACTTGGCAGGGGGGTGGGAAGTAGGAGGGGGGGGGCATGACTACCTTTGGGATCCTATTGCAAATTGGCCTGTTAACAGTGGATGGACAGGATGTGCTCTCAAGAGAGATACACACAGGGGGGAAATGAGACACAATGCCACACAGACACAATCACGCACAGGTTTGTTGACAGTTCCTGTGGCAATATGAAGAAAGGAATGTATCCGAACCCACCGAGCAAGGCAAAACAGGCTGAAATGGAAAAACTATCTTAATAATACATGGATGGGCACAGTGTTATTTTTAATATAGTGTATGTAATATTTAACATACAAGTCTATGATGAAGGTATTCTGTAAGATTAGATTCTGAGAATACATTGGTACTACACTAGCTGGCATTGTGTTGAGGGGTCTGGAGGATCACAGCTATAAACTACATGATACACTAACGCATAACTGATTTGTTATGGGGTTACATGGATTGTAATAGATACAGTAAGTTCTAGTGTCAGTGATGCTGTACTGTAGCAGAAGGCAAGAATTTGATGTTATCTGCACTGAGGATGGCAGCCAGCCCCCCAAATCAACTACACAATGTCTACTCCCTTTTGTAGTTAAATATCAATGTGCTGTGTGGAAAAATCAGAAATATTTAAAGTTCATGATTTCCTGACTTTGGGCTCAATTATTAAAGTTATTTTGCTTTTGCTTTTCAGTTTCTCTATATTTTCTATAAATGTAAAGTCTTTGTAGTTATGCAAATGAATACACACTGAATAAGTTTGACTCAATCTGCTTTTTAGAAAATATGTTAATTTTAGGTATACAAAATGCAAACAATAACAACTTAAAGCAGAACTTGCCATCCTCAGTGACAGCAGTCAGTGCATGTGCTTGGTTGTACAGTATATGTATCTAATGAATGTTCCCATATGTTTATGTGCTTATTTACAGCCTGCTTGTGTTATGTCATCTCCTATGCTGCAACGTCAGACACTGTTCTCATCTTCTCTGTTGCCTCTTTATAAACTTTCCTCTGTTGCCACACAACACAACTCTCTATTCAAAGGAGCACACTGTCCTTGGGCTGATGCTGACATTTGACATTTAAATAATGATAGAGCCAGAGGGCCATCTTGGCCACTGAGCTGGAAAATGTTACCTTTTAAGCAGGATAAGTCAGGATTTGAGATTTTCCTCCAGGAGAAAGCAGCTGTTTACTTATGAAGATGATGTACGCTGGAAATGAGCAGAATTAGTGGAAAGTGTTGAAAAGCACTGCAAAGTTGGAATGTTTGCTTTGTGAATGAGATGAGATTTCTGACTCCATCGTGAAGCCCAGGCCTCTCTGGAGCCATAAGACCTGTGAATGTGTCTTTGTGAGTAGGCGCACACACACACACTCACACACCGACACACACACACTTACAGGCCAGATGTCCATTTGGCTTACAGATGATCTCTAATTTCATACATTTTCTGACCATCTCTCTCTTTGGGACTGCAGCCACCAGCTATAGGACTTCTCATTGTATGCTATCCAAAACACACACATGTCCATATATACACACACACATATCCATTCATCCATCTGTTTATCTATCTTTATCTAAACTTTTGCTGTATCGATTTCATCTCATGTAGTTCATTAGTTTTGAGTTTTAAACTGAGAAGAGATGATCACTTGTATCGGATGTAATGAGAAGACCTCTGGGAAACTGGATTTTATTCTGTCTCTTCAGGTTAATGTAACATAGCAACACAAGCCAGGCATCCAATATATCAACAAGTCTGAATATGTGTCATTCCCATCTTTTGTATATGGATTTTCTTTGATCACCTATGTAAATAAGATTCTATGTAAGCGCTCATTCAGATTTTTTTTCTAAACATTAACGCATACTGTCAAACTGTGACTCTGACACCTTCTCTTGGCGTTATGACATGCAAGCCAGAGATGTGTGCGTTCATGTGTGTATTTAAAGTTTAAAAGTTGTTGTATAGGTGTGAGGCTGAGCTCATTCCTCACGCAATATCACACACCTGAGGTCACAATCCAAATTCGGTGACTTGTTGGCCTTTCGCCCAAATGAAGCATTGCACGGATCAGCGAGCCCATCAGCCTACCCTCTCCTCCTCTGCTCAAATCTCAGCAATTATATTTGACATGTAACATCAATAATCTCATTTATTTTCTTGTCCCTCACCCTTTCTCACTCACCCAAACAACCACGCACACTTTAACGCACCGAAGGCTCCCATTCTCTTATCTGTGTCTGCAGGAAATGTGAGCCACGCAAGCATTCGATAAAAACAATTTTTTGCACCATTGATCTCACATCACCGGTTTCTCCCTCCTGTTTTTTTTTCTTTTTTTCTTAGTCCTCCTCTATGAAAATTGTATTTTTGTTGTTAAATGATGAAGTAAATGTTAGGAGATGGCTGTGTTTTATAAAGAGCAGCAGGGGAAAGACCGTGACGATTCATACTGAGATGAAATGAATCGCCAGAGGAGAAACGAACCTCGGAGCACAGACACTGGTGGAGAGAGGTCACTCACACAGACTTCATCACTGTACTGTACTGTACACGCACAAATCATATACACTACATCCATGTGTGTGTGTGTGCAGCTATTGTCTCCACTGAGCAGAGAAGCCATGCAGGCTCAGTGGGTGCCACTTTCAGCTCCCACCACCGCAGGGCCACAGATCAATATAGCTAAAGTCACCTACCTCCACACACTCAGCCTCTATAATCATTCCCTACACTGTGTTCTGCTTCACTCCCTCCATCGGCCAGGTTGTTGTTTATCCTATTATAGCCCTAATTGCCATGCTTATGGTAACCTTTCTTCAGCTTGCTACCCCCTGCACTAAACTAATGGGTAATGGCACAGGAGGGCTAATGCAAGCAGGCTAATTTGGCCGGGCTTATATGCCCACACGGACCCCTCACTCAAGCACAATGCCCAAGTCCATCATTCTCGTACTTTTTCTCTTTCTCTGTGTGGCTTTCCTTCTTTCACGACTAGCTAGCATTTGCACACTGCGCCGGGTGGCACGGAAGCAGGTTGCGGCTAATGAGTTACCTCAGCGCTCACAGTGCTATGGCTTTTTAATTAGTGTCATGGTGCTAAGTGTCCCACATGGACCATGCCCAAGCCCCCTTTCTTGTCATCCATCACCCATTCCTTTTGTTTGCCTTTCATTTACATATATGCACCAACCCCAAATTAGCCAGTGGCTCGTTAATTGCACGTGTGGGGAAGTAAATGGATGGCGGTATGGCGAAGTAGAGGTGCAGTCAACATGTTTACCTCCTAAATACCCCCCAGGACCACTGAGCTCCAGCACATGGGGAGGTCATAGTGAATACGCCCCTCGGGCTAAAGAGATCCATTGTGCTGTTTGGAGTAATTAGTACAACTAACAAGCTCAAGCCCACTTTAATACACACATACACAAACACAGATGTGTTTACGTAAATGACAGCCATTTTGTTCAATTTGTCTTGGTTTCAAAATGCAGAAGTGCGTGTTCATGATGCCAAATACTGAAATACTGCCAGACCAAAGTACAGCTTCCACCAAGAAGGAAAATTTTCTTTCTTTTTTTTACTCAGGATTAAAGGACCTCCTTCTTCCATCTCATTAAATTAAAAGACTTTTGACTGACTTAACAAAGTCTATCAAATTAAGGCTGTTATTCTTGTATTGACTCTTTCTGGCTGAACCGATCGATGGGCAGTCAATAATAGATAATGATGTCTAAGTGCTGAGCGATGACCCGTTGCACCTTAAGTGTCCTCAGTGTTATCGATCATGCTCAAACTGCCTCATAGATCAGCTTGTAGTCGCTGGTGTCAGGTTTATTGTTAATTTCTCTCTTGTGGGGTGAAATGCTCACAGCTCCGAATCATAGACTTTTCACCGATTCAAAATGAAAACGACAGTTGTGAAGTTTTGAGTTTACCTCATTAGTTTTCACAGCAACAACTCGACTGACACTAAGGCAGAACCAGAAATCTTAAAAATCATTATAAGATGAAAGATTAGATTATTTTCCTCCCCTGCTCACTGTTTTCAAATACATTGACATGTTATTGAACACATATATGACAGGTTATCATGAGACTGCATAGTTATGCATGTTGATGCTGATACCCTGCAATAGAAATGTTCACATCCACATGTACGAGCAGCACCATACCCATGCATCTACATGCCGTAAGAGCAGACACAGTTGTATGATATTTGTGACTGTCCAACCTTTATACAGCGAATAATGTATTTACTGTTAAGAGATTAACAGTGATATTGTGTTGCACCCTTTCCCTCTTTATTTTCCTAGGTCACAGTCCACATGACTGTATCCAATAGCCTCACTGTGTGAGGTATATTGTTGTGTTTGTTCCCAATGTTGATTGGCCAATTATGCCTGATTGTGTTCCTTGAGGGAAGCATTCTGCTAGAGTTGTTAGTGAATGGCCAAATTATGCCTTAGCTTTTAATGTGACCACGGGGAGCCCAGGACCACTTCGAAAAGTTTTTTTGATCTTTACAAAGCCATGAGTAACTTGTAATGGCAGCGTTATTAGTCAAAGGATAGTTTGAAAGTCATTGTTATTTGCTGGTGTGACTTTAATGGCAACTCGGACGCCGTGGGCCGTTTGAGCTTTAATGAGAAGTTTCCAGCTGGGAGTTGAAGTTGGGTCTGTGCCCTTTCTCTGTCCTTCATGACCCCCCTGTACCCAACCCCAACTCTGTTGTATCTACCTGTGACTGTATTGTGTGCCATTAATTTATTCATGTCATTTAGTCATTTATCTTTCTCCACTGAAACAACAGGTTTATGAATAACACATGACTGTGCAAAACATTTTAATAGCCGTACACACACAGAACCCCCGCGGTCCATGCACGTGTCTATGCACACGCATGCACGAGGAGTTGACCTCTGCACCGCTGGCGTGTATCGTACCTGTGACTTAACACTGACACAGAGGAGCAAATCAAATCAGTTTGATCAGGGACGGCTGCCTGTGCTCTGGCTGCATGTTTGTAGATACACTATGGAAACGGACTGTGTGAGAGAGAAAGAGCTGTAAAGATACTGAAAATGCTGTGCATGCTTGAGGCAATAATAGAGCAATATGTTGCCCCCCCAGTAATCCTTCTCCATCTCTTCTCACTGTCTGTGTGTGTGTGTGTTGTATGTGTGTGTGTGTGTGATTGATGACACTACTAATGGTGTGTCTAAACACTTGCAGCCCAGTTATCTCTTATCTGACAGGGAGTAGAAGGCTTGTGTCAACAGCTGCTCCTCCTCCTCATTTATCTCTCTGTCTCCTCCTTCTCTCTTCCTTCTTCCCTTTTCTCTCTCTCACACATTAAAGATTTACCCAGCGTCCTGTACGATTTCTGATCACTTAATGGATTAATGATGAAAATCTGGTAGTGCACAAAATCACAGTCAGTAGTTTAAATCTCTGTCATGCCTTCAAGCTGCTTGTTTTTCCTGACGTCACCTATAAGTGATTCATCAGTGAGATGATTTCAGTGGCTGATTATTTCAACACCATGTGTATGTTTTCCTGGAGATTTCCTGTTGTGTTAGCGCTACTCTTTGCCCATCTGTAACCCTTCCTCTGCTGTTATTTCCTCCCTCCATCCTTCTGTTCATCCATCCCCACAACAGCTGTCCTGCGGTTCCTTGCAGCTTCAAGGCCATAGAGATAAGACGGCCCACAAGCACTTCTTGTGCAGCTCCGCTATGGGCCCCATCTCCACCGTGGGCCTCAATCACCTTAATGCATCCGTTTAGCCATTAGCTTCTCTGAGGGGGGCCCATATCCATCCATTCCTCCATATATCCCGTCATACATTAAAGGGCAGATTGATAGCCATCAGCCAGGCCTTGGCCACTGACACACTCTTAATAATGTGTCTAACACAAACCAGATGGCTTCAGGGCTCTTCTGCAAAAACACACATATCCATGATACACTCACACACCGCTACCCCCGGCCTATTCTGCCTGTTTCCCTCTCTCTCTCAGAAGGGATGAGCGCTCTTAATTAAAAGTTGGATATATGGGCCTCTTGGTTGCGGTGGTCAATCAGGATGCATTACCTGCGCACTGGGGCCCTCCAGAGCCAGAGTTAGGGTGAAGGTTAATATGACAAGATGGGGGGGGGTAGGGCACAAGGGAGGCAGGGGTGGTGGTATGTCTGTCTGTGCTGCTTCCTGAGTCAAAATAAAAATTTGGAGTGGGGTGGTGGGTACTTTGAGTATGAAGTGGTAGCTGCGGGTGCTAAAGCTAGTGTAGAGCCCAGCTCAGGGCGGGAGGTGCGAGCCATGATCTCAATAGCTGTATTGTGTTCACACTTGAATGGGGGCCAAAAACTCTGTGAAATATCAGAGCAGAGAGAGGGAGAGAGAAGTGTGGAAATGAAACAATGGTTTATACAACAGTGAAATAGGTCTTTTCCTCTCCTTCTCACCAGCAGTCCCGACACTCAGAGAGAGAAAGCTTTATTGGTCCTCCTGTCCTGGTTTGTCTCAGTCGCTGGTAAGGCACAGGCGGGGAGGGCCAGCAACACGTGTGTGTGTGTGTGTGTGTAGAGGTTGATGTTGGACTGAGACACACATGCTCAGATAGGTAGACCGTATGTTCAGCAGCAGCCACACACAGAGCACAGATGAGAGCACACACATTAAATTATCCTTTGGTAGACATGAGAATAGCCAGATATTCTGCTGCTAATCCTGTTCAGGGAGAGTAACTTGCCTTTTACCATCACCTATGCCTCTGTGGGTACAGCTAATCCTACTGGGCAGAAGTTTAAATAGGCTGGCTGCATTAAAAATAAAAAAAATGGCTGCATTTCCTTAATAAGGCAATAATGATTCCGTTCATCCTGTTTAAATCAGCAGCTGTTGTTTCTAATGATCTGCATATTTAGCAGTCATTTATTTAGAATAATAAAAAAAAAGGTATTATTACTTTATCATAAGTTCATTTCTCATAAATCGGTGAAGATCCCTTTAATCTGGGTTGGGTTTTATGTGATACCATTTGGCTTGACTATAACATAGTATTTGTCTCTGGAATTTACAAAAAAAGTCAGGATATCATATCCCAGGATTAGACTGATGTATTCACAGCTGCATGTTTTTTAAGAGAAGGAGTCACAATCCCGGTGCTGCACAGTGAACTCTTTCTCTAATTGATCAATGTGGGATTCTAGATCATGAGACTGCGGAGTAAAGCCAGTCTCAACAGGTGAGGAGGAGAGAGGAGGAGGAGGAGGAGGAGGAGGCGGTGAGAGGAGAAAGTGGAGTCTGGTTGTTACAGTAAACAAAGAGTTCTGCTCAGATGGTTCCAATAAGTCGCAGGCCCGCCGCCACACAGGGGTTCTGCCACATGCCGCCCCAGCCAGCTGCTGAGAAAAGCTTGTTTTTTTTTTACCTCACAATGCATTTTTGTCGATTTGGGCTTTCAAATATGAACCTCCTGTAAAACCCCAGGTGGAGAAACGGCGATGATAGGGCGAGACCAAGAGGGCACGACTACAAGCCCAAAGAATAAAGATGAGTGTACCGTGCAGCGTAGTGTGTCTCTGTAGTTTGAGTGAAACGCCGTAAACGTCACAGCGTCTATACGTTTGTTCTCGTCTCAGCGCTTTGACGTCTGCCAACTCATTGATCTCACAACACGCAAGGACACTACAACTTTCTATAGCGCGGAGACCAAGCATTCACCGAGCAGTCAAATGTAAAGAAGATGGCTGGAGACAGACGTGACATCCTCTGTTTTGTGTCAGCCTGCCTCTCTGAGATTCAAGGAATGAGGTAGTGGATGAGATAAATGTGGAGGCCACCGTTGATTTGATACTGAGCAGGAACTCGCATGCACAGAGAAAAATTCTCCTTCAGTTCATATTGTAAACCCCTGTGGCCTGGTTTGTATCACTGGAAATATGATTGTAAATGAGGAGTTTCTGTCATTGCATTTCTGTGTCTCTCCTCCTCTCGCTTCTCTCTCCCTCCATCATTCTCCATTGTATCACAAAAGCAAATGTTGTTGAAGGAAGTATTCCTTTATTCGAGTGTTAATAAATAATTGATAGTGTTACATGTTCTACAAATTTGTCCCAAGCACCGCTTCCTTATTTGTGGTTGCACAGTTCCAGGAATTGTCCCATTTTGTGTTTCGCTTCCGATGTCAGTCGATAGAGTGGAGGTCAAGTTATGTCAGTGTTGAATGCAAGTTTCCGCGCTTCATTATTATTTGCCATTATTCTTGGCATGGATGCATTAGATTTGATTGATTTAGTTGCTTTTGCTTCAGCTCAGGAAATTTCTATTTTATATCCCGGCTAGTTGGGCTAATTGCCCGTATGCGTGAATGTGGAAATCCATTTTCGCCCGTGCCTGTTTCAGTCTTTCATTCAGTAAATATTTTAGAAATCAGTACACAGAGGTTTTCCAGGAGTCTTGGTTTGGAGACCTTCTTTTGTAGTGTAATTGAGCAAAATACACATTTGTATACTCCTTTACTATACACACGTGTGCAATGCATTAAATAACGTGTGAAAGTGGAAATGAATGTGCTTCACTTCTGTTGCTGAAAAAAACTTGTAAAATCAGAAATATCTGAAAAATAATTTTCTACAATCTCATAAAAGCCACACACTCAAGCAGTGGCTGTAAACGCATGTATTAATTCAGTGTATACATTTGTGTTTGCAAGTGTGTGGGTGTGTGTGTAATGGACTCCCCTGGAGACAGCGCCGACACCAATGCACAACCACACTGCTCACTTAGCATTGTTTTCAGCCAATAAACACGTACTCTGATTCCCTCTCAGTTAATAATCAACCGGTCCACTCTCTTTGTTCTCCTCTTGAGCCTGTTAGCAATTATTTTTAGCCGATTTTAAAATGTGATAAATGTCCGTGCTCCATCGCAGGGTTTCTTCGACCAGTTTGAGGAAATGTTTCCTGCATCTGGTTCTGACTGTTTTTGCTCCTCTTTGTCACACACGCGGAAGTCTAGCTGTTCGCCTTCAAACGCCACCGACAGAGTGTGTGACCCTGATGTACTCTTCATATATTTCTCCATTTACACTACACCTGCTTCACTATAATGAGCCAATATATCTGCTCACTAATTGCCCTGAATACATATCATAAAGCCGGGTCTGTAACAGGCTGCCCGACAGTAAAACAGACATAGCATGATGGCAACTACTGCACCCTGTACACAGGCAACTCATGCACATAAGCACATACACCTGCACGTACACACAAAACATATCCAATGGCATACACAAGCATGTGCATTTACACACACACACACACTCACAGACGGTCTTACACACACTCATCCAGCCTTTTAACAAGGGGCTGTAAATAACATAAAGCCATTTCATTAACGAGGTCCAGCCTGAAAACTCCCTGCCTCTCTTCTTTTAAAGCACTCACACTTCCTGTTTAAAGTTACCCTAACCTGGCAACCCAGCACATGGCAACCTGCTCATTCAGAGGAGCTGCAGGGGTGCAGAGGAGGAGGAGGAGGAGGAGGACATGGTGGCATGAAGCTAAAAATAACACGGAGTGACTTAAGATGCTGTATGTGGTCATGAGCTACACATTTTTTACATTAGATGTAGTAGCAGCTCAGCCCTTTGAAATGTGTTTATTGAAGGGTTTTAAAAGCAGAATTTCAACTGCTGCATGAAGAACAGTTTAATAATGCAACCCGAGTCATAACTGCAAGAGAATCAAAGTGCATTGAAACTCCAATCTTGATTAGATAGTATTACAAATCATTAGTTTGTGATAAATGACACAGGTTCATCTTTCATTCTGTCGCCTTCTGTCATATCGACTGAAATGAAATCGTGATACTAAACTACTAGGCTATACCCCGACTTCTCACCGCCATG
Source organism: Decapterus maruadsi (assembly GCA_030347415.2). Classification (NCBI taxonomy): domain Eukaryota; kingdom Metazoa; phylum Chordata; class Actinopteri; order Carangiformes; family Carangidae; genus Decapterus; species Decapterus maruadsi. The sequence goes on from CM064899.1 coordinate 15,508,176, forward strand.
GGAGCTTTTGTAAAGATCACACTTAAAGGGAGAAGTTAGATCAGTCTACCTCAAACCAAATTAGATTTGACGTTACCAGGATTTCATGAGTGTGGGAGAGTTTCACATGCTGCTTTCAGCGTGGCACATGCACGCTCGCCACAAATGATAGCTGTGTGACGGTGACTGTAGAGAGTCTGATTTAAGACAAGCAAGTTGGGTCATTAGTGAGCCGGGCCACATTCTGACACTCACAGTGCATGTAGGCACACACACACTCACACACACACACACACACACACACTACAACCCAGATGGCTTTTACAAGGCCCCAGGCCCTCCCTGGCCTGCCTGCCTGCTTTTTAATTATGTCGATGGCTGCCCAGCCCCAGATAAAATGGGTCACATTTAACACGCCTTTACTCACCTTCACAGACACAACACATACACTCACACACTGCAACACACACGCCCAGCGCCTTGCATATATATATATAGATAGAAGCAGTGATACGACTAAAGCTCATGTGTTTACAGTGATCCTCACAGTAAATACAGTGACCACAGTGTATGGGATATCCAACGCAAGGCCTCTTGACTTGATAAAAGGACGTGTGTGCGTGTGTGTGTGTGTGTGTGTGTGTGTGTGGATTTACAGCCTGTTTCCTCTTTAGCTGTCATTAGACTGCCAGACATGGCTACACAGGTGTACTATTACCAGAATCAGTAATAGCTCTTGCGCGCGCACACATACACACACACCAGACACTTATTTTTAAAGGCCCAATCCAGACTCACAGTATGGGTCCTCTATGGCTCTGCTGCAAACTTCCTTTATTAGAACTCAACATATTTTGACTGAAATGATTTGACGTCTGAAATTGAAGGATGTGACAGATAAAGGTAAATGATTGCAAAGTTTGATACAAATTATTAAATATGTTTTAATAAAAGCCGAACCTTCAGCAGGACGTGTATGTTGTTCTCTGCCACATGGGCTCCAGACGTAAAGGAAAATAATTGTTTTCATTAGTTTACAAAAAGTTTCACATTCTGTGTACATCGTGCCCACAAACACCACCCAATCAGTTTAGCTTCCAAGCACAGAAATAATCTAATGTAAAGGAATCTTACGTAGAATCCAACTTGTAATTAGGAATGCAGCAAATGAAGTTCTTTGTGCATCTTTATTCTTTCAGCTCTTTCTTCACTGCCCTCATATCATTTCTGAATGTATTAAGTTGTGAACAATATCTCTTTCTCTTCCTCTCTTTTATTCAGTCTTTTTTCTTCTTGCTCTGTAAGAGAGGGTTTCTTGACAGGACCCCTTGTGCGCCTGTCCACCTCTCACTTCCACACACACACACAAATGTGGACAGACACACACACACACACTCATTTAGACCGCTGAGTGATGTGGCAGGGTAGGGTCATCTCTGCAGGCCCCCATCCATCACACACAGACGCGCACACACGCACATGTGCGTGTGCACAAACACAGGGGGCTGTGAGGATCTGTACTCTGTCAGCCGCTTTATTAGTCCGCCTGTGTGTATATGTGTGTGTCTGCATGTTAAGGGGCCTACCAACTGGAAACAGACCCTTTTCCAGAAAGGATACACACTCTCACACACACTTCTTTATTTCTTGTTAGTCATCCTGCACCTTAATTTGCAACACCTCTAACAACCAGCTCCGCAGCCCACTTCACAGCCACTCAATCTGTCACTGTCACTGCTCTGTTTCCATGACTGGCCCTCTCGTCAGTGTAAAACTGAATCTGTCTGTGTGTGTGTGAGTGCCTGCATGTGTGTGTATGGAACACTTGCTCTGCCTACCAACATGTGTATTGTCTACAACCACCCTGGCCTTGTGTTTTTTACATATATATGTGTGTATACAGCTGCAGAGAAGGAGAGAGGTTTTCTGCTCTCCTACCTATAGAGCTCTCATTCCAGGCTGCCCCCTAGCGGCCTCAAGAAGAACAGCATCCTCCTTCCCTTCCACCGTGTTGTCAGATATTCTTGATCTCGATATTAAAGCTACATATTGAAAGTCAATTAGTCCCCTATTCTTTACTCTTTCCCTATGAAACAACCTGTTTTCCTTTGTGGGCAACTTGCCCAGGCTGTGAGTTGGAGAACCAGGAGGAGGAGGCAGTCCTCTCTCAACATGTTCATGCTCCTGCTTTCCTATTTTACAGAGGAATCTGTCAGATAACTTTTAGCTCTTTATATATCTCTGTGGAACATTTCACTAGCTAAATCCAGAAAATACATTTATTTTACTTTTACAGATGACCGCACACAGTTTGGTGCCTGTCTTGATATCTCCTGATGAGAAAAGGGCAAAATAGATCACTGATCATTTATTTCTCTGCTGAATTCACTGGAGATAAAGGTAACAAACAAATCTTTGTCTTTTTCTCTGACATGAAAAACATTAAAAGACAAGTCAGGATTGTGTCTGTATGATTTTCACAGCTTGGGACTGAGAAAGAAACTGTATGAAAGCAACAACTCTTTTCTATCACACATATGTATACAAATTCATGCAAACTAGGGCGTGTTCACACATTGAAACCCAAGACAGCGTAACAAAGCAGTAAGATCACACTTCATAAAAATATTCCCTCAGAGACACACAATAACCTAACAGTTCTGTCTCACATGCTGTAAGTCTGCTTCTATCTCCATTTCACATCAAAATCACAATCACCACTGTGCTCTGAGCTGTCATTTCCATTTTCTGCCCTCCGTCAAACAGAAAATAATATGTACCTTGTCACCAACGTCTACTCATACGAGAAACTTCTCTCTACTAATTCAGCCTCGCGCACCACACATATCCGTCAGATATAACTGGCGGGGGAGAAGGCATGCCGAGACATCCATTAAAGGTTCCTAGCTGTCAAAGGTTCCCCTTTGTGTTGTGAGGAGCGATATAAGTGTCGTGCTCTTATCAGAGCTTCCTGTGGAGTTTGCCCTGCATCCTGTCCACTCAGAGGCGCTTCTCTTTGACTGAAGTCTCATTGTGTCTGTGCTCGTGTGTGCGTGCGTGTGTGACTGTGTGTGTGTCAAAAGAGTTACTTTCTGGTGCTGTTAAGTTAAAAAAAAAGAAAAAAAAGATTTAGCTCTGAAATCTGAATATTTAAATTCATTTTTTAGTTAGTGTTGTTGTGAATGAAAATGTGAATGAACATCGAAAGGATGTTTGTTTTGAAATTTTAGTTTTGTCGTGATCTAAATCTGTACTCAAGGAGATCTAGAAATGATCACAACAAGGAAACAAACAGGTCAACCACATTATTTAACCATTATTTCTTGGATGTGAAATCAAAAGTGACCACACTCACACATGTCGCACAAAAAACAATGTGCTTCTAACTGCAGAAGTTTGTTGAACAAAGTCGAAGCAGGAAATCAATCTGTGAACAGTGGCTGAGGTTAAAAATGGGCAGTTTGAGTAATAACTTTATTCTTCACTTTAATTTTCTCTCTACAGTGAGTTTGGCCAACTATGGCTTTTTTTTTGTTTCAAAGCTGATCACCGAACTGCTGTTGTCAAAATGTCTTCCTTTTTTTTTTGCAGTTTCACCTTGTTTCTCACATTACAACAATTATTACTGAAAGATTGATTGTCAGAAAACTATGGAACTAGAACTCGCACAGAAGTGCTGTTTAATTCTGCAGAGGAGTGGGCTCAATAAATGGGCTTGGTGAGTTACGATGGATGATCTAAATGAGCAGACTGAGAAAGAGTCTGTTTTCTGATCATTTTAACATCGCTGAGCAGCTGATGTGAAGATGCAGCGAGGAGAGAGGTTTATGGGAGACGTAGTCAGGTTTGCTTTTGTTTTGTTGAAATCTTTTCGCACGTGGAATATCGCACGATTTTCAGCCAGGTCCTCCTGGCCCACATGACGTAGAGAGGTGGTGGGGTGGGGGTGGGGGGGGGCGGGGGGGGGGTGGTGTGGAGGGCTGAAAAAGAAAGGTAAATAAACAAACAATCAGCCGTGGGCTTGTTCTGGCTCTCCTTCTCTGTTGCACCTCATTTGAAGCCTTATAAATCAGGCTTCCACCCGGAGACAGGGTGTTAGCAGGCCTCCCAGACAACACACACACACACACACACATGTGCACGCACAACACACTCAGGTCTGCTGCTCATTACGCCTATGATCAGACCCTGGGGTGTGTGTAGAGAGGGGAGGAGGGGTGTTGGGGGTTGAGTGGGGGGGGGGGGGCAAAATGTGTGTGTATGAATACGACCATGCTATACGGTTGTTTGGCAGCATTCACACATATGTCAGTCTGCTCAGAGTTCAACCCCACCCCCCCCACCCCCCACCCCCCCTTCACACACCTGAAAGAATAGAATAATCCACCTTTACTGCACCTGGATCTCAGTTCTTCTCCATGTGTTCATAAAACATGTTCGATATACCTGTCGCAGCTCCCCAACAACGCTGTGACAAGTGCACTCTGACTCCCCCACCTGCAGAAAAAAATATTGGGTGGTGTGTGTGTGTGTGTGTGTTTGAAAGTGTGTGCCTGGTTAGTTTTTAGTGAGTGTTTTCACACATAAATAAAAGCCTGGACTCCATCAAGCCGAGTGTTTTAAGTTATAAACTGGAAGCAGAAGAGGCCACAGCTATAAATATAGATCCAGTTTTATTTCATCAACTCCTCCAGTGGATGTTTTCACATTATTTGCTTGAGTATCTGTGTGATATTCAAAAAAAAAAAGAAAAAGGGAACTTCATTTGCATAAACAGTCTCTGTTTCCACTCTCAAAATCAGCAAATACATTTACATAAGCAGTAGCCACAGTTTTTTTTTTTCAGGACCAGAGTTTTTAAACATAAATCTAGGTTTGATTCATTATTTTTAGCCATGGCTCTAACAGGCATTGTGGGTAAACTCACACCTTGGCTCAAAACTAGCACAACATTGTCGTTACCTCAAGCTGTTACTTCAGTCGTGCGTTACCGTATTCGTACAAACAAGAACACGGCAGTTCTTCCACACCTCGCCTCGACCAGATCCTTTACATATATATTTACTCACCAAACTTGGCACCTGCACCCCCACCCGCAAAAAATACACCTTCCGCATGCGCCCGATCAGACAACAAGAACATGACCATTCACGCTTTACGAGCTGGGGAGAAAAACACCGGCATGCCTTTAGAGAAGCTGCCAGTTAGTGGAGTTCACGAACCTGGAGCATCTAAAAACGTCAGTGGGTTTGTTGGTTCTTCTCCATCACACCTTGATTTCCTTCAGCAGACATTTGACTGTGATTAGGAGAGCAGAGAGTCAAGCTAGAGGTCAGCGCTGAACTCGGACCAGGTTGATTGGGAGTTGTAATTAGAGGAGTTGCTCTGTCTCAGTGCACCTCTCCCTGGAGGATTCACACAGGCTCAGTGTTACATGCAGCGTGGGGGGAGAAATCGGAGCTTCAACCCCAGCTCCGTGAAGGGGGTTGAGGGGGTTTTCAGCCGAGCCACCCCCGGGTTCCCCAGAACCATCACACTCCACAGCACACACACTATAGATGACAATGCATGCATACAAATGCAGAAGACAACAGACAACATTTCTGTCCTTTTAAACTGTTGCTTTCCTTTTTTTTCTCGTTATGAATTTCTAATTGTTGTCTAGAAAATATTTGGGTGTTCAAATCTGAAAAGTTCTCCTCCACAATTCCTAATTTCCAACTGAGGTTCAATTTTTCTCTTCAGCAAAACATAAAGCTTTGTTATTTCTTCTTGATTTTCGCTCCACAATAAGCCCCTCTTCTCTTCCTCTCCTCCTCCTCTTCCTCTTCCTTCTTCACTTCTATCTCCATCCTCCTTCATTCTCTGTGAAAGCACGTAACATGAAACCCGCTCTCGGAGTCTCAGGGGGGTGTAGGGGTTACAAAAGGTGATCAATATGTGCCAGAGAAAGTCTTTAGACAAGTGAAAGAGGCCACAGTTTGTCTACTCCCCTCTCCTTTCCCTCTTTCCTTTTCAAGTTGTTGGGATTAACAAGGTTAGGTGGCCCTAACACCCACTGACATGTTGCCTCCGTGTGTCTAAAGGTTGACTAACATCAAACTCCTGGCATTGCCTTCTTACCTCCAAAAGTGCCCAGTTCAAAATTGTACATTTTAATCTTCCTCGAAGCTTCTTGGAAAGTCGCACTGCGAGAAATACCTTCGCATTACAACATTACTAGACGATAACATAATTGTTTGACATGGAAAATGTTTTCTTTTCCCTATTTTGGTCTAACGTGTCTTTCTCCAACAGGTGGTGGATGACATGGGCAACATCAAGTTTGCGCTGGACACGGGCCTGGACGCCACCAGCAACAGCTGGCTCAAATACGTCCGCTCTGCGCCGTCATTTGAGGAGCAGAACCTCAGCGCCTGTCACCTCACCGGAGACCAGGTGAGTGACATCTTTAGAGACGTCCCAGCTGGATCTGTTGTCCGAGTATGAAGAGAGAAACAAGACCGAGTTATCAAGTTGTTGCAAGAAGTGAGGAGCGAAGGGGGGAGTGGCTGTTATTGCTTCCCGTCCACCAAGAGTTGACCCTTGTATGTGTGTGTGTGTGTGTGGTAGCAGCAAAATGTGCACACTGGTAATGGCCAAGGAATGGCTCTATTGTGTGGCTGTGGCTTGGCCAGTTGCCAGTGCTGTTAGGAAATGACCCATGTAAAGAGGCTGAAGAATAGCCTGACACTCTGGAGTCCCATAATAACCATTATCCAAGGCCCAGTCTTCTTCTCTCCCTTCTTGCCTCTTCTGCCCCATCCTTACTCTCTCCCTCACTCTCACTCTCTGAAGAAACTTGGGTAAGGCATCAGATACTTTTGGAAAGATTCCCAGTCAGTGCCCATAAAACCCCAACTGCTTAACTAGGCCCTAACCCCAACCCCGTGCAATGTGTGTGCCACAGTTTACTGCTGCAGTGTATTAGCATATTTCTCCATGTTTCTGTTTGTCCTGCAGACTCGCTACTTTTCCGACTTTTTTCTCTGCTCTGCTCTGCTGACTCTTGTCCCACTTTCTGCAAATGAAACACCAGCGGTGTTTCTCTGCCATTATTTGACACACATTTCCCACATTCAAGTTCAGCTCGGGCAATTTTGATCACTAAACGACGAGTTCGGGATTTTAACACAACACAAGAATTTGAAGACTTGTCTGCTTCAAAACAAATCCCAGGAAACAAGGAGAGCAAGAGGCACGGGAGCATGAGACACGATGGCGATATGACAGCATCCGAATGCATCCATATGACTCGCCTGTGTATGTTTCCACATTCCTGTCACTCTGCTCGTATTTGTTTCCTAATCCCTGCCTACACCACTCTCTCTCTCTCTCTCTCCCCCTCCTGTCTCGGCCTCGAGCCGCCTGTTCCTCGCCGTCTTTGTCTTCTCTCTCTGTCCTCATGTCTTGATCTGCCACCTGTCACTCTGTCACACCAAGGGGACAGGCCAGTGTGGCCATTTAAGCTTCAGACATTAAGCCTCACCGATAGAGAGAAAGAGGGCTTGGACCAAGCAAGAGAGGGAACGCACAGGGGCCTCCGAGATTGACAAGCACCAATTGGCTGGCAACACCAACCTGCCTAATCCTTTTAAGATTTTCACATCAGTGCCCCCTGCCACTGCCACACAATGTCAAAGAAAGAATCAGGGCACTGGTGAAAATTGTGAAGAATTATCAGACGCAGGAAAAGGCCACGTGCACGATTGCTTTTTAATGCGTTTTGTGTGTTGTTTTTTTTTGTACTTAGAGAATGGCTTTGCTTTTGTTTACCTGAGCAGTTGTTTGGTGTAGTGGCTCACAGGTATGACCCTATCATTTATTTACAAACACCGCACACACGTACACATACAGCCACTCAGTGCTAAAATGTATAATTTAACAGACTATTCAGTGATTTTTTTTTTTTTGTATCAGCATGCACAATACATGAGTTTATGGAAATATGCACACAGAGCAAATCCAAATGCACAGAGTAACCTTTTAAAAAGCAAGTGGATAATTCATTTGTTTATTTGTTTGTCATTAATGATGTAAGATGAACAAATGTATGCCTGACCGTGAATAATTTAGATCCTTTTTTGTATGTGTATGTGTTTCTATATACATGCGCTCTGGACACATTATTTTAGAAGCTATGTTGTTTTGTTGATTTTTTTTTTTTAAGTTGTTCTAGAAAAAGCAATGTGTGTGTCTGTGTCAGAGAAACGTTGTAGTGCTTTGTGTGCAGTCTCTGCAGAGAGCTGTGTTATTTTCTTATCAGTCGACTGTTTCAAAACGACTGTTCTCACTTAATCCTGTTTGCAGTTTCTTAATTCAATATGCAGGCTCCTTAAATTGTGGCCAGAAAACAAGGCAAATCAACAGTTTACCGTGTGTGTGTGTGAGAGAGGGAGAGAGTGAATGAGAGAGAAAGTGTCTCTCGCTGTAGCTCCATTTCATTAAGATTGTCAACAATCACCCAAAACTGGTGTGTAAATCGAGCGCATTCAGTGGTTCTGAAGCCAAGTTGCTGCAAGTGATGAACGGCTGAGACTGCGCAGTGAGTGGTGTGTGAATGAGTGTGTGTGTGTGTGTGTGAGCTGTGTGGGCAGGAGACGGGGGTTTGAAAAGAAGATGAACCTTGTCCACCTTCTTGTCAGTGCTTCATCTTTTGTGATTTGGAGTGGAGCCCCTTCCGACACCGTTTCATCTGCCCTTCTACCCCCAAATGGATCCATCAATAGATGGACACTGTTGTGTGATCATGTGTGTGTCTGGTGTGTGTGTGTGAGAGAGAGAGTGTGTATGAGGCCACAGTGGGGGATTATTGCGGGCCCTACGGCTGGCATTGATCAATGAGACATCTGTCCCTGAACACTGGGCAGGGATGGGAAGAAGTCAAAACAGGTCTGTGTTTGTGTGCAGGCCTTACTGTAGAGTACACACACATACACACACACACACACACACACACACACACACACACACACACACACACACACACATACAGATACAGATAAAGATATTTAAAGATACATAAAAACTTAAAATGCTGTAAACATAAATATTAATTAAAACATCCTTATTCATTTACTGGAAGTATTCTCCATAAAGAAAAAATATATTTGCTCTTCTATAATCTTGTCATAAAAGAAGGAAGATGTGTTATTATTAATAAGCTATTTTATCAGCTGTAAAATAAACAGAGTAGCAGGTATAGTACAAGGCCTATAAAATGATATTGCAATGTTGTTCATCTTTAATAAACTATTGATGTTTTTGTTCCAGTGCAAATATTCCTATCATGTCTCCTGCAGTGTCCGTCCTAATTTTAATTCGCAACAAATAAAATTAAAATGATTTTGAGAAAATCAAAAATCAAAAAAATCAAATTAATTTCGAGCTTTTAAAAAAAATGGGTCATGATAAAGGAATAAAAATTGACATTTTCGACAACAACAACAACAGAAGAATCACAAAGTTATATTAAGATCTAACTTTACCAAGTTATTGTTTTCACGCCATTTAAATCAAACTTGACCTCAGACTGAAATAAATAGTTGTGACGTTAAGGACAGGAAGAGAGTAAACGAAATTATTATATTGTTAAACACACATATCAATACTAGGCCTGTTTATCTGTCTGTCCGTGCTGGTGCGTGTGTGACAGAGTAATAGAGTGGGTACAAGACTGTCAGACTTTTATCCATCATTTACATCAATAATAGATTTATCAGGCGGTCAGAGCGGCGGCTGGGATCGGAGATGCGGGGAGGGGTCTGCGCCGCAGATCCCTCAATCCTTTTGGCTGGAGATAAGACGAGGAGGAGTGGCCGACGGGTAACAGAGAGAGCACCAAGGGGCAATAGGGAATCACTAATGAGAGAGAGGGAGAGAGTCCGAAAGAGAGAGAGAGAGAGAGAGCGACTCATCATCATCATCATCAAAGACGCGCTGTGACTAGATCAGAGAGTAAACCCAGCGGAGGAGCCGGGCTGCATCCAAGCCAGAGGGAACCGTTACCGTCCGTTCGCAGCGCGCCTAGCCGCTCCGCGACCCCCTCTCCTCGGCCCCGTCCGCTCCTGCGCCCCGCTCCCTCTCCGATAGACCTATTATGGGTTGTGTCGCCAACTCCACCGGGACCGAAGTACTACTGCAGCTGGAGGCTCTCCGCAGCGCCGCGCAACTTTCTCAACTCTTCCGACTCACGGAGAAAAGAAAGGTCAGGTCGACAAAAAATTCTAAAGAGGCTTCTGCGTCTGCAGCTGGAGTCTAACTGTTGCTGTTATTATGAAGAATAATAATCATAACAATAATAGGCTAAAAATGATAATAATGACAATAATAATAACTATAATAATAACAATATTTTTTACCCTGCTCCTGGTCTCATCTATAGCTCACTATGTCTTCAAAGTTATTTTCACCAGCCTTCTCCTCTGTGTTTATCTGTATGATTTCGTGTGTGAGTGTGTGTCTGTGAATGCGTGTGCTCTGCCTTCCTCGCTGTGGTGACACTGTTGAATTGGTGCAGAGCGCCCCCATGTGTTCAGATGCGCCACATTGTCTCTGTGAGCTTGAAGTAGAGTTGTTTGCGCTGCGGTTTGTTTATTTTTCCTTGAAAACTCGCTCATTGTGACTTAGTTGAATGAACAGTGTTTAGACTGTGCTTGAATGTGTTGTAGCTTGATTTGGTTCACAGGTTGTCTAAAGATGTTGGACACAGATGTTGTAGAAGAGAGGCCTGCAGTCAATGGCCTCAATTTTTTTAATCATATATATAGAGAGAGATAGATATATATAGCTATTTCTTTATTCATTTTTTATTTTATTTTTTTCTTAAAGCACAAACAACAAAAACTTGTAGAAATAATTAGATGTATTCCAATACACACTAATAAGCTGCTTGTGGTAAATGAATTGTGTGTTGGGCCGACATTTCCCGATTTTCTGCAGCTGTAAATAAAAACGCAGAAGAGCAGCTGGGCTGTTTGGTGTTTATTTTCGTTTCATTCAGACTGTTTACACTCATTACTGCAGCATGTGTGTTGTCTTTATTTAGTCTTCACTTTCTTTCAATATTAGTGTAATTTTTTGTGAAATAATTCAGAAGCTGATGTTATGGTTAAGTTTGAATGATTTGTGATGCTGGAATTTTCATAGTCTTGTGTCTTTATGTTTGTTTTATTAAGTCTGATTGTGTTGTATCATAGGCTATGTTGAATTACACACCGTGGCTTTTAATTAGCACGAATGACTTGTAAATAGGCCTGTTTGAATATTTCAGATGACAGGTCTGTATGATCTTTGCTTGACCCCGCTGCAGCCTGGGTAATGGAGTTTATTTTGGGGCAAGCACTATGTTTTATTTTCGTAATACCAACTAAATTTGGTAATGTGCTAATATAATCGATTTCAACACAAGGCCCTTCCTGTAACTGCCATAATAATATGAGCGTCCAGACTTATTAAAACCATCTCGACCTTAGTTTAAAAGTCTCCCTCTCTCTCTCTCCCTCTCTCTCCCTCTCTCCATAGATTTACTATAAAGCAGTGCGGGACATTGAAGCAGGGGAGGAGCTTTTAGTGTATATGAAGGACGGTGTTTTCCCCGAGGGATCCATGGCACCCAACCTACAAGGTAAGATTAATGCGCGTCATTAGCGCACATTTTAAACAAACTCCAGCCTGCATCCTGTGCTGCTTTGGCGGCCAACACACTCTGTAACCCAGCTAATGTGTCGGCGACATAAAGACACCGTCCGTCCATCCAAGACCCCCTCCCCACCCCCCACCCCTCCAATTTCTTCAAGAACGTGAATTATCCGTAAACGTCCAAGATGGAATTAAATCCCGCATTAAAGCATCTGGCCGTAGGCCGCAGCGGACCTGTCACTTAGAATAAACCAGCCAATAATGAAGGCTAAGAGTCTGGTCTGAATTGTCCTCTCAATGTGTTGTAGTGTTATCGGCCTCTTTGCCTTAAACACTCTGACCGTGTTTTTTGGCATTTAATCCATCCGAAAGTAGAGCCTCTCTGTTAATAAAGGAAAACTAGATGAAAGAGAAAACATCATAATAAACCCGGTCCTATCATTGACCGCATCATGGACTGCAGCAGCACTCGCGACCTTTAGGCTGAGAGTTTGTGCTTTTATTTATCGGCCACATGTATATTTAATTTACTTACTTACTTACTAATTTAATATATATTTTAATTTTTATATATAGTTTTTTATCTAATATTTCAGAATTATTAATTAAAATTTTCAGTTTTCGCCAGAAATTCAACAGAAGCGTTTTGAAAGGTTTATTGGATTTACGGATCTTTAAGGATTTAAGGGATTCTATGATTTAGAGTTTGTTTGTTTTGTTTGTTTGTTTATAGGCCTATAGGCTCATTTAATTGTATTGTTTCATTTCGATGATTTCAGCCTGAAATCGCTTTTTGTCATCAGTAGGCCTAGGCCTACAGTCGTCTTTTCGCGTACGTTTTTAATTTTGTAAATTAAAATTAATTTCGCGTTAAAATCCATCTAATGGTTTTATTTCAGTGTTTTTTATTATTATTATTATTGCGTTTCCGTTAACAGACCAAAATCCGTTGGAGTTGTGGCTGTACAAACTGTTATTGCTGCAAATTGGCTCACCTTACAAAGTGCGTCACCCTCCCCCCCACCCCCACCCCCTCCCCACCACCCTCACCCTGAGTGGGTAACCCGACTCACTGCGCTCACTACCTTTCAACCGTGTCTCTATACGCCACTCTTAATATGTTCAATATTTTATCTCATCATCTAACTTGGACAGCTGCTCAATGTCGATCCCGGCTTTTCTTTCAAAGTTCACTTAAGCGTAAAAGGGGCCGTAGTTCCGCTGTGTTTCTTTAAACATCTTGGACTTATTGTGGCGAACTGCTGTTGTCAGGTAACATTGTTTTGTTGTGTTTCCAGTCTAACTGGAACCACAGACCAAAAAGAAAAAAAATCTGATTACTCTTACTTGTCATTGATTATAAAATGGTGGGAGCAGAACAAGATGTTCGTGCGATGTTCAGCAATTCACCAGCCCCTCAACCCCCCAACCCCCTCCCTCCTTTATATGATGCACAGCTCTCTATGCCAAAGGAACGGGAGGAAACGGGAGCTCAAAGCAGGCTAGATCATTGAAAAGAGCCAGATTGGCATGTTGTAGGAGTGTGTCAAAGATGGAGCGACTTGTAAATGATTTGTTCAGTTCCTCTGTGTGCACGCATGTGAAATATAAAGAGAGGGAGGCAGGCGGAGGGGAAAAGGGAGACTTTCCACCTGCCAGAATGTGCGTGTCAGAGCCAAAGCATTTGGCGTTGTGTATTGCAAAAATAAGCAATACCGTTCATCTGCAATTTGAGGTGTTTGTTGTCTGGAGGCCAGGCAGGAGAATAGAGAGGAGGGCAAAGTGAGACAGTGGAGGTCCACTCGCTATAGGGACGAATGCGTGTTTGGTTTGCTTGTCTCCATGTATTTGTGTGAGTTGGAGGGAGAGAGGTCGCAGGCTGAGTGGGAGCTTTGCAGTGCAGCCCTGCTCTCTGTGTCTGGCTTATCGGAAAGGAATTTGAAGTAGAGGACTTGAGGAGTCCCCCGAGACCTCACCCATGCTCCCAGATTAGCTGCTAAACTGCACATAATTGTGCTTCCCTTCGTCTCCCAGAGAGCTATTAGTCTCCCCTTTATAACTCCTCCGCCCCCACCTCCAGCCCCATCCCAACCCAACTGCCCAGACCAGACTGACTGAAAAAACACAGGCACGCTGATGTACGCACGCGAGCTCTCTCATTTGCGTGCATCCTCGCTGACCCCGACACCTGACTCTCTGCTCCGACGATGCCTCGACACCCATGTTCCTGTTGCAAGAGGAGTTTGCAAGCACTCACACATTTTCTCAAATCCTGCAAATTGTATTGTAGTTGTGCATGAGCCACCTTGCATAACACTGCTCTTAAGGTGATCTGCGAAGTTTGAGCTTCTACAACCAACTCCTCATGAAATATGTGCACCCTGGTGTCACAGTTAGCTAGTTAGTTTAGCATTTGAGCTCAATGTAATGGCCCATTGAGCAGAAGGTCATTTATCCGCCTCCCCAAGGTTAGAAACACTGATGTTGCTACACTAATGCCCTTTTAATGTGTCCAAGAAGTTCCAGCTGGATAAACGGTCACATGCAGTAGAAAACAGGTGAGCAATGCACTGTAAGTCATTTTGGATAAACCCATTTAGTGCTGCTTGAAATGATGGATGGGTGTGCATGGCATGTTGGGACACCTGGGGGTAGAAGTTTTTTTTGGGGGGGGGGGGGGGGGGGGGACTCAGGCATTGGCTGCTTGGGTCATGGCAAAGAGGGTATGGCAGGTTGGCGCTGAAATCACCATGGGGTCGGCGCCACTGTGGCCCTGCTTACCTCTGTTCCTTGTGGCTCATTCTTTTTTGGAAAACGCTCACATAAACACACACACACACACACATACACACATTTATGCCCCTGCACAAAGACACTCCGCTGGGCTTTCCCCTGATCTGTTGAACTTGGCGTCTGACTCAGGAACTTGCTATTGAAAAAGCTGGCGTGAGTTTTATGCATTTGACCTTGGTGGTGAGAAGTATTGTAAAGGTTATCAACATGGAAGGGGAAGACCCGCCCCTACCATTTCCCTTGTGCGCTATTACACCTACAGTCTCATGCAAAGACTTGCTTTAACAAGCAATTAACAGTGTTAATAAAGGCTACATGCCACTGCTAATTGATTTCCATTTTATGTGAATGTCAATTGCAGGATAGTTGTTTCTGCTCTTTGAATGGGAGTCTGTTAAGCTGTAAGTAGCACGCTGATATATAGTAGATTGTTGTTCCTGCTGAGTGCTATCGACAGGTCTTTTTTCTGTGGGGAGAAGACACTTGGGTGCCAGTCACTCACTCACTCGTTTCATTGTTCACATGCAAAGTAGATACAGCAACAGTGTAAGCTCAAAGAAGTATCAGCTGCTGCCATGCGTCCCTTTCTGGGAATCTACATCTGGTTTATATGAAGAATTTATTTATGTGGATTTAATTAATTAATTGATTTGATGTTGATTTATACAAAAGAAATGTTTGCTAATGGTGTAAGGGAGTAAATAAATTGCTACCAGTTACACTTGTCACATTTGAATTTTTATTATTCCTGTCGAATGTGTATTGATATTATGTATTTAAGTGAGATGGTTTGTCTGATGGCTGGATGTGCGTGTGTGTGTTTGTAGACGAGCAGATGTACCGCTGTGAAGATTGTGATGAGCTGTTCTCCTCAACACTTGAGCTACGGCGGCACCAGAAGTATTCGTGCTCCAGCGGGGGCTCCATCTTCGACACGCTGAGAGAGGACTTCAAACAGGAGCGCGAGGACAGCGATGAGCCGATCCACGAGTGTAAAGACTGTGAGAAGATCTTCCCAAACGAGTACAGGTACATGGAGACGTGCAACGACATCTTCTACCACAGCTCAGTGTTCGTCATTATTTGTTGAATTCACTGATGAACTTGTGCTCTCTTCATCAAGTCTGGGCCAACACATGATAGTCCACACAGAGGAGAGGGAGTACAAGTGTGACCAGTGCCCCAAAGCCTTCAACTGGAAATCCAACCTCATCCGTCACCAGATGTCACATGACAGTGGCAAGCGCTTTGAGTGTGAAAACTGTGATAAGGTACAGCATACCCGGCACGTAAGTTGTGCACAGGACACACAGGCTTTATCTGCTTCAGAAATTCTGCTGGTCTTTGTTTTTTAACCCACAATGGTACCGGATGTAGACATAGTCATTCGGAAAGAACATCATACCTTATGGATAGATTAAAGCGACGAGAATGCTGTGCGTTTTAATTGAGAACAAAGACATAATACAAAAGCAATATTTTTTTATGTACTTACATTTATATTTCTATACATCTTTTTTCAAATTTCAGGTGTTCACAGATCCCAGCAACCTTCAGCGCCACATCCGCTCCCAGCATGTGGGAGCACGCGCTCACACGTGTCCTGAGTGCGGCAAGACCTTCGCCACCTCGTCGGGCCTCAAGCAGCACAAGCACATCCACAGCAGCGTCAAACCCTTTATCTGTAAGTGAAAGCTTTGGAAGTTAATGATCACCTCATCTACCTCTACAACATCCTTTTCTTTCCCCTCCATGTACAACTTTTTGACCCTGTTTACATATTTGTGTTCCTTATTGATTTTATTATGCACAGTAAATATTAGATTTGACCCGTTCACTTCTGTCTTTTTTTTTATTTTAAACAATTCTTTACCGCATATGGCTTGGATTATGTGAGACTACCTAAAAAAGAAAAGAAAAGAAAGATAATGTTGATACATAATTTTTTCTTTCTCTGAAGTAATTGAATACACATGAATATTTTGACTTTTACTTGCATGTGGTCTGTGATTTGCCAGTGAAATACATGACAATGTGAAATACATGCAAAATACATCACAGTGCTATACAGTTGATCAAGAAGGATTTAGCTGTTTGCAGAACAAGTGATTTTTATGGTTTTATTGACAGAGAGCAGCCCCCTTCCTTTTCTCATGTCATTTCACCATCAGTTTTGATTCAGATGTGCTGTGTGTTGAAGTTGATTTGGTATACACAGTTAGAGACAGTGTTAAAATGGGTTTAACCAGGCCCTGATGGGCTGCGTGTTTTTGCTCCCCCAGGCGAGGTGTGCCACAAATCCTACACCCAGTTCTCCAACCTCTGTCGCCACAAGCGCATGCATGCTGATTGCCGTACCCAGATCAAGTGCAAGGACTGTGGGCAGTTGTTCAGCACTACCTCCTCCCTCAACAAGCATCGTCGCTTCTGTGAGGGCAAAAACCATTACGGCTCTCCTGCAGGGATGTTCAACCCTGGCATCCCCATGAGCTCTAGTCCCATCATGGCCAAGGCCAAGTCCCATCATCCCCACATCCCAGGTTTAAACCAGTCAGGTTTAGGATTCACTGACTACTTTCCCTCCCGACCTCACCCTCACGCTGGCTTACCCTTCTCCCCAGGACCTCATGGCTTCCCATCACTCCCTCATGGTTTTCCAGGTATCTTCCCCCCATCACTGTATCCACGGCCACCTTTATTGCCAGCCAGTCCGTTAATAAAGAGCCCGCTGGGCAGCAGCAGTCAGGAGGTGAAGCTGCCTCGGAGTCCCCTGGATGCACCTCCGCTGTCCCTGGTCAGCTCAACAAACAGCAACGGAGGCAGCGGTCTGAGTCAGGGTGAAGACAAAGAGAAAGAGAACAAACTGGATTTGACTTCTAGTAGCGAAGCCAAGCCAAAATCTAAGATGGCAGACATGTCTGATGGTAGTGATCTTGAAGACGTTAATACCACGAGTGGGACCGATTTGGACACCACCACTGGTACTGCTTCAGGTGACGGCTCTGACCTAGACAGCGATGGGGAGAGCGAACGAGAGCGAAGCGGCAAAAGAAGAAAGCCCTCTGGGACTATGTCAAGTCAAGAAGGCTCCCAGTTAGAAGACACAAACAGTGCGTTGATAGCAGCCGTGTCGAGTTCAGGAAACCTCACAATTGATCGTCCATTTTTCTCCTCTGCATCGTCCCAGCACTCGTTTTTCCCTCCACCTGACGAACAGGCCCTCCCACCCGCCAGTACAAACGCCAATGCAGTCACCACAGATTCCATCAAAGCCATCGCCTCTATTGCGGAGAAATATTTTGGTCCAGGTTTGATCGGTCTTCATCAGGAGAAGAAGATGGGTCCACTGCCCTACCATTCCATGTTTCCCTTCCAGTTCCTGCCCAACTTCCACAACTCCCTCTATCCCTTCGGTGCTGACCGCAGCGCCCTTAATCCTAACATGTTCTTTAAGGCAGAGCCCAAGTCGCCCCGCGAGCAGCTACACAAGATAGTTTCTGGTGCGCCGGGGGCTCCTGCTCCAACAGCAGAGTCACCGTTTGATCTAACCACAAAGTCCAAGGAGCCCAAGTTAGCTCTTCCCACACCGACAAACGCCTCCAACTCCAACAGTAGTACCCGAAGCAGTAGCGGACCTTTAGCAGTACCTAGCGGTGAAGAACAGCCACTGGACCTCAGCATTGGCAGCCGAAGCCGAGGTGGTCATAATGGCGTGGCAGCCGAGCCACAAAATAGAAAGAACCACCTCTATGGAGTTGGGAAGGGGGTCTCCATCAAGGATGAAACCCCAGCCGGGTTTCCACACCCCCACTCTCAGTCATTGCACCAATCCTCCATCACCCAGCACCAGCAGCCCCAGGCACAGCCTCACCAGCCTCCACCCCTGCACTATGCCAAACCCTCCGCATTCTTCATGGACCCCATATACAGGTATTTCAGCCCCGATTAGACTAGAAACAACTCTCTGCACTTTCAGTCGCAGCTTTTCTGTATAAACCTTGAATATTGATCACATTGAAGTCGGTTGTTATTGTGTGGTTGGAGGCTGTGGATGAATCTGACCCTGGTACGTAACCCTCTGCCTCGTTGTTGGTCCAGCAGGGTGGAGAAGAGGAAGCTACTCGACCCTGTAGGAGCTCTGAAGGAAAAGTTCCTCAGGCCCTCACCACCACTCTTCCATCCACAGGTAGGTTTCTAACACACACACACACACACATACACTGCAAATCTAGGAAGCACTTGGTGTAATTTTAGCTAGAAACAGTAAATGGTACATGCACTTTGAACAAAAACTACAGCGAGGGAATACAAAACAGGGGAATTGACCTCCAGGTATTGCATACAGGCTGATTATTCCCAGATGCTATCAACTATTATTTTCAAACCATGTATTATGTGAAAATACCTCACTCCTGCCTCCCACGCTGCTTCAACCTGAATTGATAGGGCCCAATGCACCATCATTCCACAGTGTTGATGTTATTTTCTCAAGGGTTCTGTATGATTTCTTCCTTTGTTTACTGAATGGCGCCTGTGTACCTCGTCACTTCTACCTTTTTCAGAAGACACAGTCTGTTATCGCAGCCCCTTTGATAATCAGTCATATTGTTTGACTGTCCCTAGACCCTCCCTGCCTCTACAAATCTTGATTACAAGGAATGATAGTATTAATAAAAGGGAGAATAATAACCGTTTGAATTGTAACAAACTACCTCTCTTGGCCACGCTAAACTTAGTTGTGGCATTGTTTCATGTACTGCGAGCCCACAGGCCAGCTAATAACTCAATTCCCTCCAAGTTTTTTCTCTGTGGCTGGCTGGCTGGCTAGATAATAGCACCGTGTCCATCAAGGACATCCTGTGTTTGTGTCCAGGAGAATGGGGGGCTCTCGTTGGGGAAGTGGTTTAATCTGACCTGGAAATCTGTGTCCTCAATCAACTGTGACTTTGCAATACACACACTCGGTGCATATATAGATAGATTTACACATGAACATGCATTTGCATATAGGTTGTTACATGTGTGTATTATGTCTTTCCAAAGAGTGATGTAGGAAAGTTTACATTGATTTGTTTTATTGCATTTAATCTGCAGTGAGTTGCATTTTGTTGAGTGGGAAAAATACCTATGACCTTCAACGTCTCTGAGAGACACAAAGGAAAGTGAGTTAATTCTCACGATATAGTCTATGCACATTATTTAATTCATAATTGTTAAATTGTTCACTAATGAATACAAACAAGTGATCAATATCCCCAGGATGTTCTCACAGGCTCCCCAGTAGAAACCTCCCGTATGAGAGTGTCTGAGCTGCGATCCTCCCAGTGATCCAAACACAATGCCACCTCTAATTCAGTCTCATGACGGAATCACTCCATTCCCCCTCCACCCGTTCTCAGACTGCGAATAAACACGTCGAGACGGAGTGTCTGTCCCTGTGTCTCTCCCGTCCCGTACTCGCTAAAAAGGAAGGATGTAAGCTGTTTTTGGCAAATAAACTTCAACATAACTGGCCGCCTTTGTTCACAAGCTTCTAGGGGAGGGGAAGCGCCTATCAGTTGGGGGTATCTCAAACTAAATTGTACAGCTCCAATTGGGGCTCTTGAATGCCCCATTTAACCAGTTTGCCAGCCTGCAACTGTAGCTTCCGTAGAAGAGGGTAAGAGGTAGACAGGGTTGATGGAGCAGGGCACTTGAGCGTTTGTGAATGTGTTACAGTTCACGGAGGTGACTTGCTTTTAGCGCAAACAACAGGGCTAACCTCTGATATACTGCTTCCTCAAAGCTTCCTTTCTCTGTCTCTTTCATTCACTCCGTTTTTTCTGGCATGGTGTCATGGTTTTCAATGCATTTTTTTATTTCTTAACACACACACGCACACACATATACATACCAGTATGTGTATGTGTATGTGTGTACTGGATCTTACTCAGATCTCCATATGCTCCTTCCCCCACAGATGTCAGCCATGGAGACCATGACAGAGAAGTTGGAGAGCTTTGGTGCTCTGAAACTTGATGCGCCGCCCAATTCGCTGCAACACTCAGCTCATCCACTGTTCAATTTCCGCTCACCACCACCTTCCCTCTCTGACGCCATCCTCCGCAAGGGCAAGGAGCGCTACGCCTGCAGGTTCGTTGAGATGGCATCTTAAAACCAGCAACACCGTGGGATTTAGGCATTGTTGACTGAGTAGCCAGTCAACACCTCACACTCAGGCTCTTCCTGAGTGTTTCACATTATCAACACAGGCATTAGCCATTGAGACATTTTCAGCTCCAACTTTCTTTGACCTCCTTCTGTTCAGCTCAGAAAAGAAACAGAGAGACGAAGTAGCCAAACTCAGCTGTTTGGTTCAGCTGCTGAGTAAATGTGATAATCCTCTGTAGTTGTACAGAGGATTGGAGTAAAACAATCCGGCCACCGCTGGTTGGTGTCCAGGGTGCAGTCTTTACAACAATGATACTATATTCTATTATTTGCACTCATGCTAAGATGCATTATCTTGTTTATGATGTCTTCTCATCCATCCATTCTACCCCCAGGTACTGTGGGAAAATCTTCCCTCGTTCGGCAAACCTCACCAGACACTTGCGGACACACACAGGGGAACAACCCTACAGGTATTCTATTATTCTATAAGACTTCTGCTTAATCAGTCTGAGTGATTGTGACAGACAAAGCATCAATATTTAAAAGTAGACAAAAATCTACAATGGCATCTCAACTACTACAAAGTTTGAATTATTATAATGTTTTAACTAACTCTGCAGAACTCATTTGCTTTCAGTCTTTTCGTTATTCTGTAGTTAATGAACAATTTACAAAGTCTAAATTGTGCTCCTCATAAAAATGTCTCAAAAACCTGCTCCTTCTGTAAAAATCCAAGTATTTTTTAACAAATAGTGTGAATGTGAAGGAGTTGTTTAGGCACCTCTGGCAGTGGATAATAAAATCACCATGAACGCTCCCTTCCTATGTGGTCAGAAAGCAGTCTGTGGTCACTATACCACGTTGCCTGGCTTTTAAACCACATTTTACATCCTTCTCTTCTCCATTGGCAGGTGTAAATACTGTGACCGCTCATTCAGCATCTCATCCAACCTACAACGCCACGTTCGCAACATCCATAACAAGGAGAAACCTTTCAAGTGTCACTTGTGCAACCGCTGCTTTGGTCAGCAAACCAACCTCGACCGCCATCTCAAGAAGCACGAGCATGAGAACATTCCTGGTGAGTCTGCAACATCCATGACTTAGTTTCCTGCGCGAAACGTGAGGCTGTGAGAACGGCAATGCAGCTATTAAACAGGGACCGGGTATTTTGTGTGATGTTAATGGACTGGATAATGAATGGCTCGCATTACCCATTTGGAAAATTTAAAATCTTCACCTCAATAAATGTTTAGTTTGGTGTTGTGAATGATTTAAAGTGGGAAAACCACTTAATTAAAGTATTCACACTTGCCTTTCCTACTACATTGCCAAAATCAGCCTTTTCAGACCCGTGATGGAAGTACGCCCCTCTGGAAGGTTGAAAACCAAACTGTTTGAACTGAGTGATTGCACGGTTAAGCATTCACATCTGAGTGATCCGTGCTACACAACTGTGTTGACATTTCTAAATCCAGAATGGCACTCAAATGAAACTAGACAACGGATGTGTGCAGCTTGTCCTCAGTGGAGCTGGAAACTGCTGCGAGATCGCCAGTGCACAAACTAAATTTGTCAGATACCAAAGAATGCCATTGTCTGACTTTTGAGTGTGTTAATAAGAGGCAATTCATAAACAAGTTCCTTGTGGCAGAGTGGCCAGATGTTTCCTGATGTATCCTTGATGAGAACACAGCTGATTCCTAAATGTGAGTCAATTTGAAGTAAACAGTAGCATATGCTTAAGTTGCAAAGAGATACACACCGAGGAAATACTGACAGGCTCCTAAAAAGCCTGAAATAAAAGTATTTTTGGAGCGTATTCTCTTTGTTTAACTGCACTCCACCACTGTCTTGAGCTTAAACAAAATGTGGATATTCTTATATTCTGTAAATTACACCATCCTTTGCCCTTAAATACCACTGGGATATATCCAAGAGCAACGTTATAAAACCTGTAAGAGAGAGAGCTGAATTAAAACAGCATGGAGGGAAAATATTTTCTAAACCTATAAATGTCACCAAAATATGAGGTTTAAAGCAAAGCTTTGAGTCTGACTACACATTGGTCTGCAAAGGAAGATTGTGGTTAAACTGGGCAACTCCTGTGTGAGAGTGTGCCTGAACATTCTGCTGGTTGCTGCTAGTAAACAGCGTGTCTGATCGGGGCAGATTATTTGTGAATAGCAGGCCGGTGCTGTCACAGGAGCGAGAAAACAGGGGGAAGCCTCTGATACGTGTCTTTTAGGAGTCAGTGTAGCTCACTTCAGCTCTGATTGTCTCATACACACAAATCTAAAAATGCTAATTAGTAGTATCTCCTCAATTACCTTAACTGTGACCTTCTCCTTTATATCTCTGAGGATACGAGAGGAGGGTTGTACAGGGTTGAAATGTGACATGTTTGTCTTCTGTCTTTTGCCACTGTTTACCCTTTACATAAAATTCCATTAACATTTTCTGTCAGTAAAAAAAAATAAAAAAATATGTTGGACCCAGTTTGACAGAGTTTCAAGACAAAAAATCCACACCCTCAGCTTTTCTTGTATTAAAATTTGACTGATGTGCATAATAAACCTCATGATATTTTGTATTTTCCTCAAACTCATCTATTATGTATGTCTGATGATCATCAAACTAATCATTCCTCTGTGTTTGGTTGTGTGGCTGGTGTGTATGTTCATGTGTGTCTATGTTTCTGTGTGTGTGTGTGTGTGTGTGTGTATGTCTGCACGCTTTCCCCAACAGTGAGCCAACAGTCCGGGATGCTTTCCAACCTAGGAACCACCATCTCCTCGCCAAACTCCGAGCCAGACAATCATGCACTTTTAGATGAGAAGGAGGACTCATACTTCTCGGAAATCCGCAACTTCATTTCCAACAGTGAGATGAACCAGGCCTCCAGCTCCATGGATAAGAGGTAACGAAAAAAGGAAAAAAAAAAAAAAAAGTTCTTGCACAGAGCACATTTGTATGAAGATTTTTAGATTTTTGCAGAAACCTTCTGTGATTACATTTGATCCAGGAGCCTACCCCTCGACTTGCTGTGCCAAGTTTTTTATTCTTACCCCAACCCCATCCTAAATTTAACCTCAAACCAAACTTTAAAGATGTAAGAACAGATGAATGACCTCACTTTGGAGAACCTTTTTTGATCCATCTCATCTTATCAGGACATACCGTCCAAATCACTCAGTGCGGAGATGCAGGAAGACGCAGCATTTGACCACGTTAAAGTAACAGCAGCATGTCCTTCCTTCTCCCATGTGCAGAGCAGCAGATAGTGTAAACCCTCTAATGCTTGATGCACAGTGCTCTCTAGTGGCTTGAAGATGCTTGGCAATAGTCACCAGCATCAGAGCTGTGTCCGACTTCCCGACTACATTAAAACCTGCACACATTTAAAAAAAAAAAAACAGTTCACTCAACTGCAGCTTTTCAGTGCCTCAAATTAAAAAATAAACAAGTCAAAATGTTTTTCTCCTGCGTACATGTGAATATAGTACAACTGAAAACCCTGAAAAAAGTTTTTCCAGTATAAAGTTAAGTTTTATTAGAGCTGACCAGTAACTCTGGCAGGAGTGATCAGTTTTCTGAACTCTAAAAACCATGACTTTTATGTAAAATGATGAAAGAGCCCGGACTATTTTTAAACGTAACAGCCACTTTGGTCAGTGAATGAGAAGACTAGCCTCCTGCTTTTAAGTCCTGAAATGCTTTCAGTGTTAGTACCCTCAGACTTTTCAGACAAGAAGCGGGAAAGAGAGGATGGGGGGAGACAGAGGATGAAATATATTTCTCCCTCAGTCAGTGGTTTGTCCTCTTTTTTCTGACTCTATACATTCATCATTTTTCTCTCATTTGTGATGTGAATTCCTTTGTGGTAGTCTCACTTTATGTCTGCCTCTTCCTCCATCATCCCCTCCTCCCTCTTGTCAACATGCATTATGGCCAGCGGACCCAGTGGCAATTTAGCCCCTCTGCCATCTGGGATCAATACTGAGTGTCATCCACAACAAACTGGCCTGACATTTTAATATCTGTAATTCAGACTAAGTGTTATGCTTTCTGTCCTCCCACCAGACAGCCCACTGTTTATTCTCCCTCTGAGTGACTGAAGTCAAACGGCGTACGCAAACACAAATTCACGGATGACTATCTGTAATCGCTCTTAACCGCCCTCGCAATGTAGTTTCTCCTTTAAGCCCATTTTTCATCATCATAGCCAGTCAAAATAAAAGCCCCTGGTAGCTGTTGTTTTCACATGAAAACTTTGTTTGACTAGTTTCCAAGCTGGGGACGTCAGAAGCTTCAGACAAAATAGTTAGGGGGTTTGGATGTTGGATGTTTCCAACTCTCCAGCGTTGAAGGACTAAGAGGTATCTGTCTCCTCTGGACCATAATCCAGGTCATAATTAGGGCTGGAACAAGGACCTAGGCCATGGCTTGAGCTCCATGGTTTGGATAAATCTAAACTTGGAGCCAGTTCCTCGTCAGGGACTGGGCTCCTGTGACTGGCAGTTTGGACCCTGAGGGGGAACTCAGGCTGAGACATTTATCTGGGAGATCCACTGATGATGGAGCTCTTCCCCCATCCACTGGCCATACCCATAGGCCTAGCCCGCTAACACAAACACCCAACTGACGTGTTTAGACTAAATGACAAAACCCAGGGCCCCCTATGTCAGAGCTACGCTTCTCTCTCTGTACACAGGCATGGCCTTTTTCCACACCAAACAGCCCTGCAATTTGATTATGGTGATATTTAATCTAGATTGAAAGAGGAGAACTCCACTCCCCCCCCTCTTCAACCCTCCAAAAGTTTGCCTTCTTGCATTTACCCACCCACTGTGTGTGACCCAATACTGTCCCTGTGCACCCCTTCCCAGAGGTAATCCTGTCTGATTTGATAAATGTCCACTGTGTGGCAAAGACTGGAAGGGGTAAATTTGCCGTCCCAAAGGAAATGATATCATGAGCCATGACATCGTGGTCTGGGTGGGGGGGAGTAATGTGGCGTGGGGGGGTGGGGGGGTTGTGTGGGTTTGCTGGCTGGAAAATGTACAGATGGCAGGTCATAATGGTGGTGTGCTGATAGCCTATTTGCAGATCAGCCATCATCCTCCTTCAGTCACTCAGAGTACGAGTGTAGGGAAGCCACTGTGAAGAAGTCCATCTCCTGCTCTCGTTCTGAGGAGGAGCCAAACAATTAATCATGTGCCGGCCGTTTGAACACGCGCTGTCAGCGCCCATGTTGTTTGTGTGGACACTGGAGTTGAACTGTGCGTGCTGTCAACAGATAATTTATGTTTCTCTCTCTCTCTGCCCACGATGAGTCATGTCTTAAAGCTTGGTCAGGAAATGGTAATAGCCACCCAACTCCAGACTGGACACAGACCCCAGAGAACAAACTAAAACAAGCCTTTTGAGCTCCGCTATAGATCCCTCCACTTCTCTTATAACTAGCTTCTTTTCCCCTTCTGTCCTCCCTGATTGGTTGGATGGACTGTTCACGTCTTCTTGTCTTTTTCACTATTTTTTAAATCCTATTTTACTTCAGTCTGGGCCATAACACCACTGACAGAGCTTCTTTAAATTTATCACAAACATTCATTAAGAATCAAGAATGAACTGATGACATTTTTGAAGGTTAATGGTCAGCGTGACCTCAAAAATGCATGAGTCACAACTCAAGGACCTCACACAGCATTTATGACAGTTTCACACAAATGGTTAATATTTTATTATGACCCTGGATAAACAGGGATGTAACCTGAAACTAGTCTGTGTGGCGGAGGCAGACAACCATGAAGCAGTAACTCTAGTTATGCTTCTTTAACAATGTTATTTTTTCCCCCACGAGGAGTATGCAGCACCACAGGCTGCAGGAAGCAGAGACAGCGGTTTCAGAAACACTTACAAACATTAATAACACTTCCTCTCTGCTTTGACCTTTGATCCCTCTGCAGATCGGACCAGGCTGAGGAGGAGTGCCCACCGAGCCACAGCTTGTCCAACTCCAAGCTAGGGCTCCAGGGGCTGGAGGAAGAGGAAGAGGAAGTGGAGGGTGACGATGAGGAGGAGGAGGAAGGCAGCCTGACAGAGAAGTCTCATGATGAGGCGCCTGAATCCCCGTCCCCCATCAGGACAGTGTATGAAGAGGACGAGGAAGAGGAGGAGACGGAGGCGGCTCCATTGGCTATGAGCTATGAACACACTCGCAGGTACTGAGCTTGTTGACTACACGGAGAAGCACATAGGTCAGAGTCCAGGATACTGTCCGCCTGCATCTACACTTAACAACCACAGTCAGAGTACACAATATATTATCTACTCACCTCCCTTCTTAACAGAAATCACTCCTCATGTCAACTTCTGTGCCCATACAGAACAAACACAAAATGGAAACAGTCAGTACTTCACATTAGCTGATATTAGATCAGCTTCTGCTCCTTCTCTTCTCTTTCCTTCTTCAAGTTTGTTCTCTATACCTGTCTATCCCTTTATTAATCATACCTCTCCTTTTCTCTTCCTCTCATTTTCCCTATCACCCAAACTCCCTTCTTTAATTTTACTTTAATTTCCTCTCATTGCATTAACCCTCCATCAATACCATCTATCATCCCATTTCTTCATCCATCCATCCATTCATCCATCCATCCATCCGTATTGCCATATTTCTACCATCCACCCCTCGGTGTGCAGGTGTATAGAGGAGGAGGGCTCTCTTTTGGACTTGGAGGGTCTGCCCAGCTTTCCCAAGAGCCTGGATGGGTTACGTAAAGCAGCCAGTGACGAGCAACCCTTTGACGTTAAAGACATATTTAACACTTCACTAGAGTCGGAGGCATTGAAAGAGACATTGTACAGGCAGGCTAAAACCCAGGTATGTGACTGGCTTTTGGATGTCCACTTAAAGATGGAGGGATAGAGAGAAGACCTAAGTAAGGAGGGACAAAATGAATCCTGTAGATAGAGAAATAAGGGATGAGATGGATCCTCTCACATTTGTAGATGTTCTATAAGAGAAAAGGTTGTTAATGATAAAAAGCGCCTCGTCTTACCCCCCACACTTCTCTCCTATTACTTAACCGTCTAACATAGTCCCTGTAAACTCCTCTTGTCTTTTCTTTGATCGTCTTTAACAACTGAATGAAACATCATTTCACTGAATAGTCACGAGAAATCAATCATAATTATGGGATATCACTTTAGAATAAGGCTAACCTTATAAAGGCCATAACTATAAAACAATAGATATCAAGGGCAGTGACAGTGACCCGATGCTTGCCAAATTGTGATCCCATATTTATCCATACTGTTAAGTTTCATGTCTTCTCCCTGAACTCTCTGCCTCATCACATAAGTAACTAGCAATTAATCACAATCAAAATCTTACGGTAGTAACTCATTAGTAAGTCTAATGAGTAGGAGGCATGGACTTTATCTTACTGAACAGAGAGCCTGCATCAGTATATCAAAATGTGTGTTAAAACTTTAAAAAAATAAAGTGTTTACAACTAAATTGAAACCATTTCTAAGAGTAGTCTTATTTTACAGTGATACCTAATTATGTTTAACTACGACTTGAGATCTGGGAACATGGCAGCATCTCTAAAAATGGTTCCAATGATGCAAGAAACTCAAGCAGTCATAATAAAGATGACCTACAGAAATAAGATACAAGTTATAGTAAATCAGATTTGTCCTGTCATTTCTTGACAGGTCACAGGATAAATAAAGAAATTATGCCAAAAAGAAAAGTTTGAAAACACTGAACCATGTAGCTTCCTCTTGTTAAAAGCTGTCCCTTCTCTCCCGCAGGCTTATGCAATGATGCTGTCTCTCTCGGAGAACAACCCTTTGCACGCGCCCTCCCAGAACTCTCTGGAGGCCTGGCTGAGCATGGGAGGTGGACCGTCTGAGACGAGCAGCTTTCACCCGCTCAACCACATCTAGACAAGAGAGAGATGAGGTGGGAGGAAGAGTAGGAGGAACATAAAAGTTTCGCAAATGGATAGAAACATGAGACTGAGTGGACATGAGTAGTGAGAAGAAGTGGATGCCCGGAGAAAAATTCAGTGTCACATACATTCAAGATAGAGAGAATGTGTTTGTGTGAAATCATGTGTTCATTTGTGTGTGTGTGCGTGTGTGTGTGTGAGAGAGGGATAAAGAGAGGAGGTAGAGATTGTCCCAAGGTGAGGGGTCTCGCAAGACTCTGTCAGAGAGAAAGCACTGCTAAGCTCCTGTTGATGTGAAGGACATGATGAATGCTTCTCAACAGCATTGAAACTCTGCATTACTCTGATCCTCCCCAAGTCCACAAGGCTCACTCCAGCACCACAGAGACCCTGCATAAGGCTCTCGTAAAGACACTTAATGACTTGTATGTCTCTAAAGTCTGTGTACACCACCTACTACAAGCACTGCAGCACTGCGTTAGCACTGCACGCCCACAAGGTGGTGCCATTTCACCAGGAACATAGTAGGCGCGTGCACTATTGTCTCCAGGTTTTCCCCACCTATCATGGGCAACTCATAAACTGATCCTGTTTCAGTTTGAAGTGCAGAATCAACAATAGCACCACGCTTAATGTTACTTGAGGAAATAAACAGTTCCAGTAGGCTGTTTTGATTTTTGAATGATTAAATGGAGAATGATGTTCACTGTGCAAATGTGCACAACAACTGGTGATTTTAATGAGCTATCTGGGACACTAGCCATTGTAATTGGTTACCCAATTTGATCATGCTGAAAATGAATTGAAATCATACACAAAAATGAGGAAGTCTCTCTCTGCTTGTTTATTTCATCGTCATTTGTTAATTTTATTTACTTACTTTCCTCTTAGATACCACAGTATTGTTTCTTTGTAGGCACCACAGTGCTAAATTGTTAATATAATTGTTTTAGAGAAGGACCAAAATTGTATGATATTGTCATATGATGTACAAAATAACCTAGATGTTCATAGCAAGAGTGGTATGTGCCAAATAACCCATAGAAAAATGTTCTGTTCTCTGACAATCATTTCATGTCCAAGGGGCTTGCATTTGCTGTCATAGATTTTTTTTTCTTTTCTTATTACGCTCTTATATATTTGATTTCAGAAGTGTGTGTATGTATTTATTTCTGGTTGTTATGTCATGACTGGAGGAATGAAAATGAAGAAAAGTCATTTTATCCCTCCCGTCTTGTTGCTGAAGGAATGAACGCCTATCAGAACACGAGGGAGATTCTGAATCTCTGGTTTTGATGCGTTAGTGTGCCAAAATGGAAAGAACCCATGAAATTAACTGTCTTTATTTATAGTGGAAAAAATAGTCGTAGTTAGTTTTAGATCCTATTTGGCATTGTAACGTCCTGCAGTGTTTTTTTGTTTTGTTTTTTTACTGAATGTGTCTCGTTCAAATTGGTTAAAGTACTTGGGGGTGGGGGTGGGGGCAGGCTTGGACAACAGTTACTATGAATGTCAGAAAAAGGGCATTACATTGTCACATTATTGAATCTGACTAGTTTCCATCACATCAAGCTCCCTTTCCCTCTGTTTCTCATTTAATAGATTTAGTATATCCAACAAATTAAATGTCCTATATCACATGGTCCAAAAGTCTAAAACACAGTCACATCTGCATGAACATCTGGTCATGCATGAAGGAAGGCAAAAAGACTCATAAAACCAAAAGAAGAGAGTAAAGTAAACCACAGATAGTATTAAAATGGACATCATATTTCTGCTGGTTGGTCCTGCCAACATGTGTAAAGAAAAGTCTAGTTGATTCTGGACAGGAAAAACAGAAACATTTGATTATGAGTTTAACATTACGCTATATTCCCTGTTCATACTGAAAACTCATTCCATGTGGTCCACAAGGTAGCTATGTCATGGAGGGCAAGAGTCATTTACTGTAGATAACTGTAGATAGCTGCAGGAGGCGGGGGGATTGAGTATTGTTGATCATCATTGCCTTGGTCCTTCTTGTGAACTAGGGCTTTGAGAACTAGGCCTGATGCTGTATTTTTCAAACTAGCACTTAAACCATGTGGGTCTAAGCCATATATTGATCAGGCTTAGGTCTCCAAAGCTTACAACACAGATCAGTTTTCTGACCAGATTCACTTTCAGTCGATGAGCAACTTGTGCTTGACATGGAGAGATATTAAAAAAAAATTCTGAAACGGAAGCACTGTAATTTTTCTTCAGGACAGCAGGTGGTGGTGTGATGCTAGGACTGCTGCATCATCTCATTTTTCTAAAGACAAAAGTCTTTTTTTCTTCTCTTCTCTTTCTTCTTCTTTCTTTTTTTTTTTTTTTTTTTTTACAATTCTACTGAATGAGATGTCATTCATGGTTAACACATTGTTTTCCAACTTGTGGTTATAAAAATGTAAAGACTTGGGTCGCTAAGTTTTTTAGGTCGACTATATGTAGTAATTCATGTCATGGACTACTGTAATAAGTACGCGCTGTGTAAAGCAAAGGAATTGAAGGCATTGAAGTATTCCATTTTGCCAACTTCAGAAAGTATTCTGGCAGATGGTCGCTGAAGTATATTTCAGCATAATAGAACATGGTTGCTGTTTTCCCCCCACTGTTACAGGAGAAGGTTAAAATATACATATTGTTTCTTTTTAACTGTATAGTATTTTAAAGAATGATAAACAATGGTGCATTTGTCTGAAGAAAAAAAATCATTGAAAAATATGGGTTTAAATGGATGGTGCTTGTTTTGTTTGAATCTGAGTTGTATATCGCCTCTGTTATGTTTATTGAAAACAAACAAAAAAAGATATTGTGCATGACGTGTTTAGCAGTCATAATGATGTCCATTTGTGAAATGTGTATCAAATCGAAAAAAAGAAAAAAAAGAAAAAAAGAAAAGAAAAAAACAAATCCGTAGATGCACTTATTGTACATGTGGTTAGGTTAGTAGGTTTGACTTCAAGTTCTTGACTGCCTTACAGATGTTTGGGCAGGTGGCTCTGAAATACATAGTAAAGACTTGTGGGAGAAGACGTAATGAAAAACAATAAAGGATTGTAGAATAATATTGAACAATTCTGAAATTGCAGTTCTTTTGATGCTTGTGATTATTGAAGATGTACTTTAGAGAAATTTCATTGAAAAGATATGACTCTGATGTTAATTCTGTAGAATAGCAATGTATACCAAATGTAATCTTTCCAATGCTATGAAGAATTTATACATGAAATTGATATGCAATAAAACCTGTGTGCTTTTTAAATGAGAAGTCCACTGTGTATTTGTGAACTGCAAGAGAATCAGCAAAGGTTGACACCTCAAGTGTTTTCTTGAATGGTGATGTCACAGAGGCCATGACGGATGCTAAATGTTAAAGAAATATCAAAGTGCTGCAAAGATATCTACTTAATATTTTACACAAATGTAAGCAGTTAAGATTATGATGATACATTCTCTTATCTGAAATTTTGGATTAGTATTTATCCAACATATTCATAATTTACTGTAGTACATAATCATCAGAACATATTAATGTACTGCTACACAGTGGGACAGAGGGAATATTCACAACACATGACCATACAAGTGTGAAGGAAGGAAACAAGGAAGGAAGGAAGTTTCTGCTAAATAAAGTAAAAACCAGTGTGAATGACTGTTTCAGGAAGTAAAGCAAATTTTATATCAACATACACTGATACACCTCTGCAGTGTGTGCACAGCTATAATACAGTGAATGAAAACAGAGTGTTTCCTGCTCACATGGTGAAAAGCAGATGACCGCTGAAGGTGCTATGGTGATTTTCACTGTCAAAAATCCTGTTGTAGGCCCACAGACGCAAAAAGACAACATCCCCCACCTCTAACAGCAGCGTGGCAGCATTAGCAGTAGATCCATACTGTCCTGTCTGATACTCATACGCAGTAAAAATATGCTGTCCATTCTTGACCAGCACAACAGATGAACCATGTGAAGGATGTCCACGTGCACCTATATAGAACTCAAAGTGGTAAACTCCTCTCACTGGTGCAACGAAAAAACCTGTGGGAGATATTTCCAGTTAATATTAGTGGGAAAATGTTTGTTGCAAGATCTGTCAACCAGGTTAAAGTAAAGACAGCAAAAATCTAAATAATATTTGTGAACTTGAATACCTGATTCTGGATTGTAGGCATTTCCAATATTTGTAACAACATTTCTGAAGACCAGATGAGTGTGTGTGTTAAATGGTCCCACAGTTCCTGAGCCTGAAGCCAGCAGAGAGGCAGAGAAGGCCACCTGTTTGGCTGAGAGGGATTTATACTCAGTTTTACAGTAAGTGGGTATTTATTTGGTAGTTGTTATAATACAGCTTGTTTCCAAATGTACAAACCTTTACTTTCTCCCTTCAGTGCCTCCACCTGGTTTTCTGTCACATTTGTTCTGGCTTTAATGAGGGTCAGTTCTTCTGATTGTGCTGAAAATCAGGTTAATAAAATAAATAAATAAAATGAAACAATATCGATGAGAAATAGACAATAACATGACAGTTTTCCACTAAAAACATGCATTGTTGAAATAAATGTCATAACTGCCCACATGTCAGTTTAATGCATTCTCATTTATTTACTATTTATTTATTATATATGTGATGGGGAAACCAGAGTTTCAGTCAGGTTGGTAGCTCTTGAACACTCCCTGGGTTAAAGCCAAACCCCCTCTACTCCACCCTGATTAGCCTGAGGGCATTTAAGTCACCTGTGACCTCAGGACTCTCTCTTTGTCTGTCTCTGGCTGTTGTGTGGGCTTCTTTGACTTTGAGGTAAAAAGAGTCACTAGTTTAAACATTACTTTAAATCACCGATATGTAGTGACCAGGTTGCAATTGTTTGCCACAGCTCTCCTCTCTCTCTCCTCTGGTCCTACTGGTGTCTGCATCCACTAATGAATAAATGAAGGTATGTTGTGAACTGTGGATGCCCGATCTGATGTAGAGTGGTGCTAACATGAATTTCTCGTCTTTTTATAGTTTTCCAATGTTGTAGGTGCTCTTTAGCCTGTACCTGGGTTAGCCGGTGCACCTTTATTAAAGGTATGTGGTTTTGACCTGTAAACAGATATTGATTGGATATCATTGAAATGTTTGGTTTTTATTATTAACTCACCTTTTTTGAATTTATAGGTCATTGTCAGCTGCTGTTTTGCCTTGCTTTTAGAGTTGCCTTTATGGTTATTTCTTATTTTAGTTTGGACCAACTGGTGTTTTGTTGCTTGTATTAATGTTTGTTTTGTTTCCTTTCTTTTAGTGGCAGTAGTCGACTCATAGTGGAGGCTAGTCACGATAGTGGTTCCCTTCACCGTTTGTAGTGTTAAAGTTCACCGGGACACAGTTGTAGTGTACACCATTTGCAGTGATTGCCGTGAGCACGCGTGGTGGGTAAGTTGTTGCACCCCTGGAACACACCCTTAGGTAGGCTGCCTCCTTGTAGTTGGCTTCTGTCCACTCCTTTTTGTTAATTTCAGAATAAATGCCAACGAAAATAGTAGTTTTATAAAATAATCTCTTGTTAATAATAAAATTTGTTATACTTTTGTAGTTTGATTCCCCTTTTTCTTGTGTCACTAATCCCCCTTCTATTACAGATATTTCCAGTTATTAATTAATTAATTTGAAATAAATAAATTTGGCTTTCTTTCTAAAACACGTCTCTGTCTTGTCTTAGTATACGAACTTGCGTTCCCTGTGAGAGCACTGAGGTCTTTTCATAAGATATTTCCTGGGGTGAAATTCCCCAGGTGGCGTTGTCTGGTCAGGTTCTGGTGGTCTCCAGCCCCACCTTCACCCCGCCACATATATAGTGGCGAGGAGAATTAAATAACCATGACAGTTTTCCTGAAGGTTTGCATTTACCAGTAAAAACATGCATTGTTGTAATAAATGTCATGCTTCGTTGAGAATGCCTGCCTGGTTGTACTTAGAAAATTCTAGCTGATTGTGCTTTTATAACTTTCAATATGTAATTTTGACGTAAATGTTGTACATTGCATGAAATATAACTTGAAACTGTTGCTTCAGCTTTTCCATACCAGTCTTTTGCAACTCTTGCTGACATGACTTGTCTTACTCTTTCACTGCTTGACTTATCACTTTACCTTCGTTCTCTCTCTGTAAGTGCCTTATCTCCACCTTCTGTTCAGCCAACAAGGCGCTCATCTCTCTCAGCACAGCGTGAATGTCTCCTGGGCAAACGTGTTGAGGGTCCGAGATGTTTGCTGGTCTCTTTCCTTGTGATTCCGTCTGCTCTCCCTGTGGAATAATTTCACTGTTGGACAATTGGACAGTTTGAAGCTCTGCTGTGGAGAGAGAGCAGATCAGCAGCAGCAGCGGGAAAATCATTGTCACCTCCATCGTCGGTCTAGCTGTCTGCTTTGTTCAGCTTTGGAGTTTCTGTTCTACTCCCAGCCTTAAATAGTGTCTTAACCTGGCAGGTAGGTAGGTAGGTTGGTAGAATATTGTTACTCTTATTTTGTCACTTATCTTGTGTTACTGTGATTTGGATCATCCCATCTGTGCACTTGTATATCTGGATGATTGGTTTGCTTTTGCATTTGGTCCATTCTGGGATTACAAATGAATTAGTAAAGTTGCATCTCATTATGTCTTTCAAAGGTTAAAACAGCTGATTAAAACTGCCTTCAGACAGCTCAGTTACTGAACAACTTGATCCTATATAGATGCTGAGGGAGTGGAGAGACAAAAAAGCAAAGAAAGAACTTGTCATTTCCAACTGTTCAAACATGTATGACATACTCAGGTATTGACGTCCCCCAGGCCGAGATAAACCAGGACTTAAAGGAAGAGAAGTTTTAAAAACAAATTATCTCTCTTTGTTTACTCAATAAATCAGGTTGACAAAGTCATAAAACATGATATCAGCCTTAGCTGACCTGAGGGACCTTGACAAAACAATACTCTAATATTTACATCCGGCAGATAAGGTGAACTCTGGTGGGAATTAGATTCAGGTGATCTGGTGTAATAAATGGACTGGTCTACAGATATATAGACATTTTTAACATGTCTCTTTCACAGGAAACAGTCCCTCGCATCTTCAAATCCTCTGTTATAGTTTTTCTTTTTTTTAGGATCCCCATTAGCACCTCTACCTGTTCTCACTCTCTGTAATATGAACCTCCCTTCTTGTTCGATAACTATGTTGGGAAAAATGGGAGTGTAGTTTGTCATACAATAATTTTGGTACTTGTGTCACAAGTGTATTTCTTAAAAAAATTCAGCAAAGCACAAGTAGACCTATGTCTTAAAGGTATCCAGTCCAAACTATCATACATGCTGCTGGTCACATTAGTTCGATAAGAACATAATAGAGCGCAACATGCAGCTTTGTTTTGAGCAACTTGTAATTTCCTCAAGTTCTTAACAGAAGTACTTGACCAAATTACTAAACAATAATCAAGTTGCGATAAAACCAAGCAAAACCTTCTTCCTGACATCTGGAGATAGAAAATTAGAAATTGTTTTCACTACTGACACTCCTCTTCCCATTTTGCCAACTACAGTATCGATTTGTTTGGACCACGACAAATTATGATCCAGAGTTACATCCAACAAATTTGTCTACACTCAGCGTTGCTGAAAAAACCCAGAGCATCCTCAGAGACAAACACCTTACCAACCAGCTCATGCTCTGTTTCAGTGGTGGACTCTGGCTACAACCTGAGACACTGCAGGCCAGTGAGCATCAGTGCTCACAGGGCTCGCCTCCATAAAAGCTTTTTTCCATCCCCTGTCAGACTATAGTGGCACAGGACATAAAGGAGGGATTGAATTACATCAGTCCATAACCAGTGGTCAAGGCTCCAACACTCAGGGGTTGGCAGGTTAGACTTCATACAACACGACTAGCTCTGGATCAAGTTAGGTTTAGCTAAAGTTGAAGAGATTTTGTTGTTGTTTTGCACCAAATGAAGTAAAACTCAAGAAATATTTTTAAAATGTATTTTACTTATTTATTTGTTTTTTTTACATGTCTTATGTATATTTGATTTATACAAACAGTTTACATTGAAAATGCACTTACTT
Organism: Decapterus maruadsi; assembly: GCA_030347415.2. Lineage (NCBI taxonomy): Eukaryota > Metazoa > Chordata > Actinopteri > Carangiformes > Carangidae > Decapterus > Decapterus maruadsi. The sequence continues at coordinate 15,544,846 of CM064899.1, forward strand.
TTTTCATCAAAGGAACATTTTACAATCTGTTACATATTATATTTTATTATTTACATTTCATTATACAGTATAAACAGATGCTAAATGTTCAAGATATCAGAAAATTGCTGCAAAGATATCTTCTGTATTTTACACAAATGTAAGCACTTAAGATTATGATGATACATTCTCTTATACATCTGAAATATTGTCTTAGTATTTATCCAACATATTCATAATTTAGTAATCAATCCAAGCATATTATTGTACTGTGGAACAGAGGGACAGAGGGAATATTCACACATGACCATTCAAGTGTGAAGGACCACACAGTAAGATGACTACTCTACTCCAGGAAGTAAAGCAAATTTTATATCAACATACACTGATACACCTCTGCAGTGTGTGCACAGCTATGACACAGTGAATGAAAACAGAGTGTTTCCTGCTCACATGGTGAAAAGCAGATGACCGCTGAAGGTGCTATGGTGATTTTCATTGTCAAAAATCCTGGAGTTGGAATACAGCTTCAAAAACACAACATCTCCCACCTCTAACAGCAGCGTGGCAGCATTACCAGTGGATCCATACGGTCCTGTCTGATACTCAAGTGCAATAACAATATGCTGTCCGTTCTTGACGAGCCCAACAGCTGAACCATGTGAAGGATGTCCATGTGCACCTATATAGAACTCAAAGCGGTAAACTCCTCTCACTGGTGCAATGAAAAAACCTGTGGGAAATATTGTCCGTTAATATTAGTGGGAAAATGTTTGTTGCAAGATCTGTCAACCAGGTTAAAGAAAAGACAGCAAAAATCTAAATAATATTTGTGAACTTGAATACCTGATTCTGGGTTGTAGGCATTTCCAATATTTGTAACAACGTATCTGAAGATCAGAGGAGTGTGTGTGTTAAATGGTCCCATAGTTCCTGAGCCTGAATCCCGCAGAGAGGCAGAGAAGGCCACCTGTTTGGCTGAGAGGGATTTATACTCAGTTTTACAGTAAGTGGGTATTTATTTGGTAGTTGTTATAATACAGCTTGTTTCCAAATGTACAAACCTTTACTTTCTCCCTTCAGTGCCTCCACCTGGTTTTCTGTTACATTTGTTCTGGCTTTAATGAGGGTCAGTTCTTCTGATTGTGCTGAAAATCAGGTTAATAAAATAAATAAATAAAATGAAACAATATCGATGAGAAATAGACAATAACATGACAGTTTTCCACTAAAAACATGCATTGTTGAAATAAATGTCATGCTTCGTTGAGAATGCCTGTCTGGTATAAATGTATTTAGAAAATTTTACTTGATGGAGCTATCATTTTCAATATGAAATTTTGACTTAAATGTTTTTCATTGCATAAAATATACCTTGAAACTGTTGTTTCAGCTTTTCCATAGCAGTCTTTTGCAACTCCAGTTCTCTCAGTTGAGCTGCTTGTGCTATAAAAAAACCCCCAACAACAACAAACAAACAACAACTGACTCAATGTTAAGACAAAGTACAGGCAAAGCATTTCCATTCGTTGTGTATGAGCTGCTGTTAAGTGTCATTTTTTCTTCTTTTCCATACCAGTCTTTTGCAACTCCAGTTCTCTCAGTTGAGCTGCTTGTGCAACAGAAAAAAGGAAGAAAAAGACTCAATGTAAAGATATAGTACAGACAAACATTTATGTCCTTTATGAGCTGCTGTAGCATGTCATAGGCCTATTTTAAAAAGGCATATTACATTATTTGTTTTACTCTTTCACTGCTTGACTTATCACTTTACCTTCATTCTCTCTCTGCAAGTGCCTTATCTCCACCTTCTGTTCAGCCAACAAGGCGCTCATCTCTCTCAGCACAGCGTGGATGTCTTCTGGGCAAACGTGTTGAGAGTCAGAAGTGTTTGCTGTTGTCCTTCCTTGTGATTCTGTTTTCTCTCCCTGTGGAATAATTTCATTGTTGGACAGTTGGGAAGTTTGAAGCTCTGCTGTGGAGTGAGAGCAGATCAGCAGCAGCAGGAAAATAATTGTCACCTCCATTGCTTTGTTCAGCTTTGGAGTTTCTGTACTAATCCCAGCCTTAAATAGTGTCTTAACCTGATCAATCATTATCAGGAATTATGTCATATTTGTGTGTCACTGGCATCCCTCCTTGTAGGTATATTGTTACTCTTATTTTGTCACTTATCTTGAGTTACTGTGATTTGGATCATCCTAGCTGTGCACTTCCATGTCTGGATGATTGATTTGCTTTTGCATTTGCTTTTCCATTCTGGGATTACACATGAATTAAGTAAAGTTGCATCTCATTTTGTCGTTCAAAGGTTAAAACAGCTGATTAAAACTGCCTTCAGACAGCTCAGTTACTGGACAACTTCATCCTATATAGATGCTGAGGGAGTGGAGAGAAAAAAAACAAAGAAAGAACTTGTCATTTCCAAGTGTTGACATACTCAGGTACTGGCGTCTCCCAGGCCAAGATTAACCAGGACTTAAAGGAAGAGAAGTTTTAAAAACAAATTATCACTCTTTGCTTCCTCAATAAATCAGGTTGAAGTCATGAAACATGATATCAGCCTTAGCTGACCTGAGTGACCTTGACAAAACAACACTTAATATTTACATCTACATCCGGCAGATAAGGTGAACTCTGGTGGGAATTAGTTTCAGGTGATCTGGCGTAATACTGTAAATAGACTGTGCATTTATGGTACAAGCCCTAGTCTACAGATATATAGACATTTTTAACATGTCTCTTTCAGATGAAAAGGTCCCTTGCATCTTCAAATCCTCTGTTATAGTTTTTCTTTTTTTTAGGATCCCCATTAGCACCTCTACCTGTTCTCACTCTCTGTAATATGAACCTCCCTTCTTGTTCGATAACTATGTTGGGGAAAATGGGGGTGTAATTTGTCATACAGTAATTTTGGTACTTGTGTCACAAGTGTATTTCTTTAAAAAATTCAGCAAAGCACAGGTAGACCTATGTCTTAAAGGTAACCAGCCCAAACTATCATACATGCTGGTCACATTAGTTCGATAAGAACATAATAGAGCGCAACATGCAGCTTTGTTTTGAGCAACTTGTAATTTCCTCAAGTTCTTAACAGAAGTACTTGACCAAATTACTAAACAATAATCAAGTTGCGATAAAACCAAGCAAAACCTTCTTCCTGACATCTGGAGATAGAAAATTTGAAATTATTTTCACTACTGACACTCCTCTTCCCATTTTGCCAACAACAGTATTGATTTGTTTGGACCACGACAAATTATGATCCAGAGTTACACCCAACAAATTTGTCTACACTCAGCGTTGCTGAAAAAACCCTGAGCATCCTCAGAGACAAACACCTTACCAACCAGCTCATGCTCTGTTTCAGTGGTGGAGACACTGTAGGCCAGTGAGCATCAGTGCTCACAGAGCTCACCTCCATAAAAGCTTTTTTCCATGCAGTGTCAGACTATAGTGGCACAGGACATAAAGGAGGGATTGAATTACATCAGTCCATAACCAGTGGTCAAGGCTCCAACACTCAGGGGTTGGCAGGTTAGACTTCATACATAAATAGCTCTGGATCAAGTTAGATTTAGCTAAAGTTGAGGAGATTTTGTTGTTTTGCACCAAATGAAGTAAAACTCAAGAAATATTTTTAAAATGTATTTTACTTATTTATTTATTTATTTTTACAGATCTTATGTATATTTGATTTATACAAACAGTTTACATTGAAAATGCACTTACTTTTTTCATCAAAGGAACATTTTACAATCTGTTATATATTATATTTTTATATTTACATTTCATTATATAAACAGATGCTAAATGTTTAAGATAAATATATCCAGAAAATTGCTGCAAAGATATCTTCTGTATTTTACACAAATGTAAGCAGTTAAGATTATGATGATACATTCTCTTATACATCTGAAATTTTGTCTTAGTATTTATCCAACATATTCATAATTTAGTACATAATCAATCCAAGCATATTAATGTACTGCTACACAGTGGGACAAAGGGAATATTCACAGACCATTCAAGTGTGGAGGACACACAGTAAGATGACTACTCTACTCCAGGAAGTAAAGCAAATTTTATATCAACATACACTGATACACCTCTGCAGTGTGTGCACAGCTATGATACAGTGAATGAAAACAGAGTGTTTCCTGCTCACATGGTGAAAAGCAGATGACCGCTGAAGGTGCTATGGTGACTTTCACTGTCATAAATTCTGGTGTTGGACCACAGACGCAAAAACACAACATCTCCCACCTCTAACAGCAGCGTGGCAGCATTACCAGTAGATCCATACTGTCCTGTCTGATGCTCCCATGCAATAAAAATATGCTGTCCGTTCTTGACCAGCACAGCACCTGAAGCATATGAAGGATGTCCATGTGCACCTATATAGAACTCAAAGTGGTAGACTCCTCTCACTGGTGCAATGAAAAAACCTGTGGGAGATATTGCAAGTTAATATTAGTGGGAAATTGTTTGTTGCAAGATCTGTCAACCAGAAATAAATACAGCAAAAATCTAAATAATATTTGTGAACTTGAATACCTGATTCTGGGTTGTAGGCATTTCCAATATTTGTAACAATGTTTCTGAAGACCAGAGGAGTGTGTGTGTTAAATGGTCCCACAGTTCCTGAGCCTGAAGCCAGCAGAGAGGCAGAGAAGGCCACCTGTTTGGCTGAGAGAGAAATATACTCAGTTTTACAGTAAGTGGGTATTCATTTGGTAGTTGTTATAATACAGCTTGTTTCCAAATGTACAAACCTTTACTCTCTCCCTTCAGAGCTTCCACCCGGTTTTCTGTGACATTTACGCTGGCTTTAATGAGGGTCAGTTCTTCTGATTGTGCTGAAATCAGGTTAATAAAATAAATAAATAAAATGAAACATGGCGAGGAGAAATAAATAACAATATGACAGTTTACCACTAAAAATATGCATTGTTGAAATAAATGTCATGCTTCGTTGAGAATGACTGCCTGGTATAAATGCATTTAGAAAATTCTAATTGATGGAGCCTTTATCATTTTCTATATGAAATTTTGAGATAAATGTTTTTCATTGCATAAAATATACCTTGAACCTGTTGCTTCAGACCAGTCTTTTGCAACTCCAGTTCTCCCAGTTGAGCTGCTTGTGCTATTAAAAAAAAGAAAAGAAAAGAAAAAGACTAAATGTAAAGACAGGAAACCATTTATGTCATTTGTGTATGAGCAGCTGTGGCGTGTCATTAGGCCTATTTTAAAAAGGCATTGGTTCCCACTTTGTCTTATTCTTGCACTGCCTGACTTATCATTTTACCTTCATTCTCTCTCTGCAAGTGCCTTATCTCCACCTTCTGTTGGAATGTTGGAATGTACAAACCTTTACTCTCTCCCTTCAGAGCCTCCACCTGGTTTTCTGTCACATTTGTTCTGGCTTTAATGAGGTTCAGTTCTTCTGATTGTGCTGAAAATCAGGTAAATAAAAATAAATGAATAAAATGAAACAATGGGAGAAATAAACAACAACATGATCGACTAAAAACATGCATTGTTGAAATGTCATTTTAACTGCCCACATGTCAGTTTAATGCATTATCATTTATTTATTTATTTATTTGGTTCCTACCTGCCCTTTAATGGAGGCGGACACATTGTTTGTATTTGTTTCTACATGGTACCACTTTAGCGACACACCACCTGGCAGAGAGACCCCAAGGGGGTGGATCGGACTACAGTCGGCCATATTGAAACGGGCAACTTGCCTCTGACTCTGGCTGCAGGTAGATAGGTGATCCAGTCATCTTCACTAAAAAAAACAATTTATAACTCTGTGAAAAATTAATCAGTAGCTATTACTTTAACTATTCGCATAATGTCACTATAATGTTACCTTTACAAAAAAAAGTAGGCTACATGATTAAAATTATCCGTGATTTTGAATATGTTGCATCATAACTGCATAGACGTTCATAAAAAATCAAACCGTTTTGAAATCGGACAAAAACTGAGTAAGTTCTGGTCATTATAGCAGAACATGCACCATAGGCTTATAATGCTCTGAGGGAGAGAGTTGCCCGTTCCAAGATGGCCGCCGTTCTGACTACGTTGTGTCAGGGCCGTGGGGGAAAACAGACCGTTCCTCCCATAGACATACATGTAAAAACGCGGCATTTTAAACCTTTGTTTAACGCTTGTCCGCCGTCATGTCTTAGTTTGAATCACATGTATATGCTGACAAAGAGCTATTAAAAAACTCATCATGATCTGGGATGATTGTTGTGCATACATTTTAAAATATTAGGTCTTTCACAGCCATAGCCTACACCGACTCGGCAGGGTCGGCAACCCAGGAAACTTCACTTCCGGTCAGAGCCATTACACGTTTCGGTAAGATCAGAGACGTTCAGATATAAAAGTTCAGGTTGTGGTTTTTGAATTCATTTGCGGTGCATAATGGTACACAACAACTCAGGCAGCGTCTCCGAGTGTCTAGAGCTGGGGCCAGCGGCGACCAAGAGAGCGCCCACTTAAACGTCAGAGCCGTGGGGGAAGACAAATATGACTGACTGTGAAAGACCTAATATTTTAAAATGCATGGACAACAATCGACCCAGATCGTGATGAGTTTTTTAAAATAAAGCCCTTTGTCAGCACAAGTGATTCAAACTAAGACATGACGACGAACAAGCGTTAGACAAAGGTTTAAAATGCCGCCTTTTCACATGTATCTCTATGGGGGAAACGGTTTGTTTTCCCCCACATCTCTGACCGGAAGTGACGTTTCCTTGGTTGCCGACTCTGTCTATGCCAAGGGAGAAACAACACGGTCGGTTGTCTCCACACTCAGTAAAGCTACTGTAAAGGTAAAGAGTTACGACATTAAATGTAAAGAAAGTAGACGAAGACAGAAGATAAGACAAGACTCAGCCCTTTTGGTAGTGTGCAGCCTACGAAGTGTGTTTTATTGTGTATTTGTGTAATTACATTAAGCTGCAAGCTCTGAATTAGCACATGTATTTACAAGATTGTTTGTTTACTTTCATTTTCTTTAGTTCTCACGGGTCGTCACACATTTATGACAGTGTCATGACACTCTTATGACGGTAGTGTCAAGTAAAGTGTTACAGATTGTTTGTTTACTTTCATTTTCTTTAGTTCTCACGGGTCGGTCGGTGACTGTGAATAAACCCTGTTTTTAAACGAGCTCGGGTCTCATGCTTTACTACCGAGAGGAGCAGGAGCTACAGTCATGCTTCGTTGAGAATGCCTGCCTGGTATAAATGCATTTAGAAAATTCTAGATGATTGAGCTTTTATTATTTTCAATATGTAATTTTGACATAAATGTTTTTCATTGCATAAAATATACCTTGAAACTGTTGTTTCAGCTTTTCCATACCAGTCTTTTGCAACTCCAATTCTCCCAGTTGAGCTGCTTGTGCTATAAAAAAAAAAAAGGACTGAATGTAAAGACTTGGTACAGGCAAACATGTATGTCCCTTGTGTATGAGCTGCATCATTACTGTAGGCCTGTTTAAAAAAGGCATTGGTTTGTGCTTCCATCATTTATCTTATTCTTTCACTGCCTGACTTCTGACTCTCTTGAACATCATGGCTGCTCCTGAGAAACGAACATAACACAAGGGTAAAAATATAGCCTACCTTGAACCTGTTGCTTCAGACCAGTCTTTTGTAATTCCAACTCTCTTAGTTGAGCTGCTTGTGCTGTAAAAAAAAAAAAAACAACAACAACAAAACCAAACAAATGACTCAATGTTAAGACAAAGTACAGGCAAAACATTTCCGTTCTTTGTAAACTGAAAATGCAGAAAATGCTATGTAAACTGTTAATTCTTACCTTTTCTATTCTACTCTTTTATTGTTTTCTACCTGCCCAGGGACTACAGATGGAAAGTAGCTAGTAAGCTAAATCTGGTACAAAGCATCTCTTCTCATCTTGAGACTAATGTTATTTTGTACGTTGTCCCTGTTACAAATAAACTTATTAAACTAAACTTTGTGTGTGAGCTGCTGCGGCGTGTAATTTTTTTTCTTTTCCATACCAGTCTTTTGCAACTCCAGTTCTCTCAGCTGAGCTGCTTGTGCTACAAAAAACAAGAAGAAAAAGACTAAATGTAAAGACTTGCTACAGGTAAACATTTATGTCCTTTGTGTATGAGCTGCTGTGGCATGTCATAGGCCTATTTTAAAAAGGTATTGGTTCCCACTTACATTATTTGTTTTACTCTTTCACTGCTTGACTTATCACTTTACCTTCGTTCTCTCTCTGCAAGTGCCTTGTCTCCACCTTCTGTTCAGCCAACAAGGCGCTCATCTCTCTCAGCACAGCGTGGATGTCTCCTGGCCAAATGTGTTGAGGGTCCGAGGTGTTTGCTGGTCTTTTTCCTTGGGATTCTGTTTGCTCTCCCTGTGGAATAATTTCATTGTTAGACAGTTTGAAGCTCTGCTGTGGAGAGAGAGCCGACCAGCAGCAGCAGCAGCGGGAAAATAATTGTCACCTCCATTGTCGGTCTAGCAGTCTGCTTTGTTCAGCTTTGGAGTTTCTATTCTAATCCCAGCCTTAAATAGTGTCTTGACCTGATCAATCATTATCAGAAATTATAGGTAGGAAGGCAGGACGGCAGGAAGGTAAGTAGGTAGGTAGGTAGAATATTGTTACTCTTATTTTGTCACTTATCTTGTGTTACTGTGATTTGGATCATCCTATCTGTGCACTTTTATATCTGGATGATTGGTTTGCTTTTGCATTTGGTCCATTCTGGGATTACAAATGAATTAGTAAAGTCCCATCTCATTTTGTCTTTAAAAGACTAAAACAGCACAGCTGATTAAAACTGCCTTCAGACAGCTCAGTTACTGAACAACTTCATCCTATATACGTAGATGCTGAGGGAGTGGAGAGACAAAAAAACAAAGAAAGAAACAAACAAAGAACTTGTCATTTCCAACTGTTGACATACTCAGGTATTGCCGAGATAAACCAGGACTTTAAGGGAGAGAAGTTTTAAAAACAAATTATCTCTCTTTGCTTCCTCAATAAATCAAGTTGGCAAAGTCATAAAACATTATATCACCCTTAGCTGAGCTGAGGGGCCTTGACAAAACAACACTCTCCAATTTACATCCAGCAGATAAGGTGAACTCTGGTGGGAATTAGTTTCAGGTGATCTGGCGTAATAATGTAAATGGACTGTGCATTTATGGAACAAGCCCTGGTCTATATAGACATTCTTAACATGTCTCTTTCAGATGAAAAGGTCCCTCGCATCTTCAAATCCTCTGTTATAGTTTTTCTTTTTTTAGGATCCCCATTAGCACCTCTACCTGTTCTCACTCTTGGTATTATGAACCTCCCTTCTGATGTACTTCTTGTTTGATAACTATGTTGGGCAAAATGGGAGTGTAGTTTGTCATACATTTTACATTTCACATTATTGTGTCACAAGTGTATTTCTCAAAAAAAAAAATCAGCAAAGCACAGGTAGACCTATGTCTTACAGGGAGCCAGCCCAAACTATCATACATGCTGGTCACATTAGTTCGATAAGAACATAATAGAGCGCAACGTGCAGCTTTGTTTTGAGCAACTTGTAATTTCCTCAAGTTCTTAACCAAAGTACTTGACCAAATTACTAAACAATAATCAAGTTGCGATAAAACCAAAAATTCAAAACCTGCTTCCTGACATCTGGAGATAGAAAATTTGAAATTGTTTTCACTACTGACACTCCTCCCGGCATCAAGTTAGTTTTAGCTAAAGTTGAGGAGATTTTGTTGTTTTGCACCAAATTAAGTAAAAATCAAGAAATATTTTTAAAATGTATTTTACTTATTTATTTGTTTATTTATTTTTACATATCTTATGTGTATTTGATTTATACAAACAGTTTACATTGAAAATGCACTTACGTTTTTCGTCAAAGGAACATTTTACAATCTGTTACATATTATATTTGTATATTTACATTTCATTATATAAACAGATGCTAAATGTTAAAGATAAATATATCCAGAAAATTGCTGCAAAGATATCTTCTGTATTTTACACAAATGTAAGCAGTTAAGATTATGATGATACATTCTCTTATACATCTGAAATATTGGCTTAGTATTTATCCAACATATTCATAATTTAGTACATAATCAATCCAAGCATATTAATGTACTGCTACACAGTGGAACAGAGGGAATATTCACAACACATGACCATTCAAGTGTGAAGGACCACACAGTAAGATGACTACTCTACTCCAGGAAGTAAAGCAAATTTTATATCAACATACACTGATACACCTCTGCAGTGTGTGCACAGCTATGATACAGTGAATGAAAACAGAGTGTTTCCTGCTCACATGGTGAAAAGCAGATGACCACTGAAGGTGCTATGGTGATTTCCATTGTCAAAAATTCTGGTGTTGGTATACAGCTTCAAAAACACAACATCTCCCACCTCTAACAGCAGCGTGGCAGCATTAGCAGAAGACACAAAGTGGTCTGTCTGATGCTCCCATGCAATAAAAATATGCTGTCCGTTCTTGATGAGCAAAACACCTGAAGGATGTGAAGGATGTCCATGTGCACCTATATAGAACTCAAAGCGGTAGACTCCTCTCACTGGTGCAACGAAAAAACCTGTGGAAGATATTGGCAGTTAGTGGGAAATTGTTTGTTGTAAGATCTGTCAACCAGAAATAAAGACAGCAAAAATCGAAATAATATTTGTGAACTTGAATACCTGATTCTGGGTTGTAGGCATTTCCAATATTTGTAACAACGTTTTTGAAGGCCAGAGGAGTGTGTGTGTTAAATGGTCCCATAGTTCCTTCACCTGAAGCCAGCAGAGAGGCAGAGAAGGCCACCTGTTTGGCTGAGAGGGATTTATACTCAGTTTTACAGTAAGTGGGTATTCATTTGGTAGTTGTTATAATACAGCTTGTTTCCAAATGTACAAACCTTTACTCTCTCCCTTCAGTGCCTCCACCTGGTTTTCTGTCACATTTGTTCTGGCTTTAATGAGGGTCATTTCTTCTGATTGTGCTGAAATCAGGTTAATACAATGAATAAATAAAATGAGACAATGGCGAGGAGAAATAAACAACACCGTGAGAGTTTTCCACTTAAAACATGCATTGTTGAAATATGTCATTGTAACTGCCCACATGTCAGTTTAATGCATTCTCATTTATTTATTTATTTGGTTCCCACCTGCCTTTTAATGGAGGCGGGAGCATTGTTTGTATTTGTTTCTACACATTACCGCTTTAGCGACACACCACCTGGCAGAGAAACCCCAAGGGGGTAGATCAGACTATAGGCAGGCGTAGCTCACAGTCGGCCACATTGAAACAGGCGGCTTGCCTCTGACTCTGGCTGCAGTTACAGTGCAGGTAGATAGATGATCCAGTCATCTTCACTAAAAAAACGATTTATAACTCTGTGAAAAATTAATCAGTATGCAGCTATTACTTTAACTATTTGCATAATCTTTTTTTTTTTTATTTATCAAAATTTTATTTTGTTTTTCAAAAAGGAAATTAGAAAGACATAGTGAAATACAGGGCACAAGGGGTGTAATAAATGGACAATACTCAGACAAGACAAATAGAGTCCTTGTAACTACGTCAAACATATCATATACCCCTTGGCTATATACACAGCCCTTCATATTGTTTTTTTGTTCCTATTGGATAACACTTATACACCCACATACAGGAAATATTTTCTCCTCGGTTTACACAGAGCATACATACAGACTATACACATAAAACTCCAGTGGCTTATGGAAAAAAAATTAACTTTATTAAGGGAAGGAAAAATTCCAGAGCGGATACAACTTTAACTATTTGCATAATTTCACTATAATGTTACCTTTACAAAAAAAAAGTACATGATTAAAATTATCCGTGATTTTGAGTATGCTGCATCATAACTGCATAGACGTTCATAAAAAATCAAACTGTTTTGAAATGGGACCAAAACTGAGCAAGTTCTGGTCATTATAGCAGAACATGCACCATAGGCTTATAATGCTCTGAGGGAGAGAGTTGCCCGTTCCAAGATGGCCGCCGTTCTGCTGTGTCATTGGGCAGCAGTGGCAAGTGAGTCATCTAGTTTTCTCATATATATCTATGGAGAGACCGGTCGGGGCCGTGGGGGAAAACAAACCGTTCCCCCCATAGACAAACATGTAAAAACGTGGCATTTTAAACCTTTGTTTAACGCTTGTCCGCCGTCATGTCTTAGTTTGAATCACATGTAGCCTAGATGCTGACAAAGAGCTATATTAAAAAACTCATCACAATCTGGGTCGATTGTTGTCCGTACATTTTAAAATATTAGGTCTTTCGCAGGCATAGCCTACACCGAGTCGGCAGGGTCGGCAACCCAGGAAACTTCACTTCCGGTCAGAGCCGTTACACAGTTGGGTAAGATCAGAAGTTCAGATATAAAAGTTCAGATTGTGGTTTCTGAATTTATTTGTGGTGCAAAATTGTACACAACAACTCAGGCAGTGTCTCCGAGTGTCTAGAGCCGGCCGGCAGCGACCAAGAGAGTGCCCACTTATACGTCAGAGTTGTGGGGAAAGACAAATATGACTGACTGTGAAAGACCTAATATTTTAAAATGTACGGACAACAATCAACCCAGATCGTGATGAGTTTTTTAATATGTAGCTCTTTGTCAGCACAAGTGCTTCAAACTAAGACATGACGACGAACAAGCGTTAGACAAAGGTTTAAAATGCCGCCTTTTCACATGTATCTCTATGGGGGAAACGGTTTGTTTTCCCCCACATCTCTGACCAGAAGAAGTTTCCAGTTGCCGACTCTGTCTAATTGAATGGGACCATGGTCAAACCCACTCTTTAAAGTTATTGTAAAGGACAGAAAAAACAGTTAGACATTAAATGTAAAGAAATAAGACGAAGACAGAAGATAAGACAAGATTCAGTTTTTGGTGCAGCCTAACGTGTGTTTTATTGTGTATTTTTCCAATTACATCAAAAGCAGCATCAGCGGATTTACGACACCGCTGTTTGTAATGCCGTTAAGGCTGTTGTAGCAGCAAACCGGGCTACACCGGTCTGCTCTGCTCTACGACTTTGGAGACATTCCAGGCAACTTGAACTCTGGAGACCGTTTTGCCCAAAAATAAAGTGACTTACATGAAATCCGTCTTAATCATCACATATGGGCTCATAGTTCATTGTGGTGGTGACTGTCTGAAAAACCCTTCCCGAGCCCCACTTACCTGTCTCGGATGCTACCATGAGTGCTAGCTCCTGTCTCAGCAGCAGGCAGTTAAAATAAATAAATACTTCGGAGTGAACGTCACAGCTGGAGCCACTGGACTGATTAAATCACTGACAAGTAAAGCCCTGACCGTAATGAGGGGCATACAGCTGAACTCGATGCTAACTTTAGAAGTAGCTGCTTTAGCATCCGCACGACCCTAATCTCCATTAGCATTTGATCGGTGAATTTCAAATTTTCTCAGCTCAACAACAAGGTTTGGAGCTGACGAAACTCTGTACAGTTAAACAGTAGAGGCTCTCGTTAACGGTGAAAGTTGATCGGTCCACGGCTCCATTGCTTCACCCGCCTGACTGTGTTTGAAATTGGCTGCTGCTGCTAACATGCACAGGAGGAACTATAAAGAACTCAGCTGTGATTTAAACTAGGACCCCCAGGTGGAGTGGGGGAGTCTTTGTTCTAGTTTAAAAGTGAAACAAACTCAACATTCAAAATTAAATTAAAGAAAATGTGACTGAGGTTCATTGTAAAACATTTATTGATGTGAATGTGGTGAATTCTGTACACGTAGTGTGTGTGTAGCAAGGTAGCTCAAACCTGAAGCTTCACTTTTGTTTAAGACCAACCTGTGACGGCCAAATTAACCAGCCAATATAAACCTCTAAAACTCCCGGTCATTTAAATTTTTTTCTTCCCCCAGGATGAGGACTCATATTTGGTCCCTAGCAACGGTGGCTCTCTGCACTTATCCTAAAAACCTTTAGGTAAATTTTAACCTGACATAACTTGTTGTTGTTGCCACCAGGTAGGTACAGTTTGTCTGTCGTAAAACGACTTGTGCGCATGCGCTGGTGCAACAACATGATTGGCCTAGTTCAGCTCTGACAATGCAGGTGATTGGCTGTTGGTGAAAGTGGGCGGGACATGCGCCATCTTTGGCGTCGCAGCTTTCCCCATTCAAAACCGGTAGAGTGGTCTGTCTCCTCAATATTATAACGTCTCTGTTCAAACTAAGACATGGCGGCAAACAAGCGTTAGACAAAGGTTTAAAATGCTGCGTTTCCACATATATCTCTATGGGGGAAACGGTTTGTTTTCCCCCCCGGCTCTGACCGGAAGCGATGTTTCCTTGGTTGCCAACTCAGTCTGGGAGAAACAACACGGTCGGTCGGTAAAGTTAATGTAAAGGTAAAGAGTTACGACATTAAATGTACAGAAAGAAGGCAAAGACAGAAGATAAGACAAGATTCAGCCCTTTTGGTAGTGTGCAGCCGACGAGGTGTGTTTTATTGTGTATTTGTACATTAAAGGTACGGTATGTAAGAAATCTAAAGCAACTGGCCATAAAATCATCCTAATAATGTAACAAAGACTCGGGAATAATGTTCATATAACATACTGAACTCACCAACAACAATCCTACAGCCAAGATATTTGCATTTTAAAATAGGCCTTTTTACAAGATTGTTTGTTTATGTTTTTGAAATCATGTTTTGGCACTGGCAGCTCAGCCACCACCCCCATCATAAATCGTTGCAGTCAGCTAGACTTCCTGGTTATCTTGTGTAGCTGCAGACAAGCCAGGTTGCCAGGTTCGAGACTCACCCTCCCTGACCCTGCACTGCCATGAATAGTGATGTCTAATAAACGTATGCTTCTCCCTTTCTTTGTTAGAAACAGTTCGCATATGCATACCGAACTTTCCAAAACATTTACACAGGTGCAGGACTGAGCATTTAAGCGACAGATGGTCACCGTAGATTCCCTGTTTGCAGCACTCATGCGTGGTATGTTGGCTGTGTCACGTCATGTTTTTAATCTGTAATTATTGGTTTTATTCACTTTTGTAATCTTCCTACCAATTTTACTGGTTACAGCAGACACTTCTGATATTTTAGCAATATTCTGTAATGATGCATGTTTCCGGACAGAAAAGGAAGTCCTCTTCTCCTGCTGTCTCTGAGCTCTAGGCTCCTCTCCTCTCCCCTTTTGTTAAATACAGGTTATTTACATTGTTGACATAAGGTTACTTTGTTGTACTAAGTGTCTTCTTTAGAAACAACAGGTGGAAGGTGATGGCAGAGTTGAGAGCAAAGACCCAAGTTTGTTTGTTTGTTTTTAACTTTTCTTTTTTTCCTTGAGACTGTGCATGGATTGAGATCTTTTGGCAGGGAGCTTTCTAATGCCAGTATAGTCGGGCTGGTCAAAGGCGGCTACAGGTGGAAACAGCTGATGGTGTTCTGACTGCCTCAAGTTTTATTTTCATGTTTACATGATTGGTTGTGTTCTAATTTATTCTGGTATCTGGTGGTGGTGGCTCAGAAAAATTCCCCCTCACTCCCCCCAAAAATTATGTCGACACCCTTCTTACTGGACAAATGCGCAGTTAGAGGTGTGTTTTAGTGGACCCGTGATTTTCCTAAGGCAAGATTTTTCACGGATACGCCAATCTAACAAGTGGCAACCTCGAGTTTGGTCTAAATAAAAGGGAAGGGGTTTTTGAGGAGGCGGATACGACTCGCCGCAGTATTTTGATTTTGATTGTAGTAACCGTTTTTGGCCAGATTCTTACATATGGCGCCTTTAAGCTGCAAGCTCTGAATTAGCACATGTAGGCCTATTTACAAGATTGTTTGTTCACTTTCATTTTCTTTAATTCTCACGGGTCGGTCGGTGACTGTGAATAAACCCTGTTTTTAAACGAGCTCGGGTCTCATGCTTTACTACCGAGAGGAGCAGGAGTTACAGTCATGCTTCGATTAGAATGCCTGCCTGGTATAAATGCATTTAGAAAATTCTAGATGATTGAGCTTTTATTATTTTCAATATGTAATTTTGACATGAATGTTTTTCACTGCATAAAATATACCTTGAAACTGTTGTTTCAGCTTTTCCATACCAGTCTTTTGCAACTCCAGTTCTCTCAGTTGAGCAGCTTGTGCTATAAAAAAAGGGGGAAAAAAGGACTGAATGTAAAGACTTGGTACAGGCAAACATTTATGTCCTTTGTGTATGAGCTGCATCATTAGGCCTATTTAAAAAAGGCATTGGTTCGTGCTTCCATCATTTATCTTATTCTTTCACTGCCTGACTTCTGACTCTCTTGAACATCATGGCTGTTCCTGAGAAACGAACATAACAAAAAATATAGCCTACCTTGAACCTGTTGCTTCAGACCAGTCTTTTGTAATTCCAACTCTCTTAGTTGAGCTGCTTGTGCTGTAAAAACAACCACCACAACAACAACAAAACCAAACAAATGACTCAATGTTAAGACAAATTACAGGCAAAACATTTATGTTCTTTGTGTATGAGCTGCTGTGGCGTGTCAAAAAAAGGCATTGGTTCCCACTTACTGTACATTATTTGTCTTATTCCTGCACTGCTTGACTTATCACTTTACCTTCGTTCTCTCTCTGCAAGTGCCTTATCTCCACCTTCTGTTCAGCCAACAAGGCGCTCATCTCTCTCAGCACAGCGTGGATGTCTCCTGGCCAAATGTGTTGAGGGTCCGAGGTGTTTGCTGGTCTCCTTCCTTGGGATTCTGTTTGCTCTCCCTGTGGAATAATTTCATTGTTAGACAGTTTGAAGCTCTGCTGTGGACAGAGAGCAGATCAGCAGCAGCAGCAGGAAAATAATTGTCACCTCCATTGTCGGTCTAGCGGTCTATGCTTTGTTCAGCTTTGGAGTTTCTATTCTAATCCCAGCCTTAAATAGTGTCTTAACCTGATCAATCATTATCAGAAATTATAGGTAGGAAGGCAGGACGGCAGGAAGGTAGGTAGGTAGAATATTGTTACTCTTATTTTGTCACTTATCTTGTGTTACTGTGATTTGGATAATCCTATCTGTGCACTTTTATATCTGGATGATTGGTTTGCTTTTGCATTTGGTCCATTCTGGGATTACAAATGAATTAGTAAAGTCCCATCTCATTTTGTCTTTAAAAGACTAAAACAGCACAACTGATTAAAACTGCCTTCAGACAGCTCAGTTACTGAACAACTTGATCCTATATACGTAGATGCTGAGGGAGTGGAGAGACAAAAAAACAAAGAAAGAAACAAACAAAGAACTTGTCATTTCCAACTGTTGACATACTCAGGTATTGCCGAGATAAACCAGGACTTTAAGGGAGAGAAGTTTTAAAAACAAATTATCTCTCTTTGCTTCCTCAATAAATCAAGTTGGCAAAGTCATAAAACATTATATCACCCTTAGCTGAGCTGAGGGACCTTGACAAAACAACACTCTCCAATTTACATCCGGCAGATAAGGTGAACTCTGGTGGGAATTAGTTTCAGGTGATCTGGTGCCCTGGTCTACAGATATAGACATTTTTAACATGTCTCTTTCAGATGAAAAGGTCCCTTGCATCTTCAAATCCTCTGTTATAGTTTTTCTTTTTTTAGGATCCCCATTAGCACCTCTACCTGTTCTCACTCTTGGTAACATGAACCTCCCTTCTGATGTAGCCTACTTCTTGTTCGATAACTATGTTGGGCAAAATGGGAGTGTAGTTTGTCATACATTTTACATTTCACATTATTGTGTCACAAGTGTATTTCTTAAAAATAAAAATAAAAATCAGCAAAGCACAGGTAGACCTATGTCTTACAGGGAGCCAGCCCAAACTATCATACATGCTGGTCACATTAGTTCGATGAGAACATAATAGAGCAACTTGTAATTTCCTCAAGTTCTTAACCAAAGTACTTGACCGGATTACTAAACAATAATCAAGTTGCGATTAAACCATAAATTCAAAACCTGCTTCCTGACATCTGGAGATAGAAAATTTGAAATTGTTTTCACTACTGACACTCCTCCCGGCATCAAGTTAGGTTTAGCTAAAGTTGAGGAGATTTTGTTGTTGTCTTGCACCAAATTAAGTAAAAATCAAGAAATATTTTTAAAATGTATTTTACTTATTTGTTTATTTATATTTACATATCTTATGTGTATTTGATTTATACAAACAGTTTACATTGAAAATGCACTTACGTTTTTCGTCAAAGGAACATTTTACAATCTGTTACATATTATATTTGTATATTTACATTTCATTATATAAAAATATGCTAAATGTTAAAGATAAATATATCCAGAAAATTGCTGCAAAGATATCTTCTGTATTTTACACAAATGTAAGCAGTTAAAATTATGATGATACATTCTCTTATACATCTGAAATATTGGCTTAGTATTTATCCTACATATTCATAATTTAGTACATAATGTACTGCTACACAGTGGGACAAAGGGAATATTCACAGACCATTCAAGTGTGAAGGACCACACAGTAAGATGACTACTCTACTCCAGGAAGTAAAGCAAATTTTATATCAACATACACTGATACACCTCTGCAGTGTGTGGACAGCTATGATACAGTGAATGAAAACAGAGTGTTTCCTGCTCACATGGTGAAAAGCAGATGACCACTGAAGGTGCTATGGTGATTTACATTGTCAAAAATTCTGGAGTTGTGCCACAGCTTCAAAAACACGACATCCCCCACCTCTAACAGCAGCGTGGCAGCATTAGCAGACGATTCAAATGGTCCTTTCTGATGCTCATATGCAACAAAAATATGCTGTCCGTTCTTGACGAGCATAGCACCTGTACCATGTGAATCATTTCCTTGTGCACCTATGTAGAACTCAAAGCGGTAGACTCCTCTCACTGGTGCAACAAAAAAACCTGTGGAAGATATTGGCAGTTAATATTAGTGGGAAATTGTTTGTTGTTGTGAGATCTGTCAACCAGAAATAGACAGCAAAAATCGAAATAATATTTGTGAACTTGAATACCTGAGTCTGGGTTGTAGGCATTTCCAATATTTGTAACAACGTTTCTGAAGATCAGAGGAGTGTGTGTGTTAAATGGTCCCATAGTTACTTCACCTGAAGCCACCAGAGAGGCAGAGAAGGCCACCTGTTTGGCTGAGAGGGATTTATTTTTTTACAGTAAGTGGGTATTCATTTGGTAGTTGTTATAATACAGCTTGTTTCCAAATGTACAAACCTTTACTCTCTCCCTTCAGTGCCTCCACCTGGTTTTCTGTCACATTTGTTCTGGCTTTAATGAGGTTCAGTTCTTCTGATTGTGCTGAAAATCAGGTTAATAAAATAAATAAATAATATGGCGAGGAGAAACAAACAACAACATGACAGTTTTCCACTAAAAACATGCATTGTTGAAATGTCATTTTAACTGCCCACATGTCAGTTCAATGAATTATCATTTATTTATTTGGTTCCTACCTTCCCTTTAATGGAGCGCATTGTTTGTATTTGTTTCTACACGATACCACTTTAGCGACACACCACCTGGCAGAGAAACCCCAAGGGCGTGGATCGGACTACAGTCGGCCATATTGAAACGGGCAACTTGCCCCTGACTCTGGCTGCAGGTAGATAGGTGATCCAGTCATCTTCACTAATAAAACGATTTCTTACTCTGTGAAAAATGAATCGGTATGCAGCTATTACTTTAACTATTTGCATAATGTCACTATAATGTTACCTGAAATCGGACAAAAACTGAGCAAGTTCTGGTCATTATAGCAGAACATGCACCATAGGCTTATAATGCTCTGAGGGAGAGAGTTGCCCGTTCCAAGATGGCCACCGTTCTGACTACGTTGTGTCATTGGGCAGCAGCAGCGGATGAGTCATCTAGTTTTCTATGGAGAGACCGGTCAGGGCCATGGGGGAAAACAAACCGTTCTCCCCATAGACATACATGTAAAAAGACGGCATTTTAAACCTTTGTTTAACGCTTGTCCACCGTCATGTCTTAGTTTGAATCACATGTATATGCTGACAAAGAGCTATATATTAAAAAACTCATCACGATCTGGGTCGATTGTTGTCCGTACATTTTAAAATATTAGGTCTTTCACAGCCATAGCCTACACCGAGTCGGCAGGGTCGGCAACCCATAACTTCACTCCCGACATTCAGATATAAAAGTTCAGGTTGTGGTTTTTGAATTTATTTGCGGTTCAAAATGGTACACAACAACTTAGGCAGTGATGTCTAGAGCCGGGGCCAGCGGCGACCAAGAGAGCGCCCACTTAAACGTCAGAGCCGTGGGGAAAGACGAATATGACTTAATGTCAAGTTGTCATGACAAAGACAACTTCTGGTTATGTCACCTTGATTAATGTCAAGGTGTCATAATCAAGACAACCAAAATAATGTCAAGTTGTCATTACAAAAACGAATGACACTTAATGACAACAGTCATATACGTTTAATGACATTGATATAATGTTTATGACACATTTATGACTGTGTCATGACACTCTTATGACGATAGTGTCAAGTAAAGTGTTACCGATTGTTTGTTTACTTTCATTTTCTTTAGTTCTCACGGGTCGGTCGGTGACTGTGAATAAACCAGCTGTTTTTAAACGAGCTCGGGTCTCATGCTTTACTACCGAGAGGAGCAGGAGCTACACTCATGCTTCGTTGAGAATGCCTGCCTGGTATAAATGCATTCAGAAAATTCTAGCCTAGTTGATTGAGCTTTTATCATTTTCAATATGAAATTTTGACATTTAAAAAAGGCATTGGTTTGTGCTTCCATCATTTATCTTATTCTTTCACTGCTTGACTTCTGACTCTCTTGAACATCATGACTGTTCCTGAGAAACGAACATAACACAGGGGTTAAAATATACCTTGAACCTGTTGCTTCAGACCAGTCTTTTGTAATTCCAACTCTCTTAGTTTAGCTGCTTGTGCTGTAAAAACAACAACAACAACAACAACAAAACCAAACAACTGACTCAATGTTAAGACAAAGTACAGGCAAAACATTTCCATTCTTCCTACTGTATGAGCTGTGGTGTGTCATTTTTTTTCCTTTTCCATACCAGTCTTTTGCAACTCCAGTTCTCTCAGTTGAGCTGCTTGTGCTACAAAAAACAAGAAGAAAAAGACTAAATGTAAAGACTTGGTACAGGCAAACATTTATGTCCTTTGTGTATGAGCTGCTGTAGCATGTCATAGGCCTATTTTAAAAAGGCATATTACATTATTTGTTTTACTCTTTCACTGCTTGACTTATCACTTTACCTTCATTCTCTCTCTGCAAGTGCCTTGTCTCCACCTTCTGTTCAGCCAACAAGGCGCTCATCTCTCTCAGCACAGCGTGGATGTCTCCTGGGCAAACGTGTTGAGGGTCCGAGGTGTTTGCTGGTCTCCTTCCTTGGGATTCAGTTTGCTCTCCCTGTGGAATAATTTCATTGTTGGATTGTTGGATTCACAGTTGGATAGTTTGAAGCTCTGCTGTGGAGAGAGAGCGGATCAGCAGCAGCAGCGGGAAAATAATTGTCACCTCCATTGTCGGTCTAGCGGTCTATCCTTTGTTCAGCTTTGGAGTTTCTGTTCTAATCCCAGCCTTAAATAGTGTCTTAACCTGATCAATCATTATCAGAAATTATGTCATATTTATGAGTCACTGGCATCTTTCCTTCATAGCCAGAGGTAGGTAGGTAGGTAGGCAGACAGGCAGGTAGGTAGGCAGGCAGGTAGGTAGGTAGAATATTGTTACTCTTATTTTGTCACTTATCTTGTGTTACTGTGATTTGCATCACCTGTGCACTTGTATATCTGGATGATTGTTTTGCTTTTGCATTTTGTCCATTCTGGGATTACAAATGAATCATCTCATTTTGTCTTTCAAAGGTTAAAACAACTGATTAAAACTGCCTTCAGACAGCTCGAGGTCAAGGGGGGAAGGGGGGCATAGCAGGTGAAGTGAACAATGCTACATAACATTAACATTGATGAAATGGATTCCAGATAAGTTATCATGTGGTTATTTGTTTTGCAGTGAATCATGCAATAGAAATACTTTTAATATTTTTAAAATGTATTTTACTTATTTATTTATTTTTTACATGTCTTATTTTTTTTGATTTATACAAACAGTTTACATTGAAAATGCACTTTCTTTTTTCATCAAAGGAACAATTTACAATCTGTTACATATTATATTTTATTATTTACATTTCATGATACAGTATAAACAGATGCTAAATGTTCAAGATATCAGAAAATTGCTGCAAAGATATCTTCTGTATTTTACACAAATGTAAGCACTTAAGATTATGATGATACATTCTCTTATACATCTGAAATATTGTCTTAGTATTTATCCTACATATTCATAATTTAGTAGTACATAATCAATCCGAACATATTAATGTACTGCTACACAGTGGAACAGAGGGAATATTCACAGACCATTCAAGTGTGGAGGACCACACAGTACGATGACTACTCTAGTCCAGGAAGTAAAGCAAATTTTATATCAACATACACTGATACACCTCTGCAGTGTGTGCACAGCTATGACACAGTGAATGAAAACAGAGTGTTTCCTGCTCACATGGTGAAAAGCAGATGACCGCTGAAGGTGCTATGGTGATTTTCACTGTCAAAAATTCTGGAGTTGGTCCACAGCTTCAAAAACACAACATCTCCAACCTCTTACAGCAGCGTGGCAGCATTAGCAGAAGATCCATAATGGTCTGTCTGATGCTCATATGCAATAAAAATATGCTGTCCATTCTTGACCAGCACAACAGCTGAAGCATGTGAAGGATGTCCATGTGCACCTATATAGAACTCAAAGTGGTAAACTCCTCTCACTGGTGCAACGAAAAAACCTGTGGGAAATATTGCCAGTTAATATTAGTGGGAAATTGTTTGTTGTGAGATCTGTCAACCAGAAATAAAGACAGTAAAAATCTAAATAATATTTGTGAACTTGAATACCTGATTCTGGGTTGTAGGCATTTCCAATATTTGTAACAACGTATCTGAAGGTCAGAGGAGTGTGTGTGTTAAATGGTCCCATAGTTCCTGAGCCTGAAGCCAGCAGAGAGGCAGAGAAGGCCACCTGTTTGGCTGAGAGGGATTTATACTCAGTTTTACAGTAAGTGGGTATTCATTTGGTAGTTGTTATAATACAGCTTGTTTCCAAATGTACAAACCTTTACTCTCTCCCTTCAGTGCCTCCACCTGGTTTTCTGTCACATTTGTTCTGGCATTAATGAGGGTCAGTTCTTCTGATTGTGCTGAAAATCAGGTTAATAAAATAAATAAATAAAATGAATCATGGTGAGGAGAATTAAAAAACAATATGACAGTTTTCTTGAAGGTTTGCATTTACCGCTAAAAACATGCATTGTTGAAATAAATGTCATGCTTCGTTGAGAATGCCTGCCTGGTTGTATTTAGAAAATTCTAGCTGATTGTGTTTTTATGATTTTCAATATGTAATTTTGACTTAAATGTTTTTCATTGCATGAAATATACCTTGAAACTGTTGTTTCAGCTTTTCCATACCAGTCTTTTGCAACTCCAGTTCTCTCAGTTGAGCTGCTTGTGCTATTAAAAAAAAGAAGAAAAAAATAAAATGTAAAGACTTGGTACAGGCAACCATTTATGTCATTTGTGTATGAGCTGCTGTGGCATGTCATTCAGCCTTAAAAAGGGCATTGGTTCCCACTTTGTCATATTCTTGCACTGCCTGACTTATCATTTTACCTTCATTCTCTCTCTGCAAGTGCCTTTATCTCCACCTTCTGTTGGAATGTTGGAATGTACAAACCTTTACTCTCTCCCTTCAGAGCCTCCACCTGGTTTTCTGTCACATTTGTTCTGGCATTAATGAGAGTCAGTTCTTCTGATTGTGCTGAAAATCAGGTTAATAAAAATAAATAAATAAAATGAAACAATGGCAAGGAGAAATAAACAACAACATGATCCACTAAAAACATGCATTGTTGAAATGTCATTTTAACTGCCCACATGTCAGTTTAATGCATTATCATTTATTTATTTGGTTCCTACCTGCCCTTTAATGGAGGCAGGCACATTGTTTGTATTTGTTTCTACACGGTACCACTTTAGCGACACACCACCTGGCAGAGAGACCCCAAGGGGGTGGATCGGACTACAGTCGGCCATATTGAAACGGGCAACTTGCCTCTGACTCTGGCTGCAGGTAGATAAGTGATCCAGTCATCTTCACTAATAAAACGATTTATAACTCTGTGAAAAATGAATCAGTAGCTATTACTTTAACTATTTGCATAATGTCACTATAATGTTACCTTTACAAAAAAAAGTACATGATTAAAATTATCTGTGATTTTGAGTATGTTGCATCATAACTGCATAGACGTTCATAAAAAATCAAACCGTTTTGAAATCGGACAAAAACTGAGTAAGTTCTGTTCATTATAGCAGAACATGCACCATAGGCTTATAATGCTCTGAGGGAGAGAGTTGCCCGTTCCAAGATGGCCGCCGTTCTGACTACGTTGTGTCAGGGCCGTGGGGGAAAACAGACCGTTCCTCCCATAGACATACATGTAAAAATGCGGCATTTTAAACCTTTGTTTAACGCTTGTCCGCCGTCATGTCTTAGTTTGAATCAAATGTGTATGCTGACAAAGAGCTATTAAAAAACTCATCACGATCTGGGATGATTGTTGTCCGTACATTTTAAAATATTAGGTCTTTCACAGCCATAGCCTACACCGAGTCGGCAGGGTTGGCAACCCAGGAAACTTCACTTCCGGTCACAGCCGTTACACGTTTCGGTAAGATCAGAGACGTTCAGATATAAATGTTCAGGTTGTGGTTTTCGAATTTATTTGCGGTGCATAATGGTACACAACAACTCAGGCAGTGTCTCCGAGTGCCTAGAGCCGGGGCCAGCGGCGACCAAGAGAGCGCCCACTTAAACGTCAGAGCCGTGGGGGAAGACAAATATGACTGACTGTGAAAGACCTAATATTTTAAAATGTACGGACAACAATCGACCCAGATCGTGATGAGTTTTTTAAAATAAAGCCCTTTGTCAGCATATACAAGTGATTCAAACTAAGATATGACGGCGAACAAGCGTTAGACAAAGGCTTAAAATGCTGCGTTTTCACATGTATCTCTATGGGGGAAACGGTTTGTTTTCCCCCATAGCTCTGACCGGAAGTGACCTTTTCTTGGTTGCCGACTTGGTCTATGCCAAGGGAGAAACAACATGGTCGGTTGTCTCCACACTCAGTAAAGTTACTGTAAAGGTAAAGAGTTACAACATTAAATGTAAAGAAAGAAGACGAACAGAAGATGAGACAAGATTGAGCCCTTTTGGTAGTGTGCAGCCTACGAGGTGTGTTTTATTGTGTATTTGTGTAATTACATAAAGCTGCAAGCTCTGAATTAGCACATGTATTTACAAGATTGTTTGTTTACTTTCATTTTCTTTAGTTCTCACGGGTCGGTCGGTGACTGTGAATAAACCCTGTTTGTGCCGCCCCTTTAAGAGACAGGGGCATTCTGGACTCTAATGTTCTGTGTGTCACTTCAGACTTGCCTTAGTTCTTCTCCTCAGACAGGAAGCTTGAGTGAAGCTATTGTTTTCATTTTTACACATTCATTTTTTCTCAGCTGTACCCTGAGAGGCATATATGTCTGTAAGTATTGGTCGTTCTTGTGTGGAGCTTAACTGTCGAAGATTTAGGAACAGTTCTTTAGTTGTGTGAGAAAACTTTAAAACCGAAGCGATGCTAATGTGCTAGCTTGCTAATGGCG
Source organism: Decapterus maruadsi (assembly GCA_030347415.2). Taxonomy (NCBI): domain Eukaryota; kingdom Metazoa; phylum Chordata; class Actinopteri; order Carangiformes; family Carangidae; genus Decapterus; species Decapterus maruadsi. The sequence goes on from CM064899.1 coordinate 15,570,712, forward strand.
TTTTCAATGTAACGTTAGCATTAAGCTAATCGCAGCTAATCGCTAATTATTCTTTGTGATCAGTTCATTGAGAATTCATCCTGTTTATGAATATTTACGTCACGTATGATAATTGTTTATGTTAAAGAACAAGACAGACAACATGTAACATTTTATTTTTTATCTTTGTATTGCAGTTTCACAGTGTTTCTACAGTAAACATCTCAAAACGCACCTGCTGGCTCGGTGTTTATTGATGAACCCTGTTAGCTATCTGCCAAGTTATCAACAGCAGCAAACAAGGGCAGAATAGTGAAAAGACATACGCTGAAAGGGGTTCCTACAGAAAAGTGGATCTTCATAGAAGCACAAAGATTCAACTGTCAACAAAGCTTCACAATGGACAAAAAAGAAGACGCGCTGGAGACGAGGTCAGTCTGTTCCAACACCTCACGCGCCAGCCAACGTTCCTCAGCCAGTGCCATTGCAACCAGGACGCGTGCAAAAGCGGAGGCTGCACGCGCACAAGCATCATTTGCACAAAAAGAAGCAGACGTGATTAAAGCTAAAGCATACATTGAAGAGCAGCAACAAAAGGCTGCAGCTGAGGCTACTAGAAAGAAAGCAGAGCTAGAAGCTAGTCTGCACGTGTTGAGGCTAGAGAGCGTAGCCGCGGCTGCGGCTGCCGAAGCTGATGTTCTGGAAGCAGCTGCCGAGGATGAGCAAGACGAGCTAGATCTTGCTAGCCTAAAAAGTGAACATGTTGAAGATAAGGACACGGAGGATCCAAGACCTGAGCCGCATAAGGACTCAAAGCCACTCGAACCCACGCCAGCACCAACGCGCCAGCTAACCATGGACAGCGGTGAGGCAGCTTCAAACAGCAAGGGGAAAGGTATAGACGAGACAAGCGAGATCAGCCACTACGAACTCTGTGACTATGACTTACCTGTTCAGCAAACATTCAAACGGGAGGATGACACCACTCCATATTATCCTCATCCGCAAACCTCAACCAGAACTGGCATCCTGAAACAAGAACGTCTGTATGATTCAAATCCATCCAAAGGCAAGTCCAGCTATCAATCACAGTCACGCTACACTAGACAAGCCGGTTGGAGCAACCAACCTCCTCAGCCACGCACGTATGCTCCTCCCAAAACCAATGAGCCCAGTTCTTCATCCACAACAGATCTGGCCAAGTACTTGATACGTCGTGAGATGATAAGCTCCGGACTGTTAAGGTTTGATGACCGTGCTGAGAATTACTGGGCCTGGAAGGAATCTTTCCACAGTTCTACAGCTGACTTAAACTTGACATACAGAGAGGAGCTCGACCTGCTGTGTAAATGGCTTGGGCCAAAATCATCCGAACATGCAAAGAGGATACGAGCAGTCCACATCCACGATGCAGCAGCAGGGGTGAGCATGGTATGGCAAAGGTTGGAAGATTGTTATGGATCCCCGGAAGCTATTGAAAATGCACTCCTCAAGAAGGTGGATGATTTTCCAAAACTCTCAAATAGAGAAAATCAAAGGTTGAGAGAGCTGGGAGACATTCTTATGGAGCTTGAAGCGGCCAGGTCAGATGGATTCCTACCTGGTCTAAACTACCTGGACACATCTCGTGGAATCACTCCTATTGTTCAAAAGCTACCATACTCCCTGCACGACAAGTGGGTCTCTCTTGCATCACATTACAAGGAAAAATATCAAAAATCATACCCACCTTTCGCCTTCTTCGCAAAGTTTGTTTGTGATCAAGCCAAAACGCTCAACGACCCAAGCTTCGCAGCTCTCACAGGCGGTGGGAGCATGGGGAAGTCAGAGCATCCGTTTCGACCGAATGTGAGAACATTTGTTTCTGTCAAAAAGACAGAGGTCTCAGCGAACTCAGACAGTAGCTACAACGACCACTCAGAGAAAAATATGGCTGACCCAGACAAGCAATGCCCACTCCACAACAAACCACACCCCCGAAGGAAGTGCCGTGGTTTTAGGAGCAAAACATTGGATGAGAGGAAAGCCTACCTCAAAGAGAAAAACATTTGCTATAGGTGCTGTGCATCAACCAGTCACCTAGCCAAAGACTGTGGTAAAAATGTTCAGTGCAGAGAATGCCAGAGTGAGAGACACCCCACTGCACTACATCCAGGGCCGGCTCCATGGATGGCTGAGATCTCTGCAACCACGAGAGATCAAGGCGGGGAGCAAGAGGAAGGAGCCACTGAAACTGTCACATCAAAATGCACTGACATCTGTGGGCCAACTGTCAGAGGAAGATCATGCTCCAAAATCTGTCTTGTCAGAGTTTACCCAGCTGGCCAACGAGAAAGAGCGGTCAAGGCTTATGCTGTTCTCGACGAGCAGAGCAACAAGTCCCTAGCAAGAACAGAGTTTTTCGAGCTCTTTGGGATTACAGAGGGCACAGCGGCATACACTTTGAAGACGTGCTCGGGAACCATTGAAACCATGGGTCGGAGAGCCAACAATTTCATCATGGAGTCATTCGATGGTAAGACTCAAATCCCTCTTCCCACATTAATCGAATGTGATATGCTCCCAGATGACAAGTCTGAAATCCCTACGCCGGAGATCGCCAGACACTATTCACATCTCAAGCGGGTTGTGGACAGGATTCCAGCTCTAGATCCCTCAGCAGCGATCCTCATCCTGCTCGGCCGAGACGTCCCAAGGGCACACAAGGTTCGAGAACGATGCAATGGTCCCCACAGGGCTCCTTACGCCCAGCGTCTCGACTTGGGCTGGGTGATCGTAGGAGAGGTTTGCCTTGGAAGAGCCCATAAGTCCGATCATGTGAATGTCTACCGTACTAACGTGCTGAGCAACGGACGTACATCTCTGTTTGACCCTTGTACAAACAGTCTCCACATCAAAGAGAAGCTCGAAGTGCCAGTACATCGCTTTCACCTTCTAAAGGCCAACACGCCGAAAGACCTGTTTGATGAAACAGATAGCCTTGGTGAAGGAGTCTTCCAGCAAACACCACATGACGACAAGCCTGCCATGTCTGTGGAAGACAAAGCTTTTCTGGAAATAATGGACAAGGAAGTCTTCATGGATGACTCAAACAGTTGGGTCGCGCCGCTACCTTTCAGGGAACCAAGGCAGAAACTTCCCAACAATCGAGTCCAAGCAGTCAAGCGCCTTTCGACGTTGCGCCACATGCTCGCTAAAAGGCTGGACATGAAAGAACATATGGTTGCATTCATGAGAAAGATCTTCGATGCAGGTCATGCTGAACCAGCTCCACCACTCAACGGAGAGCAGGAGTGTTGGTACTTACCAATTTTTGGAGTTCATCATCCGTGCAAGCCGGGTCAGGTGCGAGCAGTGTTTGACTCCAGCGCCAAGCATGAGGGCGTCTCCCTGAACGACGTCCTGTTGAGCGGCCCTGACCTAAATAACACGCTTTTGGGAGTCCTCACTCGCTTCCGTAAGGAACCCGTGGCGGTGGCAGCGGATATAGAACAAATGTTCTATTGCTTCAAGGTTTGCCCAGACCATCGCGACGTCTTACGTTTCCTCTGGTTCGAGGACAACGACCCGACCAAGGAGGTCACGGAGTACCGCATGACCGTACACGTATTTGGAAACAGCCCTTCTCCCGCTGTCGCCATATACGGGTTGAGAAGAGCTACCCTGCAAAGTCAGGAAGAACACGACACCGAGGCAAAACAGTTCGTTCTAAGGAACTTCTATGTTGACGACGGACTTACCTCATTCTCCTCCTCCAACGACGCCATCCGAGTCCTGAAAAACACAAAAGAAATGTTAGCCGACTCAAACATACGACTGCATAAAATAGCCTCTAATCACAATGCAGTGATGGAAGCGTTTCCACCAGACGAACGTGCTAAGGAGCTGAAAGACCTTGAGCTGGGTGTGGATCCTTTGCCCCTGCAGAGAAGTTTGGGCCTCAATTGGCAACTTCAAACTGACAGCTTTACCTTCCTTGTCTCTACAGAGGAGAAGCCATTCACCCGTAGAGGAATTCTCTCTACAGTCAACAGCATATTCGACCCGTTGGGGTTTGTGGCTCCTATAACAGTACAGGGCAAGGCCATAGTCAGAGAACTGTGCACTGAGCAATATGGATGGGACGACCCAATACCTGCAGAAAAGGAGAAACAGTGGAAGTCCTGGAAAGAATCACTCAAGGCACTTGAGCAACTGCACATACCAAGACCATACCTACCTGTTTCCTTACTCTACCAAGCTTCGTCAGCACGGAACACAATCCTGCGGACCATGGAACACGACCAGTGCCAGTCGCACTTCTTGCAGAGACAAATTGGTTTTCAGGACCTTCCTTTCTCAGGAAGGATGATGGAGCGACACCTACTCAGCCTGAGTCCTTTGAGCTGGTTGAGCCAGACCAGGATGCAGATGTGCGACCAGTGGTTGCCACGTTTGCTACCAAAGCTGCTGGAGCACTGCTTGGTTCACACAGATTCGGACACTTTTCCAGCTGGAAAATGCTGACACGTGGAATAGCCAAGCTCATTCAGAAAGTCAGATCCTGTGCTAGAGCTCCTGAGGGAGGTACGCCAAAGCCAGATGAGCTCGTGCAGGCAAGAACGGTAATTGTCCAGACAGTACAGCAAGAGACCTTCAAAGAGGAGATCAAGAGCCTGTCCAAAGGAGAAATTGTCTCAAAACACAGTCCTCTCAGGAAGCTTGATCCCATCCTAGATTCAGATGGTGTGTTGAGGATCGGTGGCCGGATGTCATCAGCTACAATCTCTTGGGAGGAAAAACATCCTATCATCATCCCTAAAAACAGCCACATTGCTACGTTGTTGGTGCAATATTACCATGAAAGGGTTGCACATCAGGGAAGGCTCATCACTGAAGGGGCCGTCAGGTCCGCCGGGCTGTGGATTCTAGGAGGGAAAAGACTGGTATCAAGCATCATACACAAGTGTGTCACCTGCAGGAGGCTAAGGGGAAGTATGGAGAAACAAAAAATGTCCAACTTACCTGCCGATCGACTCACCGAAGCACCTCCGTTCACACAGGTTGGATTAGACGTGTTTGGACCATGGTCTGTCTGTGCTCGTCGTACCAGGGGAGGTCTCTCAGAAAGCAAGCGCTGGGCCGTCATGTTCACCTGTCTGGTTACCAGAGCGGTTCATGTGGAGGTAGTAGAGTCTCTGTCTACATCAAGCTTTATAAATGCGCTCAGAAGATTCATCGCCATCAGAGGTCCAGCAAAGCTCTTTCGTTCGGACCGAGGGACGAACTTTGTGGGCGCATGCAAAGAACTCGGCATAACATCAGACAATGCTGAACTTCAGTCTTACCTCAAAGACCAAGGCTGTACTTGGGACTTTAATCTTCCACACTCTTCCCACATGGGGGGAGTGTGGGAAAGAATGATTGGGGTTGCTCGGCGCATTTTAGATGGCATGCTGCTCAAGGTGCATTCCCCCAGTCTGACGCACGAAGTTCTTGTCACGCTGATGGCGGAAGTCGTCGCCATAATGAATGCACGGCCGATAGTTCCTGTGTCGTCAGATCCCGACATGCCAACCGTACTCACTCCTGCGATGCTTTTAACGCAAAAGGTCGATTCTGTGTCAGCGCCTACAGGAGACCTCGACCTCAAGGATCTCTACCGGAGTCAATGGAAACAAGTCCAGGGACTCGCAGATTCATTCTGGAAACGATGGCGCCAAGAGTACCTGGCAACACTCCAGCCAAGGAGGAAATGGCAAGCAGACCAAACTAACTTGCAAGTTGGAGATATCGTGCTCCTAAAGGATAGCCAGGCCAAACGTAATGAATGGCCTACAGGACTTGTGGTAAACACCTTTCCCGGTCAAGACGACAGGGTCCGTAAGGTGGAAGTGAGAGTTGTTAAAGATGGCTCCCCTAGGGTGTATTCGAGACCGACCTCTGAAGTAGTGTTGTTACTTAAAGGGTCATAGTGGTATAGCATAGCATACCAGACGGGGAGTGTGCCGCCCCTTTAAGAGACAGGGGCATTCTGGACTCTAATGTTCTGTGTGTCACTTCAGACTTGCCTTAGTTCTTCTCCTCAGACAGGAAGCTTGAGTGAAGCTATTGTTTTCATTTTTACACATTCATTTTTTCTCAGCTGTACCCTGAGAGGCATATATGTCTGTAAGTATTGGTCGTTCTTGTGTGGAGCTTAACTGTCGAAGATTTAGGAACAGTTCTTTAGTTGTGTGAGAAAACTTTAAAACCGAAGCGATGCTAATGTGCTAGCTTGCTAATGGCGTTTTCAATGTAACGTTAGCATTAAGCTAATCGCAGCTAATCGCTAATTATTCTTTGTGATCAGTTCATTGAGAATTCATCCTGTTTATGAATATTTACGTCACGTATGATAATTGTTTATGTTAAAGAACAAGACAGACAACATGTAACATTTTATTTTTTATCTTTGTATTGCAGTTTCACAGTGTTTCTACAGTAAACATCTCAAAACGTACCTGCTGGCTCGGTGTTTATTGATGAACCCTGTTAGCTATCTGCCAAGTTATCAACAGCAGCAAACAAGGGCAGAATACTGTTTTTAAACAAGCTCGGGTCTCATGCTTTACTACCGAGAGGAGCAGGAGCTACAGTCATGCTTCGTTGAGAATGCCTGCCTGGTATAAATGCATTTAGAAAATTCTAGTTGATTGAGCTTTTATCATTTTCAATATGAAATTTTGACATTAAATGTTTTTCATTGCATAAAATATACCTTGAAACTGTTGTTTCAGCTTTTCCATACCAGTCTTTTGCAACTCCAGTTCTCTCAGTTGAGCTGCTTGTGCTATAAAAAAAAAAGGACTGAATGTAAAGACTTGGTACAGGCAAACATGTATGTCCCTTGTGTATGAGCTGCATCATTACTGCAGGCCTATTTAACAAAGGCATTGCTTTGTGCTTCCATTATCTTATTCTTTCACTGCTTGACTTCTGACTCTCTTGAACATCATGGCTGTTTCTGAGAAACGAACATAACACAAGGGCTAAAATACACCTTGAACCTGTTGCTTCAGACCAGTCTTTTGTAATTCCAACTCTCTTAGTTGAGCTGCTTGTGCTGTAAAAAAAAACAAAAAAACAACAACAACAACAAAACAAGACAACTGACTCAATGTTAAGACAAAATACAGGCAAAACATTTCCGTTCTTTGTGTATGAGCTGCTGTGGTGTGTCATTTTTTTTTCTTTTCCATACCAGTCTTTTGCAACTCCAGTTCTCTCAGTTGAGCTGCTTGTGCTACAAAAAACAAGAAGAAAAAGACTAAATGTAAAGATTTAGTACAGGCAAACATTTATGTCCTCTGAGCTGCTGTGGCATGTCATAAGGCATTGGTTCCCACTTCCATGTTTTATTCTTGGACTGCCTGACTTATCACTTTACCTTCGTTCTCTCTCTGCAAGTGCCTTATCTCCACCTTCTGTTCAGCCAACAAGGCGCTCATCTCTCTCAGCACAGCGTGGATGTCTCCTGGGCAAACGTGTTGAGGGTCCGAGGTGTTTGCTGTTGTCCTTCCTTGGGATTCTGTTTGCTCTCCCTGTGGAATAATTTCATTGTTGGACAGTTGGATAGTTTGAAGCTCTGCTGTGGAGAGAGAGCAGATCAGCAGCAGCAGCGGGAAAATAATTGTCACCTCCATTGTCGGTCTAGCAAGTCAAGTCAAGTCAAGTCAATTTTATTTGTATAGCCCTTTTTCACAAACAGTTTGTCTCAAAGGACTTCACATGACATTGTAACAACATCCTCTGTCCTTAGACCCTCGCATCGACTGAGGAAAAACTCCATAGAAAACCCTTTAACAGGGAAAAATAGGAGAAACCTCAGGGTGAGCAACAGAGGAGGGATCCCTCACCCAGGACGGACAGACGTGCAGTAGATGTTGTTACAGACAAGACAGTTTACAGTTTTACAGTTTATGACAGAACATGCGAAATGTGCATAGAGATAATGGTGGCAGCTTCTGGTGACAGCTGGCAGATTGGTCCAGGGTCCAGTAGCAGGAGGGATACAGGTAGCGGCTGATCTGCGGAAACACAGAAAGAGGAGTGCGAGACACCAAGGCCAAGCTACAAAGTGCAACAGAAAATGACGGTTCCAAAATATACTATTTTAAAAATATACCAAGTGAGGGGGGGGGGGGGGGGGTATAGAAGAGAGGAGGAGAAGGAGGAGGAGAAAGGAGAGGGCTCTGTGTAACCAGATGTGTCCCCCAGCAGTCTAAGCCTATAGCAGCGTAGCTATAAATGGTTCAGAGCTACCTGAACCAGCCCTAACTAAAAGCCCTGTCATAAAGGAAGGTCTTAAGTCTAGACTTAAATGTAGTTAGAGTGTCTGCCTCTTTGACCCAAGGAGAGAGCTGGTTCCACAGTAAAGGAGCCCGGTAGCTAAAAGCTCTACCTCCTAATCTATTTCTAGAGATACTAGGAGTCACTAACAAACCTGCATTCTGGGAGCGGAGTGCTCTGCTAGGACAGTACGGAGTAATTGACCCTTCGCGTAAGCCCCGCCCCCCTTGGTTACTGTTGCCATGCCGGGCAAGCTTTCACTCCGAGTCATCTCACTGGTTGTCAAACTGCAAGTTTTTGGGCGATTGTGAACCACATACGGCTTCCGCTGCAGTTTTTTTTCTCCCACCACTGTATCAGTCAGTGAAAGCAGCCCCTGCCTGGAGGATCCCTCGCCTGAAAGCCCAGGTAAAAGCCCCAAAAGTACGGCTTTGGTACAGCTGTCATGTCGGAGGTGAACGTATGGTTATCCCCATATTTACACTTGTTAAAGTCGAAAAAAAAGTCCGATCGTATCTGAACATCTCTATATTGCTGCTGCCGCCGCCGCTGTAGCAGCAGTAGCAGCAACAACAACAATATCCTTCTCTACGTTTTGTTTTTCGTCCCAGGAAATGTAATGAAGCTTGCCAGGCCTATGGTTACGGGTCAGGTGACGGTTGCTAACGTATGATTGGTCAATAGCGGTTTTAGGGCGGAGTCCGCGAAGGGTCAATTAGTTCTTTCAGATAGGACGGAGCTTTATCATTAAGAGCCTTATAAGTCAGCAGGAGTATTTTAAAGTCTATTCTAAATCCTACAGGAAGCCAGTGGAGAGAAGCTAAGGTGGGAGAGATGTGCTCTCTCTTCTTAACTCCTGTCAAAACCCTCGCTGCGGCGTTCTGGACTAGCTGGAGACTCTTGAGAGAGTTTTGGGGACATCCTGACAAGAGAGAGTTACAGTAGTCTAGTCTAGAAGTGATAAGCAGTCTGCTTTGTTCAGCTTTGGAGTTTCTGTTCTAATCCCAGCCTTAAATAGTGTTTTAACCTGATCAATCATTATCAGAAATTATGTCATATTTATGAGTCACTGGCATCTTTCCTTTATAGCCAGAGGTAGGTAGGTAGGTAGGTAGGCAGGTAGAATATTGTTACTCTTATTTTGTCACTTATCTTGTGTTACTGTGATTTGGATCATCTGTGCACTTGTATATCTGGATGATTGATTTACTTTTGCATTTGGTCCATTCTGGGATTACAAATGAATTAGTAAAGTCCCATTCAATTATGTCTTTCAAAGGTTAAAACAGCTGATTAAAACTGCCTTCAGACAGCTCAGTTACTGAACAACTTCATCCTATATATATGCTGAGGGAGTGGAGAGACAAAAAAACAAAGAAAGAACTTCTCATTTCCAACTGTTCAAACATGTACGACATACTCAGGTATTGACGTCCCTTAGGCCGAGATAAACCAGGACTTAAAGGAAGAGAAGTTTTAAAAACAAGTTATCTCTCTTTGCTTCCTCAATAAATCAGGACAAAGGCATAAAACATTGTATCACCCTTAGCTGACCTTAACCTTGACAAAATGGGAGTGTAGTTATAATAATTTTGGTTTTTGTGTCACAAGTGTATTTCTTAAAAAAATCAGCAAAGCACAGGTAGACTTATGTCTTAAAGGTATCCAGTCCAAACTATCTTACATGCTGGTCACATTAGTTCGATAAGAACATAATAGAGCGCAAGGGCAGCTTTGTTTAGAGCAACTTGTAATTTCCTCAAGTTCTTAACCGATGTACTTACTAAACAATAATCAAGTTGTGATAAAACCAAGCAAAACCTGCTTCCTGACATCTGGAGATAGAAAATTGGAAATTGTTTTCACTACTGACACTCCTCTTCTCATTTTGCCAACTATCGATTTGTTTCGACCATGACAAATTATGATCCAGAGTTACACCCAACAAATTTGTTTACACTCAGCGTTGCTGAAAAAACCCTGAGCATACTCAGAGACAAACACTTTACCAACCAGCTCATGCTCTGTTTCAGTGGTGGACTCAGGCTACAACCTGAGATACTGCAGGCCAGTGAGCATCAGTGCTCACAGCGCTCGCCTCCATAAAAGCTTTTTTTCATTCCCTGTCAGACTATAGTGGCACAGGACATAAAGGAGGGATTGAATTACATCAGTCCATAACCAGTGGTCAAGGCTCCAACACTCAGGGGTTGGCAGGTTAGACTTCATACAACATAAATAGCTCTGGATCAAGTTAGGTTTAGCTAAAGTTGAAGGGATTTTGTTGTTGTTTTGCACAAAATGAAGTAAAACTCAAGAAATATTTCTAAAGTATTTTACTTATTTTTTTTTTTACAAGTATAGGCTATTTAATTTATACAAACAGTTTACATTGAAAATGCACTTACTTTTTTCATCAAAGGAACATTTTACAATCTGTTACATATTATATATTTACATTTCATGCAGATGCTAAATGTTAAAGATAAATATATCCAGAAAATTGCTGCAAAGATATCGTCTGTATTTTACACAAATTTAAGCAGTTAAGATTATGATGATACATTCTCTTATACATCTGAAATTTTGTCTTAGTATTTATCCAACATATTCATAATTTAGTACATAATCAATCCAAGCATATTAATGTACTGCTACACAGTTGGACAGAGGGAATATTCACAACACATGACCATTCAAGTGTGAAGGACCACACAGTAAGATGACTACTCTACTCCAGGAAGTAAAGCAAATTTTATATCAACATACACTGATACACCTCTGCAGTGTGTGCACAGCTATGATACAGTGAATGAAAACAGAGTGTTTCCTGCTCACATGGTGAAAAGCAGATGACTGCTGAAAGTGGTATGGTGGTTGTAATTGTCTAAAATTCTGGTGTCGTGCCACAGCTTCAAAAACACAACATCTCCAACCTCTAACAGCAGCGTGGCAGCATTAGAAGAAGATCCAAACGGTCCTGTCTGATACTCATATGCAAAAGAAATATGCTGTCCGTTCTTGACAAGCATAGCACCTGTACCATGTGAATCATGTCCACGTGCACCTATATAGAACTCAAAGTGGTAAACTCCTCTCACTGGTGGAACGAAAAAACCTGTGGAAGATATTGCCAGTTAATATTAGTGGGAAATTGTTTGTTGCAAGATCTGTCAACCAGAAATAAAGACAGTAAAAATCTAAATAATATTTGTGAACTTGAATACCTGAGTCTGGATTGTAGGCATTTCCAATATTTGTAACAACGTTTTTGAAGATCAGAGGAGTGCTCGTGTTAAATGGTCCCACAGTTTCTTCACCTTCACCCAGCAGAGAAGCGAAGAAGGCCACCTGTTTTGCTGAGAGGAATTTATACTCAGTTTTACAGTAAGTGGGTATTCATTTGGTAGTTGTTATAATACAGCTTGTTTCCAAATGTACAAACCTTTATTCTCTCCCTTCAGTGCCTCCACCTGGTTTTCTGTCACATTTGTTCTGGCTTTAATGAGGGTCAGTTCTTCTGATTGTGCTGAAAATCAGGTTAATAAAATAAATAAATAAAATGAAACAATGGCGAGGAGAAATAAACAACAACATGAGAGTTTTCCACTAAAAGCATGCATTGTTGAAATAAATGTCATTGTAACTGCCCACATGTCAGTTTAATGCATTCTCATTTATTTGGTTCCTACCTGCCTTTTAATGGAGGCGGGCGCATTGTTTGTATTTGTTTCTACACGGTACCACTTTAGCGACACACCACCTGGCAGAGAGACCCAAGGGGGGTGGATCGGACCAGAGCAGTACCGCTCTGGATCGGACTACAGGCAGGTGTAGCTCACAGTCGGCCATATTGAAACGGACGACTTGCCTCTGACTCTGGCTGCAATTACATGCAGTAGTCATCATCTGGGTCAATTGTTGTCCGTACATTTTAAAATATTTGCTCTTTCACAGCCATAGCCTACACCGAGTCGGTGCAGGGTCGGCAACCCAAGAAACTTCACTTTCGACGTTCAGATATAAAAGTTCAGGTTGTGGTTTTTGAATTTATTTGCAGTGCAAAATGGTACACAACAACTCAGAGCCGGGGCCAGCGGCGACCAAGAGAGCGTCAGAGCCGTGGGGGAAGACAAATATGACTGACTGTGAAATACCTATAATGTTTTAAAATGTACAGACAACAATCGACCCAGATCATGATGAGTATTTTTAAATATAGCTCTTTGTCAGCATATACATGTGATTCAAACCTAGACATGACGGCGGACAAGCTTTAAACAAAGGTTTAAAATGCTGCGTTTTCACATGTATCTCTATGGGGGAAACGGTTTGTTTTCCCCCATAGCTCTGACCGGAAGTGACGTTTTCTTAAACAACATGGTCGGTTGTCTCCACACTAAAGTTAAAGTTAATGTAAAGATAAAGAGTTACGACATTAAATGTAAAGAAAGAAGATGAAGACAGAAGATAAGACAAGATTCAGCCCTTTTGGTAGTGTGCAGCCTACGAAGTGTGTTTTATTGTGTATTTGTGTAATTACATTAAGCTGCAAGCTCTGAATTAGCACATGTATTTACAAGATTGTTTGTTTACTTTCATTTTTTTTAGTTCTCACGGGTCGGTCGGTGACTGTGAATAAACCCTGTTTTTAAACAAGCTCGGGTCTCATGCTTTACTACCGAGAGGAGCAGGAGCTACAGTCATGCTTCGTTGAGAATGCCTGCCTGGTATAAATGCATTTAGAAAATTCTAGTTGATTGAGCTTTTATCATTTTCAATATGAAATTTTGACATTAAATGTTTTTCATTGCATAAAATATACCTTGAAACTGTTGTTTCAGCTTTTCCACACCAGTCTTTTGCAACTCCAATTCACTCAGTTGAGCTGCTTGTGCTATTAAAAAAAAGGAAAAAAAAGGACTGAATGTAAAGACTTGGTACAGGCAAACATGTATGTCCCTTGTGTATGAGCTGCATCATTACTGTAGGCCTATTTAAAAAAGGCATTGGTTCTGTGCTTCCATCCTTTATCTTATTCTTTCACTGCCTGACTTCTGACTCTCTTGAACATCATGGCTGTTCCTGAGAAATGAACATAACAGGGTTAAAATATACCTTGAACCTGTTGCTTCAGACCAGTCTTTTGTAATTCCAGCTCTCTTAGTTGAGCTGCTTGTGCTGTAAAAAAACAAAACAACAACAACAACAAAACCAAACAACTGACTCAATGTTAAGACAAAGTACAGGCAAAACATTTCCGTTCTTTGTGTGTGAGCTGCTGTGGCGTGTAATTTTTTTTTTCTTTTCCATACCAGTCTTTTGCAACTCCAGTTCTCTCAGTTGAGCTGCTTGTGCTACAAAAAAAGAAGAAAAAGACTAAATGTAAAGACTTGGTACAGGCAAACATACATGTCATAGGCCTATTTTGAAAAGGCATTGGTTCCCACTTACATTATTTGTTTTATTCTTTCACTGCTTGACTTATCACTTTACCTTCGTTGTCTCTCTGCAAGTGCCTTATCTCCACCTTCTGTTCAGCCAACAAGGCGCTCATCTCTCTCAGCGCAGCGTGGATGTCTCCTGGGCAAACATGTTGAGGGTCCGAGGTGTTTGCTGGTCTCCTTCCTTGGGATTCTGTTTGCTCTCCCTGTGGAATAATTTCAATGTTGGACAGTTGAACAGTTTGAAACTCTGGAGTGAGAGCAGATCAGCAGCAGCAGCGGGAAAATCATTGTCACCTCCATTGTCGGTCTAGCAGTCTATGCTTTGATCAGCTTTGGAGTTTCAGTGTCTTAACCTGATCAATCATTATCAGAAATTATGTCATATTTATGAGTCACTGGCATCTTTCCTATAGCCAGAGGTAGGTAGGTAGGTAGGTAGGTAGAATATTGTTACTCTTATTTTGTCACTTATCTTGTGTTACTGTGATATGGATCATCCTATCCGTGCACTTGTATATCTGGATGATTGGTTTGCTTTTGCATTTGGTCCATTCTGGGATTACAAATGAATTAGTAAAGTCCCATTCAATTATGTCTTTCAAAGGTTAAAACAACTGATTAAAACTGCCTTCAGACAGCTCAGTTTCTGAACAACTTGATCCTATATACAGTAGATGCTGAGGGAGTGGAGAGACAAAAAAACAAAGAAGGAACTTGTCATTTCCAACTGTCCAAACATGTATGACATACTCAGGTATTGACGTCCGAGATAAACCAGGACTTAAAGCAAGAGAAGTTTCAAAACAAATTATCTCTCTTTGTTTCCTCAATAAATCAGGTTGACAAAGTCATAAAACATGATATCAGCCTTAACTGACCTGAGTGACGTTGACAAAACAACACTCTCATATTTACATCCGGCAACAAGCCCTGGTCTACAGATATATAGACATTTTTAACATGTTCACATGTTTCACAGGAAACAGTCCCTCGCATCTTCAAATCTTCTGTTTTTCTTTTTTTTAGGATCCCCATTAGCACCTATAGGCTACCTTTTCTCACTCTCAGTAATATGAACCTCCCTCCTACTTCTTGTTCGATAACTATGTTGGGCAAAATGGGGGTGTAGTTTGTCATACAATAATTTTGGTACTCGTGTCACAAGTGTATTTTGTGGTGGCAAAAAATGTTGTTCGTTCAATAAAATATTAAAAAAGGATATCTTAACACGTCAGCTGTCTTTCTTGAGTTTTAATAAAGGCATTCATGAATAGAGTCACACAAACACAACCGAACAAGAGAACAGTCAGTGAGTGAGTGGCCTGAAGATGTTCTCAGGCACGCTATCTTATAGTTCCCAAAACACTTTGAACAGAAGACAAAATATATGACACCCAGGCAGTTCTGCTCTGCTGCACCACCAGGACACAACAACCCCTTGTAAATTTCCATAAAGCACTTTATGGTGGAGCTTTCCGGGCTCCTGACCTTTAACCTGTCCTGAGTGGTATCTGTTCCTGGCCTGGTGGATGTCACACTGTTATCAACATTAAGGGATTAACTAAGGAGTGTTCACTTGGTTAACATGGTTATACGACACTCTTAAAGCACAGTATAGGTTACACCAGAATTTTCCATTACATTCCACCCCTTTTAGCATTTCTGTGCTAAACCACAATTTAAATGGGAAATTATGTAGTTACCTACCCTATGCACTCTGATTTCCTGCCTCGCACCAGCCAAACACTAGTGCACCCAGTCTCCAACCAAGGAGTTAAAAAACCCCCAGGCAGGAAAACACAGCCCACAGGCACAGAAGAGCCAAAATCCCCCCCTCACTTGACAAGAGGAGGGCAAAAGACTCATCTGTCTAGCTACACTCAACCTAAGAAAAGGGGAAAAAACCTCTGATATGACGAGGAAAAAATCCCATAATCCAAAATTTAACTAATCTACTTCAAATAACATATAGAAAGATAAATCCAAAAAAGAACCCATGTAATGATTATGCAAAAACCATGAAAACATCATATCTCAAAAACCTGCGTTTGTGAAACTCACACTTTCAGTCTTGACTGTCATGTAAAAACATTATAAAGCTAAATCATATGCAATGACAATTTACCACTACTAAAGATACCAGGTTATCCAAAAAATATAAGCAAAATGGATTAGTCCACCCCTTTAGCATTCACCTAGAAGAACACAAAACTCAACTCAAAAAGAATCGTAGTAGCCTACTTCAAATGAAATCATATGCAAAAAAAACATCAAACTCACACATGTTACAATGCATAGAAATCAAACATGGTGTTCTGTGATGATTACCCTAACTGAAATCATTAAAGAAAAAAAACTAATTTATTGATTACATCACTCAATGCAATAACTACCTCAGAATGTGAAAACTTAAAGGAGCTCGTCCTGCAACTCTTGTATGAGTGAGATCGATCCTAAAGTTAATGTCTGTGAGAATCAAACCTGCGACCATGTCAGGTTGCATCCGAAGATGTCCATGTTGTCGTCTCACATGACTTGTCGCCAGTCAGTCTATTGACATGCTGTTGCACCCAGAGAGCGCTGTCTGGGTGCAACATGATTCTGAATGAAAACAAACTGCACATATCTGAGAAAAAGTGAAGTTCTTCCCAACCTACTGTAGAAACACTTCCAGGAACAAACCTTCAGCCCCTCGTAATTCACAACACTTGCGTTGAATCCTCAGCATTCCTCTGTCAGGTCGTGAACTCCGAGCTGGGGTCCTTTCTTTCTGGGTAGGAGCAATCACTGCCCCCAGAACTCTAGGATGTGGTTTCAGTGACACACCTTTCTCTTTCTTATTTTTAATTTTTCTTTTCTGACTTTCTTCCTCTGCTAACTCTAATCTTAATTTCAGGATGTCTAGTTGTTTAACACTTAGACTTCCCGTTTTTGGAAATTTATATTCTCTGACCCACAGATCCAATTGGGCTACGGATTCTTTCCCGTAGTTTACTGTCATGTATCTTACATTCGGGGCTTGATAATCTGGTCCCTCGGACAGATTAGTTCCAGAGGGTTTGCTTTGTTCTGTTCCCATTGTTATATTCTCTGAGATGTTTGCAATTTTAATTCACAAGAAAATTCAAAATTAAAGTCTTTTCTTTTTTCTTTATCAAACCTGTTTTATTAGTTAGGTTACTGGTAAAATTTGGTTCTTACTTAAAGGTGTACAGAAAAGAAAACTGAAGTTTAGCCCACTCTGGGTCATAAAATGAATGTAAAAACTCATCTAACAGACGTTATAGGCCAAACTTTGTGCAAAATTCTATTTTTGAGTAAATCCGGGATGAAAGTGTTGTATTTTTTTTTCGCATTGGACAATGCAGGCGCTCGGATTATACGTCAGCCTGCTCACGATTCAAAAGCCACTGATATTGGATCTGTCGTCTGTCATTCAAACGTCTAAACACGCACACACACACGGAGCTCGGACTCGCCCCAAGCTTTGAATGTCGCTAGCGACCAATAAAATCCGCGTTCCTCACTCGGGTAAAGTCGTGTTGCAGCTCGGCACAACTCGGCGCGACAGACGGGACAAACGGCCATTTCTGTACAGCTTTAAAACAAATTTGAAGTAATAATAAAAATCGTTTTCCCCTTTAATTACCGGGGAAATGATACTTCTAAATTTAGGACAATTTTTTTTTCTTACTTCTAAAGACAGATTCCAATTTTAAACTTATGTATTTATTTATTTTTATTTCAAACCACTCAAAATGGTTAAGCCAAAATAAAATTTTTCAACCTCGCCTCTACTTCCTCCGTCTTAGGGTTTCCAAGGCCCTCTAAGTGCCCTCAGATTTTTATACCTAAATCTGGTGCCACAGATCCTGATCTGGGCAGCCCCGAGACCCAGCAAAAGCTGCCTCGGGGGAAGTCTACTACTCTCAGACACTTGGGTCTTCCTTTCTTGGGGAAGTCAAGATGCCCGGCACGTCTGCCGACACTACTAAATAGGTAGAGAGGAGACTTCTGCGCAATTTTTTTATCGGCCGTTTCCTTTCCTAAAACTCACCCGAAAGAACAGCGAGGTATTTTCTGCAGCCACCGGATTCGTTGGACCCCAACAGTGTGGGGATCCCGTCCTTCCAGACGTCAGGCCCTCTTCTCTACCTTCCTTTTCTGGGGGAGTTCGAGGTGTTCCAAGGGCTTGGCCCCTGGGGTGCGCGTTCTAACACCGTCGGTCCAGAAGTCCCAGAATCCGCTCACGGATGAGGTCCCTTCGTGGTCGCCAGATTGTGGTGGCAAAAAATGTTGTTCGTTCAATAAAATATTAAAAAAGGATATCTTGACACGTCAGCTGTCTTTCTTGAGTTTTAATAAAGGCATTCATGAATGGAGTCACACAAACACAACCGAACAAGAGAACAGTCAGTGAGTGAGTGGCCTGAAGATGTTCTCAGGCACGCTATCTTATAGGCCTACACCAGAATTTCCCATTACATTTTCTTAAAAAAATCAGCAAAGCACAGGTAGACCTATGTCTTAAGGTAGCCAGCCCAAACTATCATACATGCTGGTCACATTAGTTTGATAAGAACATAATAGAGCGCAACGTGCAGCTTTGTTTTGAGCAACTTGTAATTTCCTCAAGTTCTTAACAGAAGTAGTTGACCAAATTACTAAACAATAATCAAGTTTTGATAAAACCAAGCAAAACCTGCTTCCTGACACCTGGAGATAGAAAATTAGAAATTATTTTCACTACTGACACTCCTCTTCCCATTTTGCCAACAACAGTAGCCTATTGATGTGTTTGGACCACGACAAATTATGATCCAGAGTTACATCCAACAAATTTGTCTACACTCAGCGTTGCTGAAAAAACCCAGAGCATCACAGAGACCAAAACCTCACCAACCCAGCTTATGCTCTGTTTCAGTGGCTACAACCTGAGACACTGTAGGCCAGTGAGCATCAGTGCTCACAGAGCTCGCCTCCATAAAAGCTTTTTTCCATCCCCTGTCAGACTATAGTGGCACAGGACATAAAGGAGGGATTGAATTAGGCCTACATCAGTCCATAACCAGTGGTCAAGGCTCCAACGCTCAGGGGTTGGCAGGTTAGACTTCATACAACATAAATAGCTCTGGATCAAGTTAGGTTTAGCTAAAGTTGAAGAGATTTTGTTGTTGTTTTGCACAATGTTGTAGATTTAACTTCCAAACTTAAAATGACGAAGCGAGGCGTTTTGTTCCATTCAAAAATACTTTAGTTTGTAATAAAATAAAAGACGAGAGAAAACATACAGCGTGTGCGATTTTTCTGCTTTCAGGTTTCAACATGGCTGACTGCACAACACAACACTGACTGACGTAATCACGTTACGTTACCTTGAGCTCCTAGAGCATCATGGGAAATGAAGTTTATAATAACATTACTCCCAAATCAAATGAAATGCAGTCTCATATTCAAACATATTAACTGTTTTATATCAATATCAATGTCAACATGTATTTTAACTTATTATTAACTCATAAACTTATGTATCAATTATTTATTCCTTTGAAATCATGCCTGTTAACAAATAAATTCTCAACACACCAAATGAAGTAAAACTCAAGAAATATTTTTAAAATGTATTTTACTTATTTATTTGTTTTTTTTGTACATATGTTATGTATATTTGATTTATACAAACAAGTTTACATTGAAAATGCACATACTTTTTTCATCAAAGGAACATTTTACAATCTGTTACATATTATATTTTTATATTTACATTTCATTATATAAACAGATGCTAAATGTTAAAGATAAATATATCCAGAAAATTGCTGCAAAGATATCTTCTGTATTTTACACAAATGTAAGCAGTTAAGATTATGATGATACATTCTCTTATACATCTGAAATTTTGGCTTAGTATTTATCCAACATATTCATAATTTAGTACATAATCAATCCAAGCATATTAATGTACTGCTACACAGTGGAACAGAGGGAATATACACACATGACCATTCAATGTGTGAATGACCACACAACACAGTAAGATGACTACTCTACTCCAAGAAGTAAAGCAAATTTTATATCAACATACACTGATACACCTCTGCAGTGTGTGCACAGCTATGATACAGTGAATGAAAACAGAGTGTTTCCTGCTCACATGGTGAAAAGCAGATGACCGCTGAAGGTGCTATGGTGATTGCCATTGTCAAAAATTCTGGTGTTGGACCACAGCTTCAAAAACAAAACATCCCCCACCTCTAACAGCAGAGTGGCAGCATTAGCAGAAGATCCATAAGAGTCTCTTTGATGCTCATATGCAATAAAAATATGCTGTCCATTCTTGACGAGCACAGCACCTGAAGCATGTGAAGGATGTCCATGTGCACCTATATAGAACTCAAAGCGGTAGACTCCTCTCACTGGTGCAATGAAAAAACCTGTGGGAGATATTGTCCGTTAATATTAGTGGGAAATTGTTTGTTGCAAGATCTGTCAACCAGAAATAAATACAGCAAAAATCTAAATAATATTTGTGAACTTGAATACCTGAGTTTGGATTGTAGGCATTTCCAATATTTGTAACAACGTTTCTGAAGATCAGAGGAGTGTGTGTGTTAAATGGTCCCATAGTTCCTGAGCCTGAAGCCAGCAGAGAGGCGGAGAAGGCCACCTGTTTGGCTGAGAGGGATTCACACTCAGTTTTACAGTTACTGGGTATTCATTTGGTAGTTGTTGTTGTAATACAGCTTGTTTCCAAATGTACAAACCTTTACTCTCTCCCTTCAGTGCCTCCACCTGGTTTTCTGTCACATTTGTTCTGGCATTAATGAGGGTCAGTTCTTCTGATTGTGCTGAAAATCAGGTTAATAAAACAAATAAATAAAATGAACCGTGGCGAGGAGAATTAAATAACAATATGACAGTTTTCCTGAAGGTTTGCATTTACCACTAAAAACATGCATTGTTGAAATAAATGTCATGCTTCGTTGAGAATGCCTGCCTGGTTGTTTATAACTTTCAATATGTAATTTAGACTTCATTTCATTGCATGAAATATACCTTGAAACTGTTGTTTCAGCTTTTCCATAGCAGTCTTTTGCAACTCCAGTTCTCTCAGTTGAGCTGCTTGTGCTATTTAAAAAAAAAAGAAAAAAAATTAAATGTAAAGACTTGGTACAGGCAAACATTTATGTCCTTTGTGTATGAGCTGCTGTGGCATGTCATAGGCCTATTGTAAATAGGCATTGGTTCCCACTTACATTATTTGTCTTATTCTTGCAATGCTTGACTTATCACTTTACCTTCGTTGTCTCTCTGCAAGTGCCTTATCTCCACCTTCTGTTCAGCCAACAAGGCGCTCATCTCTCTCAGCACAGCGTGGATGTCTCCTGGGCAAACGTGTCGAGGCTCAGAAGTGTTTGCTGTTGTCCTTCCTTGGGATTCAGTTTGTTCTCCCCGTGGAATAATTTCATTGTTGGACAGTTGGACAGTTTGAAGCTCTGCTGTGGAGAGAGAGCAGACCAGCAGCAGCAGCGGGAAAATCATCATCACCTCCATTGTCAGTCTAGCAGTCTATGCTTTGTCCAGCTTTGGAGTTTCTGCACTAATCCGAGCCTTAAATAGTGTCTTAAACTGATCAATCATTATCAGATGTTAATCATTAGAGGCAAGGTACTTCCTACGAAATTAGTAATTTACAGTTAAAACAAAGACAGTTAGAGGGAGTAGGCCTGTTTAAAAAGGTGGGTGTTCAGATGTGTGGTGAAACAAAAGGTACAGTAACTGACAAAACTCAGGTAGTCACATGGAGCAGGAACACGGGCAGAGCAGGCCCGTGGCATACATGATACATTCCTTTATACATCTGAAAATGTGGCTTAGTATTTATCCAACATATTCACAATTTAGTACATAATAAATGTGTTTTAACAATTGTGAAAAACTGTAATGTAGACCACTGCTACACAGTGGAGCAGAGAGGATATTCACAACACATGACCATTCAAGTTCTGCTCAACAAAGTAAAAATCAGTCTCTGCTTCAGGAAGTACATGACTCAACTGCTGCATTCATTGTGTGCATAACTATCATACAGTTGATAAAAGCAGGCTGTTTACTGCTCACAAGGTGATATGGTGACCTACATTGTCAAAGATTCTGAATTGGTACCACAGCTGCAAAAACACAACATCCCCCACTTCTAACAGCAGCATTGCAGCATTAGCAGAAGATCCAAACTGTCCTGTCTGGTGCTCATGGGCAAGAAAAAAAATCTGTTTTTGACCAGCACAGTACCTGAAGCATATGAATCATGTCCATGTGCACCTACGTAGAACTCAAAGCTGTAGACTCCTCTCACTGGTGCAATGAAAAAATCTGTGGCACATTTTCCCTTGAATTATTATTGGGTAATAGTTTGTTGCAAGATTGCAGGAAAAATCGAAATAATATTTGTGAACTTGAATACTTGAGTTTGGGTTGTAGGCATTTCCAATATGAGCCGCACCCCCAGTATTAGTACTGCATATGCTGGTTGTTATAATGCAGCCTGTTTTCAAATGTAGGTACAGTAGGTACTCCAACATTATTACTCTTGTTTTGTCACTTGACTGTCATTTTGAGCGTCCTTGGAATGGTTGGTTCATCCCCAAGATTAAAAATTAATGAGTTAAATTCCATCTCATTTTGTCTTTCAAAGATTAAAACCACTGATTAAAACTGCCCACAAACAGCTCAGTCTGATTTAATATAAATAAAATTAAAGATTGGAAACACTGAACAACTTCATTCTAGGTTCTGAGGGCGTGGAGAGGCAGCAACTTATCTCCAACTCTTATGATACAGTATAAGAGATAAACCCAGACTTACAAAAAGAAGTAATAAAAAAATGTTTTTTTCTGTCTTTGCTTCCTCAATAAGTCAACCAGGTTGATAAAGTCTGCTTTTTAAAAAGCAACAACACAATTCCACAACATACACTGGTAGGCAATCAAGTCATAAAACACATGGTATCAGTCTCAGCTGACCTGAGTTACCTTGACAAGCCATAGCTGAAACCTTAAACAGCACTCAGAAATATTCAATAACATCCAGCTGATAAGGTGAACAATGATGGAAATTAGTTTCAGGTGCAATAAATGTACTGTTTATTTACAGTACAAGCCTTGATCTACAAGTTATCAGCTGCATTACTGCAACTTGCAACCATGTGCACGTGTTAAGGTGTTTTCAGCTTTCTGTCAACACAACAGCAACACAGATAAAAATCTGCTGTGGGATTAGCACATCAGTGAATGTTAGTGATGAGCAGTTAATCTGGACCACACTCATTTGAGAAATGAAATGCTGCCACATCTGAAAATAAAAGTTATGGTGCATAAAAAAAACTGAACAACGCTTCACATTTTAGTTGTAAAATGCACAATAGGAGAAATAGACAATTACTGTGGCTACACAGTCTGTTCAATGAATAATAATCAAAGGGCTAGTGAATGCCAAGATACTGTGGTTTGTCTTTTTTAATGTGACCTTCGCACCGAGCAAAAACGTCCAGATACGCAAGTGCATTTAGAGGTTGGAGAGGTTTGTGTTTCTATGTCTCGAACATGGAGAAAATCTAAAATATCGTGGCAAGGTGAAGAGGGCCCAGGCGGGCTTCGAACCCCAGACTCCCGACTCCCGGGTCGGAGTCATGTGTTACACACTACTCGGGAGTTGTCGGCAGACACTCTGTGTTTATTACAGATCAATCTGAAACACAAACAAAAACAAACACTTAATAGTTGCTTCGCCAGTCGCCACATAACAATGTAGCGCTGCGTTTCCTTCCTGGGCGGCGCTGGTTACCATGACAACGGGGAGCGGCTCGGCAGCAGCGGCAGCGACCATGTATAACAACATATAACATGCCAACAACATATAACAACGGCCGCCAACCGCCGCCACCGAACCCTCACTAACTACCGTACAGTAACATTTCTAACATCTAAACACAGTAACGAACAAAAACCGCAATTGAATAGAAAATACAGAAAACATCTAAACATCTAAACATCTAAACATAGGGGTGCTTGTGTAGACTGACAACAGACTCACCTGAAACACAAACAAAAACAAACACTTAATAGTTGCTTCGCCAGTCGCCACATAACAATGTAGCGCTGCGTTTCCTTCCTGGGCGGCGCTGGTTACCGTGACAACGGGGAGCAGCTCGGCAGCAACCACCCGTGGTTACCACGCGCCACCCACTGACGCAGAGTGGTAACGTCTGTCAGTCCACACACTGCAAACTATTTAAAATGTAAAATGTTCAGGGTGCCACACCCTCCCCTACTTAGATAAATAAAAAAAAATAACTTTTTTTTTTTTTAAACTCACAATATTATACACCATATTAAATGTCTTTTCTTGAATAATAGTTATGGTTACACTCTGTTGGCATTTACTGTAGCTGTCAAGTGCAAGTACTTTCAGATTAAACACATATAAATCCATAGAGATGAGCTATCAAATTATGCAGAGTAACCATTATTTGTCCCTTTCAAGATTAATAAACAGGTTCACCTCACTGTGATGAACTACTGTAACCAGACTCACTATTCGGCCAACACTTCACTTTAGTCTGTTACCACTCTTCTGTTTACATAGCCTATAAAGACATCAAAACATGTATTTATCACTATGTCAATAGCAATTTGTGACACTATACTACACCGTTAAAACCGTTATAAAATGAATTAAATTCAGTTCATTGTTCTGTCAATGTTTTGTTTCAAGTGTTCCTTTTTTCAGTGTCAGTCTCTTTAAACTGTATCAGTTTATCACAGTCCCAAACACATTGTTTGTGTCCATAAGCGCCCAGGGACGCCACAGTCTCTGAAAGCAAGGTGCTGGTTGGCCCACCTCTAAACAGTCCATTAAACAGTCCATACCAGCTTCTCTGACAGTCGGTTGTCCCAATGCGTCATACATCAGCATCCTAGGCCGCCGTCGCTCTCTCTGAGGGTAAGTGTGGACTGCCAAAGGTGATGGCTCTTGTTCTTGATCAGAGTCTCTGTTCCCTTGATGTTGTGACTCTTCTTCATCAGATGTGTGCTCACTTTGTTGTTGCTGGTGGTGATGATCCTGTGTGATCTGCAGCTCGGGTTCATCCTCTTCCACACCCCGTACATCTGGTTCACTCTCTCTGTCCTGAAGTTCTCCCATCTGTTGTTCACAGGCCTCAGCGTCAGGGATCGGGACATTCACTCTGCCAGCGTGGTCGTGTTGGCGTGACAACCTCCACACAAGTTCACCTTCATCCTCACTTTCCATGTCTGTGTCATGTTGTCGCGGCTGTTGTTCATCTTCACCCATATTTTGTCTTTTCTTCCTTTTGACTTGTCCCTTTTTCTCTGGCTTGTCTACAGGTAAGCTGTCACATGGGAGCAACAGATTTCTGTGAACTGTGCGGCTTTGGCCCCCTCTCTCTGGTCTGATCTCATACACCGGCATGTCAGAGGTCTTTTGACTCACCACCACATACACTGCATCCTCCCAGTGTGAACGGAGCTTGCCGGGCCCACCTCTTTCTCTGAGATTGCGGAGTAGGACTCTGTTGCCTGGTTGCAGTTGAGCTCCGTAGATCTTTTGGTCGTAGTATTGTTTTCCTCTTGAAGCTTCTTTCTTTGCTGCTGTTGATGCAATTTCATAGGCTTCTTTCATTTGTGACTGCCATTTTTCTACATACTCTGTGTAGCTTAGTTGTTGTTCTTGAGATGGTAGGTTGAACAAGATGTCTACAGGAAGTCGGGGAGAACGGCCAAACAGCAGATAATAAGGAGAGAACCCAGTGGACTCACTCCGAGTGCAATTGTAGGCATGCACTACCTTTGACAGAGAGTTTTTCCAGTCTGCTTTTTCCTCATCTGTCAGTGTCCTTAACATGGAAAGGAGGGTCCTATTAAAACGCTCCACCTGACCGTTTCCCTGTGGGTGATAAGGGGTAGTATGGGAGCCACGCATGCCACAGATCTTTTGCAGCTGGGAAAACAGTTGATTTTCGAATTCTCTGCCCATGTCGTGATGAATTCTTGCAGGGAAACCGAAGTCCAGGGCAAAGTGATTGAATACTTTATCCACCACTGTTTTTGCTGACTTGTTTTTAGTTGCATAAGCTTGTGCGAAGCGTGTGAAGTGATCCATCACCACTAGAATGTATTCGTAACCATGCTTGCAGGTCTCGAGATGTAAAAAGTCTATGGAGACGAGCTCGAAGGGATGAGTGGTGGTGATGGAGGTCAGTGGGGCTCTGGTTGTCTTACTTGGCCGTTTCCTCTTTAAACATTCACAAGCATGCATCACAAAATGCTCCACATCACTTTGCATTCGCGGCCAGTAGAATCTGTCTCTTATTAATCCCAGAGTTCTTTCTGCTCCCAAATGTCCCATTTCTTTATGGAGTTCTCTAAATACAGTGTCTCTGTGTTCTTTCGGAAGGAGGAGTTGATCCCTGCCATTAGGGCGCACTCACACTAGGCAATCGTACCGTGCCCAAGCCCGTTTGCTCCCTAAAGTCCGGATTCTATTGCTAGTGTGAGTGCAAGTGTTCCGGGCCTGAGCACGGCACACTTCCCTGGCCCGGCACAGTTGGGAGAGGTGTGCTTGGGCACGGTACACTTGGCCAGAATGCGCACACGTAATGCGCTGCGGGCTCGTTATCCACCACGTGTCTGTAGCCGCGTGTAAACAACAGTCAATTAACGATTACGTCGTGCCGTAAACATCGCTAGTTGACGGCGCTTTGATTAAACTTCAAGATATTACCATGACAACCGGTCAAACAATGAATAGCGGCGTTCTCTCTGCAGTCAGAGCGCATCCGCCGTGTTGATATATCAACGTGATGACGTCTGTGTCGGAGGCAACCGGGCTTCAGCACGCTTGGGTTCGAGGTAGTGTGAGTGCGGGCCAACAGGGGACGGGGGAGGGGGGGCAATCTGGCTTAAGCACGGCACGGAACAACTGGCTCTAGTGTGAGTGCGCCCTAACTCTCCTATAGAGGACTCCATCCTCATTTAAATACAGTTTGTTCCACTGTCTTAGTAGGATTCTGACCTCAGGTGGTTCTGTTTTCAGGGCACGACCTTTTGGCAGATAGTTGTTGACTTTATATTGGAGGACAGGGCCAATCACAGGATCTTGCTCTTGACTCACTCTGATGTCATCTGGTGAGAGACACTTGCCCGCAGACAGGTATGTGGTGTCTTGCACTAAACTGATAACACTCTGGCTGACAACAGTCGTCTCAGGAAAAATGTCATTTCTCTGTTGCACTATACTTTCCACAGCAGCTCCAATAACATCTTGTTTTACTTCTGCTGTGCACTGGGCCATGTACTGGTTAATGTCAAGTGGTAGCCGGGACAGTCCATCAGCATCAGCATTTCTTTTGCCTGGTCGATATCTGATTGTGAAGTTAAAGTCGGCCAGTTCACCCACCCAGCGGTAGCCTGTTGCATTAAGTTTAGCTGTTGTCAGAACATATGTTAGGGGGTTGTTGTCTGTATAGACAACAAAATGTGGGGCATAATAAAGATAGTCTCTGAAGCGTTCACAAATTGACCATTTAAGGGCGAGGAACTCTAGCTTCCCAGAATGCATATGATAATTTTTCTCAGGGGGTGTTAATGTCCGTGAGCCATATGCTATGACCTTCATCTTGCCTGCTTGTCTCTGATATAACACGGCCCCCAAGCCCTCTTGTGATGCATCACAGTGGAGAATGAATGACTCTGCAAAGTCAGGATAACCTAAAATAGGTGGCTCTGTTAGACAGTCAGCTAACTTATTTAAAGTATCCTGGTGGCTCTGAGTCCAACTGATGGGTGTGCTGGGTGGTGGGCGGCCCTTGTGCCTTGAACTACTCACTTTTCCTTTTCTTTTGGACCCAGGTGGCAGGACTTTGTCTGGAGGCAGGGTCAGCAGCTGGTAGAGTGGTTTTGCAACCTTGGAGAAGTCTGGGATATAGGCCCTGTAGTAGGAGAGGAAACCAAGGACTCGGCTCAGCTCCCCAACTGTTGACGGTGGCTGGTCTTTGAGTGCTTGAACAGGGGCTATTTCCGCTGGGTCCATGGTGTATCCCTCTGCTGATATCATCCGGCCGAGGAAGCGAACTCTTCTTTTGAAGACATCACATTTCTGTGGGCTGAGTTTGACACCGTGTTTTTGGTATCTCTGCACAGGCACGTGCAGAGGGGGGGGCGGAGGGTGCTTGAGCACCTGCCCCTTTGCCCCTTGACACCCAAAGTGCCCTTTTGTCAGAGTTTTTTTTTTTTTTTTATGAGCGTATAAAAGTCCGGTTGTGTTCCGAAAATATAATAAAATAATAATATTAATAAAAAGAAATAATAATTAAGATCTACCTGGGTCGGTCACATGACGTCCACAACGTACCCTCATTAAGCTCTCACTGCCCTGACGTGCTCGGACATGCACAGCTGGCGGAACTGCTGTAGACAACGACTTGTTAAACCGAAGACCCCAGACGGCCGAGAGAGTAAAAAACTGACCCGGTAAGTAGGATCTGCAACCTTATTTTTTTGTGCACACAGTGTCATCTTGATATGATATTAGCATCCTTTGTCGTCCAAATCTCCATACCGCATCTGCCTCAGGCTAGTTAACTGTACCAGTAGGCTACTTTTGTTATAGGGAAAACGACCTATCATGCGTTATTTGCCTGTCAAGCAGTTTTTCCCTGTGTCTAGAAGCAATGAGGCAAGTGGCTAAGATCAGCCTATATATTTTTTTCCCCCACGCATGCCATATCTCCACTGTGACTCTCTTTCTGTGTGTGCGCGCGCCGTGTGTGTGTGTGTGTGTGTGTGTGTGTGTGCGCGCGCGCGTGTGTGTGTGAGAGAGAGGGAGAGATAAACTACTTTTTTTGACAGGCTTACTCAAAAGTGATGCAAGGCATGAAGAAATTATGTTTTAGGCCTATGAGAAATATATCCTATAAATATAAGTATAATGCATAATAATTATATAACTTTTAAAATCTAACTGTATTGGGCAAAGTTGATAGTCAAACTAATTAAAAGCACAAACATATTTAAATACATGATTTCTATATCATTTCTTTAAAAAAAATTTTATTAGTGGTAGCAATAAGACAGAGAGAGAGATACTGACACTGACAGAGAGACATGGAGAGAGAAAGAAATACTGACAGACAGACATGCAGAGAAAGAGAGATACTGACATACTGAGCAGTTAGCCTTAGCTGAGGCCTCTCTCTATGAGTAGTCACCTCCAAACTATCAGCAGTATGGCAGGTCAGTCACAGTGAGCCATTTTCAAAGTTGATTATTTTTGCATCTTTCCATGATCACTAACACTTGTATAATCAGCTATATCTCCTCCTTGTTTTTTCTAGTGTCTACACTCCGGATCAGTACAGCCCACCTCCAGCGATATCAGCAGCAGTAGCCTCCTCACCAATCCCCTCAACTAAAGGTGTCCAATGTTGTACCCATGAGGTAAAAAAGACACCACATATTTTGCTTTGCAGTTGCGGCCTCTAACAAATAAAGGAATATTTCAATGATATGGTATGTTGTCATTCTGTCATTCTTTATGAATAAGGTTAGCTAAAATTCAACGGTTTATTGCAAGGTATACTTCTGTACCGTGTTTCAAATCTGTGCTCAACGTGCCCCTTTTTAACTTTGAGCACCTGCCCTTCCAAAGGTCTCTGCACGGCCCTGTCTCTGCAGGACAGCTTGGATGTGGTCTACATGATTGTCAAAGGAGGAGGAGTGGACTAGATTGTCGTCTAAATAAGGCTGGCAGGTGACATCACGAAGCCCCTTCAGACAGTCCTCCATACTCCGTTGAAACTCTGCTGGGGCTGAACTGAGGCCAAAGGGAATGCGGTTCCACTGATACAAGCCCCAGGGTGTTATGAAAGCTGTGAGGGGGCGACTCTCGGGGTCCAGGAACCCCTGGTGATATGCTTTGCCCTGGTCGAGAACTGAAAACCAGGAGCTGCCATGTAGAGAGTCGAGCATATCTTGAATTCTGGGAATTGGGTGTCTGTCTGGCACTGACTTCCTGTTAAGTTCTCTATAGTCACAGCACAGCCTCAGTTCACCTGACTTTTTGCGAACACAGACAATGGGGGAGGAGTAGGGTGACCTTGACTCTGAAATCCACCCGCGGTTCAGGAGATCTTGGAGATAATCTTTCAGCTCTTGATGCAGGGGTTTTGGCACTGATATGTAGGTCTTACGAACAGGTGTTGTGTCCTGTAATGTGATGTGCATGTTCAAAGTGGGAATGCACCCAACGTCCTTGTCGTCATAAGCAAAAGCATGACACTCCTCTCTTAATACCAGCTTCACCCTCTCTTGTTGTTCTTTGCTGAGGTGGTCCAGGTTGACAGGAGGATCCCACTGAGATGGTCTGTGTCTGTGTTGTGTGTTGCTGGTTATCTCATTTAATTGGATGTTGTTTTGTGTTGTTGTCACTTGTGTCTCATCAGATGACTCCACTGCAATGGGGTACGCTGCTTTAATTTCTTCCAGGTGCCCCAGGATGGTGTGAGGATTTAAGGTGACGTCATGCTTGTTGGTGTTGGCTACTGAAACTGGAATGTAGACTGACCTCCGCTCACTGACAGTGACCAGTCCCTCCTGGATGACCAGACCCTCAGGCAGCTGTGATGTCTCATGTGGAACAAACAACAGACTTTGTCCTGCAAACATGGCTCCCACATGTGCACGGATGGATGAGGTGGTTATCTGTTCAGCAGCCAGGCGTACTCCCCTTTTTCCTGTCAGCACTGTGCCCACACCGTGACCTGGATCTGGGGTCTGGAGTAACTTCAGCACTGATTTAGCAGTTCTTGCAGACACTGAGAACATTCTGCTGATCTTCTGAATGTGATTTGACTGCTGTCTGCCCCATTTACCCACTACTTCTTCAATTACATTAAACCCAATAATCGGTTTCTCTGCAACATTGGGGTCACTGGACACTAACATGGGTACTAAGAGTCTCTTTTCTTTGTGTGTGTCACAGTCCAGGTAAAACTCTACTTCTACCCACCCGTCATATGGAATCTCACTCCCATTTGCAGCGACTGCTACTGTACCAGTGGTTCTGTGCCCAAAAGTTCAGCAAGTGGCCTGACGGTGCTGTGTGGAAGATGTTGTCTCCGCCAGTTATCATTCATAAGACTTGCCTGAGCTCCAGTGTCCCATAGAGCCTCGGCTGGTATATTGTCTATATGGCACAGGACCATGCATCTTCTCCCAATGAGACTGATGAGCTTGTTTTGTCGCTGGGAAGTCACATAGTTAGCAGGTATGTTATTTTCGGGCTGGTTGCTGGGCGGTTGTGGGCGAGCAGGGGGAGTGTCTGTGTGATCACTTGATGGATTTAGTGCATATGTGGGTGTATTTTGCAGAGACACCGTGTTCACTTGGGACCTGGAGGATGGAAAGGCTACTGTGGGTCCCGACTCAGCAACCCCCTCTCGTTTCCCTGCATGGGTCTGCCCTGCCTGCAGCCGCGGGAGAGGTGACCTTCCTGCCCACAACGATAGCAGTGTCTGCATGTGTCACCTGCTTGAGCCTCTCTGCATTGCTGACATCCTCTTGCCCATCTCGCAGCTGATGACGGCCGGGTGTTTGTGCTTGGCCTTGACGTAGTTGTTTCTCTTGCCTCGTTGAACATTTTCTTCACCTCAAGCACATCAGCCCTGAGGTCTGCAATGAGTTTCACAGTGTCTTGATCTGGTCCTTTATTCTGTCCTTGCTTTTTCTTTGTGGGAGTGACCCCACCAACTGCCTCATCATTTATGTCTGTCTCACTACGGCTGTTGTTGACTTGCAGCTCTGTGTGTATTTCATTTATTCTTGGGGTTTTGATTGCAGCAGTTCTCCTGAGCTTATTTTGTCTTTCTAGCTCAAGACTGGCAGCCTCATTCATTCTTTCAATCAGTACCTCATCTTTGACTCTGGGGTTACTCAGGTAGGGTTTCAGCTGAAACTTCACTGCCTCGCTGAACAGACCAGTCTCTAATGAGCGAAGGAACTTGCGCTGGATTAAATCTGAGCTGAACTGGTCCCCCTCGTCCTCATCACCAGATTTCCAGAGCAGTTTCTCCCTGAGCTCTATTGCCCTGAACAGAAACTCCTGGGCAGATTCTTTGGGCTCTTGTGAAATGTTCATGAGTCTGTGAAGCAGGTCTGATGACGAGTCAACCTTGTAATGTCCTCTCAGTATGGTTTTTAGAGTTGACAGTGTGAGGTCTCGTTTCACCTCCAGCAGATCTCGAAGATGAAGGCCAGGGCTTACAGCTTTAATCACAGCCTCAATTACTTCAGTCTCTGAGTAGCCCTTCCTGAGCCCAGACTCAATCTGGTTGGTCAAACTGGTGAAGGATAATTTTTCTCTCTGTCCAGCCTCACCTATTTGACCCCAGATCCGGAAATCTTTTCTCAGCGTCACCTCTGGAGTTCTGAGAGGTACAGGCTGACTGACTTCTCTTTCCTTCACCACTGCTGTGCTGCTCATCCGGGTCCCCAAAGCCTCTATTTTCTCCTCCAGGGCCCGCCTTGCTTCTGCCTGAGCCTGCTGTAGTTGTAGATATTCTTCTTTGAGTCTCTCAATTTCACTCGGTGCCGTGGTGGTGTGATGTGATGTTTCTGACGTACACTCTTGTAATGACTGGAAGAATGACTGAAAATCATGCAGGAACTGCTGGAACACCTGAGATTCCTCACTTTCTTCAATCTCATCCAAGGTTCCCTCTGCCAGGCGAATCAGGGTCCGACGGGACTGTCCTCTGAATCCCTCTCCTGATGATTCGCTGCACTTGAGATGCTGACACACCCTGACGAGCTCTGATTTCTCAAGCATCCACAGCACTGCACTGATCTCGTCCTGTATCTGTTCCATCTTGGTCTTTACTTGGTCTCTATTCTTCTAGGTTCGTCTCGTAGGAAGGAACTCTCAGCTTTCTTAATAGTCCCTCCTGGCTATGGCTCGCCAAATTATGTTACACACTACTCGGGAGTTGTCGGCAGACACTCTGTGTTTATTACAGATCAATCTGAAACACAAACAAAAACAAACACTTAATAGTTGCTTCGCCAGTCGCCACATAACAATGTAGCGCTGCGTTTCCTTCCTGGGCGGCGCTGGTTACCATGACAACGGGGAGCGGCTCGGCAGCAGCGGCAGCGACCATGTATAACAACATATAACATGCCAACAACATATAACAACGGCCGCCAACCGCCGCCACCGAACCCTCACTAACTACCGTACAGTAACATTTCTAACATCTAAACACAGTAACGAACAAAAACCGCAATTGAATAGAAAATACAGAAAACATCTAAACATCTAAACATCTAAACATAGGGGTGCTTGTGTAGACTGACAACAGACTCACCTGAAACACAAACAAAAACAAACACTTAATAGTTGCTTCGCCAGTCGCCACATAACAATGTAGCGCTGCGTTTCCTTCCTGGGCGGCGCTGGTTACCGTGACAACGGGGAGCAGCTCGGCAGCAACCACCCGTGGTTACCACGCGCCACCCACTGACGCAGAGTGGTAACGTCTGTCAGTCCACACACTGCAAACTATTTAAAATGTAAAATGTTCAGGGTGCCACACATGCGCGCTAACCAGTCAGCCAAAGGGACATCCCCTTGGCCAAGTAGCCAGGGCACATGATCAACTGGAGGCATAGTGACAGGACCACCACTGTCACAATATCAAGTTACGGTTGTAGCAGCCCTGAAAGAGTAGGCTAAAGACTAGACTGTACACTCAACTTAAGATACCAACCTTGGCCAGGCAAAGTTACTACAATGCAGCTGCTAAACTGCAATAATTCTCTCACCCTTAAGTGACATCTAAAATACGAAATCAGAAAATTATAAAGTAACTCTGTTATCAACCTGCAGTCATTGAAACTCTCATGTGTGGATGTTTACTGTGGTGTTTTCAGGTTCGTTGGTGCACTTTATAGACCAGAGCGGCTTTTTTATGCAAATGAGGATGACTGAGGCATTCTGGGTAATTTAGGGGCAGCGCCCGGCATTTTTAAATACCCTCCATTCAAAACGTCAACATGGTGAAGAGTTGTTGTGTCGCTGGATGTCACAACAACATTAAAAAAAATCCACTCCTCCGGTTTTCGCAACTTCCTTGCCGAGTTAGGTACCTGGAGAGACGGCTTTTGTGGCTACAAGCAATAAGAAGAGAGGATAAAGGGAAGCTGTGGGACCCCCTTTCCCCACATCACTATGTGTGTGGAGAACATTTTATAACAGGTAAGACTAACTTTAGCTGACGTAATTGTTGGTTATCAAATGCTTTAGCCAAATTAATGATGATTGTTTATGTAATAAAAAGTCATAGCTAACGATTTTATTGTAACCGTTAACTATCCCAGTGTTTATTAACGTTAGCTACCGAAGCCTGAAGGCTAACACGTTAGCTAGTCCAAACTGTAATAGAATTCATTTCATACCCACTGCATGAATACGTATGTACGTATGTATGAATACGAGATGCGTGTAGAAGGCTAAAAAGTTAAGAAGTTAAAAAAGTGCTGGGTCCAGGATGCTTATGGTGACTGAATTAGTTAATCAGATTGAGGAGTTTTTGAGCTGTATTGCAGTGGGTATGAAATGAATTCTATTACAGTTTGGACTAGCTAACGTGTTAGCCTTCAGGCTTCGGTAGCTAACGTTAATAAACACTGGGATAGTTAACGGTTACAATAAAATCGTTAGCTATGACTTTTTATTACATAAACAATCATCATTAATTTGGCTAAAGCATTTGATAACCAACAATTACGTCAGCTAAAGTTAGTCTTACCTGTTATAAAATGTTCTCCACACACATAGTGATGTGGGGAAAGGGGGTCCCACAGCTTCCCTTTATCCTCTCTTCTTATTGCTTGTAGCCACAAAAGCCGTCTCTCCGGGTACCTAACTCGGCAAGGAAGTTGCGAAAACCGGAGGAGTGGATTTTTTTTAATGTTGTTGTGACATCCAGCGACACAACAACTCTTCACCATGTTGACGTTTTGAATGGAGGGTATTTAAAAATGCCGGGCGCTGCCCCTAAATTACCCAGAATGCCTCAGTCATCCTCATTTGCATAAAAAAGCCGCTCTGGTCTATAGACATTAAATGTTCTAGAATGCGCTTCAACTGGGAGCAGCAAAAACTGGTAGCTCTGAGTTTCTTACTCTATTTTGTTGTATTTTATCATATTTTTTCAATTACTGATGGATATATCTTCTGTGAAGAGAAGAGTTTTCTCAAGTGAAGAGCTTTTTTCGTTGAAGTTGAGGAAATCTGGGGTCTATCACCCTATTCCGGCTGAGCTGAAGAGGCGTTTTCGTGGATGCCGTGCTGGTGCAGGTTTAAAGGCAAGGAAGTGGAGATACAAGCCTTTTCTGCCATCTGTCATCATGGGGAATGTCAACTCTCTGACCAACAAGAGTGATGAGCTGGAAACATTGGTGAAGACTCAGAAAGTTTACCGTGAGTGCAGCCTGATGTGTTTCACTGAGACCTGGTTGAATCAAAACACCCCTGACTCCATCGTGGATGTTCCTGGCTTCACTCTCATACGGTCAGACAGAGATGCTAAGGCAAGTGGCAAGAAAAAAGGAGGAGGTCTGGCCTTATTTGTGAACCAGAGATGGTGTGATCCTGCACATATTACTGTCAAGGAGAAGATGTGTTGTCCAGACATTGAATTATTGGCTGTTGGAATGCGGCCATATTATGTACCAAGAGAATTCAGTCATATCATAACAATACTTGTGTACATCCCTTTAGGCAACAGCTGAAGTTCCATGTGAAATACTGCATGAAATGGTTGCTAGGATACAGACCAAACATCCTGAGGGGGGGGAAGGGGACTTCAACCATGTTACCCTCTCCTCCCACCTGACTGGATTCACACAGTTTGTCAAATGTGCTACCAGAAAAAACAAAACCCTTGACTTACTGTATGCCAATGTCAAAGAAGCTTACAGAGCCACTGCCTTACCACCACTGGGCAGTTCAGATCACAACCTGGTTTGTCTGCAGACCTGTTACAAACCCCGTGTGCAGAGGGAACCTGCAACTTCACGCACAGTAAGGAAGTGGACACCTGAGGCTACTGAGGCTCTGAGGGACTGCTTTGAGTCTACAGACTGGAATGTTCTGCTACACTCGCAGACACCTAACAACACATCCATTGATGAGATGGCCGAATGTGTCACTGACTATATAAACTTCTGCAGGGATGTGGTGTTGCCAGCCAGAACAGTTCGTTGCTTCTCTAACAATAAACCGTGGATCACATGTGACATCAAAAGCTTCCTAAATAAGAAGAAGGAGGCTTTTAAGATCGGTGATTCAGTCCTGATTAAGACAGCACAGCATGAACTGAAAGTGAGACTAAGGCAAGCAAAGAGAGACTACAAGAAGAAACTGGAGAGCAAACTTCAAAATAATAACATCAGGGAGGTCTGGAGAGGAATGAAGACCATCACTGGATACAAGGAGAGAAATAGGCAGCCTGAAGGAGATGTTGACCTGGCAAATGAGTTTAACCAGTTCTACAACAGGTTTAACACAGCCTCTGCTCCCTCATCATCACCACTTCCACCTGACTGCCCCTCTACCTCAGCTGCTCTTCCCTCTGATCCTGCTCCACTCAGTGGCCTCTCCACAAATGATCGTGATCCATCCTGCTGCCCTTTCACCACCGATCCTGCTCCACCTGGCGGTCCTGCTCCTCCTGGTGGTCCAGCTCCTCCTGGCGGTCCCGCTCCTCCTGGCGGTCCTGCTCCATCCGGTGGTCCTGCTCCTCCTGGCGGTCCTGCTCCTCCTGGTGGTCCTGCTCCTCCTGGTGGTCCTGCTCAACCTGGGGGTCCTTCTACATCCGGTGGTCCTGCTCCTCCTGGCGGTCCTGCTCCATCCGGTGGTCCTGCTCCTCCTGGCGGTCCTGCTCCATCCGGTGGTCCTGCTCCTCCTGGTGGTCCTGCTCAACCTGGGGGCCCTTCTACATCCGGTGGTCCTGCTCCTCCTGGCGGTCCTGCTCCATCCGGTGGTCCTGCTCCTCCTGGCGGCCCTGCTCCTCCTGGTGGTCCTGCTCAACCTGGGGGTCCTTCTACATCCGGTGGTCCTGCTCCATCTGGCGGTCCTGCTCAACCTGGGGGTCCTGCTCCATCCGGTGGTCCTGCTCAGTCTGGTGGTCTGGCTCCATCTGGTGGTCCTGTCACTCGACTCTCCCTGGAGGAAGTGTCGGCAGAACTGAGGAGACTGCGTCCTGGCAAGTCGGCTGGCCCCGATGGTGTTTCAGCTAGACTCCTCAAGGACTGCGCTGACCAGCTGGCTGTGCCTCTCCGTACCATCTTCAACCTGAGCCTGCAGTCATGTAGGATCCCTCTTCTCTGGAAGACCTCGTGCCTGGTGCCGGTTCCCAAGGTGGCGAGGCCAGCTGGAGTCAGTGACTACAGACCAGTGGCCCTGACTTCTCATATTATGAAGACCCTGGAGAGACTACTACTTCGCCACCTTCGACCTCAAGTACAGCATGCTGTAGACCCCCTGCAGTTTGCATACCAGGAGAACATTGGGGTGGACGATGCAATCATCTACATGTTGCATCGGATTTACTCCTTCCTGGATGAACCTGGACGATATGTGAGACTGTTGTTTCTAGACTTTTCCAGTGCCTTTGACACAATCCAACCTAGTATTCTGAGAGGAAAGCTAGAGAAGATGGGTGTAGATCCAGCCATCATCTTGTGGGTCTATAACTATCTCACAGAGCGGCTACAGTATGTGAGGCTGGGGAATTGCATGTCAGACACAGTGGTGAGCAGTGTAGGAGTACCACAAGGCACTGTGCTCTCACCTTACCTCTTCACACTGTTCACTGCAGATTTCACATCCACATCTGAATCTTGCCATGTTCAGAAGTACTCTGACGACACGGCCATAGTGGCATGTGTGAAGAAGGGACAGGAAGATGAATACAGGGACCTGGTGGGGACATTCACAGACTGGTGCAACAAGAACAACTTGTTGCTTAATACATTAAAGACCAAAGAAATGATTATTGACTTCGGCAGGTCCAAGAGATCCTTCCGGCCTGTGACGGTGGATGGGGTGGACATTGAGAGGGTTCAGTCATACAAGTACCTCGGAGTACACCTTGATGACAGGCTGGACTGGTCCGTACACACAAATGATGTATACAAAAAGACGCAAAGCAGGCTTTTCTTTTTAAGAAGACTCAGGTCTTTTGAGATTTGCAATGTTATGCTGCGTATGTTTTACCAGTCTGTAATTGCAAGTGTAACTTTCTTTGCTATTGTCTGCTGGGGTAACAACATCAAAGTAAGGGACAGGAACAGACTAGACAGACTCATCAAAAAATGTAGCTCTGTGATGGGGGAGGAAGCAGAGCTGCTAGAGGCTGTGGTTAAGTGGAGGATGGGGTGTAAGCTGAAGACCATCCTGGGTGACCCCCAACACCCTCTTTACAAAACCCTTGCAGGTCAGAGGAGTAGCCGCAGCAACAGGTTCATCTCCCTGACCTGCAGAACTGAAAGATTTAAAAGATCGTTTGTTCCTGCATCAATCAGTCTGTATAACAAGTTCTAAAATGTGTATTCCTAATATGTTTTTGATGTTTTTGAGCTACCAGTTTATCTTGAATTTCCCTGTAAGGGATTAATAAAGTATCTCTCTACTCTCTACTCTACTCTACAAAAAGCCTATAAACAGTCCTGAGCTATAAAAGGCTACAGACTCTCATCATATCACTCTAAGTTTACTACTTCATTGTTTTAGGCCACCTCTCTTACCTCACGTCAAATGAGCAAAAAGGTCTTTCAAAGACATTATAGAGCAGGGGTAGGCTACTCAAATACAAGTCTAATGACTAATTTCATTATTGGACAGTTGGGAAGTTTGAAGCTCTGCTGTGGAGAGAGAGCAGATCAGCAGCAGCAGCGGGAAAATAATGGTCACCTCTATTGTCGGTCTAGCAGTCTGCTTTGTTCAGCTTTGGAGTTTCTATTCTAATCCCAGCCTTAAATAGTGTCTTAACCTGATCAATCATTATCAGAAATTATGTCATATTTGTCACTGGCATATCTCTTTTATTGCCAGAGGCAAGCAGGCAGGCAGGCAGGCAGGCAGGCAGAATATTGTTACTCTTATTTTGTCACTTATCTTGATTTGGATTATCCTATCTGTGCACTTGCATATCTGATGATTGGTTTGCTTTTGCATTTGGTCCATTCTGGGATTACAAATGAATTAGTAAAGTTGCATCTAATTTTGTCTTTCAAAGGTTAAAACAGCTGATGCCTTCAGACAGCTGAGTTACTGAACAACTTGATCCTATATGCTGAGGGAGTGGAGAAAAAAAAAAAGAAAAAACTGTTCAAACATGTATGACATACTCAGGTATTGACGTCCCCCTGGCTGAGATAAACCAGGACTTAAAGGAAGAGAAGTTTTAAAAACAAATGATCTCTCTTTGTTTCCTCAATAAATCAGGTTGACAAAGTCATAAAACATTATATCAGCCTTAACTGACCTGAGTGACCTTGACAAAACAACACTCTCATATTTACATCCGGCAGATAAGGTGAACTCTGGTGGGAATTAGTTTCAGGTGATCTGGTGCCCTGGTCTACAGATATATAGACATTTTTAACATGTCTCTTTCACAGGAAACAGTCCCTCGCATCTTCAAATCCTCTGTTATAGTTTTTCTTTTTTTTGGGATCCCCATTAGCACCTATAGGCTTCCTGTTCTCACTCTCTGTAATATGAACCTCCCTTCTGATGTACTTCTTGTTAGATAACTATGTTGGGGAAAATGGGGGTGTAGTTT
This sequence comes from Decapterus maruadsi, assembly GCA_030347415.2. Taxonomy (NCBI): domain Eukaryota; kingdom Metazoa; phylum Chordata; class Actinopteri; order Carangiformes; family Carangidae; genus Decapterus; species Decapterus maruadsi. Next base: position 15,610,375 of record CM064899.1, read on the forward strand.
GTCATACAATAATTTTGGTACTTGTGTCACAAGTGTATTTCTTAAAAAATCAGCAAAGCACAGGTAGACCTATGTCTTAAAGGTAGCCAGCCCAAACTATCATACAGTACATGCTGGTCACATTAGTTCGATAAGAACATAATAGAGCGCAACGTGCAGCTTTGTCTTGAGCAACTTGTAATTTCCTCAAGTTCTTAACAGAAGTACTTGACCAAATTACTAAACAATAATCAAGTTGCGATAAAACCAAGCAAAACCTGCTTCCTGACATCTGGAGATAGAAAATTAGAAATTGTTTTCACTACTGACACTCTTCTTCCCATTTTACCAACTACAGTATCAATTTGTTTGGACCACGACAAATTATGATCCAGAGTTACACCCAACAAATTTGTCTACACTCAGCGTTGCCGAAAAAACCCCAAGCATCCTCAGAGACAAACACCTTACCAACCAGCTCATGCTCTGTTTCAGTGGTGGACTCTGGCTACAACCTGAGACACTGCAGGCCAGTGAGCATCAGTGCTCACAGGGCTCGCCTCATAAAAGCTTTTTTCCATGCAGTGTCAGACTATAGTGGCACAGGACATAAAGGAGGGATTGAATTACATCAGCCCATAACCAGTGGTCAAGGCTCCAACACTCAGGGGTTGGCAGGTTAGACTTAATACAACATGACTAGCTCTGGATCAAGTTAGGTTTAGCTAAAGTTGAAGAGATTTTGTTGTTGTTTTGCACAAAATGAAGTAAAACTCAAGAAATATTTTTAAAATGTATTTTACTTATTTATTTGTTTTTTTTTTGTATATATCTTATGTATATTTGATTTATTACAAACAGTTTATATTGAAAATGCACTTACTTTTTTCATCAAAGGAACATTTTACAATCTGTTACATATTATATTTTTATGTTTACATTTCATTATATAAACAGATGCTAAATGTCAAAGAAATATCCAGAAAATTGCTGCAAAGATATCTTCTGTTCTTCTTCTTTTACACAAATGTAAGCAGTTAAGATTATGATGATACATTCTCTTATACATCTGAAATATTGGCTTAGTATTTATCCAACATATTCATAATTTAGTACATAATCAATCCAAGCATATTAATGTACTGCTACACAGTGGAACAGAGGGAATATTCACACATGACCATTCAAGTGTGAATGACCACACAGTAAGATGACTACTCTACTCCAGGAAGTAAAGCAAATTTTATATCAACATACACTGATACACCTCTGCAGTGTGTGGACAGCTATGATACAGTGAATGAAAACAGAGTGTTTCCTGCTCACATGGTGAAAAGCAGATGACCGCTGAAGGTGCTATGGTGATTGTGATTGTCAAAAATTCTGGAGTTGGTCCACAGCTTCAAAAACACAACATCTCCCACCTCTAACAGCAGCATGGCAGCATTAGCAGAAGATCCATAATGGTCTGCCTGATGCTCATATGCAATAAAAATATGCTGTCCGTTCTTGACGAGCACAGCACCTGAAGCATGTGAAGCATGTCCATATGCACCTATATAGAACTCAAAGTGGTAAACTCCTCTCACTGGTGCAATGAAAAAACCTGGGGAAGATATTGCCAGTTAATATTAGTGGGAAATTTGTTGTTGCAAGATCTGTCAACCAGAAATAAAGACAGCAAAAATCTAAATAACATTTGTGAACTTGAATACCTGATTCTGGGTTGTAGGCATTTCCAATATTTGTAACAACGTTTTTGAAGGTCAGAGGAGTGAGTGTGTTAAATGGTCCCACAGTTCCTTCACCTGAAGCCAGCAGAGAGGCAGAGAAGGCCACCTGTTTGGCTGAGAGGGATTTATACTCAGTTTTACAGTAAGTGGGTATTCATTTGGTAGTTGTTATAATACAGCTTGTTTCCAAATGTACAAACCTTTACTCTCTCCCTTCAGTGCCTCCACCTGGTTTTCTGTCACATTTGTTCTGGCTTTAATGAGGGTCAGTTCTTCTGATTGTGCTGAAATCAGGTTAATAAAATAAATTAATAAAATGAAACAATGGCGAGGAGAAATAAACAACAACATGAGAGTTTTCCACTAAAAACATGCATTGTTGAAATAAATGTCATGCTTCGTTGAGAATGCCTGCCTGGTATAAATGCATTTAGAAAAGTTGATGGAGCTTTTATCATTTTCAATATGAAATTTTGACATAAATGTTTTTCATTGCATAAAATATACCTTGAAACTGTTGTTTCAGCTTTTCCATACCAGTCTTTTGCAACTCCAGTTCTCCCAGTTGAGCTGCTTGTGCTATATATAAAAAAAGGACTGAATGTAAAGACTTGGTACAGGCAAACATTATGTCCCTTGTGTATGAGCTGCATCATTACTGTAAACAACAACATGAGAGTTTTCCACTAAAAACATGCATTGTTGAAATAAATGTCATTGTAACTGCCCAGTGCCCACATGTCAGTTTAATGCATTCTCATTTATTTATTTATTTGGTTACTACCTGCCTTTTAATGGAGGCGGGCGCATTGTTTGTATTTGTTTCTACACAGTACCACTTTAGCGACACACCACCTGGCAGAGAGACCCAAGGGGGTAGATCAGGGCTGCGTTCCAAAAGCAGGTTGAGTCGCCCTCGTTCACTTGCCTCAGCACTTGCCCTTGGGGTAATCCCCGCCGCCATCATAAGGGCTGTTACATTTCTCTAAACAGCTGAAGTGAACTAGGTGAGATGGACCCTTGAGGGCTGAGTGATCAAGTCAACATTGATGGTCACTCCAGAGCTGTAGCCTAGCCTATATCAACCACAATGCATTGCAGTGGTGCATGAAAAATACATCCATGCAGTGGCGATAATGAACCTCAAGCAGCAGCTGTGTGTTTACCACCAAAGAAGGAGACAATAAATGAAAAGGGTCAGTAAATATTCAATCGAATAAACTAGTTTAGCAGTGACAACATGTCAGAGCAAACAATTTACGAGTGGTAGGCTAGTAGAGATATATTATATTATAATAGGCAAACTTATTCATCACAGATAGAAGAGGTACTGTACTCCCAAGAGGGAGTACAGCGCTACACCTAACACATGTGGTCGACCAGTGATTGTCTCAGCTGTTAGTGAACAAGGGTAGGTGTGTTCCATTTACCTCTTTCACTCCTCCTCCGCCCACTTTCCCTTCGTCCTCCAAGTGGCCTCCGTGTGATGTCATAGCAAGGGCTGAGGGCAAGTGAGTGAGGGCGACTCAAACTGTTTTTGGAACGTAGCCCAGGTGTAGCTCACAGTCGGTCATATTGAAACGGGCGACTTGCCTCTGACTCTGGCTGCAGTTACAGTGCAGGTAGGTAGGTGATCCAGTCATCTTCACTAAAAAAACGATTTATAACTCTGTGAAAAATTAATCAGCAGCTATTACTTTAACTATTTGCATAATCTCACTATAATGTTACCTTTACAAAAAAAAGTAAGTACATGATTAAAATTATCCGTGATTTTGAGTATGCTGTATCATAACTGCATAGACGTTCATAAAAAATCAAACTGTTTTGAAATGGGACCAAAACTGAGCAAGTTCAGAACATGCACCATAGGCTATAGGCCTAATGCTCTGAGGGAGAGAGTTGCCCGTTCCAAGATGGCCGTCGTTCTGACTACATTGTGTCATTGGGCAGCAGCGGCGGGTGAGTCATCTAGTTTTCATATATATATCTATGGAGAGACCGGTCAGGGCCGTGGGGGAAAACAAACCGTTCCCCCCATAGACAAACATGTAAAAACGCGGCATTTTAAACCTTTGTTTAACGCTTGTCCGCCGTCATGTCTTAGTTTGAATCACATGTAGATGCTGACAAAGAGCTATATATTAAAAAACTCATCACGATCTGGGTCGATTGTTGTCCGTACATTTTAAAATATTTGCTCTTTCACAGCCATAGCCTACACCAAGATGGCAGGGTCGGCAACCCAGGAAACTTCACTTCCGACGTTCAGATATAAAAGTTCAGGTTGTGGTTTTTGAATTTATTTGCGATGCAAAATGGTACACAACAACTCAGGCAGTGTCTCCGAGTGTCTAGAGCCGGGGCCAGCGGCGACGAAGAGAGCGCCCACTTGTGGGGGAAGACAAATATGACTGACTGTGAAAGACCTACTGTAATAGGCTATTTTAAAATGTACGGACAACAATCGACCCAGATCGTGATGAGTTTTTTAAAATATAGCTCTTTGTCAGCATATACAAGTGATTCAAACTAAGACATGACGGCGAACATGCGTTAGACAAAGGTTTAAAATGCTGCGTTTTCACATGTATCTCTATGGGGGAAACGGTTTGTTTTCCCCCACATCTCTGACCAGAAGTGACGTTTCCTTGGTTGCCGACTCTGTCTATGCCAAGGGAGAAACAACACGGTCGGTCGGTAAAGTTGATGTAAAGGTAAAGAGTTACAACATTAAATGTAAAGAAAGAAGACGAAGACAGAAGATAAGACAAGATTCAGCCCTTTTGGTAGTGTGCAGCCTACGAGGTGTGTTTTATTGTGTATTTGTGTAATTACATTAAGCTGCAAGCTCTAAATTAGCACATGCAGGCCATTTACAAGATTGTTTGTTTACTTTAATTTTTTTTAGTTCTCACGGGTCGGTCGGTGACTGTGAATAAACCCTGTTTTTAAACAAGTATGACAAAGGTGGTCCTGTCACTATGCCTCCAGTTGATCATGTGCCCTGGCTACTTGGCCAAGGGGATGTCCCTTTGGCCGACTGGCTAGCGCGCATGACTCCGACCCGGGAGTCGGGGGTCCGAAGCCCGCCCGGGCCCTCTTCACCTTGCCACACAAGCTCGAGCAGGAGCTACAGTCATGCTTTGTTGAGAATGCCTGCCTGGTATAAATGCATTTAGAAAATTCTAGTTGATTGAGCTTTTATCATTTTCAATATGAAATTTTGATATAAATGTTTTTCATTCCATAAGATATACCTTGAAACTGTTCTTTCAGCTTTTCCATACCAGTCTTTTGCAACTCCAGTTCTCCCAGTTGAGCTGCTTGTGCTATAAAAAAAAAAAAAGGGGAAAAAAAGGACTGAATGTAAAGACTTGGTACAGGCAAATATTTATGTCCCTTGTGTATGAGCTGCATCATTACTGTAGGCCTGTTTATAAAAGGCATTGGTTTGTGCTTCCATCATTCATCTTATTCTTTCACTGCTTGACTTTCTGACTCTCTTGAACATCATGGCTCTTCGTTCCTGAGAAACAAACATAACACAAGGGTTAAAATATACCTTGAACCTGTTGCTTCAGACCAGTCTTTTGTAATTCCAGCTCGCTTAGTTGAGCTGCTTGTGCTGTAAAAGAAAAACAACAAAAAACAACAACAAAACCAAACAAGTGACTCAACGTTAAGACAAAGTACAGGCAAAATATTTCCGTTCTTTGTGTATGAGCTGCTGTGGCGTGTCATTTTTTTTCTTTTCCATACCAGTCTTTTGCAACTCCAGTTCTCTCAGTTGAGCTGCTTGTGCTACAAAAAAAGAAGAAAAAGACTAAATGTAAAGACTTGGTACAGGCAAACATTTATGTCCTTTGTGTATGAGCTGCTGTGGCATGTCATAGGCCTATTTTAAAAAGGCATTGGTTCCTACTTACATTATTTGTTTTACTCTTTCACTGCTTGACTTATCACTTTACCTTCGTTCTCTCTCTGCAAGTGCCTTATCTCCACCTTCTGTTCAGCCAACAAGGCGCTCATCTCTCTCAGCACAGCGTGGATGTCTCCTGGGCAAATGTGTTGAGGGTCCGAGGTGTTTGCTGGTCTCCTTCCTTGGGATTCTGTTTGCTCTCCCTGTGGAATAATTTCATTGTTGGACAGTTGGACAGTTTGAAGCTCTGCTGTGGAGAGAGAGCAGACCAGCAGCAGCAGCGGGAAAATAATGGTCACCTCCATTGTCGGTCTAGCGGTCTATCCTTTGTTCAGCTTTGGAGTTCCTGTTTTAATCCCAGCCTTAAATAGATGTCTTAACTTGATCAATCATTATCAGAAATTATGTCATATTTATGAGTTACTGGCATCTTTCCTTCATAGCCAGAGGTAGGTAGGCAGGCAAGCAGGCAAACAGGCAGGTAGGTAGGTACTGTAGGTTGGTAGGTAGGTGGGTGGGTGGGTGGTTACTGAACAACTTGATCCTATACGTAGATGCTGAGGAAGTGGAGAGACAAAAAAACAAAGAAAGAACTTGTCATTTCCAACTGTTCAAACATGTATGACATACTCAGGTATACGTCCCCCAGGCCGAGAAAAACCAGGACTTAAAGGAAGAGAAGTTTTAAAAACAAATTATCTCTCTTTGTTTCCTCAATAAATCAGGTTGACAAAGTCATAAAACATTATATCAGCCTTAGCTGACCTGAGTGACCTTGACAAAACAACACTCTCATATTTACATCTGGCAGATAAGGTGAACTCTGGTGGGAATTAGTTTCAGGTGATCTGGTGCCCTGGTCTACAGATATATAGACATTTTTAACATGTCTCTTTCACAGGAAACAGTCCCTCGCATCTTCAAATCCTCTGTTACAGTTTTTCTTTTTTTTAGGATCCCCATTAGCACCTATACCTGTTCTCACTCTCGGTAATATGAACCTCCCTTCTGATGTACTTCTTGTTCAATCACTATGTTGGGCAAAATGGGAGTGTAGTTTGTCATACAATAATTTTGGTACTTGTGTCACAAGTGTATTTCTTAAAAAAAATCAGCAAAGCACAGGTAGACCTATGTCTTATAGGTAGCCAGCCCAATCTACTGTATCATACATGCTGGTCACATTAGTTCGACAAGAACATAATAGACCGCAACGTGTTTTGAGCAACTTGTAATTTCCTCAAGTTCTTAACCGAAGTACTTGACCAAATTACTAAACTTATTTATTTGTTTTTTTACATATCTTATGTATATTTGATTTATACAAACAGTTTACATTAAAAATGCACTTACTTCATCAAAGGAACATTTTACAATCTGTTACATATTATATTTTTATATTTACATTTCTTTAAATAAACAGATGCTAAATGTTAAAGAAATATCCAGAAAATTGCTGCAAAGATATCTTCTGTATTTTACACAAATGTAAGCAGTTAAGATTATGATGATACATTCTCTTATACATCTGAAATATTGGCTTAGTATTTATCCAACATATTCATAATTTAGTACATAATCAATCCAAGCATATTAATGTACTGCTACACAGTGGAACAGAGGGAATATTCACACATGACCATTCAAGTGTGAAGGACCACACAGTAAGATGACTACTCTACTCCAGGAAGTAAAGCAAATTTTATATCAACATACACTGATACACCTCTGCAGTGTGTGCACAGCTATGATACAGTGAATGAAAACAGAGTGTTTCCTGCTCACATGGTGAAAAGCAGATGACCGCTGAAGGTGCTATGGTGATTTTCATTGTCAAAAATTCTGCAGTTGGACCACAGCTTCAAAAACACAACATCCCCCACATCTAACAGCAGCGTGACAGCATTAGCAGAAGATCCATACTGTCCTGTCTGATGCTCCCATGCAATAAAAATATGTTGTCCATTCTTGACGAGCCCAACAGCTGAACCATATGAAGGATGTCCATATGCACCTATAACTCAAAGCGGTAAACTCCTCTCACAGGTGCAATGAAAAATCCTGTGGGAGATATTGTCCGTTAATATTAGTGGGAAAATGTTTGTTGCAAGATCTGTCAACCAGGTTAAAGTAAAGACAGGAAAAATCTAAATAATATTTGTGAACTTGAATACCTGATTCTGGGTTGTAGGCATTTCCAATATTTGTAACAACGTATCTGAAGGTCAGAGGAGTGTGTGTGTTAAATGGTCCCACAGTTGCTGAGCCTGAAGCCAGCAGAGAGGCAGAGAAGGCCACCTGTTTGGCTGAGAGGGATTTATACTCAGTTTTACAGTAAGTATGTAAGTAAGTAAGTAAGTAAGTACGTTTTGTTATAATACAGCTTGTTTCCAAATGTACAAACCTTTACTCTCTCCCTTCAGTGCCTCCACCTGGTTTTCTGTCACAATTGTTCTGGCTTTAATGAGGGTCAGTTCTTCTGATTGTGCTGAAATCAGGTTAATACAATAAATACATTAAATTAAACAGTGGCAAGGAGAAATAAACAACAATATGACAGTTTTCCATGCAATAAATGTCATGCTTCATTGAGAATGCCTGCCTGGTATAAATGCTTTTAGATGAATTCTAGTTGATGGTGCTTTTATAATTCAATATGTAATTTTGACATACTAAATGTTTTTCATTGCATAAAATATACCTTGAAACTGTTCTTTCAGCTTTTCCATACCAGGCTTTTGCAACTCTTGCTTACATTATTAGGGCACCGGGCACTGGTCCCAACAGCTATGAAATAGCTGCAGGAAGCCTAATGCAGCGAGAGTAGTGCAGAGGCAGAAATTGGTCTTTCTCTCAACGTTTCTGTCTGCCTCAGCCTGAGAGCCTCTATCGTCATTGGCAACCAGCTCAAGTTGTCATGGTAACCTCTGATCCTCAGGCCAGTGCTCGTTAACTTCATAAACAATCCACCTGGGGTCCGTTTCAGGAAGCAGGCTCAACAAACTCTGAGCCAAATCCTGAGCTCAGGATGGACTGAGCCTGAGCTGGAAAACTCAGAATTTTCGGTTTCAGAACAGCTGATCAGAATTAGTTCAATCAATGCAGAGTATGTTCAGCCTGAGGGAGGCGCGTTCACCGTGAGCACAAGAAGCCATCATCAATGGAGCACAGATGATACGATTCACAACGACAGAGAAAAAGAAACAGAGCCGCGAATCTCACTCCAACCCAACAGGAGAGTTTATTCTACAGCATTAAGGTTGGAGGATGAGCACATTAAAAAACATAAAATTCAGCCGAAATCGCGTGAGCTGACGTGGAAAAAGGGACAGCAGTGTGTTCACTGAAGAACTCTGGCAATGGGACAAATACATGTTGACGTCGGACCTTTGGTGTTGTTGAGTAGCGCACTTGGTAGAGCGTGTGCCAGTCACGCAGGCAGCATAGGTTCGGTTCCGAGCCGAAGTCATGGGTTTAAATGGGAAATGCATTTTCTCATGATTATATTGCTATAAATGAGTACTCTTTGTGGTTGTGTGTAATCTGTGGCCTCTTAAAAAAAAATTCCCATTTTAATTTGATATCTCTATTGATTTGTTCAGCTGTATCTACTTCAAATCAAACTGTTAGCCTAATACATTTGGTCCATTCTTGTATTGTTTGGTTTGTATCGGTTCATGTAATTGCTAAATAGTTGCTACACCGAGTGGCCGACAGAGGTTTACTGTCTTCAACCATTTCTACTCGCACTGTCCCACATGAAAACCTGCACGGTCTTGTCTCTGCTGTAGCGACGAGCCGCTGTCTCGCTGCTGCGTTCACTGATGTAAAAAAAAAAAAAAACTTTTTAAAAAGCTGCCGTCGGTGAAAAATCTAATGACAAAAAATTAAAATAAAATCTGCTGCGATTATAATGAATTAGCCACAGCCTCCACGATGTGTGATGAAACAGCTCTAGAGGTAATAAATCCTCCAACAAGCTCTACTGTAGCAGAATGATCCGCTCTTTGCCTTTAAATAAGTTTCACTTCCACGTCCACGACTTCAGTCACTAAATGACATGATGTCTCTGCTTCCTGCTCCACGCTCAGTGGCATCAACCTCAGGCTAAGATGGATCAAACCTGCCACGGAGCAGGTTTGCTTCACAGCACATGTTGCCGTAGCGACTGACTCAGCATTACACTGATCCTGCTCTCTGAAACGGAAAACTCTGAGTTTCCGTCATCTCAGGCTCAACATACTCAGAATTTCCACTAATCTCGCTTCTTGAAACGGATCCCTGGAGCTCGTTAAGTGTTTGTAAACACAGACACACAGCTAAATCAGACTGATACAGGATGCAGCTCAGTCACACACACAGACTCTAGAACCAGCTTCATGTGATTACAGTTATAGACACACACACACACACACTAAAAACACACAGGTAACATACAAATGCACGCGTCAGTGCGCACTCCTCCCACACTCTAACACACACAGGTAACTTCATTTGATTACAGTTACAGACACACACAAACACATCAAAACACACACGTAATTTTCAAATTTTCAATAATTTTCCTCTCTGTGATTACACACACAGTTAACCTAATGTGATTACAGCTCCTCCATATCAGTGCTTATAGAGAGATGATCATGTGTCTGATCAGCTCTGTCTTGACCTTAATATCGTGGGTTTGATTCCCATGTTGACAGAGATGGTACTACCGGCAGTAGCCCCGGTGCCCATTCAAAATTTCCTGAGAGGAAATTTTCTAGTTTGTTTTACTCTTTCACTGCTTGACTTATCACTTTACCTTCGTTCTCTCTCTGCAAGTGCCTTATCTCCACCTTCTGTTCAGCCAACAAGGCGCTCATCTCTCTCAGCACAGCGTGGATGTCTCCTAAGCAAACGTGTCGAGGGTCCGAGGTGTTTGCTGGTCTCTTTCCTTGGGATTCTGTTTGTTCTCCCCGTGGAATAATTTCATTGTCGGACAGTTGGACAGTTTGAAGCTCTGCTGTGGAGAGAGAGCAGATCAGCAGCAGCAGCAGCGGGAAAACAAGTGTCACCTCCATTGTCGGACTATGCTTTTTTCATTTTTGAAGAACTGTACTAAGCCAAGCCTTAAATAGTGTCTTAACCTGATCAATCATTATCAAATATTAATCATTAGAAGCAACATACTTCTTAGGAAATTAGTAATACACAGTTCAAACATTTATGACATAGGCCTATCACGTATTGACCTCCCCCAGGCCAAGATAAACCAGGACTTTGTCACGTTAGGTTGAGAGTTGGACCCAAATGCAGACAGCAAGACGAGCAGGTTGTGGTGAAACAAATTTATTAACTGACAAAACTCAGGTAGTCGCATGGAGCAGGAAAACAGTCAGAGCCAGCCAGTAGCATAGGCAGTAGGCAAATGCTAGGGTGCTGTCATCCAGGGGGCGCCAGCACCACAAATGCCTACATGTATATTTTTATTTTTTATAACTAGCTGGTCTACTATTATTTCTTAACTGACTTGTGTAAAGTATCCTCACCAGTGCCATCGCAGTGTAGTACTGCAACACCACTCTGGTGGAGCAGAAATCGCTGCAACACATCATTAAAACTGTAGAGAGGGTGATTGGCTCTGGCCTCTCCTCCATGGACACCATCTACACACAAAAACCCAAGCATCCTCAGAGACAAACATCTTACCAACCTCATGCTCTGTTTCAGTGGTAGACACGGGCTACAACCTGAGACACTGCAGACCAGTGAGCATCAGTGCTCACAGGGCTCATCTCCATAAAAGCTTTTTTCCATCCCTTGTCAGACTATAGTGGCACAGGGCATAAAGGAGCAAAACCAGAGTGGCTATAACACTCAGGGGTTGACAGGTTATACTTCATACAACATGACTAGCTCTGGATCAAGTTAGGTTTATCTTAAGTTGAAGAGTAGTACAACTCAAGAAATAATTGAAAAATGTATTTCACTTATTTGTGTTACCTTATGTATATCCGATTTAGTTACCTTTTTTTTTAAGTGATGACTTTTTCTCCCCAAAGGAAAATTTTTATAAACTATATATTATATTTTTATATTTACATTTCATTATAAAAATGTTCAACATGTTAAAGAAATATCCAGGCAAAGTGCTGCAAAGATATTTTACACACAAATGTAAGCTGCTGACTTTTCCACTTTTTTTTCTTAGACTTTCAGGTTAAAGTAAAGACAGCAAAAATCTACATAAATATAATATTTATGAACCCGATTCAGGGTTGTAGGCATTTCCAATGTTTGTAACAACATTTTTGAGGGTTAGAGGAGGTGTGTGTTAAATGGTCCAATGGTTCCTTCACCTCCTTCACGTGGAGATTTGATTGATTGATTTGATTTGAAATTCTTTATTCAGTCACATCACACCACAAGCATTTTCAACATAAACATTATCGAAAAAAAATAGTGACTGAAAAGGCACAGGCAGAAGCGTAGTGCTTATATTAATGCCTGTCCTACATACCAGAATAAGTTATCCAGAATTCTTTCAATAAGGCACAGGGGCACAGGGTCAGCATCTGAGCTGTGCCCCCAGTATTAGTACTGCGTATTAATTTGCTGGTTGTTGCAGCCTGTTTTCAAATGTAGGTCTGTTTTGTCACTTGACTGTGATTTTGAGCATCCTTGGAATCCTTGCACATGCATGGATGTTTGGTTCATCCCCGGGATCACTGATGAAAACTGCCCATAAACAGCTCAGTCTAAAATTAAAGATTGAAGACACTGAACAACTTCATCCTAGATGCTGAGGGAGTGGAGAGGCAGCAAAACAAAGAACTTATCTCCAACTCTTCAAACATGTAAGAGATAAACCAAGACTTACAAAGTAATAAAAATGTTTTTTTTCTGTCTTTGCTTCCTCAATAAGTCAGCCAGGTTGGTAAATGCCACAATAACACTGGTAGGCAATCAAGTCATATCAGCTGATCTGTGTGACCTTGACAAGCCAAAGCTGAAACCAAAAACAACAATAACATCCAGCTGATAAAGTGAACAATGATGGAAATTAGTTTCAAGTATAATAAATGTACTGTTTATTTGCAGTACAAGCCCTGATCTACAAGTTATCAGCTGCAACCATGCTGATCTTACCATGCCCACGTGTTAAGGTGTTTTCAGCTTTCTGAAGTGAAAACTGGAAAAATCTGCTGTGGAGTGACTAGCTAGCAAATCAGTGAATGTGAGCAGTTAATCGTTCATTTTTATTAGTTTAAAATCTGTCATTACCTGCTGCTCACCGGCCACTGAAAATGTCTGGCTCAGATAAATGTCCTGATTTGAGAAATCTGACCTGACTGAACTTGTGGTTTCTGCTAGGAAACCCAACAGTTCCCATCAAGACCAAGTGCACAGCAACACTGATCAGGAAAAACTTGGAGCAGAACCAGATTAAAATTGAGACCATCTGCCATGAGTGGTTGAGTTGAAGAGGAAAAGAAAGAGAGAGTAGGCTACAGACAAATTAATAACACTAAAGCTAGGCTATAGCAGCTCAGACAGCCACTAACAAGCCTAAGGAAAAGGTTTTTATTTTTTATATGGTCACAATCACATGGCAACAGCATGAGATCAAATTAACGCCCGATTCGAGAAGATCTTATGATGAAAGCACAGAGACACCTGTTCCTGTGATTAGCTCGATCAATAACATTATGTCCCTTTAAGAGGAAGGAAATTACAGGGGGGAAGTGAAGCAAGAAGGGACTACTTCCTCACAGCCCTCACAATCAAAACATTATTCGTGCGCAATGGGTGAGTCTGCACCCTCGGATGCACGTTTTCTAATCTAAGGCACATTGCCGGGAATAGCTCCTCGAAAAGCGTTTTCGTCGCACCATGCTCCAGCTCAACGACTCGGTGGAGCCGGAGAGTCCAGGCGCAGCGGTCCTCCACCCTGCAGAGACTGAGGAGGGGGTCGAGGTTGCCTTCACGCCGCCGGAGGCCGGACGAAGCCTCGGACACGGATCGTCCGTGGCCTGCTGCCCCCCGTTACAAACACTGACACCCTTTCATGTGCACAACCCCACAGTGCAAGCGAAAGTGAAGGACTATTTCGTGTTCAGGGTAAGTGAATCGGCGTAACCGGCACATGCGTAGACTGATCTTCGAAACAGCCCCGACAGTGATCCTATACGTTGTTGTTGTTGTTTTAAAATGAAATATGTGGTAAATAAACACGAACTGACGTAAAGAACTATAGCAGTATATCGTTTGGGATGAAACCAGAGCATCACAGGGAGGCAGGGGCCGGGGAAATGAGGCTGATGATGATGATGATGATGATGACTGACCGTGGTGTGATGCTGATCTCAGCCAGGTACCATCGAGCAGGCTGTGAGCGACATCAGGACTGTGGCACTCCCTTCTGAGGATGGTGAGGTGCTCAGTGTCTGGCTGTTGGCTGAGTAAGTATCCCAGCCCCATGAGACTGCCTTATCATCTAATGTGTGCATAACAGGCTTCATTTTGCTCGTGAATATACTTTCAGGCTCATAGATAATATTCTTAAGTCTTCTTCTGGTTATTTGTCGTTATTGTTGTGTTTTGTCTGGGACTTTTACAGAGTAGACCACTGGAACAATGAGAAGGAGAGGCTTGTGCTTATAACTGATAGGTAAGAAAAAAGGAAAAAGAAAAAAAATGTTGACTCGTAATTTGAGGAAGTTTACCAGATTACATGTGATGTTTGACTTTTTTGGCACCATTTGTCGTCCTGTGATTGCGTGTGTAGGTCATTGCTGGTGTGCAAGTACGACTTCATCAACCTGTTGTGTCAGCAGGTCATCAGGATCTCTCTCAACGCTGTAGACACCATCTCAGTGGGAGAGTTTGAGTTTCCACCAAAATCCCTTAACAAGTAAGATAATAAGAAAAGTCAGCCAACAGTTACTCTTATGTATTATCAAGGTTCCAAAGAAAATATGGGACAGGATTTGGAGAGTTTAGCTGGTTGATCACTTTGCTCTTGTGTTTTTTTTTGTTTTAAACAGGAGAGAGGGCTATGGGATTCGTGTTCAATGGGACAAACGCCCTCGGGCTTCATTCTTAAACCGCTGGAACCCGTGGTCCACAGACATGCCCTACGCCACGTTCACAGAGCACCCCATGGCCCGTGCTGATGAGAAGGTGGCCTCTCTCTGCCAGGTAATGCCTGTGATACATTTTTAGTTAATCCAATGAATAGATTAAATATCTGTGCTTGATATGTGATGACGAAATGTTTTTTGTTTGGTGTCTAATTGTCTGCTGCTAGGTAATCATGAAGTTACCTGAATCTGAGTGTAATCTTTCAAGACATATTCACCACAGCTAGCAGTTGCAGTCCAGATGAAAACTACAGACTGATCACAGCTTTAAAGGCAGCATTCATGGTTACTCATATTATTTGTGTATGTCCTGACATTCTGTATGAACAGTATTGTCAGAGCTATTTGTGTTTACTCACTGGCATGGCAACAAGAGTACCTGGGGCTATTTTGCAGGAATATGAATACATTTTTTCATCCTCGGCCGTTGGCATTTCTACATACACAAAACTCATTTGGCTGTGAATTCTAAAACACATCTATTATTGTACACTTACTGCAGATGCAACTCAAGGAGATGTTTTCATTCTGGACATCTTAAATCTGCAGAGGTTATACACTGTTTTATGTTTTAGTAAATATAGTTGATTGGAAGTATTTTGGAGAGATGTTGTGGCTTGAACTTGATTTTCCTCTTCTTTGCCAAGATGGACAACTTCAGGACCCAGCTGGTGCAGGCAGTGAAGAAAGCCCATAAGGAGCACCCTATACCCGGTCGTGCCAACGGTGTCTTGATCCTGGAGAGACCCCTGCTCATCGAGACCTATCTTGGCATCATGTCCTTCATCAACAATGAAGCCAAGCTGGGCTACTCAATGACCCGTGGCAAGATCGGCTTTTAAACGCCAGTTTCTCCAAATTACAAAGAGTCCAACCCATGTGTCCGTGTTACACTGCGCTATCTGAAGGAAGCCGTCGCTCCACTAGAGTGTAATGCGCCAACAATCAGTGAGTGTAAGTTGAGCCCATGAGATGTCCACACCTTGGTGTCACAGACAAGTGGTCAGCCTACTGTAGGTGAATGATGCGCAACACTGCATGGACTGTCTACTCATTTGTTTGTAGCCCACCCCCCTGGTCCCTGTCTGCCAGACAGCTGCTCACAGATCTGCCAAAGCTGCCTGGGCCCTCAGGAGTGACGGCCCATGTGACGTAAGCTGGAGAGAAAGGACACCGCGCTTACATCAGTTCATCACCTCTGTACTTATTCTGGGTTGAGCTATTGAGCTTCATGTAGTTTAATGCTCCTTGTTTAACCAGTCACTGACGGACTGTCAAAGCTAGCATACTGTTTAGATTTGCTCAATGCGTGCTAACATCAGGGTTGTTATTTCAGATGTTGAGATGTTGAGTTGAATTTTGTTTTTTTTCTGCAGCAAAAGAGCTGTCAAACTGTAACATCAACTAGGGTTATGTTTCATATTTGCTACATAAATATGAAGGATTGTTTATTTCAGATTTCAGGGTCATCTGGTGGAAAATGAATAGCAGCTGATAGGAGTTTAATGCTCATGTCACATGTCATTGTAATAAACGTTACTAATATGGAAACTGTTCCAGGATTTGCACTGCTACACTGAACAACTCTGGGCTCAAATGTGTTACTTGTGGTGGGCTATACTTTTCAGCATGTTGTGACTGTCCTCTCTTATTGGTCAGTGTTGTGCTCCCCCTTACATTTGCCTAAATTGTGTCGTAGGGAGGGAGACACTGTACCACTTTGAGAACTGAGCTACGTCAGCTAAATTGATGTTGTATGCTACAGATGTTTTACGCAACATGGATTTGTAAACTATGTTTGCTTTTATTGTTGTCGTTTGTTTTAGGAATACATTTGCACTTTTAACTCTGTGGAGATAATAATGGATGAGTTACAAAATTAAATACATGCAAACAAAGCTTTTCTTTTTTTAAAAAAAATCAGTTACTTAACCACATGCTGTATGTATATTGTCAATAGGACTTAGGTGGTGATTTTCTTAAGATACAGCCAATAATATAATTGTGCTACCAAAGGTAACAGACCATAATTTCATGCTAAACAATGCCAATGAATACTTGTGTCCCAGAATGCCCTTTTCTGGTCTCAACCTGTGCATGTTCCCTGCACGTTGTGTTTGCATGACAGATGGTTTTTTTTGTTTGTTTAAAAAAAAATAGAAAAGAAAAAAAAAGAATAACAGATGTGTAAATAAGGATTTATTTCTCTGCTGGTACTTTGGTGCAGTTAACACATGATTGACCCTAGAGAGTGAGTACTTCTTCACCAGTTCCAAAGTATTTTATTTAGGGGTTTTAAGAGAGGTTACCTTTTCTTATAGATATTTGTAGCACAGTAGCCAAAATGGAGAATAACAAATGCCCACATGTGCTTGTAGGAGCCTTGGCTTTGGCTGTTACAAAGGAGTACATTTACATTGTCTTCATAGTGTACAGGACTGTAACAAAGCAATCAAGTTATAGTTCAAATGGCTGTGTTAATAAATGAGAAAGGACACAAACAATGTTTTGAAGCCAAGTGATTACCGTCCTAATATGCTTAGTCCTGCTTGTTGATTTGTCGTTTGGATTTCTAATGGCATTTCAGTAGTCAGTGGGAAACAACTATTAAATTCTACCAGTAACAATGCAGTAGTTGCAGAATAAAGATAATGTCACTAATGAAGAATAAAGAACTGCTTTAAAAATCACATACTGAAACACCTGTATCATGTCTTTGTTCCACTGAGCACATAACAGCACTGGCAACTTTATTTATTATGAAGTTTCATTTGTTTTAACTCTCTGACTGTGCTCATTACAACAGCTACATTAATGGCACCATTTTTGCATGTTGCAAGGAACTGAACACAAATAGTTTTTAAGAACAGAAAAGCTAAGCAGCACACTTTCAGTCTCATTGTTTATCACAAAATTTATTCAAAATAGTTATGCTGTTTCATTTTAATATACATACAAAAGAGTGAAATCTATAAAACTTTGAAAACATCTATCTTCTCACAGTGTAAGGAACTAGTGCTTCAGTACAAATTTATTCTAAAAAAGTGATATTTATCCCCCACATTCTCGACTCAACAGGAAAAGGAACATCTCAGTAACCTGCACTGAGGGCCTTGAAAGCTTAGTGAGCAGATATATGTGTTGTGTAACATTTAGAGGAGTGTTTCCACCAGTCTTTTGATCATCACCTTCACACATTCCCATCCAAGTGCTTGTGTCTGGATAAGGCTGAACTGTGAGCCACTCATTTCTTGATACCTGTGTTTTTGTGTCTTTTAATTGTCCTCCTGGGCTGTGTCCATGTAGCATATACACAGCTGCTCCTTTCCAAGCAGGATCAGAGAATCTCCTTTGCTGTGCCAGCTTAGTGACTGGACCTGGAAACCACCTAGAAGAAGAGAGAGAGAAAAAGTGATGAAAACAAAAAGTGTTGTTTGTGAGTCTTACAGATTGGAAAAAATAAACAATAAAAACTAAGTAAAGGGAAACAACCTGTCAGTGTAAAACAAAACATGGAGCAGCACAATTGATAAGCAGCCAGCATGTGAAAACTTGGATACCACAGATTTACTGCAAAATTGAAATATTCTTTATGTATTGCATCTTTTTACAGCAGTGATGCACTCATCATTGCCTGGCCATCAGGTATTCTCATGGTCACACGGTGTAAGAAAATTCTTAACAACTTGTGGTGGTGTGCCACTACTGAATGGATGTATGGGGAACACCGTTGATGATATTAAGCATATTAAAAATATTTTTTGGCCTGTCGTTAGCTTGGCAGCCTGCCACAGTAGTGGGGGGAAATGCTGTATCCACACGCACAAAAATGTGAAAACTTGCATTGCATTGAATTTCAACTAAATTAGTTATCAGCTGGGATGTTTGAATGTGATATTTGTTGACTTTCACACCTCATTCTGGCTATTTACCTGGTTAAAACACATTCAATTTACCATCCAGGTCAGGCTTGAAAAAACAGACAGAAAATATTACTTGAACCTTACTTGGGGAGGGAAAAAACAGATAAATGTATCCAACCTGTTTAATCAATTGCTTTTTAATAATAGTTGACTATGCATTTGTGAGTAATGTAAACTCAGTTACAAAACTGAACACTGAAAACGTCAGGTGCTTATTGTAAATAACCTCATAGCCCACCTGCAATACCTTCACAGTCCACCAGGGAGTGCTGCCTACATTTCGAGAAACACTGTGCAGTAAAGGCAAACTCACACACTCACCCAAAGGAGGTCTCATTTTAGACAGGCTCAAATTCAAAATAGAGCTGACTTTAAAATCAAATTTGGCAAGTTTTAAATGACTGAACGCATCCAACTCTGACTTTTGACCCATGTCTGCCACAGCTAAAGACAAGCAAGGTATAGATCTGACAGGTTAATTATGCTTTTACCCCTTAATTTTACTTTATGCTGGTTTGATTTTGTTTTTCCAACTATATCAATTTTATTGTTTTATTAGCAATTTAATGTTTGACTACATGTGAGATTTCTGCATTACCAGGGTAACCATTGCACCACAGCATAGAAATAAAGGTTGGACGAATCCAAACAAGTCAACAACCCCCTCACACAGGGAGGAATATTATGTGATTGGAGGGTTAAACCAGAACAGTAAACACTCCATTAGTTTTGGTCTAATATCATGTGATTTCAAGGTTTAACGCAACCATCCGACAACACACCGCTGCTGTGTATTCCAGCTACATGATGGTGGCAATTCTCAGTGATCAAGAATGTTACCTTCAGTGGGGACCTGGACAGAGACGCATCCTGATGGGGACCATAAGTAGAGTTTGGTGTTGGCCGTGCACATCGCCAGCCGCAGGTGTCGGGGGTCCCACTGAAAGCAGCGCACAGCTGATGTCTGTTGGAGTACGGCCACAAGGCTCATCCTCTGCATGTCCCACACCCAGACAACACTGGCCATGTTGTCTGCAGTCAGAGAAACACACACACCCATTCAAATATCTCTCAGATTTTAAGGTTGTGAATATTTGCAGCAAAATGGATGTGGATGTTTTTAATACAAGATACAATTTTTACCATTTTTGGTAGCTAAAAAGCGACCATCTGAGCTGAATGCCAAAGTAGAGACACCGATTTTGGGGTTGGCTCGGTCTGGGTCTGGTTTGACCACAGGGATTTGGACAGGCAGTGAACAGATCTCATCTGCATGACGCAAAAACACATTGAAGTTTGATTGGACAAATTTGGGCATTTAACCATATTCTTGAATAACAGAAAGAGCAGACGTACACTTGCTCTGAGTGTTGAAGAAGGTTGTGCCAACTGTGATGTTGTGTAGAGACAGGTCATCACTGCCAACAGCAGGTCTTCTCTCCACTTCCTTATACACAACCTAGAAACACGACAAGAAGTGAGTAATTGAAATGGAATGACTGAGACTCAAAGCTGGGAAATACTCACAGTTTTTGGGCTGTTGATGGTTGCAGGGTGATCAAACTGGGTGATTGTCTTCCATGTGATGTGATTGAGGATGCGCACCTGACATGAGGACATCAAAGTCTTTTACTGCTCTGTACCGATTCAAAATTGCACAAAAATCTTTCCTCCCAGACATGTGACAGTTCAAATTTATACAACTTATAATTTATACAAATTTCGTGAAGGTCAACTTCACCAATTTTATACATCAAGGTCTTGGAATGCACTATTGGATAATAGGGTTGCACAGTTTTATTTGAGGTTTCCTGTGTGCGATGTAGTGAGAGCGAGGAGTGTGCCTCTCTTGAATATGTTCACAAATAAATTTCATGATTTTATTAATAGAAGAATATTTATACAGTTGTTTTTGTCATGTTTTAATAACCGACACTAACATTTCTGAGACTGAACATGGGAGCTCAGTTTCGCGGCTGAGACACAAATAGACTACCTTATTTCTTCTTATTACTTCGGAGTGGGACAGCCATGCACTGGGAAAATCTACTACCACAAATAATAAGTTACTAGATTAATGGGAAAACAAATCTTGACAGTTGCAAATGTAACTGGATATTGTCCTGATGATCGCTATTCACCAATATCATCATCCTTTGTCATGTGAAAAAGGTTGGCTGTTTTTAAGATTCGTTACAACAATACATGCTGTAATAAACTCATTTCCAGAAGTCGTTCATACTTTTTCATCGTAGCTGCCGATGGCTAGGAACTGGCTGCTGGGACTCCAGGTCACGGACTTGACACCCAGCGACCATTCATAGGCGCTGTAAGTTGACAGCAGTCGGCCATCCAAAGAATACAGTAACACCTTGTACTGTGGAGAGGACACACACACACACACAATAACAGTATTTGTCTTCATCTTATTTAGCACTGAGCTAAACGCTAAACTAATTGTTGTACTTTGATCGTAAGGTGCTTCACAGTAACAGGTGATTTCTAATGCTTCCAGTGCAATGACATTTCACTTGTATACTTGCACATGTCATTAGATGACGCACATATGTATATATATCTAAATGTGGAGCTCTGCCCTCGGTAGATTGGTTTTGGTTTTTCTTGAATCTGATGTCTACAAAGCAACTGACTCACCTCTAGACAACTGTCCCACACTGCCAGCACACAGCCATTGGGAGACCACTCCAACCCTGCCAGGTCCTGTGTTTCAGTCTCAAAATGCTGAGTTGGGAGTTCAATGAAGGATAAATATACATGTCATAAAGTAAGTCAAACAAAAACCAAAACGTGTTTATACAGATTTGAATATTGTGATTCATACTGTGATGCAAATCATGTCAGAGTTGAACTGTAGTGGTCATGAAACTCAAACTAAATTTAAATGCTCCACGTACCCTTAGTAAATGCCAGTCATCACACACAAAAACACTGACATAGTCTTTGCAGTCCCGGCGCTCAGCCAAGGCCATATAGCAGCCGTCTCTGCTGAAATCTATACCTGTGGATGGAAAATGATGCGTAAGAACTGTAATTTTCTGGGCAGTAACAGTTGTGGTATATCATTTAAAGCACAATAAAGGTTTTACGATAACAACGTAATAACCAGGTTGAACTGAACTACTGAAAGAAATCCCACCAAGCAAGATGAACATCAATCATACTAAATGGTTCCATTTGACACAGTGCTATATAATAGTCCTTGTACAGCAGGTATCAAGAAGTTTATATCATATCAGTCCTGACTTTATAACTAACCTTCTTCATTTTATTACTTAAATCAAGACTCATGAAAGTTGGTTCCTTAGCAGCAGCAAAAAATAAATAGACACACTAAAAATGTATTAGCATTTGGTAAGAAACATTACATTACACTGTCCAGATGAAGAATGGAAGAAGGGCCAATTATCTGTTCTGATAACTGAATATGTAACTTAACATGTTCCTGTGTATATCCAGAGTAATCATCGCACACATTGGCACCATCATGTCGGTGGTATGCAACTATCATGGTCTGTGAGAATACATGGGTCGCAGAAGGGCACAGTATTGCATGTGGAAAATGGGGAGAGTCATAGACAATCATTTTTCCCCAAGTTGTTGACAGGCCTGTTATGAAGAGCATGCCCCATCTACTGAAGAGGGCCACAGCTGTCAGCAGAGAGGACCATAGTTTGGCCACATACCCAGGGTCGTGCCACAAGGTAAAGAACGGCATGTGATTCATGACAAGCTGAAGCACTCAAACCTCCGGCCCTGTCCTCAGGTACTCCTGGTAATACAGATGCACACATAAGCCACGAGAAACTAAATAAAACAATATAATTCTCTTACTCACCCTTCTGACATGCTTTGGGATACTTGATGTACGACACAGCTTTGGTACATAGAGACCAGACGGTGACTCTCAGCTGTCAAAGCAACAAAGGGGGAGGAGGGACAGAGAATAAAACAAAATTAACATTGGAGTAAATTCAGGTGAAAGTTTAAAGAACAAGCACCAAACAGCTAGAAGGTACAAATGGCACAAACACATCCAAGAAAGACGCCTGAAAAAACCCTGTCAGTGTCTTGCTCAGCGTTAATTTTTCAATCAAGGCACATTAAAACAAAGTTAATGTAGCAACAGTGACCAAGACACTGACACTCTGGTGATCAGACTGCTTAATTGCAAACTGAGTCAAGCAAATCTTTAGAATTTTTGTCTGCAACTTCTTGTTACTCACGGCATGAACAATAATAGCATCATGGCATGGGTGCCAACAAAAGCCTATTAATAAGAGGTCAACCATCCAGGTCAATGGCCTAATGAGCACTTTAAGTACCCCCAGAGACTTGTCCATCAGCCGGGCAGATCCAGAACCAGCCTGCACCAGCATGGTCCATTGTGCTCTCTAACGTCTGTGGACAGAACATCTTAGGTTTTTGAAGAGCTGTATGACGAATCTCCATGAGGGATATAAGACTCCAAATCCATCATTAGATGGACTCTGAGTGGAGTGCTGTCTATCAGTATACTTCCACAGGGACTAGACGCACATGTTCAAGCTTTGAAGTCAGACAGGGATCAAGAGACTGTACAGATTAAATTAGAACTTGAACACATTAAATCCAAGGCAACATCTTGACAAACAGCGAGAAAACACAACTGCTCCATTAAGAAGCCAAGATGTAATCTTAGACAAGCTCGCTACAAGTGTGACAAATTAACAGGAAGTTGTGGAGACAAAATGAAAGGCAGTGCCAAGGAATAACTATCTGGCCACAAGTCGGCATAACAAAGAGACCACATGCTAATGCTCATGTATGACAGTGGTCACTCAAACACACACTCGCCTCACTTCCGCAACACTGATGCCATCGAAAGAACGTGGCACTTGTCCAGCAGTGCAGCCTGTTTGGACACAAGGACCAGTATGAAACACATCGTCTTGCCCTTGAGGAGACAAGGGACATGTGACAGTTTTTGGAACACTGTTAGAATGTGCGGTTTGTATGTCTGGGTGTTAAGGTGCTCAAAGACAGAGCTGCAATGCCACTGTTAACAACAGGCCAAGAGTGACAGTATACATTACATTTTATAAGCATGATGACTGCAACATACATGGGAGACACATGAACATTCCTGTTCATAATCCAAATTATTATTGTCTTTTATATGATACAAACAAACAACATTTATATAATTGACATTTACAGCATGGTTACATTTGGATGCCAACTATGACAGCAGTGAATGCAAAATAATCTAAATGGCAATGGCATGCAAATACAACACTACACCATTATAGGTGTTAAATGCATGTCCCTCATACTTTCCTTTACAGCTTACAGGAAGTTAATACCATATGGTGCACGTGGCCCTGTCTGATCATGCTTTGAATGTAAAGCTGTTAAAATCTTGAACCTAGCTGGTGCGTCTAGAAGACTGTTAAACACGTTCCTTTTATATTTCACATGTTTATGATTTTCGACAGTGTGTTGTCCTCAAAACCAAGGTCAAGTTGACCAGGCAGTACACCATCAGACTACTATTCAGTACTCATTCCATTTTCAAAACTGGGTGTAAGGAACAGTGATGTGCAATTTAAACTTAGATCAAACTTACAGTATTGAGCAATTTTTGGTAAATAAAAATTGGAGCCCTTCCTTGATCCCGCATTTTGCCTCTAAGAATGTACAGGGTTAAACTATTGAAATGATGAGGCTTTCATCACCAAGTGCAGACAGACATTTGAACCCGGCTAAGTCTGTCACCTAACTGGGCTAAAGTGTCAACCCTCCTGTTTGGTCAAGATATCCAGCTGTGTAAACCCTGTAATAACACTTCACTGCACACTTCCTGGACATCCCCTCCGAAATGGTGCCATGGCAACCAATATCAACACTGCTCAAACACAAACAGACTTACACTTCTTGGATGCCTTGAACCCACCACATAGGGGACGCAGAGCTCAGGACCCGAAAGGCAGCGTAATTTTACACTGGGTGGAGGAAGGGTAGCATGGGGAAAATAGGTGGGAAATGCTTTTCCATGTGGGGTGGTATGCAATAAGATCCTGAGTTGGTAAAGCTACACTTTAGATGAAGTATCCTCACCAAAGGTGAGCAGCAGCTTAGGGATGTGAGCTGAGGACTTGAGGGTAGTGTGAAAAGGCCACACTCCACTACAACAGCTGCTGTTTATCCATCAAAGACAGAAAAATTCATGTTCGTGATAGGGTGAGCATACATATAAGTGATGATCAGTACTGGCTACAATCATGGACAAGTACAACTTTTCCTTTCAGTATTGTCATTAACCACACAGGGTGCTTGTGTGTGTTTTCTATAAAAGGGAGTGGAAGACAGACTGCAAATCATTGTTTCATGACATGGCTGCCTTGAAGTCCTTTGAGACTGCAGCTACTGTATAATTAAGAGTAATATAATAAACTTAACATGTTCTGTTATAAGCACTGCCTGATAGAAATGATCCAAAACTGTCCTATCAGCTCACCCTTTTGTATCTTTTGGAGATTCATACAATGAAAACAACTAAATTAGGACAAAGTCCCAATAGACCAATGTTAATGACAGCAACCTGGAATAAAACATATCTATCAGCCATTCTGACTGCAACTGCCCGGCTGGTGCAAAAAGAATGGGCGAGTGCATTTGATGCCATATAGGCCTATCTGTCACCAGAGGATTAGACTGTAAGCATTCCACATCTGAAGCCATCTGAAACCAATATAGCCTATTTCTCCTGTTACAGCCTCATGATTCTACCAAGGAACTGGAGCTTGTCACAGCCCACACATAGGTATGGGTGAGCTATTGTCCCATGATGCAGTGCAGCAGCTGTCTACGTTTGCAGTTTAGTCCGGTAGTGTTTTTGCCAACAATGCTACACGCTAGCAAAGGCTCCAGCCGTGCTGGCCAGGAATGCTATTGCTAATCACATCCCAACAATGTAAAAACCATTAGAGAGGTCTAGCTCAATGATGTCCTTGGCTGGAGTTTTTCCACCCTCAGTTTATCACCCCTCAGCTGGTAAAAGGTGGATTAACATGGATGTGCGAGTGACATTTTGTGAGGTCCTAAGATAAACGGTTGGAATTCAAACAGGAGACAACTTGGGTGAAGTCTCACAATGCATAGGCTTGGTTTCAGTAATGTGACTTTCTATTAAATCTGTGACATGGCGCCGTAATGTATTATACTGCAGCTGTTTGTTTTTTTTGTTTTTTTAACATGTCCTACATTGAAGCGGTTATGGTTCAAGTCAGTATTTCTAGATGGCAAGAAAAGTGCAGTGGTCACCTGTGGTCTGTCAATGGCTGCCAATAGAATAGAATAGAATACCTGTTAGCATCACAGGCCTACGTATATACTCATAAATTATTATTATTGTCAAAATGTTATTTGTGAACAGATTATTGTATCTACAAGTCAGAAGAATCTAAAGCTATTCTGAGAAGGAACAACTGAAATATTTTTTTTTACAAAAACAGCCAGACACTCAAAGAAGCCAGCTAAGCAGATTTACACAGACAGACACACACACACGGGGGCACGATCCACACCACAGGCAGCTGTCCCTAAACAAGTTAATATAGCAGGTTGTTTATGAGTGGCGCTGAAATCCAAGCCCGACACGAACACTCGTCTGGCATAGCCTTAATGAAATCTTGGACTGGGGTGAAGGTAAGTTCAGTGGGCCCCTTGGCAATGTGGTGGCCTGGTGTCTCTGGCAAATTAGTTTTGAGACCTCAACCACAAAAGGGTGTTCAGTAATGGCAATAAGTACTTCATGTTGCTTTTCATATCAGCCAGATGATGAGGACAGTGAGGAAATATGGGTGAGAGGATGTTGTATCATGGACTACGATGACAAACCTTGTACAAAATACTCATAAAAAATTGTCAAGACAATCTAAAGCCTGGTCAACTCTTCCAAAATGACCCAATCTCCTCCCCTGCTTTTGAGTTACAGAGATGCATAACAATCATAACAAGGTCTTGCAGAACAGCTTGGTGAAGCTGAACATTTATCTTTCAGATACAAAAATCGTCACTTTAGAATTGTATCCTATCACACATTTGTGTGTTGGTTTGCCAAAAATATCATGATTTTTTGAGCTCTGACAAAAAATATGAGCGCACAACAAAGTCTAATCAGTTCATCTGTTACGGAAGTGATGGACAAAGAACAACCCAGACACGTAACACCTCTGGCCCTGGGCCCTGGGTGCAGCTAGTGCAGAGGTATAAAAAACGTAGATTTTTTTTAAATTTGTCCAAAACTACACTGTTCTGAGTATCTCTTTAGGAAGGGACTTTCCATTCTTTTTCTATTTTTTGCTTTATGGAAGACGGTGCACATAGACACAAAGCAGACATGCCACAGACACTTGCACTCCCTGCTCCCCTCTGCAGACCAGACACAGTGGTGTGTTGAGCCACAACACCTGTCAAATGATTCCAGGAGTCAGGTTCAGCATTACAGACGTGGTCAACAGCGGTGCCCCCATCATATTCCACATTGCCCAAGTGTAGCTGCTCAGTCATTACAACACGTGGCTACTGTGAAGTGAATGTAAAACAGGAACTGGGTGGCAGAATGGAGCTAAATTCATTATTATTTAATCGGTAGTTGACTTTGCAGACATTCAACAACTATCAAAATTTCTTCATCTTAATTTGGCCCTTCCATTAATCACGTGGTTGATAAATACAAGTGTGAAATTTCATCAAAACTATCAAGAAATGCAGTTCCATTTTCTGGTGTGAAAAACATCTAAAATATAAGTTAGTTTCAATCATGGAATATCTTCCAATATTTGACCTGGGGCTTGTTATCACTGTATTCAACCAACAGTTGCAGTAAAATCATTAGACAATTTTAATGGCAGTAGATATGCTGAGAATCTACCTGGAGGGCCTCAGGCTGGCTAATGAACTTGTTTATTAATACAAGATCTTTAAACTTTTATATAACTATAAGCAATACAACATCAGTAAAACGACATGCTGCCAAAGAAAATACCAGACCTACATCGTAAGGGCACAGACACATTGCACCCGTGTTCTAGAGGTACTTGAGACCCATGTATGACAGGATGCTAACAGGAGGGGAGCTATGAAATCAGGCTGAATACATGCAGCAGGTGGGGGGGGTGTAGTGGTAGTCAAGGAAGGCTCTGGTGTCTGGCTATTTTCAGGTCCCCCTCACTTGCGGGCCAGCAACAGTTGAAACCAGACAAGCATATGCATAAACACACTTCAGTGTGCATGAATGCATGCACACAAGCACACAGCAACTTCACACTTACGTGGAACTCGGTGGTGTTGAGAATGTGACGTCCGTCTGGACTCCAGCGTGAGGAGACTAGTCCTATTGAGCCCTCATCAATCTTACAGTGCCAGTCGGGCTGTTCAAGAGACCATACCTGAAGAGAAAGGCAGAGTCAAGAGGAGAGTGACAGTGGGACAGCAAACAGCCATCATTGATGACATCTCTCACATATCCTGCATCTCCTTCGACTTGATTTCAAACAGTAAGAAGTGCATCAGAAATCATGAAAGACTGGCGTTGGATACCTCTTCAAAGGTATGTTCATGAAGACACAGACATTACACCTTGCCAATACTAAAAACGTTCGTGGACATTAGTATGGACATTAATTCACAAGTAGTATACCTGTATTCTGAAGTTATGGATGAATCATTAACAAGTATAGATGCATTAAAAGGGCATAAGGAAAAAAAGAACAGCATTGCTTTAGAGCCATCTATGTGCCTTTGACTTCATTTTTTAAAAAGGTCTCAATTAATAATGATGATTATAACTATTAAAAAATCCATGTATCATGTAGTGTGATACAGAGTGACTTTCATCTCTACATGTTTAATCATCATCACTAACACTGGAAAAGTTCTAATCAATATAACGTTTTAATTTGTACAGACAATAAAGTTCATCATTCAGTTAGAGAGGAGAAACTTAAAACAGCTTGTAAACAGAGTTGGATACAGATTTTCTTCTGTACACAAATTTCTAACTGGGGTGTAAACAGGGCATGTTTGAAGTAGACTGCACTATAGGAAAGTGAAATAAAAGTACACAGCTTTTAATTAAGTGGTTTCTAAATTTAGTTGACACTGGATGTGGTAATTCATCAGGAAGTTTTATGCAAGATTTGCCTAAAAACTTCACCTTACTTTTTTAAAAGCATTGTGTCATGTCAATCACACAAAACTCATGCAAGAAAAATCCTACAATAAAAAAGGAGAGACTAAAGATGTTCTTTAACATATTCATCAATAATGTTGCTTTTCTGCAGTCACTCTTCATTGTTTCTCAAAAACTTTTGTTTGCCAACTTCATCTCACACACCAGCCGCAGCCCCTTTTAAGACCCAGGATCTGCATGTCTGTCTTAAAAGTTCAAAGATTTTATCAACTACAAAATCAAAGCAATTGCAATTCATGGCTACTTTGTTTTTTCCATCAACCTACCAAACTCAGTAAACATATTATAGGATTTCTCAGAGACAAAATCCACATAAAATGTTGAGTGCCCTAAAAGTAGCAGAAAACTTTGGGTTGGGCAATATCTAATGACTGTTAAAGATAGTATTCTAACTTTCTTGTTGTTGGTTAATCTCTGGATTATTGTTTACTTAATCACAATTATCATGAACAGTGCATGACTACTATGTACAAGCTTCAATGGATTCTTAAATATTGCTCAAATGATCCAACAAAATATTCCACTGTGACAGAACCATTAAATGGCAAAAATACAGTAACTATCTGCATACATTCTGAATACCTATTTCTTAATCATAATAACACCAAATGTAGAGGTCTAGACGCTGGTAGACAGACTGCAACTCTATGAAGTATATGACCTACACATACACTATGCCCATTATACTGCCTCCCTCCCATGACCTACCTGTACCAGTCCTCTCTTGTACATAGCACAGAGAATAAAGAGAGAGTCCGAGGACCACTCCATGTGGTTGATCTGGTCCAGGCAGGTGTACAGCTGCAGGATCTGCAGCGTGCTCACATCTCGCACCACCAGCCTGTACTGTACACAGGTAGCCTGTAGAGTAGAATCACAGCCATAGCATAGTAAACAAGACACTGTTGGGACATGGCTGACAACCTCAACAGAGGGAATTAACATTAAATTAATAATTAATTACTATCCATACAACATTACACACAGCTATGTTTACATTTTGGCGTTTAGTTAGTTTGTTCGAAACACTTACCAAATATTTCCCATCAGGGGAAAATTTACACAGTTGGTTGGATTGCTTGAAGACTTCAGAAAAATTCATCTTGGAATCAAATCCTGTCCTGTACGGTGGAAGATAATATGACTGGTTTTTAATATTCTCAACAGGCGCAGTTGCCAAACATTAACACGTGATGGCACCATAAGTCCAGACAATGTTTAGCTTCGTGCAGTAAATGAACATACACATCATAAATACATAGTTCTTGTCTGATGGAAATAGAGTGGTTGTGTGGGGAAAACTTACTCGACTTGGTCTGTTTGTAAAACATCTCAACAGAAAATGACTAATGTAGCCTACATGTCGCTGACTCGTTGAACGTTAAGCCGAGCTACCTGCACCTTACATTTGCAAAATATAGTTCAAGGGGACTAAAGTAACGCATGGAGTCTAAATCACGACCACTCGACCTCTATCCTCTTGCTATGAATATATCATAGATAGCTGCAACCCAGCAACGTTAGTAGCGGAAAGCCACCGTTTGTTATGTGCTAATTGTAGTCTTTGTTGTTTATTGTCTGGACTAGCATTAGACGTTAATAGCATCTTAGCTAACCGCCGATGTCTTCGTGAATAATGTCAGAACTTACCAGTACTCTCAGTTATGTTTGAATGTAGTCTATTGGTGACCTGTCGCAAAAAGTCCAAACAGCAGTTTCGAGAAGTTTTTTCTCCGCATGATTGTCTCAGAGCACAGGTTGTTCATCTAACTGTTGCTAGTTTGTTGAAGTAGGTAACGTTAGCGAGTCTACAAACATTGTCCAATCAACGCCAGTCTGCAGCGTGTTGCCTTCTGGGAAATGTAGTTCATTATTTTGTCTTTTCGCTTTTCTCAGCGTGTGTTAAAAGATAGTTTTATGACCGCACCACGGTTTAGATCTTTAGGGGAATGGAATGGCTTTTGGTAATGATATTAATTTTGCCAAAAACTATTGAAATTGGCTATGTAACAGAACATGTTGCCATAGCGACAGGAAACTTTAACAAAAATATGGCGCTGGATTTGTGTACAGTCCACATAAAGATTTTTATCTGTGAGAGACCCCACACATGAAGATAAAAAACTTTGATGTGGTGTGCTCCGATATCCCAAATACAGCAGCACACCACCACAACCAGAGATTTTTTTTTCCTCCCCATTTTTATTGACAAAATCCGGCAGTACATAGACAAAATACAAAAAAATTCACATATAGTCAATATAGACAAAGTTCAAAATATTTCTGTCAACATGTAGTCAGTATAGACAAAATTCAAAATATTTCTGTCAACATGTGGCCAAAATGACCAAGCCACCACAACCAGAGATATTACTGCTCAGAGAATCTCGTCCTTCACGCCAGAAATCTCGCGTGATCAAACGTGATCTGACCAGGAGACGGTCTACGGTAGCCACTTCAGTCACATTTCGCCAAAGACGGTTTATATATATCATGGATATATATTTATTCAATATCTTTTCGCGAAATCGGTGACTTGGATCCTCAGGATGGTAGGCTTCACTCACACAGAGATGGACAAACAGGCACACACAGACAAACACAGGATTCTTGATCGAAACGGTCACGACCGTTTCCGAGCCGAATGTGCGTGGCCTGGTACAGGTGAATGTTGTAACTGTACACAATGTCATTTCATTGATTTTATAGATTTTTGTACAAGTTTTGTTTTGGTGAGAGGATGTGCAACCAGTTCTCCTTACACAACCCAGTATCTAAGATGACATGATTAAAAAAATATATCAGATAAATAATAATAGGCTCATCACAATAGGGCCCTGACTGTTATTACAACAAATTCAACTCAGTACAAACAGCCAAGTAGTCTAACACCAGAAGCCTTGAAGTTACCTGAAACGTGGCCGTTTAATTTATCTCCCATGAACCTTTTTAAAAAAACCTGTTTTCACTTCCTCAATCCAATCTGACGCCATGCAATTATGTTAGCTTTAGCTAGCATTGACACTACGCAATATTTTGACAAATCAAACGTCAAAATAACTATTTATACTATCAAATATACCTTAACCAGGGCCCTGTCACTCAACGAATGTTATATGTGGTCGACTATTTGGGGCAAAAACACAGTTCAAACACTGCTCACTCTGAAAAGCGGAAGTGACGTCATCAACAGAGGCGATCACCTGTTGGCTGGGGTGGGGGGGGGGGGGACTTTTGTCTTTTAGACTCTAAAATGTGAACACAAGCTAGAATAGAGAAACACTGAAACTGAAAAGAACTGCATCAGTTGGTAGTTCAACTGAGATCCACAAGTAGCAATTTGATTGATAAATGTCTATTTGAAAGATTGATGTAGCCAAGGCCTAGGAACAGTAGGATAGCCTATTGAAAATTGATTGTGTTCACAAATGACATGTGTTTTTATTCGTGGGATTTGTTTGTGTATTTGCATGGTATTTTGTGAGGTGTGTGGAGGGTTTTTTGTTGTTTTTTGTTTCTTACAGATTTACACAATTTAGACTGGGATTGTCCGTGTGCACGCAAGTGTGTGCAAAATTAGCCTATAAAGCTTATGTTGTTTTTTTTGCGATTTTAAATTATTAGGCCTATTTAAAAAAAAAAAAAAAAAACTAAACTAAACTCTACTCCCAGCATAAAAGGCGATCTGTCATTTTCATTCTGTGGGTTATGTTTATTCGCACCAACCTTCCATGCTATGTCATGTAGGCTACCTATAGCCTACTATAGTTCTTATGTCCCACATCAGCTATCTCTCCACCGTGTTGCAGAGGCTTTCCCGCTTATGTGCGCCCAAACCGCGCTACCGCCTCCCTGCTCCTTCCAGCTCACCCCCTCTCCTCAGCTCCGTCTCCCTCAGCAAAGCTCACAACTTCCCTGAACAGCATGCAAATCAGTTTCCCTCCAGCTTCCTTGCAGTCAATTTTGTTTCTCCGAAAAGTCAATCATATCTAATACTTGTTATCTACCATACTCTGAATTAGGTCGATTTTTGTGCTTTCTTATAAATTTTCTTTTTATGGAAGGTCACTCTCTGGGTATGTTCGATAATAAACAGGCAGGTGCTCGGCGCAAAATAATCCCTGTGTATTCGGATTGGAGTAATAATAACCTTCAGGTACGTTGATTTATTTTTAATTGTATAGTATCTCGTAGCCTGTCTCAGTATCTAATTGACTTTAATATCAGTATCAGATCTGGACACTTGGAATAGCCTATATGTTTTTCTGCTATATGTCGGCATTTTACCCTAAATGTTACACATTTGTTGTTAAAGCTCTTCTTTAAAGCTTATAGACAGAAAAGGCTGTCTAAAGAATTCACTCAAGTGGGATATGATTGCTCCAATAGCCTATTCAAAAAGTTCTTCATTTTAAAAGATTTTGTTGTTTTATTTTATTTCATTTTATTGGTTTTGCAGTGGGTCGTGGTTTGGATAATGATTTGTTAACTTACTCTTTCTGTATTCTAAACAGCGTGAAACAAAAACAAAACAAAAACAATCTCGTCCAAATTAAATTAAATGCAGCCTAGGCGTAAAAAATATAGGCTATATATATTTGTATGGCCTAATAGACACATAAACAATTTATATCCTACTTTATTTTTTTTTAATTTTTTAAAAGTTGCCTAATAGCCAATGTGCATATTGAGAGAAAAAAAGGGAAACACGTAGCCTATTTGTTTATTCATTATTCATTCTTCGGTAACATTTAAGTTCGTGCAACTTTCATCTATGATTTTCAATATTTTTTGTGGAAGAAGCGACATGAATTGATGGTTAATAGCAGAATCGATTCGACAAACCTCGTTCTTTCAATCCTCCTATGTAATACATCACTTGGGGCTGACGAGAATCGAATCTAAAACAATTTTTAAATTAATTTCCACTCAGTTGGGACTGTGCATTGTCTTTCATAAAATGGCCCTTGGGAGGAAGAAGAAGACGACGAAGAAGATGCGTGTGTGTGTGTGTGTGTGTGTGTGTGTGTGTGTGTGTGTGTGTGTGTGTGTGTGTGTGTGTGTGTGTGTGTGTTGTCATGGGTGCCGTAACCGGGGAATGGAAACACAAATAGGCCTTGAGACAGGTGACTATCAGAGAAGATTCCAATGTCAGTGATGACAGAAAGATCCAGTAGGAGCCCTATAGGCCTCTATAGGCCTATAATATTAAAAGTTTAATAGGAGGCTACTAATTAAAATCTAGGCCTATCTATCTATCTATCTATCTATCTATCTATCTATCTATCTATCTATCTATCTATCTATCTATCTATCTATCTATCTATCTATCTATCTATCTATCTATCTATCTATCTATCTATCTATCTATCTATCTATCTATCTATCTATCTATCCATCTACGGTGTAATATCTCTAAACCTTCTAGCATGTGTCTGGTGAGAACAGCTTCATCCCCTTGAGGCAGGTGAGACATTCATTGTCCAGGTGGAGTCTCAATTAAGCTGTAGAGACCGAAGTGTCGCTTTGTCAGATCCCCGGCGCTGAAGTACAGGCACCGAGTGGGAGCTGGTAAGGCGGCAAGCCGACAGGGGAGCAGCGGGAACCAGCATCCAGGTGGTGCAGAGCTCCGTGTCCGCGACGCGTGCGTGCGTGCGACAGGCCTCTTTATCGTGTATGTTTTAACTATGCATTTTGAATCAAAACTTTATTAGAAGAGCCTAAAATGCTAGAATAGTAGGTAAGTAGCCACAGGATCAGCTTGACGAAAAGCAAAAAAAAAACAAAAAAAACAGCCTTTGTTCAAGAGGCATGACATCACTTTTCATGTTTACAAGGCTGCCTATCTCCAATCGATCAGTGCTGACCAAAGTGAAAAGACCCCCTATATGTTGCCTGTAGAGATAAGATTAGGCCTACAGTAGCCTGGAAAAGCAACAATTTAAAGCAACAATCACAATCAAATCCAGTTAATTCATACTTTATGTCACAGATGCCAAAGGGTTGATGAAAAATAATCGTCATAGACCTGCAGCTAAATCATTTCACGAGGAATTTTAGATTTTGGGGTGAGTCGTTGCAGCGCGTGCATCTTTAAAACCATGCACCTTTGCCACAGTTTTTCTTGTGCACTAGAGGGGTTACTAAGGAGATGTGACGCCGCTGGTGGTGCGTGCGCGCAACTGTGTGTAGTAAACTTTGGTACGACAAAATAGCCCATACCCAGACTGGATTTTCCGCTGCATGTTATCAACGCACCAAAGACGAGACAGGATGGAAAGGAGAGAAATCCGTCTTCACGCGGTAGGACTGCAGTCCGTTTGAATCTCTTTTGATTTATTATATAGCCTAATATCATAGGCCTACAGTAGGCCTATTTACCAACTTTAACTCAACCCTCCCCCCATTTGCAGGTAGGTTAGCTACATGCCCGGACTTAAACAACCATGTCATCTGCTGGGTTGAAATGAAAGATAGTGATTGGATGGATCTGCGGTTTTAAAAAAATTAAAAGCAAATTGCTGAGATATCTTGGTTGAAACAATGAGAGTTTAAATGATCCACTTGTAGCCACCCACGGTAAAGCTGCATCCGCTCTTGCTTCGGGAAAATCCATGATGTCTGGACTTGGATATTTTAGGGTTAGTGCTGGGCTGGGATGTTCTGAAACAGAGGCGGAGGAGGTGATGTGTCTTGGTCTGGAGGAGGGAAGTGAGATGGTGATGAGCAAGGCAGGTCTGGGCAGGCCCAGTCCCCCAGACGCCCTGTGCCACCACGTTGGGACTACATTGGTGCGATCACACCTGGATGAATGCGTGTGTGTGTGTGTGTGTGTGTGTGTGTGTGTGCACAGCCTATATTTGGAACCGCTTCTTCTTCTGTTTAATAAGAAAACAGACACAAACGACCAAGCAGTTTGTTTCCAGTTTTATGGCTATCTGCCCGATTTATTTAGTTCACATTACCATGTTTATTCTGAATAACCGCTCTCTCTCTCTCTCTCTCTCTCTCTCTCTCTCTCTCTCTCTCTCTCTCTCTCTCTCTCTCTCTCTCTCTGTGTGTGTGTGTGTGTGTGTGTGTGCGCGCAGAGTGATCTGTACCTCACCAGACTACCCATCCTCTAAGATGTCCCAGTCCACAGTGACTGAAGAGGGAGGAACCTTCGAGCACCTGTGGAGCTCCCTGTGAGTGTCAACACATGTGCACCACTGTTTACTTCATGTGTTTAACATACAATATAGATGACATCTTATTACAGATATGACAGCGTGTGATTCTCCAGACCTATCTCCAGATTATTCCTAAATCAATACTATCAGCATATTCATTTCCGTTTATATTAGGAAAGGTTTGTTTTTTACGTTGCTTGTTGATGCTGGATAACAATAAAAATATATGGTACTATACAAGCATGGGCAGTGCAGACAGTCAAATGTGAAGATATTTCTACTTTTCAAACCAAAAATTATTTCTGTGTTATTGTGTAGATTTCTGCAATGTAGAAATATTTTTAAATATTTTTCATGGTAACATTTCTTGCATAGTTGTCCACATTTCTGACAGGATGTAATGTTTCTGTTGTATTGATTATAATTAAGGCTTTTATTTCCCCTTTTCATTGATAAATGACCAATATTGGTTAAAAAAAAAAAGAAAAAAAAAGAAGAAGATAAGAAAAGAAAAAAAAAGGAAAATATTTTTTTTTGGAATTGTTAAAAACAATCACCGCACTCATGACCAGCGTAGGTACCAGAAAACCACAAATAAGTGTACAAAAAAAGAAGAGTAGCTATCTCTACACATGTGGATCTGATGCAAGTTTCAGTACGAGTAAAAGAAAAAATCAAAAATGATCTTATAGGGTAGCCTACCCCAAAATTACTGTTCCTGATCTGTTAGACAATGCACATGCAAATGCTCTGCGAATACAGTTCCCCAATATAACAGAATTGTTTTCTGGTGTTTTCGTTGTCCACTTAATGAATGAATGATGAATTTTCAGGGCATTTGTGTATTTGCATGTTTCCTGAAGCTGCAGTAAAACTAAAAACTCTGGGGACCATCAACATATTGATTAATTTATCAAGGGCCTGTTTAGACATTTTTGTTCTTCATTACAGTTTAACGTTACCTGGATAAAAATGAAATGAAACAAAATTAAAGCATGAGCCAAATTCACTTTCGATCAGCATTTGTCCCCTGTGTTTGTGTTCGAAGGGAGCCAGACAGTACCTACTTTGAGCTCCCCCCAGGCAGCCAGCCAGGTGAGAGGTCGGTGCCTTCCACCAGCACCCCGGGGAGCCACCGCAGCGCCGCCGAGGTTTCAATGGATGTGTACCACATGAGGGACATCAATGACAATGTGATGGTAGGAACGCAAGCCCCCATTGCATTTCAGTTTGTATCTTTGCAGTCAGCTCATGAGAAGCTCCAATATCTGTATGCAAAACCTGCTGAGGTTCTTGTTATTTGTCATTCTGATAAAGGA
Organism: Decapterus maruadsi; assembly: GCA_030347415.2. Classification (NCBI taxonomy): domain Eukaryota; kingdom Metazoa; phylum Chordata; class Actinopteri; order Carangiformes; family Carangidae; genus Decapterus; species Decapterus maruadsi. The sequence goes on from CM064899.1 coordinate 15,647,797, forward strand.
AGACATTCAAAAATTTTTGCATGATTTTCAGTCCAATCTCAGAAACTTAAAAAAACCCCAACACATATCGAAATGTAAATATCGGTTTTCTGAAAAATTAATCGGATATCACACACATATCTGTGCTTCTATATGTGCACTGCACACACTTCCTCTTTTCCCATTTTAATGTAGCCCATCCTTTCACTTTTTCCCTCCAGTGTTGAGGAAATTCCCTCCCATGTAGATTCCCTCTTCTCTGCAGCCTTTTCCCTCTCTCTCTGTCTCCCTGCTGAGTGGCCTGTAGGGACTGAGGAGCGTGTGTGTGTGTGTGTGTGTGTGTGTGTATCTGTTATTGTGCAAGGGGAGGGCTAATTAAACCCCAAGCCAGGACTTCATGCTGCTCCACTGTAGAGCCATCTGTAGTAGGCTTGGGAGGGTCTGTGTGTATGTGTCCATGTGTATGTGCACATTTGTTTGCAGGTTTATGCACCTGCTTGTTGTTGGTAAAGGTACTTTATTTGTCACATATACAGCTAGTACAGTGAAATTCTCTGCATTTACAGTAACCCATCCCTGAGGAGCAGTGGAACCAACTCCAAATCATGAGCCAGTTGTTGGTGTATACTCTGTATCCATAGAAATAACTTTTTATGGACAAACAGTTCAGTTTTCTGAGTGGCGAGAAATGGGATTGAACATATTCTAAAATCATGGAGGAGACTGTCTGATTCTTCTAACATTAGCTAGGATTTTTGTTTGCAAGACAACAATGATATTGACAGTTGATCCTGGACACTTATTCACTATATCCATCTCTGTCTTTCAAATATAAGTCCAGAAGTCACTCCCCAAAAAACACACCTTCTGATCTGTAATATTGGTAGGATCTAATCTTTACGTGGACAAGCCTGGGCCTGTCTGGCTGGTTAATGAATAGTCATGATGACAGAAAAAAAAAGGGGGCGGAGCAAGGATTTGTTGTTAGATGCGAGGCAAGTTTAGAAGGCCCAGTCGGGCACGGGGAAACAAGTGGAGGAGAGACAAGGCGTCTCCTGTATCCTCCATCATGTCCTGCTCCGCAGAGAGGCCGGCTGGCTGTGGAGAGCTCAGTTTTTATATAGTAACGTTTGACCACAGCAGAGTGCAATCTTATGAGACAACATAGAAACACCCTGTCCTGTCTTTCAGGAGCTTTAAGATGCTGTATGGCATGGTAAGTGGACTGGAATAAATTGTTTGTGCTGTTGCATATTATTTTTATGTTTGAGAAATGTTGTTGGACTGGATCTGGTAGTGGCGATGATTCATGTGAAAATTGCAAAACCTATAGTATTTAATCATTCATGAGCTCAGGATGACTGTTTGAGGGTGTGCTGATATTTTTAACCAGGACATTTGCTCTTACTTGCTTACTTGCATTTGTGACTTCATGAATGAAAGCAGACTGATGTGTAATGTATAGTGTTACAGCGGTAGTTGATTGTTGTTAATTATGGTGGCCCAAGCCTCGGCATGTTTGGCTCCAACCTCATGGTACAATGAATTTTAGCTTTCCTTAATTTCCATATGACATTTATTTGAAATATTAATAGAATTAATATAATGGGAACTTGACAAATAAAATAAATAAATGAATGAATGAATGAATAAATAAATAAAGTTAGCATGAATGGACCTCTTGAGAATGATTTGTTTTTCTTCTTGAACCTTTCCCAATATTGCCAACAGGGGGCATCCTTCTTACAAATGTCTCCATAGTTTACCTGCTCTCAACTTCACCTCTGTTTAACATAGCCGGAGTTGTTTAGACTTGCATTGGTGTTCACATGATGCCGTGTCTTTCATTTATGTGGCCTAACTTTTTATTTTGTCAAGATGTTTTGTTCTTTTATGAGACGGGCAGATCTGTGGTGGTAAAAGTCCCTGTGTTGTTTGATAAAACTAAGGTTCAGTTTATGTCATTAATGACTGTAAACAGAGGTCATTAGCGTGTTGATACTCTCTATCTGCAGCTCATTATATTTCACTCACCCTGACAAGTGAGCGTTGTTGTGGCTGGCTTATCTGTGTTTTTAAATGTTCTTAGTCTTTAAAGCTGGGTTTTGAGTGGCAGCTACCAGGATGACTGCCCATAGGGGACATCAGTGTCTAGTGGGATGGGAAGACGGGAAAGCGAACATACACACACACACACACACACACACACACACACACACACACACACACACACACACACACACACACACAGTTACTCACACAGTGGCAGCAGAGGTTTTAGCTCTGTTTCAACTTGTTGCAGATCAAGTTTAGGTATTAAGACCATGCACACCTGTGTCTGTGTGACAGTGTGCATGCCTGCGTGTGTGTAAAGTGTTTTCTGTTGTTGACGCATACACCTGGGCTTTCCTTGTGGCTAAAGCCCCTTCTGACTCTCTGCTCAATGAAGGTTTTCAAAGGAAGTCGGGAGGAGTTCATACACCTATCACAAGAAAAAGGACATCAGCACCAGCACATCTGCCTAGAAACAGATGTTAAAATCATATTTATTTCTTTAGGGAGAACGTCTCTCATCATTGCTACAGCTATCTTTTTTTCTGCTACATTTTAGGCGTTTATGATCAAGGCTGCCTTTTATAAATCAATAACGTTATTGTATCCTTAATTTATCAATTGTTTTGTCTTCAAAATATGAAAAGATATAGGCTAGTACAAGAATTGTCCTATTATAAGATATTCACTCACTTGTAAGACACGGTTGTCCATAAAGTTGGAATCAAATATTTTACCTTTTTTCATGAAAAGACAATGTTATCTATTGTTGATAGAAAGGTGTATATCTACCTAAAAATACTATTGATCAATTTCTTCCAAACATATCACTGTGGAAATTTATCCACAATTAACCTTATGATAGGAATAAGAAGAGGAATGTGTCTGTAACAAAATTATTCCAACTTGATGGGCAACCGTGTATATTACAAAAGCAAAAAAACAAACAAGCAAACATTAAAACCACCCCAAGGGAGGCAATTACTCAGAAACAACTGAAATGATCCATTTATTATCTAATCATTTCCAACAAATTTCCTGCTGATTAACTTCCATGAATGAACTCATCATTTCAGCTCTACACTTTATGTGCGTGTGAGGCTGTATTTCTAGTGGGTAAAAAAGCAAATAGCTATTTTTTATTTGTTGTTTTTCATCTGTTATTGATCAGAAACAACCTTGCATGAATACTGAGGCTGCATCTTTATTTTACATTGAACACAGTTTGATTGATTGCTTTCATCTGATCAACCACGGCATTGAAGCACCTCAAGTTTATTTATCCTCCTATGTGTAAATTTGTCTGAGTTTTAGCGGTTTGCTTAAACAGTGTCTGAGGTAGAACACACAAATCAGAGCAGTGGAGCATTGATCTCAGTGTGAAATCAGGAACGAAAAAAAAAGACCATGAAAAGAAACTATTGAGGAAAAGAAAAGTTCCAGCACTACCGGTCTAAATGAGATACCATTGGTGTTCTTACTCTCAAATGCAACATTCCCTCTTCTGGATGCATTTTCAATCTGTATTGGCCATGTCTATTTAATATTTAAACCCAAAATACCACAGATTATTTTGTTAAATAATTGTATGTGTGCTTTGGTGGATTTTATCAAAACACAAAAAAAACCCTGTATTAGATCATTTCCAGCCTGTATCAATTCATTTCAGTGTCCAGCGGTGTTAAAGCATGTTTGTGAAAAATATTCTGCCAAACTCTTGATATTGATATACAATAGCCTTAATGGGGGGAGGAAGTCTGACCTTTGAACTCTTGTTCCTTTATGTGTTTTCCTTTTTTCCTCTCTCTCGCTGTCTCTCTGTCTCTCTCTCAGACCAGACAGTGTTTACTTAGTGCAGGCCTTCACAAGGTGTTTTGGAGCGTGTGTGTACATGCACCCCGGCATTGCCGTATATGTCCGGGCATGCCATAATTAGAACGTGGTACAATTTTTTGGGTTCCCATCCCTCTTTACCTCTCTCCTTCTCTGCCGTTGTGTCAGTCTATTATTTCTCTCTCTCCACACCAGTCTACACCTTTTTCCCTGTCCTGACTATGTGTCTGTGTGTGTGTGTCTGTGTGTGTGTTTCAGTGAGTGAGTGAGTGAGTGCGTGAGTGAGTGAGTGAGTGAGTGAGTGTGTGGTGTGTCCATTGAGGCACACATCACTTGAACTCTCTGGTTAGGCTATGGTCCAGCACTGTTTTTGCTTTACTGTCTGTGGACGTTTCTGACTGAGGAGTGGACAAATGAGACCAAAGCACTAAAGGATGTATTACGTGAAAAAGAAGGTAAAGATTTTTTCTTTCTTTTTTTTTCAACTTTTTCACTTTTTCAACATATGGGGTGACGGTGTGTGCATCAGGATTTTTTATGTTGTTGCTATTCCAGTGTGAACTTGCAAATCTTTGCCTGTTACTTGACACACATATGTATGGTACAAGCAGTAAGATTGAATCTGGCATCTTTAATAAGCTACATTATTTCTTTGGGTTTTCATGTCAGTACTTGGCTGTTGGTTTCTCTTGCTGAATCAAAATTAGGCTGGACTTCAATATTAAAATGAAGGACTCACACACTTCAGAGCAACAAATCTTCCCTGGCTTCCAACACAGTGCAGAGGACAAGAGGGGAATGGCAGGCAATTAGGCTGAGCACAGATTATGTCTGTGTTTTACAACTCTCCTCACATAGCCCCGAGGAGGCTACTGTGAAAACCTCACTGCAACTGCTACTCATACACACACACACACACACGCACACACACACCACATGCACACAAACACTCAAGTTTGTTGTCCTGAGTTTGTGATGATTTTTTGTGTGACTTTTTCTTTGTAAAAAGACTTTTTCTTTGTAAAAAGTCACAGAAAAGTGCTCAGCATTGATTGTGGATACCTACCTTGACAGTTACTCATGTGCCCACACACATCCAACATCACACACTCACACTCACACACTCACACACTACCCACAACTCTCCCTTCCCAGTGTAATCCGACCTCCCTCCAAGCCTTCAATCCCCTGTCTCTCTGACACTTCTACCTGTGTCCTCCCTCCGTCTCCCTCCTCCCTCCTTCGACTCCCTCATTCTTCTCTGTCTTCTTTCCTCCCCAGTCCCAGTACAACTTGCTGAGCAGCAGCATGGAGAGCCTGGGGAGCCGCGCGACGTCCGCCAGCCCCTACAGCTCCGAGAACGCCTCCTCGTCGGCCGTGCCCACCCCCTCACCCTACTCCCAGCCCAACTCCACCTTCGAGGGCCTGTCGCCTGCCCCGGCCATCCCCTCCAACACCGACTACCCCGGACCGCACACCTTCCAGGTGTCCTTCCAGCAGTCCAGCACAGCCAAGTCTGCCACATGGACCGTGAGTACACACACTTTCTTGGCTTTGAAGTGCTGTGTGTGTGTTTCTGTTTGTGTCTACACGAGTGTGTTTCTCTGCCTTTTATATCGAAATCACTCACTCTCAATAAGTAACTGTATTGCCCACAAATCAATGTCTGCGCAAAGACACTCTCCCAAATGCACATGTACACACAGTTTTTCAAGTCAGCACATGTACAGGCGTGTCACCTGCAAGAGAAAGTAGTGCATCATTCAGTGATTCACCTCGTCTTCTTCCCACCTTATTTAGTCACACCTAAATTGGTGTGTGGCTGAGGCTCCTTTTATATCTATACCATTTTTTAGTGAGTGTGATATTTTGCATCTCTAGATAATATAGGAGATCAATGCAGCATTGACGCTTTGGCTATAACACTATACTAGTATGTCATGTCTTAGTCCATACATGACACATTTAGTGTGGTTGGTGTTGCCTGTTGTTTCATAGTCAGAGTTACTGACTTATTTATTTTCATCATCATGTATCTGCTGTTAACTTTTTGGGAGGTGATAAGATGATAAACACACTGGGTAAAAAATAGACAAATCAAAAGAATCTGAACTAAGGAACTTGGGGAAAGACTTCACACACACACACACAACTTCCTTGGTGTTGAGAGAGACAGGTGAAATGCGAGCTGTGTAATTTGTCATGACCCAGTGAGAAGTCTCTTGCTGGAAAGGTGTCACCTCCGACTGTCACACAGTTGACCTCCCTGAAACAAGAGAAACAAGACTGCGCTTCCCTCACTTTGTGTGTGTGTGTGTGTGTGTTCAGGTCTGAGACTGTCTCTGTGTGATTGACTGAGGGGCTCCTCCGTGGCTGTGTTTGCTGGATTTAACCATGCGTGTTGGGATGTTTTACTCAGCCTTCAGTGATGTAAGAAGATCCCCCTTTGGACATTAGAGCAGTGGTCTTTGACCTGCTCCTTTTTTTTCTTTGTGTCTTTCTTTCTCTGTTCTTAACACACACTCATGTCTGTCACCTCTGGTGCCTTAAGTTTCTCCCCTCACCTCCCCTCAAATATGTCTGTCATCTCTTTTCTGTCACTCCCATTCTCTGACTCATTACATTCATAGAAACAAAGAGAGCCAATATATATGCATAAAAAAAATATGACTTTGTTTTATCCAAGAAGTTACTGCAATGAAATGAAATCCTAAAACATGTCAGGAACCTGTTTCAACCTGTGTGGTGTCAAGTTAACCTGCACCACTCTCCCATTGGTTTGTCTTTCTTCCTAATATCTTGATATCAAAGACGACAGCTGAATCCCAAATACAAATTTAGTTTTTCTGCTTGCTACATCTTTTTGTGAGAGACCCCAGATTTATCAACAAAAAAGCTTTGATTCTTCCTTCCTGAGTGAGCGGTTAAAACCTGTTAGAGTGCGCAAGAGTTTTTGACTGACGCACAACTTATTATACAGAAGATGAGGCAGGAGAAAGAGGACTATGATAGAGGAAACCTGTGATTATTCAGATGTCTCTGCTGCACTTAAACAGGAGGGATTAGAATGAGAGAGACGGGGTGATTGCTCGCACCTTGATGGATTTTACCATATGCTTTGTTTTCATCTTGCACACCCGATTATAAGATTGACAAAGTATGAGACGATGTGTTAAACTGTTATTATACAGCGGCTATGGAACAAAAAAACGTTTTCATGTGTGAGATGATTATATTTGGTCCTTGAAGGTGATTTATGATGTCACTGACTGCCTTTGTGTAGCTGTTTCTGTAAATCACTTGATGAAAAGCATGGAAGAAAATGTGTGTCCTACGTGTTTAACAGAAAAAAAAAGAGAAAAGAAAACCAAGTGCACATTTGCCAGGCTGCATTTGAGGATTTTCAAAATGTTAGTTTTCAAAATAACACAGATTAAGTTAAAGCCTCATGGAATGAAGATGTTTTTGCTAATGTGAGGGGATTCCCCCCAAAATAAGACGGAGGTTGCATGAGGACTGGCGTCTCGTGTGTGTGTGTGTGTGTGTGCGTGCGTGTGTGTGAAATCTGCATGCTAATGTAGACTATGTGTGTTTATTAATGCTAAATTCAACAGGAAATCCAGGTTTGAACATGCATGGAGATAAAGGATGAGCATCTGGACGAGACTGAGTCACATTGTTTGAATGAAGGAGTCAACAGTCTCTGTGTTTCTTGCTATTTTCTTATGGCCTCAGGCAGTGGGGAATGCCAAATCCCATAGGGGCATATTGACTATAATCAGTTACCTCACTGCCCCTCTCCCCACCCCACCACCACCCACTAAGAGAGGGCGGCATGCAGTGATTACGAGAGAGGTACTTGACTCTTGCACAAAGCATTTTTTTTGTGAAATTCTCTCTTCTTTGGTTAGAAACTGAATGATTGACAGGTGAAGCTTGCGGCTGCACACAGTCAGTCCGCATCTGCTTCACCAGAGACTGAAAACACGACAACAGATGAGATCAGAACACAATACTTCTTCTCATATTTCATAGTGTTTCCACATACAGTAAAGCAAACCAAGCCTGCTAAGGTAGTCTGGTAATCCTCCCGCCCTCCCTCTGTGTCATCAAACTCTGCAGCACTCTTGCGCCTTGAAGATGATTCCTTGGCTTGGACACAAGCAAGCGTCACAGTGGCTGGAAATGAGATCTAACACCTCCGCCTTTTCAAATAATACAACCTCTTTCCATATACTCAGACTTCAGTCTATGTCAGTGTGTGTGTGTCTGTGTGTGTTTGTGCACGCATGCACGTACAGTATGTGTCAAGAGAGGAGGGGTTGATGTGGTGGGGGTGCAGGCTTGAGCATGCACTGCACGGCGGCTTGTCAGAAGCTGCTCTTCCCAGCTATTAGCCTCTCTCTCTCCGTTACCACACAGGTCCCAACATGCCCCACACAATGCGTCCTACCCCTCCTTCCGCCATGCATCATCCTCAGCCACATCACTGCTGGATGAGCATCTGACCTGAGAAAATACACTCACTCGCATTGGCCTTCTTCTGAGGACATTTAGTGCCCGATGTCAACACACGAGCAAACACATACGTTTGCACGACTAATTTCTATGTAAGGTGCAAGAGCATTTTAGTCCTTCAGGTAAATGAAGTGCTGAAAGACAACAAACATCCTCCAGGCCTGATATAGTTCAGTCCTGTGCAACAGTGTCAGGAAATGGTCTGGGATGGACCCCATAAATCCAGGAAAGCAGGAGATATAACACCACTCTATTCTGCTGTGTGTCCAATAACACTCCATCTAACACTGTGTATATGTCGTGCTGTCAGAAAGACTGAACTTTTACAATCCCCATGGACTGTGCCAGTACTGCAAGGGAACAGCAGTCAATAGGAAACAATTCAGCTTCCTTTTACTTCCTACATGATGTATAAAATCATTATTTTCACGAATGTTTCTCCCAACCCTAACCATTTCCCACTTATTGACATTTGTAGCAAAGCAAGCATTGAAAACAAATGTTAGGTGTAACTCATCATTTATCCTATGGAAATATTTCAAACTGCTGAGAGCTAAGCTGCTATTGAGAAAACGAAAAAACCCTGTCTCTCTATCTTTGCTTCTTTCCCAAAGTCCCATCAAGACAAACAGCAATTACTTTAATGCTGAAGAAAGTGCAATTTTCTATGTTGATTTGAATCCCAAATAATTACAGACTGATTAGAAAGCAGGCTTAGTAAGTCAGCTCTGTGTGTATGTGTGTGTGCATAAACATATTTGATATTTGGGCAGTTAAGTGAATTTGTGGCGGGCAAGTTGTTGCTTGTGTATATGGATGACAGTCTGACAATTATCACCCTGTCTCCAGGAGCCTGTCAGGACCTGCCTCCACTGGTCTACTGTGTAGAGGCAGGGATAGATAGATGGATGGATGGATGGATGAATGAAAAGATGACTGAATAATGGATCAATTTATGCTATGACAATTAAAAGCTGACGAGTGAGTCGCTGCATTACGGGGCCTTGTTTTACGGCATGGTCACTTTACAGCATTTTGGGATGAAATGCTGGAAAGGTTTGTTTCAGAGATAATAGAATTAGCACAGGTGTTTTTTTTTCTCAAACTGCATTATAATTTTAGTGTTCAAACAAAAATTCTTGCATTATGTAAACATTTATGAAGATTTATCACTTGATCTGATTGTAACCATTTTTTTCCTTCTTCCCTTTTTAATATCCCTTTCTCACTCACCTTGAAGATTTTTTCCACCTCATTGACTAAGTAAATAATGTCTGCAGTCTACTGCCTGTTTTATCTCCATCGTTTTCTCCTTCCTCCATTTTTTTCACCCCCACTATCTTGAAACTAAGCCCAGATTATCCATCTCTTAGCATCTCTTGTCAGAACGCATGAGATATTGTCATTCCTTTTATTAAGGCTTAGCTTCTGACAATAAGGAATTGAGCTGAACTCACAAATTCATGTGTGCATGCTGAGGCATCTTCGTTGCATGTGCACACTTGTCTGTGTACTGGATGAGTTCAGACATCTCTCATCCCTGAAGACTGAAACACACATAATTTATGACTTTTTCATGCACTCCGAGACATTTGAACACATTATGTACAGATGTATGAAGCCACAATACAATGGTCCCCTATAACTTCTACGATGCTTTTAGAATAGACATGGGATTGTCACTGACTGAAGAAAACACCAGGGATGACCAAAACATAAAACCAAAAGAAGATCTGTTGTTGCAAATAAGCTGGTTACAATCACTGGTACATTAGTTGCATATGTGATGTCACTATGTCAACTTACATGGTTATCAATATATTTTTGTGGCACGTTATGGTCTTGTTCATCTCCTGGAGCACACAATGAGTTCTTCTTCAGTAAACCTACAGTAGTTGATTGGGTGAGTGACTGATTCACTCACAGGACCATATGTCTATACATTTTTTTTTTGTCAAATTTGAAAGATCATTGTGTGGCCTTATGTAGCTGCATGGATATACAGTATCTGTCAGTAGTGGGACATGTGCAGTAGAGTCAGTGCTCCCATTTGCACCCCAAGCCAGTAAACCACCATGACTATGAATGAGTTATTTTTCTGCACTTGCTTACACTTTAAACCACAGTTGGTCTTGTCCAGTGCTGAAAGAGTTTTTTTTTTTAAAAAGAGTTGTGATTGTGCTGATGGGCAAACCAGTGGCTCATATTCTGATATACGGTGCTCAGGTCTGAAATAAGATGACTGCCTGGTTGTTGCACTTCAGAAAATTATTTATTCATGGTATGGATGGTCTGTTGAAACTTGTCAGCAAAATCTAGTTGGGAAAAGGTAATGTGGTGCATAGGTATTTCTATTGCCCTCAGGGAAGTGCTCATGACTAGGGGCATGTGAGTATGAGTGTGTGAGAACGCTGGGGTTTAGTAACGCTGTCACAACAAGGAATCTAAGTAGTACGTTAATCTAAGACTCCTGATGCTCAGTGGGAATCGTTACATTAATAAAAAAAACAGATATTTCTGCAATAGAAAATATTGCATGTTGTATCCTGGTGCAGCACAGAGGGATCAAAGTCCAAGGGTCCACACAGAAAAGTAAACAGTAATCAATATCAACGAATGATCTGCATGAGTGGCAGAGATATGGTTTACAAATAAAAGGCAGGAACATTGAGAAAAGTGCTTTTTCAAAGGACAGTGGTGATAAGAGGCACGTACATGATGTAACATGGGGTTAAAGAAATATAACACCAATACAGGACACTCATGAAAAACCCGACACTGACCCTGATCAAGAAAAAAAGGGATATTAAACTTCCCAAAACACTTACGCCAAAATAGCTTCCTCTTCCAAAATCCACATCCCCTCCTGTTTATAAGGGTATTATGATGGTTCATTTTTAAATGTTGTCCCTCAGAGCCACATATGACTTTATAATTCATCGTTCAACTGAAATTTTCCTTGAAATAATATCTAATGATTAATGCTTGAAGTGGGGCTCTGGTTACCCCGACATTCAAGATAGACCATAAGTAGAGTACAGCTGTTCATAGGATTATCTCTGCCCTGTTTTTTCTTTCTGTGTGCTTTGTCTCTCTCTCACCTATCAAATACAAAAAGGGAAAATGACAGAGAAATTCAAAAGGGTTAGGGTTATAGGTTACTAGGCTGTCTTCTTCTGCCATAAGGTGCATTGTTGCATTTGCTCATCATAACAAGCCCACACAGGACAACTGTCTTCTCGGTTTTTTTCCTGGAAGGTCCCAGTTTAATTTCCACAGGGAAGATTTTTGAGATTTTGTGATTGTGTTGGGGCATGTTAAGGCTTTTCCTTGCCTCGTCCCAGTGTCTTTTGATGCATCTGAGGAAGCATATTTAAACATGTACACATGAATGCGCATGTGCAAATCGCCATAGACTGAGGAATCATTCGAGACCTAGCTCGACACATTTTCTGACTTTAAAAACCCAACTGAAATCAGCCTACAACTTGACTCATTCTAATAACACAAATGATTACACTTACAAGACAGATGACCCATTTTACAGCTGAGTGTTTTACAGTCGTGTATTTCCCCTTTCTCTTTTCCAAAAGGTCACATTTTATTCAATGATTACAGTGCCCTGAAAAATACCTAAACTGTTCAGAATGGAAGAACATATCCTGCAGTTTGTTCAGATTTCAATGCAGAAATTATGTGGAGTTTTCTATTGGGAAAAGTGTGGCTGACTCTGTGTGTGTTCTTTCCCCTCCAGTACTCCCCATTACTGAAGAAGCTCTATTGTCAGATCGCCAAAACATGTCCAATCCAGATCAAACTGTCATCCTCCCCTCCACATGGCAGCATCATCAGAGCCATGCCAATCTACAAAAAGGCCGAGCATGTCACAGAAGTGGTCAAACGCTGCCCCAATCATGAACTAGGGCGAGACTTCAATGATGGTAATGAAATGAGAGAGGACAAGAAATATAATTTACCAATCATAACTGTGGTGTGAATTTTGCTTTGACATCAGCCAACTGCATCCTCACCTTTCCTCCATCATTCTTTACAAAGGTCAAGTAGCCCCAGCCAGTCACCTGATCCGGGTCGAGGGGAACAACCTCAGCCAGTATGTGGATGATCCTGTCACTGGGCGACAGAGTGTCTTCGTGCCCTACGAGACTCCACAGGTTGGTAGTTCATCATCATATATGTATCAAAGAGACAGTATACTGGACTCATGTTTAAGGTATGTTCAACATGGAGAAATTATTCTGATCAGTCAAGTTCACTCCACAGAGAGCATTTCTGAGATGATGCTGGGAATGTCAAGAGTGACAAATCATGTCTGTGACCAGGGGTGGATTTAGATATTGGCATCTTGGGCAACTGCCTGGCGACGTCTTGGCAGTGGGGACAAAAAAGTTGATACACTTGCGTGACCGTTCTCTGACGCTCAGTTGCACATCGGATCAATGATGTCACCACGTTGGAGTGGGTGCTTGCAGACTTCTGCTGAGATGGTCTCAGTTCTAGTTTGACCACACATAACCTCCCTCTATCTCTGTGCTACTACTAAAATCAGTCACATAGGGTAAAATCTACCATATAAACCACCATTCATTCACAAATACTGTGAATACGCACATGTATGCTTATAATGTCTCACAATCCAAAATTCCAATAAATGATTAATCATAAAAAACAATACTGTGAATACCAGCCTGTAGTTTCACACAGACATCATATTATTTCCCTAGGTTGTGGGAAATCATGAAAAATAATTAGCTTTTCTGCAAAACATTTATGATGTGATTTATGATTTTCCAATTGAGGATTATGAAGTGAAGCATTTGTGCTCTTCAGTAATTGTGTGGACAGCTGTGGAGCTTCATAAATGTGTGACAGTCCTGCCCTCTAGTGGCGGACTGGTTACACTCACTGTTAAAGCTGTGAAAGAGATGAAAAAAAAGAAAAGAAAAAACAACTTAAATCCATTATGTTTTGCAGGTGGGGACTGAGTTTACCACCATCCTTTACAACTTTATGTGCAACAGCAGCTGCGTGGGTGGTATGAACAGGAGACCCATCCTCATCATCATCACTTTGGAGACTAGGGAGTAAGTAAATTCGCACACACAGTACTGATGTACCCATTCACACATTTAGTAATGTTTTACAACTGTACATACAACATTACAAAATGGCCGACTCAGTACAATTGCAGGTGCAAAATAACTCAACTCAACTCAGCTTTATTTACATGGCACATTCAACACAATGCAGAGTGTAGTGCCCTTCTTGTTCCTATAAGGGCACGGTACTGGTCTTTGGTGTTCGATGAAATAATGAACATGTAATTAAAAGTAAATTGGTCATTAACACACTAGGTTCAACATGGAGAACATGCTAGAAAACCCTAACCCATCCTACAAAGAGCACAGAAAACAGGGAGCTCACAGACTAAATACATGAGGAGGGGAAGACAAAGAGAAACAGTTGCAACATATTAAAGCAGATATCAGCGGCACGGCCGTTTCGGCGAATGCTGCGTTCAAGGCAGGCTTTTGAAACCATAAGTTACAGCTTCAAGTCACAACTACGACTTTGTAACGTTCCAGGTAATTCGTAGCTCGTGTTTTTACCGTCCTTTTGTCTGTGAAAGTTCACTATAACGGCCACTCGTAACTTCCGATCCGTGAACTCGTACCAGATCGAACTGGTATGACTTCACAGGAAGGAAAAACACAAAGTACGAGTTTCCTTGAACGCACCATGAGTTAGCAGCCCCCGCCCTCGTCAAACACCCCTTGGCTGCACACACAGCCCTTCATGCCGTTCTCTCTCCTCATTGGGTAACACTTGTATCCCACAAGAAAAATTTTCTCCTCGGGTTGCAGCAGAGCAGAGTGACAGAGAGACTCGTGTTACGGCTGAAACATGTAAGTGATTGCTGACGGAAAATAGGACTATTTAGGACTTATATTAACAAAAACATTCCACTGATATCTGCTTTAAGGGTGAGGTTGACAATCACAGGATGGGAAACACATGATAGCAGGAAATGGCCATATAGAAATAAAAAAAAGGTAAAAGAAAAAACAAAATAAAACAGGAAGTGAAAATCTATTATGACGAGAAACATAAAACATAACCTGACTGTGACAAACATTAAGTATGGTACCATTGTGTGGTGTAAAGTCTTTAGTGCATCAGTGCACTCCTCCAAAGCAAAACTAAATGACATAGCTGCACTGTTAGAGAACCTTCTGTGCATTTCATCTAAGTAGTGTTGATGATTACAGCATATGCTTCGTCTGTCCTGAATTATGGTTTTCAGTGGTCAAGTCTTAGGAAGAAGGTCATTTGAAGGTCGGATATGTGCGTGTCCTGGCCGAGACCGCAAAGCGGATGAGGACCACTTCAGGGAACAACAGGCCCTGAGTGAGAGTGTGGCCAAAAATGGCAGTGCCAGCAAACGCAGTGAGTTGAAATGCAGCGTTTCAGGTTGTTGGTTGATCGTGGTGAAAAATAACGAGACTGTGAAATGTGTTAGAAACTGTGTTGACTTTGTTTTGTTTCTGTTGTCTGCAGACTTCAAACAGATTCCGCCAAATATTCCTAGTCCAAATATTAACATGAGGAAGAGACGGCATGGAGAAGAAGAGATTTACTATATTCCTGTAAGAGTTACAGTATAATATCTCAGAGTACAACTGCTTTACATTTAATGTGTTATATTTCAACCCATAACTTATTCAATCCAATTATGCAGCCATATGTGGAAATATTTAAACTAGACAAATGCCACAGTTTTAAATACTAAGAACAAATTTAAAGGATTTACTTATTTGCTGCTATTCCCTGATTGATGGTCTTATGTGATTTGATGTGTAGGTCCGTGGTAGGGAGAACTTTGAGCTGTTGATGAAGATTAAGGACAGCTTGGAGCTGGTGGAGCTGGTGCCACAGTCGCTGGTGGACTCCTACAGACAACAGACACAGCAGCAGTTGCTGCAGAGACCGTGAGTTTGAGACTGGTACATGTAGCCTACATCATGATCATAAAGCTGTTGTGAAATAATTTGCACACACACTATAACACACAGGCAGCCCCACTCCATTAACCTCCTGGCTTACTGTCCTCTTTTCTCTAGGAGTCATATAGCATCCCCCTCCTCATACTCACCACTGTCCAACATGAACAAGCTTCATGGCCATGGAGGCCTCAGCAAACCGCCCTCAGTCAACCAGCTGGTGGGGCAGCAGCCCCAGCACCACCACTCTGCCCCCACCTCCATAGCCCATATGGGTGAGTGCCCCCACAATCAAAATCTAAATAAATGCACTCATGAAGTTTTTTGATGAGACTGATCCTTTTTTTCAACACTATGGTACAGTTCTTTGTGCTGGTTCACTCTTGGTTATTTTGTTGACCCTCTCATCCCTTTCTCACAGGTTCAAACATGCTGAACAGCCACCACATGCAGGCCAATGGTGATATGAACGGTGGTCACAGCAATCAGACTATAGTGTCTGCCTCCCACTGCAGCCCACCCCCTCCATATAACCCTGACCCCAGCCTTGTCAGGTACCTCACCCTGCAATGACACTCCTTTATTCTCCTGCAAAAAGCCACAGACAATCAAATGTACTTACTAGGTTGATCATGAATGGGTGCCATGTTGATGCCACTAATTACTTTGCTTGGCCAAGTTCGTACAGATTTGGTCAAACTGTTTTTTGTTTTTGTTTTTTTGTTTGGAACAGTTCACTCTCGCAGTGAAATGTATCTAGATGAAACTGTGTTATACAGACAGTTTGATATGATTAGGGCTGCTCTGTAATAGCGATTACATGACAAATATCCAGCAACCGTGGCTGGTGCTATAGAGGGTCTACTGAGGTAACAGCTCTATGGCATTGATGTTTACTTATACAGCTAAACTGGAAAAAGAGCATTGCGTGCTAAGGTTGTTTTATAGGAATAGGAGTAGGTTAAGTCAAGTGTTTTCATTTGTTTGCTTCCAAATTTTGGCCACTTTGATGTAAATGTTCTGCTTCTACTAGCACAAGATAAGAAGTATCTGTTTGTGTCTTTGTTAGCTGGCTGATTGCAACTGGTTTTCCTACCTAGGCTCCCTATTACTAGTTGCTTATGTTAAGATGTGTTGATCATGTCTATTTACTCTGCTCAAACAGTCAAGCTGCTCAAGAGTTGTAGACTTCTACTATGGCTGCCAGAGGGTTTGTTATGTCATGCAAAAGCCCAAACTGTGTGTCAAACACTTCTATCTAAAATCATTCACACTGTCATTGTGTGGACAGCCCTACATGTACTTTTGCAATGCACTATAGCAAATTTTCTTCAAAAGAAATTTCCATTGTTTAAGTTCTATTTAATTTAAAACTGTTTTATTTTTATTTTTTTCTAAGACAGCGTGTCACTGTTATTGTTTAAACTTGGACTTTACAAACAGAAATTTAACACTTTTGATACAGCAAACATGTCCATCTTTTCATTTTATAGACCGTTATGTTTATTTTACAGCTAGATTGTACAGTTAGCTTCTTTTTCGATTACATTGTATGCTGCCAAAACTTAAACATTTCATGTATTTATAATAAAGATTCTTCACCAAAACTATAATGGCCTTATGAATCATTAATATAAATGCATGTTTATGGTTTTACTGCCAGTGCATCTATAAAGATGTATAGTTCCTCTTCCCTTGAGGTTAATCTAGGCCATAAATCTTTCAGCTTTAAAATAAACTAATAGTAACTTGTGAAGACAGTGAGATAATGATATGTGATATAACAACATTGACATGCTTTTCTATTTATTGATGTCTAAAGAAAATGTTGAGCCTAATAATAAAGTTAAGATATTAGTTGCTCCACTCAAGTACAAGTGCATGGTCAAGTGTTAATGAAGTTGCTTTTTAATTATCAGTCTGACTTTTAGCCTTGTAGCTGTGGTCTGATGACAGTCTAAGCAGCCCTGCTTTTCTCCCCATGCAGTTTTCTTACCAGTCTGGGCTGTCAGAACCTCATTGAGTACTTCACTTCCCAAGGACTCCAGTCTCTCTACCATCTTCAGACTCTTTCCATGGAGGTAATTTCTCTGTTACTGCACTCAAAATCTCACTCAAATTGGAAATTAGAATTTGAAAAGTTAACAACTAATAGCAGTAAAAGTTTCCCAGAAAAGGCTTCTAAAAAAAAAGCATTTGAATGTCTCATTAAAGGTACCATGGATGTTTTGACCATTTGTGATTCTTGTCTATTTGTACCTTCTTCAGGATTTAGATGCACTAAAGATACCAGAGCAGTCGCGCCTTGCCATCTGGCGAGGTCTGCAGGACATGAAACAAGGAGCTCCCATCCAGCTGCCAACCTCTACTCATCATCACGACTACCATGGCCAGCAGCTTCTTCGCTCCAGCAGCAACATGGCTGCCTCTGCAATGGCAGCAATTGGGGCTGCTGGTGGGGAACTGCAACGTCAGCGTGTCATGGAGGCTGTGCACTTTCGTGTTCGCCACACCATCACTATCCCTAATCGGCCCGGCGTTGTTGGGGCATCAGGAATGGCCACTTCTGCTGATGAATGGGCTGACTTTGGTTTTGACATGCCTGACTGCAAGATGTCACGGAACAAGCACTCCATCAAGGAGGAGTTTATGGAAAGTGACGTTCACTGAGCCCAAGGGACCATTTTGGCAAACTCATTATTACAACCAGATTTACAGAGTAAAAGCAAATGAATATGTTCTTTAAAAGTGCTGTTATGTGTTGCTATCAAAACTGAGTCAGTGATTTTGCAGAGAATCAAGTTATATTGGACGTTTTCAGTGTGTTATTGGACTCTCCTGTGCAGTTCGAATTTTGTGCTTAAACATGTGTTCAGTTGCAATGATTGACTGTGAGATACCCCAAAGGATGTATCAAGTCTACTTAGCAAATACCATGTAACTACAATATTATCAAGGAATGCAGCACTAAACAATACTTGCATGGTTTGGACTGTTCTGTCTGGGACTCTAATAAGTCCATGTTCAAAGAGGAAAATATTCATTATTCCAGAAAATGGGATGTTGTCTGGTGTTTGGTGGAATAATAGATAACACATAGATACATTTTTCTATATCCACTAAACATTTATGGTGAGTGTAGTAATTGTACAATCGTACAAATTAGACATATCGCCATTTCACTTTAGATTTAATTTGATTTTACCATAAAACTAGTTCTCAGCTGAATTATTTATTGTTCTTTCAGTTTTCCACCATGTATAATTGTATATACTGTATCTTGTAAATGTTTAGACTAGATGTGATTGGAAGTGGGTGTTTAGATTCAAAAGGGTGTCCTGTTCGAACCAAATGTAAAGAGTTGAATGATAAATCAAACTCACTCTGTTGGGAACACATGGTCATGTTGGTATGTTTTCAATGGGCATGATAATGCGATGACTTGTAGTTCAGTATGCCCTTACCAATCCATTGTTCAAAGTTATTTAATGGGCTATGGTAGTGTGTATTCATGAAAACTCATAATGGAAATCAAAGTAATTAGTTATAACTCAAGTTTTGTTTTTTTGTTTTTTCTTTTCACAATATGGGAAATACTGTGTTAAATCTTGTGTAGAAACCCACTGCAAAACAACTGAGAGACAAGATATCTAAAACAGTATTATAAGAATTCTAGACATGAGGCGAAACCATAGCATTGTTCTCCTTCTCTGTGTATTTTGAAAAAACCTTGCAGGGCAAGGTCATCATATTGATTATAGCTAGTTGTGTATGTAGTGTATGTTTCCATGGCACTTGTATGTGGATATTTAATAGCAACATTCCAGCTTTATTCCTAGTTTGTCATCCAGCACAATTAGTCATATTGCCGTTTTTGTATGGTGTCAAAATTGTTTGTAGTACTCGACTTTGTACCATGACAATAATCTGTAACCTGATTTAGAGTCATTTTATAAAGGCCTCTTACTTACAAACATACTTTCACCCACCTACCGCCAACTGGTCAAAGAAATAGCACTTTAATGTTTTAAAAGGAAATACAAATTGGGTTATTTGTGCTTATGATCAGTATTATGCATAACCAGAATGTAAATAATAATAGTAGGCTATTTTGTTTTGATATTTTTTTTCTATCAGTTTTATAAAGATTATCAAGATGTGTACCTTTGTGTTCATCAATGTCAAGTAGTTTCTGAAGTTGTTAACTTCAATGTTGTTTCTCAAAATTGTGGAATTAATTATTAAAATATTGAGGCTTAACTTCCTTTAATGTCGCACTTTAATTAAGTCATAATTGCTTTAAAGTTTAAACCATTTATCACCCTAGGTCTCATTCAAAATGACACGTAACATTCGTGGAGCTGGCCTTACATCTAATAAGACATAAAACAAAAATGATTTTTTCTTTAGCATATTTTACTCAAGCTGAAACGTTCATGTTCATGTCCTGTCTTGCCGACACCGTGGTCGACACTCAGTGGTTCGTTGCTTTCGGGGATAGATTATTCTGCCTTTCCGTGGAGTCCTCGCGGAAGTACTGACGTGTTCACTCTGGTTTGCACGAGAGGTGGCTAGTTTAGCTAGCTAGGTAGTGCCGGGTAGTGACAACAGCGGCTGTATCAGGTAAGGAAGGACCGTCATTGATTATTTTCACCGCAGTTACCAAACCAACCAGGAGACTTGGAGATATAACGAAATATTGAGGTACAAACTGAAAAGGGACTGATTCGTTCTGTGAAAACTGATGTGACTGCAATAGTTTAGTTTGTACTTGGCTAGCTGGTTAGCTGTATAGCCTTTGGCACCGTAATATCGTATCACCGGAAGTGAGTTGTCAAACAATCGAATTCATTGCTGGTACTTGTAGTTCAATACTTTCCTTACGCACATTATTAGCAATGGAGAGAAAACGGACCGTGGACTACATTTTATTTTGCTAGGTTTATACGCTCGGATTTTGGGAATTGTAGTTGCACAAATTCATTTAACGGCCGACGGGGGACAACTGAAGCTTTACTAAAACTACACAACCCATAGCAACTGCAATTTGGGCCAAAGGGCAAGGTACATTTGGGTAGCTTGTTAGCAATTCATATGGCTAATTTGTAAGCTATCGTGGGTATTCTCAAAATAATATCACCGAAGAAACGCCAGGAACCACTACTGCATCATATATTTCTATCGCAGACACGTTATGGTTTTCTCCAGAGCGTTTGTTTTGATCATAATGGGGTTTAGCTAGCTTCCCGGACGCCTATAACGTTGTTAGCTAGTGAGGCAGCTAACGTTAGCAGAGCAACAACCTCGAACAATTCAACACGGTCCTGCGTTTTTGTTAAGCTGAAATACGTATCTGTTCATGTTTAAATTGCACTGTACTCGCAATGTCAAGATAGCACAATCAGGATTCAATTGTGTGTAACGTGACCGAACTGTAACGCAAACATTCAGTTATCAGTTTTTACCCCGAATATTCACGATCGTGTCAAATCAATGGATTTTTGAATACCGGTAGTTGAATGGTAAAGGGTGCAAAGGGAGAAGTAATATTGTTAAGTGTAACCGAGTCGCTATCAGATTTCGATGGTTTGTCTGTTTTCTCTTCCACATTAATCTTTATGTCCACAATTTACACTAATGTCATTCTGATCTTTCTGGGCACCAGTCAAGTCGACCGAGCAAGTACTGGCAGTAAACACTATGTCCACTCCATTAAAATACCTTTTTCTTATTTTCTTTTTCTTTTTTTAATAACCAAAACAATATATGACACAGAGGATGGTACGGGAATGCTCTTTACAGCTGGAAATGGCTAATCATGATAAATGAATAAATAAATAAACAATGGTCACAAATCTGTATTACCCTATTACCTAGATTTAGCAAAATGGCTGTTTTGCCTGTACCTTTAGTGAAAAGTTGGCAAAAGGAATTGTGAACAAAACTACTGATATGTTGCGACAGGAATAACATTGACCTCTTCTACTGTTTCATCTATTTTGGGACTACTTTCAGCTTTAGAGCTTTGATACATGTTTCCATCTCTATGGCTTTAATGACCTAAAAACACCTATAATCCCTTTCAAAACTGCATGGACTTTTTGATTATCTTGAAAAAGCCTTACAGAAATGTAAATTACTTTAATACCTAATTCCATATAGTGTATTTCTGAAGGGTCTTTGTTATTGAAAAACAATTTTATATTTATATTAGGAAATATAAAATTCCTATTTGTTGTTGTACAGTATTATGTATTATAAAAGAAGTTATCTCTTGTCTCACAGCAAAAGCTGTGTAGCAGCTCCACACATTGGTCTTTGAGATGAGAGCTAAACAAACAGGGAACTACATCTTCAATGATGATACTGCCCCTACATTTTACGTAGTCTATTCCAGTCAATCAAGCTGGGTAACTTTTATCTGCATGCATTACTAATCAACACATCACTTGTATCTTCACTTCTAGAATGTCAGAAGGGGACAGTGTTGGAGAGTCGATCCATGGGAAACCATCTGTAGTTGCTGCCTTCTTCACACGGGTTGGACAGGTAACATATCCATTGTTTATATCATACACATCATTTACATGATTAAGAATAAAACATTTGATACTTTGTCCTAAATGACAAATTGTATGATGATCAGTTCAACTGATGGTGACTGAAGTCACTTAGTGAATGAATTTAGCTATATAATAGGCCAATAGTATTTTATTTTCTGAAATGCTTGTGTAACGCTGCACCTGGTATCACTGTGCACATCAAATTCCTTAAATTATCATAAACACAAAGATAACATTCAACACTCACAGGAAATATTTGCCAGTAATTGTAGTTAAATCAAAGAAATAGATAAACTGCAGGGATTTTTTTTGTCAGTCTAGCAGGCAAAGACAAGGCTTCATGGAATAACACATATTCACATAGGCCAGTCATTGTCACAGGGTGTTCAGTCCGTTTCAGTAATATCAAAATGAAAGTGAAACTTAGGCTTACTAGTGTTTGCTCATGGTTGTGTGATGGTGACATTTTGTTTTCGTTGTGTATTTTTCACAACAGATCTATCAGTCATGGCTAGACAAGTCAACACCATTCCATGCAGTGCGATGGGCAGCCACTCTACTACTCATTGGTGTCTACCTGATCAGAGTGTACATACTACAGGTAATTGTTCATTTCTGTCACACTTCACATAATAGGGAAGTCAGAACATGTGAGCTCCATGAGCTGTAGGTGTGATTAAAGCAACATTGCGGAGTTTCAGCTCAGTGCTTCCACCATCTGGTTGAGAAGCGCTATCGTCTGGGGGGGAAAACGAAACTTAACGAAAACAAAACTTATCAGTCAGCGCATCTAGCGTTAATTCCCATTAATAAACGACAGTAGTTCCCACATGTTTGCAAGAAGGCTACTTTAAAGTAACACAAACCAGTGTTTCCTCTACATTCATTTAGCAGTGGCGGCCAGCCATTCCTAAATCCTAACCGCTGCTCCTACAAATTCTTTCGTTTTTTTTTTTTTAATTGTTGCAAATACTACACCACCGCCGCATTTTTCCACCTTCACAGCAGAGTCCTGAGCGGGGTCGGGTACTCGTGTCGAGTAAGGTAAACTACAGATAACTATCTTGCTCAGTATCTACTCTTTGCACCTCGATGACGGACCACAGCGTGGTTTAACTCAGGTGACAGAACAACAACAGTCTCAGTTCAGATGCGAGCCTACAGTGTCACATTTGAAACAGATCGAGTCCGCGCCGTCATAAAAGTTGAGCTTTGCGCAGAAGGGATCGGCGGCCGCCCGCTTTGGGTCCACGTCTGCCTCGAGTGCACGCGGACATCTGCGGAGTATGTGGGGGCCTGAGCATAGCGCATGTTCTTCACACTGTACATGAGCAGACATGAGACATGTTACCACAGAATAAATGGCATGAGCAGCTCCGTGTTTCCTCCACTTTGTGACCGTGGTGTCATCAGGTCGCTCTGACTACACACTGCAGGATTCTTTTAATGATGAGCTGGGACAGACAGACTGCGCTCCACACGTTCACCATCACTTCAGTTGCCATCGGCTCCACCTCTACTCGTTTCCTCCCTCTTTTACAACTTTAACTTTATCTCAGCTTGGGATCAATAAAGTATATCCATCTATCTATCGTATCCTTCCTCCCTTTAGCTGCAGCTATAGCTGCTGCAGCTCAAACAAACTCTGCATGCTCACGACAGGAGGCCGAGTATCAGACGGAAGTGTGACCGGCTGCTGTTGCGCTTTTTACTTTCATGTGATTTCCTAGAGGAAACACTGCAGACAAATAATTCTTAATAATACTTTCAACATTTAAAATGTTTAGTTTTGGAGTCACAGTAGTAATCATTTACCTCTATTGATTATTTAATTATTCAAGAAGTATGTAGGTAAGACACAAAGATTTAGATTTTTTATGACTTCCATCAAAGGTGAAAGACTTACGGCACATTTCATGAGGACAGTAACTCATCTTTTTCCCCCTTTTTTTCTGAAAAGGGCTTCTGGTATGTGGACTTTTTTTTATAGTAAATTGATATATTTTTTCCAAACAAGATATAGGTAAAAAAAATGATACTGTTTGTACTGGTATAGTTATATATCACATAGTGTGTTTCTTTGATAAAGCGTGCCAGTGATCCCACTATCTCCCTGCATGTGCACCCAAACTCAACCCAACTCCCACATGTTCTCCTGCAACTGGGAGTGAGAGACAGCTCGGGTTTACCAACCAATAGGATGACACAGAGCCTTCTGACGCATTGTTTACACCCGGTGAACATGTGCTTCATGTGCACAATGTTTCTATTTATTTATGTATTTATTTTCTGTGTCATTTATTTGTTTTTCAGTTGTTATTAATGTAATGTTTACCCTTTTATTCCTTCATGTGCGCAATATAACATGGAGGTTTACACATCTGTTAATATCCCCCACGTTCTCTGTGAAGGACAGACAGTCAGACTGTCCTCTTCACCAGACCCAGGAACAGTTCCACTATCATTTTTTCTTCCTTTTTAATTTTCGTGTCTGAGCAAAAGACCGCTATCACACACAGTGCTACAGTATCCATGATTGACAGTTTGTTGTGACGCCTCCTCGACGGCCTGTGAACTCGTACAGGGTTGTGATCAGTCGTGAACAATGATTAGTCGGGGTGATACTAGTGTTGCCAGTCTCCTGACCAAAGTTCTGGCCACGCCCTAACCCAATAGCAAAGTGTGGTCAAACATTTAAGTAATACTGTACATAAACTGATAAAGCTTCAAATGTATATTTGTGTGGGCCAGTTGCTCTCTACATTTTTATTGTTCTTTGTACACTTGCATTATATGTATCAGCGTTTAAAGGGCTATTTACTTTAGGTGTTTGAACACTACAGTTCATATCCGATTCACATGCCATGATCCTTGCTTTTTTATTTATTTGTATCTACTTATCTGTTCTCCTTTCATAAATTGTTCTTGAGGTTTGTCTAATTTACATTAACAAAAGTGCACTTTCATTTACTGACTTTGCAAAATGCCTTCTAATGTGGCGATGTTCCTTATTCTGCTTTTCAGGGTTGGTATATAGTAACATATGCTTTGGGCATCTATCATCTCAACCTCTTCATCGCTTTTCTATCGCCAAAAGTGGATCCTTCACTGCTTGACGAAGGCAAGTTGACTCAATTAAATTAGATACATTTTTTGTAGCGTTGTCATGATGTGTGGTGAGCAGCAAGTTACCTCATTGCTACCTGTCTTGTGCACCCATGTTTTTATATACATACACAATGTTACAATGGCATCTACACTAATGTTAGCTCCATATAAACATAGAAAAAAGAATTGTTTTGTGCCTTCTGTCTTTTAGCTTGGATTTTGATATATTATTAATCTTAATGCTAAGTCATAATTTATTCTTCTGCAAGTTTATAAACCACCATATCATCCTTTGACCTGTATCTAATGCAGATGAGGGCCCGGCCCTTCCCACCAAGCAGAATGAGGAGTTCCGGCCCTTCATCAGGAGGTTGCCTGAATTCAAATTCTGGTGAGTCCAGCTCATGGTGTGGGTTCCCATCATGTTCATCCACAGAGTGATTGCAAAATAAATTCATTCAAATGTCCATAATGCGGTCGAAGGTTAAGTCATGCAGGGCTCATTTGTAAATGAAGAAGTCTCCAGCTTCTCATCTTCATTCCCATCATCAATAGATCATCTTTATGACATAAATGTCTAACTCCAAAAACCGTCATTGGTGAACTAACCTGCACAGCTACAATTAAAATATCTGAGCTATTGAAAACTGATGTATTAAGGCACATGCTATTGATTAAAGGTTGGGTCTGGAGTTTTGGGCCCAAAAATAAACATTATACTTCTACAAATGGAATCAGTCTTAATCATCACCTATGGCTTCCAGTCCTGTGTGGTGGGGGTTGTGTCTGCAGCGCCTCCTCCCTCTGCCTGAGTTTTTGGTCTTTTGCTTGTTTTGTTCAGGTTTTGTCATGCACATGGACGTTTGTGGGTGGAGAGCGAGAGTCACGAGAGAGAGCATAGATATCTATGGCAAGAGAGTCAGTGTTTTCTCTCCAGCTAATGACGGAGCTCAGGTGAAGCTATGTGCAACAGAGTAGCCGCACTAGCTGTCTCTGATGCTACTGAGTCTCAGCAGCAGCAGTCAGGACCGCAAAGAAAAAGAAATACAGTCTGAGTGAAACGCTGGAGCCGTGGACCGATTCCCGACCGACGCTGACAACTAAAGCCTTGACTGGTAACAAGTATTAGGGCCTTTGTAGTGAGCTAGCTTGATCCGGCACTAACACCCACTTCCCAGCTGACTACTACGGCGGAGGCTCCTGGTGTTGGCGAATGGTCGGCTATCGGCCCACGGCTCCAGGATCTCTTTTGGACTGTATTTCCTTTCCTTTGCGGTCCGGACAACTGCTGCTGTCTGGAGCAGGAGGCTACACAGCTTACAGCCTGGTCGCACTGCACGCGGAACTGAAGCGCAGCGCCCTGGAGCGGAGGCAGCGGAGGTCTGCCTGGTCGCACATCTCGCGCTGTGGAGCGCACGTCTGCAGCGCTTTATATCGGTTCAGTTCTATTTTTCACGCAAGCGCCGTCTGTCAAGCTGGATAGACCAGATCGTACCAGACAGGAAGTCAGGCACAGAAAAGGCGAGAGAATCCGGTCAATTTTCAAAATAAAATGATTATTAATTAAGTTGTTGCTATGTTGTCTATAGCCTCTTGCATCTGCACACGAGACACACACACACACAAACACATGTTTAAAATGACACGTGTGTGTGGAAAACTGAGTAAATACGAGTATGAGCGACTGCAGCCGATGTCTGACGGGCGTGGAGAGAGGAGAAGTACGCTCCCAGTGCGACCACCCAAGCGCCCGAAAAGGCGTGCGCTCACCTTCCGCGTGCAGTGCGACCGAGGGGTAAGCCCGAGAGGAGGGGCAGAGTTTCAATGTTTTGTTCACAAACTGCAACGAACAAAACTCCAGACCCTACCTTTAATAATCAAAGCTATGGGTCTTTTGTCAAACCTTGTCTCTCCTGTGTTTATGCAAAGTATGAGTCTTCGTGTCTAAAGCAGGAAGAGAGTGGTTTTGCATCTGTCAGTCTAAAGTTGCAATTTGTTTTGTATATGTAAAGATACTCTTTGACTGTTCTTACCATTATCTTCATCACCCTGCAAAAAACGTTTGAGTTGAGTTTGGAAACATGATGATTTATTCTTAAAATTGTGATTATTTTTTAGTCTGTATTTGTAATCATGCCGAATAGCTTTTTCAAAAGTTGTTTTGTAGGCATACTGAGTTAACCAGACATCTGAAAATAAAATACAAAGCAGTTACCACAGAACTTGGAAACACAGCATTAGGAAAAAAATAAGCTGGCAAGAAAAATAACAACATATGAATATAAATATGATATAAATAGATAGTATTCTTTCTTTCTTCAGTGCCTCCCAGAATCAGTCATTATCCATATTCAGCACCCAGGTTGTTTAAATGGCAAATACACTAGTCTGAAGTGTGTGTGGTGCAGTGTTTTGAGGACCATTGTCAAGAGTAATAGGCAGCTACAAAGGTGTCAGAACATCCCACATAGACTCTGCTCTTTACGCACAGGCAGAACGAACTGAAAATGAGCTTCAGGTGTGTGGATATGTCAAGTAGAATATCATAGCGCAGCACACAGAAGGTCACAGTGTTAGTACTGCTGTTTTAGAGACATTCATGATGCAGTGACCTCAATCTGTCTACAGTTGCATTATGAAACTGAAGGCTCAATCATAACTCTCCCCCTATTAGCCTAGAAATATGTCGAAGCTTGTTATTTGCGCTGCTACTTGTTTCTAGAGCTGAGTGTAGTTCACTGAGCCACACAGTTTCTTTCTGGCCACATAATGAGGCAAAATCTTTTTTTCTTTTTTACCCAGACCAGATATTATTATTATCATATATATATATATAATATCACCTAACCTGAAGTGTCTGCAGCTGAGAGAGACAGTGTGCTGTGTAGCATGATCCACCAGGCAACCAAAACAACCGTGTGTGAGGCTAATACTGTAAAGAGTCTCATGATGATAGATAATATCACTACTGGTGGCAAAATGTAATTTTAACATCCCTACCACTGTATTTCCTATATGGACTGAAAAATGGAATAATAGTGGTGAAAATCAAATTTTAACTGAACTGTGAACATTATGGGCATTCATAAAACGTTCAGTAAATGACTGAGCTATAGCTAAGGATTTTGCTTGTGAATTATGCTAAACAAATGTCCCAAATGTGATTACAATGTCTTAACTGAGGTTGTTATTTTTCTTTCTAGGCATTCTGCGACAAAAGGCATCGTCATCGCCATGATTTGCACATTTTTTGATGCCTTCAATGTGCCAGTGTTCTGGCCTATACTTGTAATGTACTTCATCATGCTCTTCTGCATCACCATGAAGAGGCAGATCAAGGTAAAAAAAAAAAAAAAACATACAGTATATTGGCTTGCATTTACATGAACTGCATACATTGACAGTGTAGCTGTACTAAAGTGTAAACGTGTAATACAAACACTGTGGTTCATCCCAAAGGATCAATTGGATACGTTTTGTGCCATGTTTTAAGCACCGTTTCCTTCCGTTTCATTTACTTGATAAAATCAGCAGTAGTTTTACTCTTCTATCACATGGGTTTAATTAGGAAAACTGTTTTACCACCATTTACAAATACCTGTCGTTAATTCCTCTCTTTTTCTTCTCCATCTACTCCAGCATATGATCAAGTACAGATACCTACCCTTCACACACGGGAAGAGGACATACAAAGGCAAGGACGACACAGGGAAAGCTTTTGCTAGTTAAAACCTCCCACTTAGCCTTCCCCTCCTTCTCGTTTGAAATCTATCAGTCACAGCTGGTGAGGAGAGACAAGGGTTAGAGAGTTGTTTTCCTTTTTTTGTAAGTGGGACAGTAACATGAAAAGATAACATGAAAAATACGAGTTTGGTCCATGGTTCACAGTGTTGGATGAGGATATGAACAGCATGGATCAAATTAGTTTGGAAATTTTGCCTTTGTCTATTAAAAAGTAGTTTTTCTTTTTGTTTTTCTATTTGTTTTGTTTTTGAGGACCCTGAACCTCAATTTTAGAAATGATTTGCAATTTGTTCAGTAGTAGGTGAAACAAAATGCTGCCTTTTGCCTTTTTAACCCGATGGGGTAAGTATAAAGTCATCAAGAAGGAACCACACTGAAAAAGAATTATTTGCAGTGAAATGTTTTTTGGTAAATGTCCCCCTCCCCCTCCTCAGTTATCTGATTCCAGTACATGTTCTTGTCCCAAATGAAATAAATCTGCCCACTTTTGATTAATATATTGGTTTATACTTATTTGTAACAAATTATATACTGAAAGTCATTAGTGTTAAATAGCAAAATAACATGATGTTTAAGATGAAATCTGAAGACTATAATTTATAATTTCATCTTTTGTGATAAAAGTGTGCAGCTGCTCTGGCTTAGGTGTCAGCCAGTCGTCCTCTGTACTGAATGAAGACACGTTGAAAGGACTAGTCGCATTACATTTGAATATGCATTCATGACAGGTAGAAGAAAAAAAGGTCCATCAAAATTGCTCTTTTGAAAGGATAACACTCAGTACACATTATGTTTGACTGATGTTTATCTTGAATTGACTGCTAATATTAATATATTATTATTACCATTGACTTTATTAGACTTGTCAGCCACCCACATCAGTGAATGCATATTTCAAGGCGAATGTTACTAACCCTGACCCCTTTAGTTTCCTGTAGCCTGTAGTTTACCTTTAAATCAGTTCTTTCTATTTATGCGCCTTCGTAAAGTTTAACAGATGGGACACTACTGTGTTGTTGAGCACCCATATAAACCAAATTTCTAAATAATTTTTGGGGGCATTTAGCTTGAAATGGCAAGTTGATGAATTTGCTTTACCTCAGATTTCTACACCGTTGCGTGGATAATTATTTAAAAGATAAAGAAGACTGTCCTCAGTTCACAACCAGTATTCACGTCCAATTAAAGATAACGAGGTCTAATCTAGTAATAAAAGCAATTCTACATATACCCCAGTAACCTTTTCTCTTTGAAACATTTGCCCATCTGTGTTTCAAAGTCTGGGGTCCATTCGATTTGTGTAGAGTAGCTGTTGTAGTTCTTTATAATCTGTGTTTACTTTGAAAAAAAGTTATGGTAAATAGTCATTCCAAGCAAACTGTTGTTCTCTTTCTTTTGCAGAGGAAACATAAGAAAACAGAGATTGAGAGCTTTTATTAAAACAAATGGATGAAGTGGGTGGCGATCACACTTTCTTTTCTATTAACCTGTTGATTTTTTTTTTTTTTTTTTTTTCATTTTTATCACAATGCTGGGGATTATCTGTCATTACTCAACTTTGATCAGCACTGTAGTAAGGGATCAAAACATTTTCCTGTAAAAAGTTTTTGTTTCAAAGGATTGTCTGGAGGATTTGTATATATCTATATATATATATTTTAAAATATGAAATTTTTTTTGAGATTATTTTTATTTTTTGTTTTTTTTTCTCTTCCAACCACCATACTGTTTCCTATTTTAAAAATCCATTGAAAGCAGAACTGGTTAATTGGGTTCTAGATTTGATGAATTAAATATCTTTCTCATGGATTGCATGTTCTTGTTTTCTTGTGCTACCGTTATTAAAAAATAGAGTTTAATAGCTTAAGTGTAATTTTTTCACTCCAATGCTATTAAAGAGGCTGTGTCCCTTCAAAACTATATTGGTGTCTTCCCTTCACATTTTGACCTTGATGTCATATTTATTTCCACACAAGGAAGCATGGGTACACTTTCACAGAGCCTTAAGGGTCATTGAATCATGTCATTATATCCTTGGCTCATGTGAGTGTCCCTGCACTTCCTTGTGACTAAGTAACACACATCACTTTCAGGAGCACTTTGCATTTTTATTTGTATTTTGGCACTCGTCTGTGTTCTTTAGTCAATTTATTTCAGTACAGTTCGTTGTTCACCAGATATTTTCCACTTAAGAGGAATGCAAGATAAAGTGCAAAACTGATACTGATGCAAATTAACAGAATTGATGTGTACCATTTATAACTGGCCACTTTTAGACTTGCGAACAAATACTTGACTAGACTATCTCACTGTTTTCTCTTTAAAGACACAAGTATCAACTTTATTTGCACTGAAATAACATGATTACCTTTAGTTTTGACCCGTCTAATCCTTGGCTGATATGGAGGAAGGCAAACGCTAAAATACCAAATGTTAGAGGGGGAAAAAGTTAAAGTTTGACATAATTATTTTTCTCATTTATATGTCAACATTTTGGATAAAGGAATGAATATTCAATATAGAGACATGTTCATATTGACTGTGCTCTGTTCATATCATAGGGAGTCTGTTCAGCAAAAGTTCAGATGCTTTTGCATACTGGTTTGTAAATTCTCTTCCAACCATGTATAGGTATGACTACGTATACGTGTATGTAAATGATTACTGCAGGTTTAACCATCTCCAGTGTCTCAATTTGGCAGACGCAAGGGCAGATCCTAATATAGACACATCAGACTGGAAACCGTAAAGATGAAACATTTTCTTCTTCTGTGTGTACTGGGATCTCTTCAACGTGCCTTGACTCAGTGCACTGTCCACGCTTCAGAGTTTCAGATGGATGGAGATTATCTAATAGGTGGACTTTTTGATGTTCATCATATCAGTGCCCGTGTAAATAACAACAGACCAGAAGCCATCAACTGTGCCAGGTGAGTCTCCTCTGAAGTTGAAACTAATTAAAATGCATTTATCATAGACTATTGTTTCACTCAGAATTGAACTGATTAGTTTTCAATCCAGTAATAACTGTGTAAAATATATGGATGTAAAGTACTTGTTGTCGACATCAGGCTTTGTTCCATGAAATTCTTATAAATATCAATGTCTGTACAGCCACAATGAACCGTTTCCTCTGTCCACAGGGAAACCCTAACTGAATCAAGTTACAGGAGGTTTCAGTTGATGAGATTTTCTATAGAGGAAATCAACAACTCTACTGACCTACTGCCAAACATATCTCTTGGATATAACATATTTGACCACTGCTCAGATACACACAGTTTTCCAGGAATCTTGGATCTCATTTCAGTCAACCACTTGATCAAACCATGGGAAGAACCACACAATAATGTGTCCAAAGTGATAGCAGTGGTCGGCACATATACAAGTACTGAGACACGGACAGTGGCCCCACTCTTCATGATGGATCTCATTCCTATGGTAAATTTGTCAACTTCTCTATGCTGAAATAAAACAGGTTCTGTTCAAGAGTTTACTGTACTGAAAATCGTTTATTTCTCATTTAACAGGTCAGCTATGGAGCTGCAAGCTCTGTCTTTTCAAGGAAACAGACATTTCCGTCTTTCTTTAGAACGGTGCAACCTAATCAAGATGTCATAGAAGTGATTGTTCGCATCATACAGCACTTCAACTGGCGATGGGTTGCTTTTCTAAATGTTGATGATGATTATGGCAATGATGGCCGAGACTTGTTCATAAAAAAGATTGCAGGAACTGAGATCTGCCTGGCGTACACCAAGGGTCTCAATTATGAAACAAATCACAACCAAATATATCGACAGATACAGGCACAGAGGATACGTGTCATTATTGTTTTTGCTCCTGAATACACTGCTGAACCTCTCATTGAGGCAGCAATACGACTAAATATCACTAATAAGGTGTGGATAGCAGGGGACGCCTGGTCTTTAAACAAGAAGCTCCCCAAAGTCAAAGGAATCAGAAATATTGGAACTGTACTTGGGGTAGCTGGATCCGGAGTGGCAATCCCTGGTTTCCGAGACTTTATTTATTCCCTCAAAAGTCAGAATCACTGTGAAAGTGCAAGACATATGTGTAATCAGGTTTGCAACTGTAGCAGCCTGAGTGCCAAGGATATCTTTGGAGCAGACCCTTCTTTCTCTTTTCCCGTTTATTCTGCTGTGTATGCCGTCGCTCACGCCTTACACAATGTCTTGCAATGTAGAGCTGGCACCTGTAATAACAGCATTACAGTATACCCACACATGGTAAGTAGCTACACTACAAGAATTGAGATTCAGGCTCAGAATACAGTAAATGCATTTTAAATAGTAATAATGGCTTGCAATACTTTGCTCCATTAGTGTTTCATGAAATTGTTAAACAACACAGCAAGAAGACCTGTTTTAGGGAAGTGTTAATCTCACATTTCAAATGAATGGCATCATGCTGCAGTTCCAGGGAAGAGTATTAAACCTTACAGTCTATTCAATTTGAATAAAACTAAACTAATTTACGTATTATGAACTTTGTGTGTCCACATAAGGTTGTAGCAGAATTGAAGAAGTCAAACTTTACACTTTTAAATCAAAGTATTCAGTTTGACGAGAACGGGGATCCCATGGCTGGAGCCTATTCCATAGTTTTTTGGAACCACAGTGGAGATGCAGAGGAGGTTGGCTTTTATAAATTCCCCCCATCATCCCATTTCTTCATCAACAGCAGCAAAATCCGATGGTATACAGATGGAGAAGTAAGTTGTTTTCGTTTTCCTATCAGTAGTTGATATTGCATATGGTGAGTTAAAAATAGACTATTATATTCAACCATGTCTGTTTATTTATGAATTTGCATTTTCTTTGAATTTTGGGGCATATTCAGATGTTTTACTATGAATTTCTTCTGGAGTCAAGTGATTGCATTTTCTACTTCAGTAAAGCTACGAGTCACCCATTGATGGTTGTTTATGTTGCATTCTCCAGTGTTGTCTACACAATTTACAATAAGTATTACATTTTGCAAATGTTGGTTTTGAAAAGGCTATTTTAACCATTGCTTCTCCTCTTCTTGTTTGCCCTCTAAATAAAAAAAATGTACAATAATTTTACTGCTTAGTAATTGTGTTGTACAGGTTCCTACTTCAGTTTGTTCCCCAGAGTGTCAAGAAGGACATGCAAAAAAATTAGATGGAATCCACGAATGCTGCTTCTCATGTGTAATCTGTCCAAATGGAACTTATCTGAACATCACAGGTAAATGAAAACAAGAAATTCAGTAAAGGTATTTCTGTGATTCTGTCTTAAGCAGCTGTTTAATAACCACCAATCAAAATTTTTTCTGAGAAATTGTCCCTGTCCTTTGTAAAAACAGAGGATCCCTACAACTGCGTCGAATGTAAGGAAACAGAATGGTCTGAAGATGGAAGTACGTCATGCAGCCTGCGGGTGGTGGAGTACATTGCATACACAGACAGTGAGGCTATACTGCTCATGGTAGGAGCCTGGATCTTGGTGGGCCTCATAGTAGCCATGTCTGTTCTCTTTGCCATCAACTACAACACCCCAGTTGTCAGATCTGCAGGAGGACCAATGTGCTTCCTCATTTTAGGCTGCCTCAGTCTCTGTAGTCTGAGTGTGTTCTTTTACTTTGACAAGCCAACAGCTTCTTTTTGTATCTTGAGGTTTTTACCATTTGTTTTGTTCTACACTGTCTGTCAGGCATGTTTTGTTGTGCGATCTTTTCAAATTGTTTGTATTTTCAAAATGGCTGCCAAGTTTCCTAAGCTCTACAGTTGGTGGATGAAATATCATGGACAATGGCTGGTCATCATGGGGGCTTTTTTTATTCAGTGCATCTTACTTCTAAGTGGATATTCTCGTGAACCCCCCAGGCCCTACAATGAAACACTTTTTTATCCAGACAAAATCATCCTCAGCTGTGATGTCAGTTTGGCTGGAAACTCTGCTTCTGTGATTTTACTTTTGTCTTTGTCCTGTCTCTGCTTTATATTCTCCTACATGGGAAAAGACCTCCCAAAAAACTACAATGAGGCCAAAGCTATAACATTCTGTCTGCTCCTTTTGATCCTCACCTGGATCATCTTTGCCACCGTGGCTATACTTTACCATGGAAAGTACATCCAAATCCTTAATGCACTGGCAGTACTCTCCAGTCTCTACTCCTTTTTGTTGTGGTATTTCCTCCCAAAATGTTACATCATCATTTTTCAACCCCAAAAGAATACACAGCAGTACTTCCAAGGTCTCATTCAGAATTATACCAAAACAATTAGCCAGTAATTGTCAATAAACTGACTGATAAATAGTTTCTTTAAAGTAGATTTTAAAGTAGATGCATCAAGGGTGTATTTTTTTTTTTTCAAATCCAGCCAATAGTCTATTACCAGTCATAATTGATTAAGCCCTCAGCCCTCAAGAAGAAAAACATTTGTTCATCAAAAGAAGAAAAACATTTGTCCAAAATAGTCAATAGTCATTGGTTAGGTAATGTTGTCTTTGATTGGGCAAGTGGCATAACAGAAATGGGTTGGCAGGATTTAGCTGATTTCAAAGAACTGAAAGACCAAATTTTATTCAGAGAAAAAATTTGGTCTTTCTTCACATTATATTATTGACAAGGTGTGGTCTGTTATGCTCATTGCCTCTAGGCAGGCTATGCTTAAATTACAAATTGTGTCATTAGTTCATCTGCCTGCAAGAAATAGCTACACAGAGACAAGTGGTGTTATTGATTAATAATAAACATTGGTCCTGTTAGAATAAACATGTTCATCACCACAACTGATTAACAAAAAAAATGCATTAAGAATAATTGTGGTAAATGGCTGAAATACCTTTTTACTACAGGACTGCCACTGGCACAAGCTAATGGGGATCCTTTTAAATAAATAAATACAAATACTGTCACCACACACACACACACACACACACACACAAAGTTCAACCCACAGATGTTATGCAAACGATGTTATATGGTAAAAGCCATGTGCTCGTTTGAGTTCAGATATCCGTCATACCTAAAAAATAATAATAATTAAAAAAGTTTCCTAGTGACTCTCATTTTTCTTATAGTATTCCAGTAGATCAAAGTTATTAACAATACTGTGTAGCCTATATTCATTCAGAGAAACTAAAGTCCAGTTTTTAGTCATCAGTTTTTCGCATTATGATTCTTCAATGATGGATCCCACTGACTCAAGTAACACCACGAAGTTGACATTTTGTGGTTTTGAACGAAATGTATGAATACATTTTCCAAGACAAGTATCAGAAACATCATAATAATAACTAACCTCCTGTAGCCTACTTCCTCTGTAAAAATGTGAACTCTAATGGATTTTGAATGTATTCATTTTTAAAACTGTATAATCAAACTCTGCCATGTAACTTTGTACTGTAGATGGATTGTTCTTCTAGTGGTGACATTGTTTTGCACATGTCTACCCTCATTACTATGAGTAATGCAACCTGTTTAATTAAGAAATTAAAGGTGTACAGTACACAGTAATGGAAAAAATTAAGAGACCACTCCCAAAATGAACAGTGACAACATTTCTCCCAAAATTAAAAAAATTAAAAAAAAAAAAGAAATGTAATCAAGAGCTTTTATTGGCTAATGATTAAACTTGTCTAAATAACAGAAATCAAGTCTTTTCAGACCTTGAATAACAATAAATATGCTAAGAAAACATGTTCATATTCCTAAAGAACACAACAAGAATATTTTAACTCAAGAAGAGTTTATGAATCAGTTTTTGTGGTATAATATTTTTTTAATTCTTTTTTTAAATAATCTTCCTATAAAACCAGATGTGGTTCAGGTAAAGACCTCATCAGTGTCTCAGAAGGAGTTGTGTTTGTGTTGATATTTAAAAAAGAAAAGAAAAGAATTACTGATATGCTTTTAAGAAACACTTGTGGTGTGGTCTCTTAATTTTTTCCATCACTTCCATTTAATCAGACTCAAACACATACCTGACTAGAATAATAAAACTAGAGACACTGTTCATTTTGGGAGTGGTCTCTAAATTTTTCCATGACTGTTCTTTCTCTATCTTTAGGCTATCTAGTAAACATTTCTTCAGAGCTGGACTCTTCAGTTTTATTTGTATATATATAGCCATCTTTTCAGACATTCTGGTTCTTTCCATTTCCAAAATATTTACAGTTATTAAAAGAAGGTGAGATGGATTTTTGCCAATTTCTTGTTATTTTGTTATTTGCCAGCGCTACTAAACTCCCACTTCAACCCACTCCCCTCAGGATGCAGATACAGAGCACTGAGGCGCAGAAGGGTTCATTATGGGAAAAACCTGATCCCTGCTGTCATAGCGGCCCAGAACAGGCCAGAGTGTGGACTCTGTTAAATGTTAACACTGTTTTTGAATGGCATAGTTATTCAGAAACAAACAATACTTTTTGTTCTTCTTTTTTTCGTATGCTGTTGTATCAGCACTAAAACAAAACTCTTCATATATTTTCAGGCCATTTCATCAGGTTTTCTGAATCCTGACATTGGTGAGGACACAGCTCATGGCCTGTCATCTATCACTGTCATCCACAGGATGTCTGCAAATTCTTTCCTTTCAAAACCCCTGTGTGGCCAGTTATGCGGTCATGCAGAACTTATTTGTTACAGGATCGCATTTGGCCCTGACCATTAATTAATTGATGTTTGAATATTTGTTTGTGGCCTCATGTGATTTCACTACCACAGTTTCGCCTCTTGTCACCCCTGTCCTCCATAAACTGGAGTGGGTGGATGACGTGACATGGCAGTTTTGCTGTCTTCAGTGTAAAACATGTATGAATAAAAAATATATTTGCCAAAAACCTTCTCACAGTTCATCTCTCATTCTTTCAGAATATTCAACCAAACATAACAAAAGTCATATGGTGTGACTGTCCGGCACTTGTTTCTCAAAGTGAGAATTTGAATAAAACTGAGAGAAATAAGTGCAAAAATTCTCAAAAAAATACAGAAAAATAATACAGGTGTCTATTTGTGAGCATACTATTTTCAATGCCCAAGCATAATGTTTTGAGTCAAATTTAATCAAAAAGATTTTGTCACACTATTGGTTGTCCATGACAGGAGTATAAGTGCAGCTTCTATGTTTTTTGCATCCTAATTTGTGAATTCTCCACCAATCATGTTCAAGGGTGTGCTTATTTCAAGTCAGGCATACCCACATGCATGGAAATGACAGGTAGGGGTTTCCTGTCACAAGCACCACATTGCTTCTTAAAAGCAGTGACTAATGCCTTTGATCTTCGCCTCAACTTGATGAATGATAACCACAA
Source organism: Decapterus maruadsi (assembly GCA_030347415.2). NCBI lineage: Eukaryota > Metazoa > Chordata > Actinopteri > Carangiformes > Carangidae > Decapterus > Decapterus maruadsi. The sequence goes on from CM064899.1 coordinate 15,685,918, forward strand.
CAATGAAACATCTTCTTCCCGTGTGTGTGCTGGGATCTCTTCTGCATGCTTTGACTCGGTGCTCTGTCCCAGCCTCAGAGTTTCAGCTGGAAGGAGATTATTTGATAGGTGGACTTTTTGATATTCATTATGTCAGTGACCCTGTTCAACAGAACAGACCAGAATCTATTGACTGCACCAGGTGAGTTTCCTAAGGGGCTTTACCTCGGATTTGTTCATGTTGCAATCTCACTTTTCTGCTGTCTTTTCTGTGTCCACAGTAAGCCCTTAATTCTGGCAAGTTATCGGAGGTTTCAGTTGATGAGATTCTCTGTAGAGGAAATCAACAATTCTACCGACCTACTGCCAAACATATCTCTTGGCTATGAGATATTTGACCACTGCTTAGATATACAGAACTTTCCAGCTATTCTGAATCTCATCTCAGTCAATGACTTGATCAAACCTTGGGGGACATCATACAAGAATTCGTCCAGTGCGTCCAAAGTGGTAGCAGTGGTTGGCCCTTTTTCAAGCTCTGAGACATTGACGGTGGCCCCATTATTCATGACAGATCTCATTCCTGTGGCAAGTTTGTCAAGTACTGCATTGGAACATTTTTTGAGATATGTGTACTACGTAAAAGCTGTCAATTGATAGACATGACTAACATGGTTTTAATTCTAAAAAAACTGAAATAGATTTGACAATTCAGTTTGAGTGAAAATAACAATATTTTTTCTATAATTCTTTTAACAGGTCACCTATGGAGCTGCTAGTTCTGCCTTTTCAGAGAAACTAAAATATCCATCTTTCCTACGAACAGTGCATTCAAACAAAGACGTCATAGAAGTATTTATTAACGTCATACAGCACTTCAATTGGCGCTGGGTTGCTTTCCTTTATAGTGATGATGAATTTGGCAAAGATGGCCGTGACCTGTTCATAAAGAGGATTAAGGACACTGACATCTGCCTGGCGTACACCAAAGCTCTCGACGACGATTCTAATTATTCACAAATATTCAAACAAATAGAGGCACAGAAGATACGTGTCATTATTGTTTTTGTTCCTAAAATGACTGCTGAAGCTCTCATTGAGTCAGCAATACAACTTAATGTCACCAACAAAGTGTGGATAGCAGGAGATACCTGGTCTTTAAACAAGAAGCTCCCCAAAGAGAAGGGAATCAGGAATATTGGAACTGTACTTGGGGTGGCTCAGCCAGTGGTGATGATCCCTGGTTTCAGTGATTTTATCAAATCACCCAAAAGGCAGGCTCTATGTGAAAATGCAAGGCAGCAGTTATGTAATCAGTTTTGTGATTGCAGTAGCCTGAGTGCTGAGGATATTATTTCTATGGACCCATCTTTCTCTTTTGCTGTTTATTCTGCTGTACATGCCATCGCTCATGCATTACACAATGTCTTGCAATGTGGATTTGGTAAATGCAATGGCAATATTACAGTCTACCCACACACGGTAAGACATGACACGTGTGACATGTATGTTTTTCTCAGGAACCTTTTCACAACATTTTTGACTTTAATACTGTACAACTGAACTTTGTGTCCTCACATCAGGTTCTTGCAGAGCTGAAGAAGTCCAACTTTACACTTTTGAATGAAAGCATTCAATTTGATGAGAATGGTGACCCCAAGTTCGGATCCTTCACTATTGTTTTCTGGAACCAGGATGGAGATACAGAAGAGATTGGCTTTTTTAAATTTAACCCATCAGTGCATTCTTTCATTGACAACACCAAAATTAAGTGGTACACAGACGGAGAAGTAAGTTGTATTTCCTTAATGATATAAAATGCAATAAATACATTGTCCTTTGTCCAATACGATGGTCACATTCTAAAAAACTGATTAGATATCAATAAGCTGTAGATATTGAAGCTATTTCATCTCAAACTTTTCCACCCTTCACAGCAATGTCTTCTCTTAAATTTAATTTGCTGTTAAACAATTGTTTTGTACAGGTGCCAACTTCACTGTGTTCCCCAGAGTGCCCAGAAGGACATGCAAAAAAACAAGATGGAATCCATGACTGCTGCTTCACGTGTGAAATCTGTCCAAATGGAACTTATCTGAACACCACAGGTAAATGACTATGCATGATGGAAAATTAGTAAAAGCAGTGTTTCTATACTTGACAACTATTAAACATTCAAGGTCAAAGTCAGACATTGTAATAAACAGTGCTGTGAAAAAGTACTTGCCCCATTCCTGATTTTTTATCAATTGTGTATGTGTCACATGTTCAAGAGTATTGCACACATTTTGAAAATACAAAATACAAAATGATGAATTCAGGAAGGGGGCATATATTCTCACAGCACTGTATAATCTTACACCTTTTTGTCTCTCTTGTGGTCTGTCTTTGTTTTTCAAAAGTTAAAGCAGATATCAGCGGAATGTTTTTGTTAATATAAGTCCTAAATAGTCCTATTTTCCGTCAGCAATCACTTACATGGAGTGTTTCAGCCGAAACGCGAGTCTCTCCATCACTCTGCTCTGCTGTAACCCGAGGAGAAATTTTTTCTTGTGGGATACAAGTGTTATCCAATGAGGAGAGAGAACGGCATGAAGGGCTGTGTGTGCAGCCAAGGGATGCGCGTGAATGTGGTCACGTCAATAGCCGCCTGACGAGGGCGGGGGCTGCTAACTCATGGTGCGTTCAAGGAAACTCGTAACTTGTGTTTTTCCTTCCTGTGAAGTCTTACCAGTTTGATCTGGTACGAGTTCACGGATCGGAAGTTACGAGTGGTCGTTATAGTGAACTTTCACAGGCAACAGGACGGTAAAAACACGAGTTACAGGTTGCCTGGAACCCTACAAAGTTGTAGTTGTGACTTGAAGCTGTAACTTACGGTTTCAAAAGAACGCAGCATTAGCGAAAACGGCCGAACCGCTGATATCTGCTTTAATTATAATTTTTCAGTCAAATTGTGTGTTTTCTTGTACAACAGAGGATCCCTACAAGTGCATCAAATGTAAGGAAACAGAATGGTCTGAAGATGGAAGTACGTCATGCAGCCTGCGGGTGGTGGAGTACACCCCATACACAGACAGTGAGGCTATACTGCTCATGGTTGGAGTCTGGGCCTTGGTGGGCCTCATAGTAGCCATGTCTGTCCTCTTTGCCATCAACTACAACACCCCAGTTGTCAGATCTGCAGGAGGACCAATGTGCTTCCTCATTTTAGGCTGCCTCAGTCTCTGTAGTCTGAGTGTGTTCTTTTACTTTGACAAGCCAACAGCTTCTTTTTGTATCTTGAGGTTTTTACCGTTCATTTTGTTCTACACTGTCTGTCAGGCATGTTTTGTTGTGCGCTCTTTTCAAATTGTTTGTATTTTCAAAATGGCTGCAAAATTCCCTAAGCTCCACAGTTGGTGGATGAAATATCATGGACAATGGCTGGTCATCATGGGGGCTTTTTTTATTCAGGCCATTTTACTTCTTATTGGAAATTCTTGTGGACCCCCCAAGCCCTACAATGAAACACTGTTTTATCCAGACAAAATCATCCTCAGCTGTGATGTCAGTGTGGCTGGAAACTCTGGTTCCATTATTTTCCTTGTATTTCTATGTTGCCTTTGCTTTATATTCTCCTACATGGGAAAAGACCTCCCAAAAAACTACAATGAAGCCAAAGCTATAACATTCTGCCTGCTCCTCCTGATCCTCACATGGATCATCTTTGTCACTGAATACATGTTTTACCGTGGAAAGTTCATCCACATCCTTAACGCACTGGCAGTACTCTCCAGTCTCTACTCCTTTTTGTTGTGGTATTTCCTCCCAAAATGTTACATCATCATTTTTCAACCCTACAAAAACACGCAGCAGTACTTCCAAGGTCTCATCCAGAATTACACCAAAACAATTAGCCAGTAGATGCCTCCAGTAAATATGAGTATACAGAAAAGTTAATGCTTAGGCCTTCTAGCTTTATAATGAAAGTTTTTGTGATTTGCTTCTGGGAATTTAAAACTACGGTTTGTAATATATCATGTCTTGAAATTAGCAGAAGTATTCATACAGACTCTGTAATCAAAGGATTGTTGGCATAATTGGCATAGTTTGTATCCAATGCACAGCTCTCTTTAAAGATATAATTTAGCATTTTTCTCAAGATCAAATTGCACTCACACTTGTCAGTTAAACACAAAGCTATAGCTTGTCTTGTACCTGGTATGTTATCCTTTCAGAAGACCAAGGTGGGGCAGATGAGAATATGTGCTTGAAATGTTATTAGCATTAACCATACTTAAATGGACACAATGTTATATACAGTCTCACAATATTAAATAGAAAATCAAATAAAAAGTATTCATTCATAAAGTTGATTAAATAAAGATATTCATTGACATGTGCTTGTTTGTTGCTGTGTCACTAATCTCACCACACGGTCATAATAATACACTGTGGTATTGTCAACATGACAAACTATTATTAATATAGACAAATGTATAGACAAAGTTTGTTAGTTCCACGGTAACTACTTAGCCTATTTGGTTAGAGTAAATGTAATTGTTTTATAACCTATTTCAAATAAATCATTTTATTTCTCTTTTGTATAAAAAAATAGGTCTCAACCTGTTTGACCTCATATCATGTTATATCCAGTGCAAATAAATAAAAGTTAAAGCTTAAAAAGCCTGACAATGTTGAAAAAAATAAAATACTCAACCTGTGCATATGTGATATCCAGTGCTTAAAGCTTAAAGCCCAAGTATGCGATTTATTTGGCTTTTTATTATCAAAAATCAAGTATTGCTTTCATAAATACGTATTTCACTTCAGTGAAATATGTCACACCCGCATCCAAACGAAAGCTTTGTTGTAACTTAGAATGAGTTGAGTTTACAAATAGGCTATACGAGGGGGGGGGGGGGGGGGCATGTTGATCGGCATTTTTTGTTCAGTGTCCATGTTGAACCACAAACTCACCAGAGCTGTCAGCAAAAGAATGTCAATGAGCTGACAGTAAGTGATCAGCTCCGCATCTTGAAATGCAGATATCCTTAGCATCAAACACCCCCCCCCCGTGCACGCCACTGGTTCTGTGTCTCATCCAGGATGAATTCAAATTGTGGTGAGAAACCACTGAGCTGGCTATGATGAGTAGCCATTCTAGCCATTCTCATTTTCATCTGTTGTGTGATTGCAAATTTTCATCTTTCAAATGACTTGCGTGGCAACATTAAATCATGCAGGGACAATTTGTAAGATGAGGTGACCTTAGCATAAACCAGATATACTAAGATTATGTGCATGCTTGTGACTGTGTTCTGTGTAATTCTACAAGCTCATCTTTACTTGGTAGGATTTGCTTTATTTTTTTTCTGAAGGTCCATTCAATTTTAAAACATTCACTCCAACAATAAGAGTTTACAGTGTCAAGGTTTTTTTTTTTCAGTTATTAAATGTATGTATCAAGAAAATAAGACACTGCTGAGCATTATGCAATGAAAAAATACATTAAAGACAATGAGCCTCAAGAAAGAACAGTTTCTATATACAGTAGTATTGGTGTACTTCTATAGCAAGTCAGACAAATAAAAATCTATATATTAAGTGCAATAAAAATTGTTACTCACCAGTCTGGAAGAAATGGTTAATTCCTTTATGTACCCAACTTGGCCAAAGCTATCAGGACTGGAAAGAAAACATGCATTAATAGCAATGTTGACTATAGCAATGGAAATACTTACAAGAAACTAATTTAAGTCGACTTGTTCAGTTTTACTTTTGGTTTTCCATCATCCTGTTCTTAATAGTCCAGGCAATCTAGCTCATTTTGGACCCAAAAATAGAACTAATTGTAAATGTTTTTCACCATACATCATTTCTATGAGGTGTCCAGGTTAACATACTAAAGGTCCTAAGAAATCCTAGTTGGGGAAATATGTTTAATTCGCATCATTATGTATAAAGTCTATGGTGCCAACAACAATACACCACAATGGGGCTATTTTTTTCCTTTACTCCTATCACAATGAAACTTTACATAATGAAAATATCCATGAAACATTTTTTGTATTACAAGTTTCTTTGAAAATGAATTTGATGCAAATGAGCCTTACACTAATCAAATACCCAAAATACAACCAAATAGGCTTATTTTTTTTCCTTTACTGCTACCACAATGAAACTTTACACAATGAAAGTAGACATGAAAAGTAACACTTTTTGTATTACAAGTTTCTTTGAAAATGAATTTTAATTTGCCAGTGAGCAAAAAACTAATGGAATACTGTATGGCCAAAATACACCCGAAAAGGCTTATTTCCTTTCTAGTAAGGATGAAAATGTAAGAAAAGTTGAGGAGAAGACAACAAATCCAAGCAGTATTGAAAGTATTCACAGGGCTGATTCTAATACCGAAGACAAAGTTTTGTACCAACAAAAGTACTTGGTGACCTCACAAAGGTGTGCTTATTTGATCTAATGTAGTTTAAAACTTCACTTGGCCCTGGATAAGAGATGGGAACCTGAATGTGGTGGAGAGGTGGTGGAGAGGTTGTTTGGTATTGTCTAAGATGCCCTGGATCTTACATTGCATTTACCACCTTACATGTGTCTCTCCTGTGTGAGTTCAGACTCCTGCCACTCAACTTTTGACCACTGTCCATTCTCCCAGACAAGACTGATATGAGACAGTGCTGCAGTGTGCTACATCAATTAAGTTATTACATCTGAATGGAGACAGAATAACTTCACTGTGCAATCTGTCTCACTTGATGAGGCTCTGCTCCCTCTTACCAAGCAGAATAAGGATTTCCGCCCTTCCACCAGGAGGTTGCTGGAATTCAAATTCTGGTGAGATGCTGGTCATTCATCAAGGCAGTAACTTTGATGATTGTGTGTAGGAAGTATGTTCAGCAGACGTTGAGATGTTTTTGCATACTAATTTGTAAATTCTCCTCCAACCGTGTGAATGAATGTGAATGAATTATCCCATGAAAATTATCACTGAAGCATAACCATCACCAGAATCTCATAAATTAGTAAAGGCAGAGGCAACTCTCTACGTACGCACCAGATTGGTGAACAGTTAACACGACAATGAAGCACGTCTTTGCTCCTGGGTTTGTGTACTGGTCTCTTCTACATGCTTTGGCACAGTGCACTGTCCAAACTTCAGAGTTTCGGCTGAAAGGAGATTATTTAATAGGTGGACTTTTTGATATTCATTATGTCGACACCCCGATGCATCAGGACAGACCAGAAGCCGTCAACTGTGCCAGGTGAGTCTTACAATGAATCTTTGTGGATGACAAGATCAGACTAATTAATACAAAACTGTAGTATTATTACATCATATTGTGCTGTATATGGGAAGCTTTACTTACTAGCAAAAAATAATGAAGTAAGTGTGAGTTACCTCATTGCCACCATTGAATGATAGTGATATTTGAGCCTGTAGAAATGGCAGTGTCAATTATAGATACAACAACACTGTTACCAATATGGTTTTCATGCTTAACAATTTCAAGTAGTTAACCCTGTTTTCTAACTGTTTTTTATTTGTCTTCAGTCAGAAGTTTGCTCTTTCAGGTTATCGGAGGTTTCAGTTGATGAGATTCTCTGTAGAGGAAGTCAACAACTCACCCAACCTACTGCCAAACATATCTCTTGGCTATGAAATATTTGACCACTGCTCAGATACACACAATTTCCCAGATATTTTCAACCTCATATCAGCCAATGGCTGGATCCATCCTTGGGGTGAACCACACAAACAAAACAGACATAAGGCCAATGTGTCAAAAGTGATAGCAGTTGTTGGTCCATTTACAAGCAACCAGGCCTTAACCGTGGCACCACTATTCATGGTGGATCTCATTCCTATGGTTAGTTTTCTTGGCAGCCACACAGATTGTCTTATATCAGAGTTCACTATTATTGTCGTTTCTTTCATTTAAAATGGTTTCCTTTGTTTGTTCTCTTTCAACAGGTCAATTATGGATCTTCCACTTCTGTTTTTTCAGAAACATCAAAATTCCCATCTTTCTTTCGAACAGTCCATCCCAATAGTGACATGATTGGAGTGATCATTAAGATTATACAGCACTTCAACTGGCGCTGGGTTGCTTTCCTCAACAGCGATAACAATTTTGGCAGTGATGGCCAGGAGTTATTCAGAAATATGATTAAGGACACCGAGATCTGCCTGGCGTACACCAAAAATCTCGATGACAACTCTGATTATTCCCAAATATTTAAACAGATACAAGCACAAAGAATTAATGTCATTATTGTTTTTGCTCCTGAAATGACTGCAGAAGCTGTCATTGGGTCAGCAGTGAAGCTCAATGTCACTAACAAAGTGTGGATAGCAGGAGATACCTGGTCCTTAAACAAAAAACTCTCTAAGAAGAAAGGAGTAAAACATATTGGAACTGTACTTGGGGTGGCTCAGTCAGTGGTGACAATACCTGGTTTCAATGATTTTATCAAATCATCCAAAATCCAGACTCACTGGGAAAATGCAGGACAGGAATTTTGTAATCAGGTTTGCAACTGCAGCGTGAGTCCAGAAGATGTCCTTTCTTCAGACCCGTCTTTCTCTTTTCCCATTTATTCTGCTGTGTATGCCATAGCTCATGCCTTACACAATGTCTTACAGTGTGGAGCTGGTACATGCAATGATAGTATTACAGTGTTCCCACACATGGTGAGTACACAAATAGTTCTAACATTTTCTAGCATATTGGTGAATACATAAATAAATACTTATCTTAAGTTTGTGTGCCTGCAGGTTCTAGCCGAGCTGAGGAAGTCAGACTTTACACTTTTAAATCAAAGCATTCAGTTCAATGAGGCTGGCGACCCCAAGTTTGGAACGTACTCTATTGTTTTCTGGAACAGCAGTGGTGACGCACAGGAAATTGGTTTTTATCGTTTTCACCCATTCATCCATTTCTTCATCAACAACACTGAAATCAATTGGTACACAAAAGAAGTATGTTGTTTTTTCCTTATAACAATATGTGTCGTCTGATAATAAATACAGTGTTTGTATTGTTGCTAGAAGAAAAATGTGCTTGTTTTATTTTTGTAATACATATATTTTTCCATATGGAATACAAATAGGCGCTTCTTAGCTCTATCCCTTGTGCTGTACAGGTGCCTACTTCACTATGTTCCCCAGAGTGTCCAGTGGGACATACAAAAAAACAAGATGGAATCTACAAATGCTGCTTCACTTGCGAAATTTGTCCAAATGGAACTTATGTGAACAGCACAGGTAAATCGTGAGTGACACATTACACAAGCTACAGAAAGTATAGTTGCAATCTTCCTGAACAACGGCTATAAATGTTTTTGCAGAACATTGTGATATCATCTCTTTATTATTTTATATGTTCTAGGCACAAAACCTGCTGTAATCTTTACTCCTTTTCAACTCGGGTCTGTCTTTATTTTTCAAATATTAACCATAACTTTTTCTGAGAAATTGTCCCTGTCCTTTGTAAAAACAGAGGATCCCTACAAGTGCATCGACTGTAAGGAAACAGAATGGTCTGAAGATGGAAGCACGTCATGCAGCCTGCGGGTGGTGGAGTACTTCGCATTTTCAGACGGTGGGGCCGTGATAATCATGGTAGGAGCCTGGATCTTGGTGGGCCTCATAGTAGCCATGTCTGTTCTCTTTGCCATCAACTACAACACCCCAGTTGTCAGATCTGCAGGAGGACCAATGTGCTTCCTCATTTTAGGCTGCCTCAGTCTCTGTAGTCTGAGTGTGTTGTTTTACTTTGACAAGCCAACAGCTTCTTTTTGTATCTTGAGGTTTTTACCATTCATTTTGTTCTACACTGTCTGTCAGGCATGTTTTGTTGTGCGCTCTTTTCAAATTGTTTGCATTTTCAAAATAGCTGCAAAATTCCCTAAGCTCCACAGTTGGTGGATGAAATATCATGGACAATGGCTGGTCATCATGGGGGCTTTTTTTATTCAGGCCATTTTACTTCTTATTGGAAACTCTTGTGAACCTCCCAAGCCCTACAATGAAACACTTTTTTATCCAGACAAAATCATCCTCAGCTGTGATGTCAGTGTGGCTGGAAACTCTGCCTCTGTGATTTTACTCGTATTTCTATGTCTCCTTTGCTTTATATTCTCCTACATGGGAAAAGACCTCCCAAAAAACTACAATGAGGCCAAAGCTATAACATTCTGCCTCCTCCTCCTGATCCTCACATGGATCATCTTTGCCACCGTGGCTATACTTTACCGAGGAAAGTACATTCAACCCCTTAACGCACTGGCAGTACTCTCCAGTCTCTACTCCTTTTTGTTCTGGTATTTCCTCCCAAAATGTTACATCATCATTTTTCAACCCTACAAAAACACGCAGCAGTACTTCCAAGGTCTCATTCAGAATTACACCAAAACAATTAGCCAGTAGATGTCTGCAACTGTCTTTACATGTGCTCCAAAAAGAAGCATTTACCAATGATCACAGGCAATTTAGATTATAAATAGCTTTTATATGGCTGACTGTGCCACTAGTGTGGAATATTGCATTGCTCTGACTGTTACACTAATCCAGAAATAATGCACATTAACAAAACCATGTTTGGTGACACTGCTCAATTACGAAGACTCAAATAATTATGTATAGAGCTTTCCTTCCAAATGGTTAGTTAAGATCATCCATACTGAAAATTTAATCTTTGTGTAGACATGGACAGAAACAACTTTGGGAGTTCTTACTCATGTGCCGATGTCATAAACGTGGCATGCAATACATTGTCATACACAACAGGGATACAGGGAGTCAACTGTAAAATATGTCTAAAATATAAAATAATACACATTTTTTGAATTATTAATTGTGGCTGATGGTCAGTTAATTCTTTTACATCTTATCCTTTCATACCCTAAGAGCATTTAAAGATAATCTCCTAAAAAAGTGTATATATTGATTAAAATATTTCCCTACAAATATACAGTTATTTAATTTAAAAAAAACTGCAATTTCTTTTAACCCCTGTTCAATACTAATTTCACCACATGATGGCACCGCCTCACTGTCAACAGGATAGACAACAGTTCCACATTGATTTCGCTATGTCAGTATCTCTCAAGAAGTCTAATAATAAACACATCTATACTGTATTTCATTTTATCTTTCAAACATTAATTGTTGCAAATAGGTCTATTTAAAATATATTTTGTTGATATTGAAGTAAGGGCGGTGGTGGGTTTGGCAAGTATGGTTTTCACATAAAGCTGCTGTAATAAACATTATTCAGTGCTTCCTTGTTTGGCCTGCATACATATATCTTGTGATTAGGTTTAGGGTTAGCTCTAATCAAAAAAATGAAGGCTCCATTTTTGTAACTTAAACAACTCCCCTTGCATTGTCTGTATAGATTTCTTTTGATTCCTTACAATATTTGGGTAATAAATTAGGGTGTTGATGACGTATACCCCTATAATCAGACAGAAACCTTTTGTTTATGCAACCTTTATGTTTGGGACAATCACTGGGATTTTGAATAATGAATCCACTGGTAAGCTACTCTCCACCTCATCATGTCATCACATCATGAACTCATGTGTCTCTTCATGTCAAACACTAGATGGCAGGCATGACCTCAAAAACAGATTTCTGATTCGATTTTTGTTCTTCATTATTCTTTTTTTATTTCTACATTTTGATCGTATTTTATTTCATATATGATCTTATAAATAAAAATAACCTTGCTGTATCGTGGACTCTTGGCTATTGGCTATAATGCACTAGTGTGGTCAATAATTTTCAAACGAGACAAATTTAACCATCATATCTGGACTCAATTTAGATTTTGGTGATTATTTATAGGCTGAACCACCATGTGAAAAGAATAATTTATATTATAAAATTATGTCAACCAGTTTGGACAACTGTGTTGAAGATGATATCTCCAATTGAATAGGCTATATCTTGTAGATTCTTGTTTTTATTTTATTTTTATTTATTTTTTTAATGACAATTCACTACTTTCATTGCATAAAAAATCAAAGACAGAAGGCTGGGTAAAATTCAGGTACAAAAATTCAGATCTGCACAAAAGGGATGGATGGCACCTAAATTCTCTTTTGGAGTTTAAACTTGAAACTTAATATTTTCAAAATGAAAGGTCAGAGAGATGGTTTTATAGTCAAATATTTTAGTTTTGTATCGTGGCGTATTCCAGATTGCATGTTAAAATGTGGCATTTAGTTACTGATATGTTTCTAATTGTTATGGCAATGATCATCATACAACCGGATGCGTCACAAGCCACCCCCGTCAGCGTCTCAGTGCGGATTTCGCCCTTGGAGCTCTGCCGCAGGGGGTATGTGACCATTCCAGAGGGTAAATTGCTATTTTGTTGTGGCCATTCAGCATCCTGACGAGGAGAAGGGGAGGATGGACCGTGAAACTAGGAACGAATTGGTAAATGGTGCCACTTTGCATGGCATATGGTGCGTTTGTGAAGCTGAACGCTGACACCAACAAATTGACGATTTCATACCAATTTCAGAATTACATTCGCCACACACGTTGCCAGAAAATTGTTGTGCAGCTGTCTCGTCCACTTGTGTCGAGTTAAAGGTCTGCTGTGAGCACTTAGTGATTAAATTAAAGTCTAGGCTAAATAAAAGCTAAACATGATAAAGTTGCAGGTGCATGACGAGAGCCCTATAGAAATGAAATTAGTCTTCATGTTTGAAACGAACTTACACTAGCAGCATTTGTTTTAAGTTTTAATGGAGAACATGCTTTGATTAATTTTACTATTAAAGAATCATATTGTTAAAGTCCCTTCTGCTGAGGGGACACATATTCAAGTACGGAGCGAAGAAAATCGGAGGAACGCCCCGTGGCTTTTCACTTGTACCTTTCAATTTTCCACTTTGGTCGGATAAAGGGAAAGTCCTGGGAAAAAAACCTTGGCCTGAAACTGCCTTTTGCGCCCACAACAAAAACTAAATTTAAAAAAATGCAGGCTATTTGCGTTTGGTAGCCATATGGGTTTCAATCGTCTTTTTTAATTTTATTTTTAAGCCAACAGGTCCCTTGGTAATTAACGATGAAATAGTGCCTCCTATTACCTTAAACTTCAAATAACCCGTTTTAGAGAAAGGCCCAGTAGCTATACCCATGTCTTGAAGAGAACTGACTGGTCTATTAACAAGTTGCTACTCTATAACTCATAAGCAAATGAATTCATTTTTGAGTGGGCTTCATTATGTTTACATGCAGACCAGGGCCCCTGTCAGCAACTACAATTAGATCAGTTAATTTTTAGTCCATGTGCTATTGTTCAGAACTAACCCTGTTTTAATCCCCAGATGGGTAAAGAGATGGATAGGTTGTGGATAGGTTATAAATCCATCAAGTGCCATGAGCTGGACTACATTTACACATAACAGTGCACATATGACGACGGTGTTGCCTTATAGGGAGTCAACGCGGAGAAAATGGCTCAGTGATTTCCTCTTAGGTTTGTTTTGATTTGCTTTTAATCTCCAATTGAACGCTTCATCCTCATGTTGGTAATATCCCTGTTTAAGGCTCGGGCCTGGGCCAAAGACAGTGCGCTGAGGAATGGTTGGTTATTCTCATTCAAATCTTTGCTCAAGTCGTTCAGAGTAAATGGCAGATGTTTTGCAATTCAAGGCGCATCAATACCCATGCGCTTTAGTGTTTAACAATGGTGCCCTCCTTTTGTTAGGCACTTATGTCTTTCAGTTCAGAGCTCGACAAAGGCTTCATCCTCCAGCGAGTTATAAAGTTACTTTCCAGTCAGTTCATTTCGTCCCTTGAAAAAACCTTAAGCGATGTTAATGTGCACCTCTCGTCTTTTCATGCGGTAACCCCGGCACAAACGGGCGAACAGCGGCCATTGTGTCCCCAAACCAAAGTAAGAAGTCTTTAAATAACCCGTGGACCAGTCTATAGAAATTCATGATGCTATGTCTGTTTGATGTTTGATCAGAGCTTCGCCAACAGGTCCGTCGCGTGGCCGTGGAGAAAATCCTCTTTATATTTCTAATATTTTTACAGTGCACATGTCCACGTACCTGCTCTTTTTGTAAACTGTGACCTTGTTCCTCACAATGAGCGTTTTGGTCACACCAGGGCTGCCTCGGGTCCGTGTGAATGGAAGGCGGTACATCGATTTGCTCCGCTCCTGGTGCGCCGAGTCACGGGCCTGTGTTTGCATATATTAAGGACGGTTCTGATGAAACATCAGAACATGGTATAGTCTATATATAAAAGAATGCGTTTACTTAAATAGGATGCAGGTGTTTTTTTTATTATCATCTTCTGCAAACAGTCTGCAGCTTAAGGCTTGTCAAGCATTAATTGTTGGTTTTAAATCTAGAAACATAAGACTATTCTGTATTAAAATAAAGTCACAGGCCGCTTAAAATGCATGTGTTGTCTACTGTTATTCATAGGATCTATTTTCTCCTCAGATGTAACTTCTGCATGTCTTTTACTAAAGCCACAGGCTGTCGTTTTGTGTAGGTCATATAACCATTGGTTTGCAAATGTCTCAGTTTCCCTCTAGGAAGAAATAGTTTATTGCAGTAATTGCATAATTGCTTCACTAATTGTTGTTAACAAGTTCCCCAATAGTCCAATTATTACAGCAGCTTTGTCAGGTCCCCGCCGGCAGGCATCCATGACAAAGGTCAGATTGGGTTAATGAATGACCTGAGGCTGAAAAGTGAAAGTGGAGAGAGAGCCCGAGCCTTTACAGTTAACTTGTCATTTAATGGCACTTGCATTATTACGTCAAATTGGGACACAAGTTTCTCGTCGCGCTATTCTTATGGATAGATGTGACATAACGACTTCTGAAGTGTTTTGCACTGTTTTAATGCCTGGCTGTATTCTTTTATTTTAATAAAAAAACAACCTCTCCTTTCATTTAGCAAATCTGCCACCCCTAAAGAGCGGAGAGCCAACACTAATTGAAATTATACCGAGTAATCAGCGGTGAAATTTCTCCCCTTGTGGCAAAGAATAACAAGACAGGCGACTG
Organism: Decapterus maruadsi; assembly: GCA_030347415.2. NCBI lineage: Eukaryota > Metazoa > Chordata > Actinopteri > Carangiformes > Carangidae > Decapterus > Decapterus maruadsi. The sequence goes on from CM064899.1 coordinate 15,700,947, forward strand.
TTGTGATGCCGCGTCTCCAAATCTGCGCTCCACGGTCTTGTGTTGAAAAACTGAGCGTGAAAGGCGCACATAATGCGGCGTTCAAATGCGGACAAAAGACAGCAGAAAGCCCACTAACACCAGGACACCTCCGCCAAATTTCATACCGAATTAAATGCTTCAGTATGTGGCACCACAACTGTGGCCTGTAATGTTTCGGTGCATTTTACGCAATTAGTGTCGTACTAATATGGCAGGAGCCGTGAAATATCAGCACTTCCATATGAAACTCTGATTTGGTTTTGTAAGGCCACTCAATGAAGCTTCAGCAAACAAGCATCGACTTTGGAAAAAACAAGGTAAAACAATGTGGTTGACTTTAACTTTGACCAGATGTTTGTCTGCGCACAAATAGTTACAACTTAAACCTGCAAGGTTATGACTATTTCCTCTGCAGCCCTTAGGAAACGTTGTTTATTTTGTCAAAACTGGATGACGAGAGAAGCAGCTATGTTTGTTCGCTTAAGAAGTGGAGGGACCTTTTGATGTCCACACGTTTGTGGTCACAATGCAGACGTGAAAGAAAAGATCAATGGCGCACAACTATACACTGCCCTTTTCACGGGCGCTTCTCCTCAGACTGAATAGAAATACCCTCCTTCAGACAGGCCCTCACCCGTTTTAACACACGCATTGTGCACCGGAGCAGGCAAGAGGACAGCAATGTATCATGGGTTTCTCAGCATTGTCATCTTTTTTTCCTGAAACAGTGATCTGTCTTTGGAATTTTTCATGCACCCTCAGAATAACACATCTACAGAGCTCACATAATCAACAGTTGAACTAGGCTACTTTACGTTTCTGCCTCATATCACAATCAGGATGGATATCTTTAGTTCGCCCCCATCTGGTGTTTTCAGATGGTCAGTGTGTACGCACATGATGTGGGCAGTGGGCTGCAGTGGGCCTATCGTCAATACATTGTTTCAGTTAGTATGACTTTTCCCAAGCCTCCACTCCTTTCAGGGAGCAGTGTGGAAAATCGAGAGGCGAGGGACCGAGGACAAGGGGCGGCCCGCGATTCTCCTCGGTGCCTCAGCGCGCCTGGTATGAAAACAAAAAGTGGAGACGCACAAAAGCCAAAGAATCCCCCAAGTGTTAACTATTTTTCAAACCATGATTAGTGTCTGTGTGTACACAGATGTGCACCTGCACCTTTGCCTGGTAGGATAGTAGCTACAGGTTATAGCACCACACTCTGCAGGTAGAGCGGTGTGTCTGCAAGTGGCCACCACCAGAAAATTGAAATGTTGTGGGGACACGCAGGAAATTACCACGGTGCTGCCTTCGAGCGGGTGGCGTGAAACTCGCATATAAAAGACCCATATAGGAGGCAATAGCACCCACGCTGCTCTGGAAGGACCATATGATTGCCCATTATGTTTAGGATTTCTACGCTTCTCTTTAGTTTTCTGCCCCACACGTTGTTTCTTGGATAGGCAATAAGAATTGTGCCTTTAAACTACTGCACCAATGTGTCAATCCTCATGCACATCATACAACCTGTGATACACTTGACTATTACGAGATCATTGTATTTGCATGTGTCTCCTATAAACGTTTGTCGGACAGTTTATTTGCAAACTTCAAGTCCTGTATTAATTAACAGTTTGTTAGTTGAGAACTGAAGAAATTAAACAGAACAGTTCCTACATATTTAACAAGAAATGGATTCGTGTAAAAATAAAATAAAATAAAATAAATAAAAAACGAGGGAACATTCAGATAATATTTTAAGCAGCTGAAAATGATTCAGGTTTTTGTCTGTCAAATGACGCCAGTGTTCCTTCAGCTTAGAGTGGGAGACAGGCGGGACTGTTTGCATTGAGATGTTAAGTGGGTGTCTCTATATAAATCCACTCAGGAGTGAACTCCATCATTCGCGCGCCACACAGGCAAAGAAAGTAACTTCAAGGAAACCAGACCGAGGACTAACAGGATGGTGGCTACTACAGACTGCGGAGAAAAGTCTAAACCCACCTCTGGGCACAAGGTGTGTGGACCAAAACCACAACAGGAATTTAAATTTAAGGTGGAAATCTGAATTCCTCTGAGGAATGTTGGAGACATATTAACTTGACATTTTGCTTCTTTTTGTAACAGGTATCCAAACCACTCATGGAGAAGAAACGAAGAGCTCGCATCAACAAGTGTTTGGACCAGTTAAAATCTCTTCTGGAGAACTACTACAGCACCAATGTACGTATGGCTGACAGAAGCTTTACAATATTGAATATATATATAAATCTTTATTTCAGACCCAAGGGGATCCATATCACCATTTCATACATATCATACATTTCTAGTTGCAATTTATAACCGTGGGCTAATGATTAAAAGAACCATATCTTAATAATATGATCTGTCATATCTTTACACAGATTCGGAAGCGCAAACTGGAAAAGGCTGACATCCTGGAGCTGACTGTGAAACATCTGAGGAACCTCCAAAAGATACAGAGCTGTGAGTTATAACTTGATCCTCAGTCAGTATTCAAGCACTGGGAACATTTATCATTAACTTATGGTCCATTAAAGTGCAGCTTCTGTGCATCTCTGACCTCAAGGTGTCTTTCGATTGCAGGCTCAGCCGTTGCCTCCGAGTTTTCTGATTACCAGACCGGCTTCCGTAATTGTTTGGCGAACCTCAACCAGTACCTGGTGATGACTGACACCTTGAACGGAGGCGACCGCTGGATGTTATCGCAGCTTTCCGGCAAACTCTGCCGCTCCGTGGCACGAGGGGAAGCCTCCAGCACCATGGACAGCGGACCACTGGAACACACTGAGACGCAGGAGGAGGCGCGGAGGCTTCATCCATCTGCGGCCGGACCTGAGGAGGGAAACACGGAGAGATTCAACGTCCTGAAAGCCCGCAGTAGCAGCACGTCCTGCCGTCTATCCAGCGAGGACGCACGGCCTTCACCTGGAGCCAAACGCGCTATAGTTGCCGCGTCGCCTCCACGGAACAGCCGCGCGAAAAGTCCCAGTCACAAGAAGTGTGTGTCTGTCGGTGGCAGGGATCAAGCTGCACACACTCAGCACAACGTGTGGCGGCCTTGGTAGAACTTTTAAAACTAGATAGCCTAAATTATAGTTTGACTGTTTATAATAGATTTCCACAATTACTGTACAACTGTATGCTTTATTTTTTGTAATAAAATGATTATAAATAAAGAATGTGTTTTCTTATTATTGGTATAAAGGTCAAGGATTGTGTAACGTGGTGCAACTGGTCCTGATCTCACAATGTAGGTGAATAGAAGTTGATAAAGTGGCAGAATGGTGATTTTTTTTCTTCTAAATAAGTCAGTTCATTTTTCTTTTTTTTTGTATGAGCAAAGTAGATTTGAATTGTGTCAAATATTTGAGACATATAAGGCTATTATGCCCTAAGTGTCACGTTTATATACATTGGATTAATTCACAATTGAAAAATTATTCTGAGGTGTTGTATATAGAGAAACAAGCGAGATCCAACTCGGCTCTGCACACATTTCCCCCATTCTTTGTTTCCACGCTTAAGTACCGAAACAGCAGCGAGCAAATCAAGATGTTGTTGGACAGCGCAACAATTTTCTGCTGCAGGCTGCACATTACACGCAGCACTCCCTCCTCTGTCTGCTCTGGACTTAAAGAAACCCTGTCAATCTATAGGTGCTTTACAATTCTGATCGAGGTTGACAGTTGATTGAATGAATTGTTGTTCATTGATCCATAATACCAAGTAACCTAACCTTCATCTGAAAATGATGTCAGGAAGCAGGTTTAGGGCAGAAGTAGTAGCCTATAGTTGAAGTCTAGTCGGATTTGGCCCATGCTTCTGTAGGTTGATGCAGTGCACCCACATAAAGCTGGACTTTACGGGCCATATGCCCCATGCAGGCCCAGACATCGAACCTGTCCATCATTCAGCTCTTTTAAAGCGCTCTCTAAAGTTTTCTTCCGCTGTTTTCCTGGGGGTGTCATAAAGTATCTCCATTCTTAAACCGCAGCCCCGGAAAGGATGGCACCTCACAGCGAGGAGAATCGCTGCAACGCCCACAGCTCTTTGAGATGGCATGTGCTGAAAAGACCGCTTCTCCGTGGAAGAGGGACACTATTGCAAAGCACATGGGTGTCCTGAGTCACTGCCTGCTGCAAATGTTGTGGCATGTCCCCAAGTTAACAACTAAACCCAAACTCCCCTGCGTGGTCATTCTAACTTTTCTCTTTTGGTTAGTCCATCTAATAATAATAATTAATAAATCCTCTCTGTAAATATTCTCCATTCCCAGTCAAACCTGCACTGAGACCAAAGGCTCAAAAATCTTTTATTATCCAAGAAAAGCAATGCCATGTGACTTCCAAACTGAATACATTTTCTAAGAATTTCTATGAACTCCACTCAGCATTGTTTGAGTAACCTAATGGCAACCTATATTATGAGCTGAGAACCGAAGGGAGCGAGAGATAATAACTTATTAGCATTAGATTAGGACCAGTCAAGCGCTCTTAAGAGAGCAGACGTGGATGAAGTGAGACTTCTGAGTACCCTCTTTATTTTACTGATATAAATAAAGCAGTGCCAGGGCAGACTCAGCAGCACAACCCTCGAATAGCCCATTCCCTGCTGCAGCATCATAGGCCTACAGTGTTAGGCCGCTTTAGTCCATCTCTTGCTGACCTGCAGACAGAACATATGACTCAAGGACTCCTTGATTAATTAAGCGTGAACCTACAAAAGGTCTGAGCAGAAGTTCCAGGCTGTTTCCAGATTGACCTACAGCACAGCGTGGAATTAAAGTTTGGCTCAAACAAAGAGTCTCTGGCCCTGTGCAGTCAGCTGGTTAGAGACACCTGTGTCAGGAGACAGCACTTTGCTTTCAGTAGAGGGGTTATTCTACAGAAATGTCAATTTTTGGTCCAGGAAAATGTCTCTATGACTTCCTTTTCTGACATTTAAACTTGGGTCACGTAATTATTTTACTTGCTAGCTTTATCTATACAGACTTTTATGAAATATTGTTTCTCAACATCATGGTGAAGAATAGGTATCATCATAAACGAGCAGCTTCAAATAAGTTCATCTATCTGGTGTTACTCATCACCTTGTTGTTGTTGTTGTTACCTTCCTAATTGCTAATACCAGTGACGATTTTCATTAAAAACTAAAAAAGGGGACCATAGGCCACTATCCAGACAAATCTGACCATAAGGCATTTTTTCCAGTTCCATAAGATTAATAATAGTGACTTAGAGTAAAAGCTTCACAAGAAATCATGAGATAAATCAGAAAATGTCTGATGAGTTAAAGTAGGCAGAGGATTTCCCATATTCCCCTTTATAGATCTTTTGGTAAAAAGGGTGAAGAATCATGGTGATGTCATTAGGCTAACAGTTTTGTTATCATTTTTTATTTGGCATCTTGTTTTGTCTCCTAGCCAATCAAACAAATTTCTGACTTGAAAATGAAGTCCTCATCTAGGCTACATCATGATGGGGACAAACACTTCTCTGGCTTAAAATTCAGTGATTTTGTTAAACTGATAGCTCAGTAACGGTTTAATTGTTTAAATAAAAGTGAACAATCACATGGGCATCAATTGTAACAATTTCCTGTTTTCCAAGCGCATTAGTTCTGTAAAGTCAAGGCAAAGAAACACGGACGTTTCCTTTAGTCAAAAGTCAAAAAACACCTAGCAGAGGATGGTTTCGATCCATCGACCTCTGGGTTATGGGCCCAGCACGCTTCCGCTGCGCCACTCTGCTCACACAGGCTTTGCAGCGTCATGTTGGTTCAGTACTAAAGTGGCTGTTCTAACCACATGTAAGGTTATAAGATTACACTTTTTTTTTTACTGTAGTGAAGTGTAAGATAAAACTTTAACGCAGAATGCAAAATAAAAAAACGTTCAACCTTCAAAAACTGTAGGCTAATTTTATTCATCAAAATGTCGAATAGCCTACAGACATTTAGGCTGCCTTCCTCTGCGTCTCCACAAAAATCAGGTGCAGCTTTTTTTTTTCTTTTTTCTTTTACATTATCTTACCTACACAGCCTACATTAGCTGCTATCTCAGAGATTATAAAGACTCGTTAAAACATTTGGTCACAGTTGCGAAACCTTTATTCAAATTTGATACAAAATATTTGGACTAATGTAGCACAAACTTGATTCTGTATAGTCATTTCATGGCAGAAGTCCAAATAGGATCTGTCCCTGACTTTCCTTTTACTGAGCTCAAAAATGAGGCTAGACGTTATGTTAACTTATCGTGCAGTCGAAACATATTTGTAAATCTGTAACGTTAAACTGCTTAGTTTTAGCTACTCTTTAAAGCATCCTTTCAACAACGACAACAACAAAAGTTTCTGGTGTTTTTACTTACCTGCTCTGAGCTTTCAGTGTGGCCCACGTAGGGTGTAGCTCTGTAGGAGCCATGTGGTGGTGGTGGGGAGTGTAGTGCACACATTTGCCCAGTAGGAGGCACTGTCGTCTACTGAGACACGACACAGGCAGAAACCTTCACTCAGGGCTTCGTGTTAATGAAATACGGTGTTATGGAGATGATTTATTATTTACACTGATATGAAAGAGCAACGTGAGCATTAAAATATTCCACTAAAACATTAAAGAAGTTGGACTAATGGTTGGTTTCATTTGACACTACAGTAAGTGTCCACTGTTAGCCCTTGTAATGTAATAGGCTATGTTCAATATTTTGTCTGTTTACAAAATCAGAGTGTAATCCAAAATGGATAAGATGAAAGTGCTTTTGTCTCAGGGTTGTGGTTTTTCTATACATGTTCAAATGTGGTATTTTGTATTTTCACAAAAAGAATAAAGAGAAACTGTGTTTTAAGGAATATCCTCTCTGGGAAGGTATTTACCTTGAATGTTTAACCATAAGAGGGGCAAGAAAATCGGGATTTGACAAGGATTGGGTACTCTACTGTAAAAGTTAAGTTTTAACTAATTCCTAGAGACATCATCTGAGAAGTCACAGGTAATGAGGACTCAACACTATAGAGTTGTGACTTAGATTTGGTGGACACTCGAGACAGGAACTTGACAGGGACTTTCAAAAACCCACAACCAGTTGACCTCTACTTACCTTTGCAGGGGTCCTTATTCAAGGTGGCCATCAAGCTGCAAGCAGCTCAGCCAAAGACTCATTAGCTGCTGGACGCTTAAATTTCTCAGAAAGTGTCAATCTATGGTTGCACCATTTTTTTTATAAGACAACAAGTAATAAATAATAAAAATACTGGCTACATGAGCAAAATGAAGGAGTCTGAAAATGTACCTTGAATTTAAGCATTAGTCTTGTGGGGAGCTGCGTGCATTGGCTTCACTTTAATCCAGTCTTGGTGACAAACACTAAGCATCTTACTTTATGGTGTCCATCATGATGTGCATCAACTCCTGCTGGAGACAGGAAATCAACATGAAGCAAAAAGTAGAAATTAAACGTTCTGATGTGTAGCCTACCCCTTCCTGACGACTAGCAAAAATCCATAACAAACAAAATTCATCTGGTGCAAAACACTCTCTGAAGCATCATCTTGTGAATTTAATCAGTCGTATCTTTTTAACAAAGTCATTATCTGAACAAGGAAATCATAACATTTAACATCATTCATATTTGAGTCATAAATCTTTGAATAAGTTACAAAATTATATTTAAATATCGTAAACACAACAAAATCCAAAAATCTATGACATAGCAAAGTTCGACAGGGGAATGTGATGTTACGCTTCCAAAGAAATGTACATCTCTGCTCACCTGTCCAATTGAATAAGCTGCAGTGAGCGGGAATACACAACTACGTAAAGTAAACATTGAAATGACTGCAGATGAGTTAAAAAGCCTATGCCAAACACGTGCAACTTTATTACTTGGATGGTAGTAGCAAAAAAGTTTCACAACTACAGTAATAAGGCTGTCAAAGGGGATATTCCATCCATCCAACCATCTGTCCATCCGTCCGTCAAGGAGGTGTGGGGGGCTAGAGCCATTAATGCCAATATTTCCATCTTATGTTTTACTAATTTCTTTGAGAATGTACATCTAATCTGTGCAAATACATTCATGTTAGCAGTTACTCTCCAGGAGAGGTCAACAAATAAAGCTGTTGTTTTTTCTTATTATTATTTGTCAGTAGAAGAGTTTTCCCTCCTTTTAGTCAGCCAATTGCTTAACAGATGCTTCATTGATTTAACAATGGAGTTTGTAAAGTAAGCTACATTGCAAAGTTCATTCCACCAGTGAACTACATTTTGAGTAAGGGCGGTATGTGAAGATTTCTTCACAATTATGGTGCATTAGGAAGCAATTCAGTGGCATTGTATCCTTGACATTTTGCACTTTTCTTTGACTTTAAATAATGAGTCTTTTTAAACATGAGTTTATACAAGAGTCTTCAGTTTAATTTTCCTATATAATGCCTTACTGAGGGTTCAGGGATTTGATTCAATACTTCATGGGGGCTTAGTCAAATCAGAGAAAAGTCAAGACCATTAGCAGTCGAAGTGTTTTCATTTTATAATCAATGTTTGTAAGTTGTGCTAATATTTTTTGGTGGGTTTAGGTCTCACACAAGCTCTTAAGATATGCTACATGTAGTAAGCCCGAAAGCATCTTTTTAGAGGTTCCCTCTTGGCCGCCTACTTTCAATATCATTACTGGTGTTTTTTAATGTAACTGAAACAAATAGTCGATGAGGCCAAGCTGACACGCTCACTTAATGAGGAAAAGTACAAATTTCTGGTGTATTAATTTGGCGTTCTGCATGTAAATATGCAATGTGGTGTACAACTGCTGTATTGCAGTTTACAACCTGCATGCTACACCAGTAAACATAAACAATGCAATAGCAAGAACTGGGGTGGCGGGTTAGAGACCAAAAGAACAACAAAACCATAAATGCTATCTCCTTATATACATTACATGTCAATCTTCTTTCAAAACTGACTTCACATTTTCATCATTTTTTTGGGGGGGTGGGGGGTCTTTACATATATATTTCAATAACTCACACATTAAGGTGTAAAACTGCTAGGCTTGACAGAGTGTAGGATTATCACTCTCGGGTTACTCTAAAAAAATAATTTAAAAAAGCCTTCCCTGTGTTATGAAAACCAATGTGTCCATGTGTTACTAACACAAGATAAACATGTATAATGTTGCATACCCTTAAGTCAGTCTCAAGGTGAATGGGCAGTATTCATGAAAGCAATCGTGTCCATACAACAAAACACAAAACCATTACAGGCCAAATAAAATACAATGTGAGTAAAGAGTTCTAAGTGCAAAAACAAGTAAAAAAAAAAACAACAACAAAAAGAGAAAAACATCACCCTAACAACTACCTCCACCAACTCTTTGAGCATTTCATAAGAAACAACACCAAACAGCAAAAACAAGATGTAGGAATGTTCACACCATTGAAAAACAGTTTCTTTGTGTTAGTGCTGGAAAAAAAAGTGTCCTCAGTGGATATTTTGTGATGTGAAAAGTGAATAATATGACCGCCTAACCTGCCTCTATACTAACTCAACATCAGGCCCCATTCAGAAAATATGTCCAAAACTCCCATGGCCATTTCACGGATATTTATTGGTGATATAGTAAAACAGCAGTGGCAGTAGTAAAAAGGCCCAATAGTTAAATTCTTATAACCACCATTTTCAGGTGGGCTTCATTATGATAATAACCTTATTAATAATGTTGACTTTAACATGGTAGAACTTTTAGGTAGTGGAGCCTACAGAATCAGAGTGAAATATGACGTAACCCGAGGACGATGCCATAGGTGTGCTTACAAAACTGTTTGTGCTTCCTTTACTCTCGGACTTGCTCAGGTGTTTCTGATGCCCCCAGTCAGCACCAGCTCCACCACCTGTCCTGGGCCTACAGGGAGAGTGCCCTACAGTCTGCTGGCATCGCCCTGGTGAGCACACTTGACCCTGCTCTTTCCCATCGTGCAGGCACTCCCGGTAACTTCTACCAGAGCCACAAGCCCCGTGGCTCCTCTTTCCACCAGGTCTGTCTGGTTTCGGGGAACCCTCGGGTGAGTTCCCCCGACTGCTGCTCCTTTTGTGTTCTGAGAGCCGCCGGAGCGCTTGAGGCTCACGCTCGAAGTCTGTGAGCGCAAAGTGAGGAAGGATAACTGTGTGATGTTCATACACGTAGGGGGTAAGTGAGATGGTGGATGCGCGCCGCGGGCTCTTCCTGGGACTCGGCAGTGGAGTCTCGTCTATAAAGTTGATCACCTCATCGCGGCTGAAACACCGCAGTTCGTCCTCGTAGCGCTCCCCGCCACAAACCACGCGGGGCAGGTGCTTGAGGGAGTGCATGCTATCCTCAGAGCGTCGCCGCTTGCGATGTGGGTGATGGTGATGGTGGCTCTCCTCGGGGTAGGAGACCAGGCTGCTCCTGCGCCTCTCGTGGCGCGGTAAGGTGGAGCTGTAGTGGGCACTCACTATCATGTCCTCGGTGGAGCCCCATCGATGAAGGTATGAGGGGATCCTGTCGCTGGTCCACATGTCTGTTTCGTCGTGGGAGTATCTTCTTGTAGGGGGCACCTGGATGCAAGACACAGACCAAGACCAAACCCCTCAGTGTCTAGACTACTTTGACATTCACTCACCTAGAACTGTACAACACAGAGTAGGTACACATTGTGCACTGTCAGTAAATTAACGTTATTGTAGATCATAACTCACCTACATTATTATCATTGATATTTTACATGTAGGATTCTTCAAGCTTGTATGGCTGAGAGCCCCACGTTGACATTGCACTGCATCATCACTGCATTAATTTAGTTCATTTTGTCAGGAATCCCAATGAACTGCTTTCTGCAAATATTTGGTTTGGTGACGTGCAGTTCGGAGAAAATCTTTTATACCCCGATTCAACTGCAGTGTTAGTTCAAAATCCTACATGTAGCCTATCATGAGCAAGCTGTTTGCCCGAGGTGCTAAGAGCAATTTTATTTATTGATTGACTTATTTGAATGAATCCCTCAGACATCTGAACATTTTAACATTCTGCCATACATCGAGGACTACTCTCCACCGTCATTATTTGGTGATGTGACAGTTTCCTATGTGTTGTGATACTCACATTCCATTCTGTTCTGACAACTATGCAAGAGAGAGAGGGTTTGTCAAGGTGATGTCAAGAGCCACAAGATTGATATCAGCCTGCCCCCCTGTGGCGGCTTTTAGTAGATGCAGAGAAATGAGACAGCAGACGATACAGTAGCATTGAGGGTGTTAGTTGGAAGGGCTGGACAGCAGAGGGCAGCACAAGCATTAGAATGAATTACGATGCAGGGTAACTCAGCACGACAGAGACGGAGAGAGACAGACAGACAAAGAGTCACACAACAAGGCAGTTAAGCCAAAGAGGCTTAATTCTGCATTCAAACCACTTGAGAAGTGCCACAGCAATTCTCAAATGGAGGTGCTACTTGATTATGATTTAATAGTTTTTTGTTGATTCAAGGTCTAACTGGGCCTCAAACCCTCCAGCAGCAACAAAAATACTGTGACTGTGTCATTGTTCAGCCAGTTGCCCTGTAACTGAAAGAGTGCACCTCATTCGTTTTACAGTCACGCATATACAGTGAGGAGGAACACAGTCAAATATTACTTTGCAATCAAAGGAATCTGATGTTATGGTGTCTTGGACACAAAAACAATGGATGGAGTGATGACTTGATGTAATGAGGAGGTAGCTACTGTATACATCTCTGTTTCAAGGCTTCTTTAAGGGGGAATTAACGGGAATGTCACATCGTTTTTTTGAAATGTCTATTATAATATTGGAAATGTGGGGTGTTATACCAATTTCAAAATAAACATATTTATTCATTATGCAAATTATTGCAGTTAAGGTAAACTAGCGAAGCCCTTGCTAAGTTGTTTATGACAAAGATGACACAGTGTTAGGATGCTTTGTTCGGGTTCAAACTGTGTGGGTTGCATCAGTTGCTTCTACTTTTACATACGTTCACCACAGTCTTCCAGGCCAAGTCCAGAAAGATTTTCATCATTATCATTGTTACTATTCTAATCAGTAATTTTCATTAATATTCATCCGATATCTGATTGAGGGCCAGAATTCCTGGTTTACAGAGTTAAACTGAAACCAGAGGAGGAGTTTGCCCTTGAAGGCTGTGTGTTTGAACAAGCTTTGGTGTTAATGCAGGCTAAATAGAAGCGTTTGGCAGCTCTGCAGACTGGGATGAATGTTGGATCCAATGGACACAATGCTTTTTGGGTCGAACATGAGCAGATATTTGTAGTTCTTTCCTGAACCTTGAGGGATTCCTGAAACGCAGAAGGTAAGTCAGTTACTAAATTCTTACCCTCTGACAAAAAATGTGCTCAGCTCCATGTAAGTCCATGCTTAGGACACACTACTTGATGAACGAAGCATATTTGATATTGATGGGACTGTCGATGGTCATATTTACCAAACATTAGTCAGCCAGAGTGTAGTTTTGATTCACGTATTAAGACCAAAAAAAAAAAAAATGAAATAAGAATAAGAGGCATATCTATGAGAGGTAGCATCACAAAATGCAAGATGCAAGATACTGTTAAGGCTCAAAGGGCCATTTCATCATGCACATTAGCAATGTAGAAATAGTTCAATTGATCAAGTAAAACAAATGAAGAAAATCAATAAAATATACCTGCAAATACTGCATTTTATCTTCCTGTTGTTCCCTCAATGGATACCCTTGCAGAACCCCCCTTTCTAAGGTTGAGAACTCATACTTGGCATTACGGTCTATCGTCACGATTTCAGGCGCCGAGTTATAGTCATATGGTCTGTCATATATTAAGTCGGCATGAATTCCTCCATCTTGGCTGTTTTCTGCAAAGTGCAGAAAAGCACGAGCGTCAGGATTAGAGAGCAACGGACTCAATACACAAGACAGACAGACAGACAGACGAATAGATAAGAGAGACAAGTTCAATTGTTCTCTGATTTGTTGAATTTTGTAAACGAGTCTCTACAGGAAAATGAGGATTAGCTCAAAAAACTTGTTTAACAGAAATTAGTCATATATATTTATTAAGGGGACAACAAATCCCCAGACTGGGTCTGAATTCAGTAACCATTGAAAAAAGAAGCTAAGGAAGGTACAGGGCTTACATTCTTAACAACAAAATCAAACAGTGTCAGATGTTCTTTGTGTAGAAATATCCATCTACCAAATGTATTTTCCCGATTACTGCATTCATGTTCATTAAAGATCAATTGGAGATGCATGTAAAATGCTGATCTTAAGGAAAATGTTGGCCAAAAGATGGAAGATGAAAGTGGCTATTTGCACAGGCAGCTTGGCATGCAAGTCAGTAGCTTTGGAAAAACAGGAAACAATCCTTATACATACAACTGTGATGAGTTATACATGGCAAGCCCTCTGGAAAAAAGCAGAGAACTGGTAGTGTTAATTATCACACAGAAAATGGACTGCCCTGTGTTGTTTTATGGCTCCTGCTGGACAGCGAGCAGTTATTGGGGAGGGTATCAAGAGGAAGAGGATCAAAAGGTTTGGAGGGTTAGAAACAGGAGAGAGGGGGTTCAGATCAGATTGAGTTTACACAGTGCCAATAGAGAAAAAGACAGATGGTTCATCCTGTCACTAGTTTGCATGAACCATGGAGATCTGGTCATGGACTCAGTCCACAAGCCTTTCTATGATTATCATGTGACCTAATTTTGGGACCGAATTTTGTGAAGTGTCTGTGATTCTCTGTGAAATGTTTCATTTTCATTTCTAATACATCAAATAGATAGAAGTCTTGGAACACTTTCCTCGATTTATGCCTAACAATATAAAGTATTTTGCTCTTTAATTCACAATATTGAGTAGGTCAGAGTCCACATCACACAAATAAAAGAAAATTAAAGACAAACAAAAGGAAAATAAGAAAATAAGTGTATACATATAAACAATTCATTTACATCTCAGTTCTATCAGAAAACAATTTGGCTTTATCCCTTTGTGACCTGAGGGAAATATGACCATCATAATGACATGAAAATGCCTCTAGGCTTTCGTACATTTGTTTCAGTTTCATTATGGAGCCTTCCAAATAAATGGTAAACCATTTATTTTAGCATCCTCTCCTGCCAGAGCATTTTAGAGGTTTAAATGCACAAGGTAAATATGTCCTTTGTAAAGCAATGTACTTTTCTTTATTTTTTTTCCATCAACATCATAGCATGGTAAAGCAAAACAGTTGACAGCATGTACAAAAACAGCAAGATGGACTTAAGTATAGGAAATTGTATTACACAGACACTTGGTACTCCAGTTTCATCTCCTGGCAATGGGTCACATGATAGGTCACATGATAACATTATACCATACTACAACAATATACAACTTATAATTAGTATTAAATGTGTGTGTATGGAATAAGTACACGAGGCCATCACTTCTACCATTTATCAATTTTTTGCACATACAGATTGTAGCAACTTTCTGTGTCTACAACATATCAAGGTTGTCCTTTATCAAAGATTTGAGACATGCCAAAATCAGTGTGACTAACACAGACTGTCCATGGTCTCCATAAAAATAAAGATGTGGCTAGACATTAGAAATGTCTTGTTGATCTAACTGAAAAACTGACGAGTCTCTATTTGCATGGTTTAATATTTAGTACACCAAGCAAAGCAGTCGCAGCAGGTGAGTATATGGGGTAGCAGTAGTTGTGGGTGCTTCAGAGTCAAGGAGCAATTTAAACCCACATCATGAGCTAGATACCAGGAATATATTATCTTCCTTCTTCAAAGCAGCCATAGAAATGCTTTAACCACCTTTTAATCCACCTTTTAAGTACCTCTGTCCTAACTTTCTGCATAAAGTGTTATGTTGGAGCTGGATGCATGTTAAGTTATGTCCTGTGATGTCATAGTATTTTCATTATCAGAAAAGCTAATATACAGTGATGTACAAATGCTCTGCAATATCCTGAAATGTTTGTTTTTCTTGTTTTCTAATGCAGTTCTGACCATTTATGAGCTTATGTTTTACACATAAATGGTACCCACCACTGGATTTGTGGTCTAAACTTCATTTTTAATTTCACATTGTGAATTACAGCATGTCTCTGCTGCTCTCAGCTGATGGTAAATCACAGAGATCACACAACCATACCTCAAAGACCAGAGGTGGAGATCTCTATCAAACATCAGGCTACACAGTAGAGAAAATGACTCAACAACCTCTTTTTTTTAATACAAACCTCTGTCCCCCTCCTGCAATTTTGATAGCCTTAATTTCCCCAGTACAACTGCTCCCTAGGCTAAGAGAAAAGCCTTCACATTTGTCACTGTAATTCCTATAACCAAAGACAGTCCAGTTTCCAGTTTTCTATTTCCAAACCCAGACTTCGGAGAGTCATGCCTAGTCATAGGGTTTCACAAAGGTTTCATAAACAATTTGTCTGTTAACTTTGGAACACCAAACACCACAAATTGTCTTTAATTAGTATGTGACAAAGCCGCATAGAGCATTCAACAGGACAAAAAAAATACTCCTTAATGCTCCGACTAACACATACTGTACTGAACTGTCTGTGGAAATAGGAATAATTCACATCATTGGGTGCAGAGGATGGGAAAAGGGGGCAGGACGGGAGGTAGACATCTGAAAGTGACTTACCTTCGTCCACGTCGTCATTGGACATGATGGCAACGCACTTCTCCCAAACCATGCGGATGTCAGCCCGATAGCGATCACAGGCCCAAAGGAACATGGGCAGCAGGATGGACTGGGCAATGGAGCACCACAGCACACACAACACCATCCAGTTGTAGGAGCGATCGAACTTCAGACTGGCAAAGCTCACCACCTGCACAGTGTCAGGAAAGGGTAGGAAAAAACATTAGCAGTTGTTATGTTGAGGTCTTGGACTGCTTACTGTGTAAAATCCTTAAAGATAAACTTTTGCAGTAACAAAATGGATCGGGCAGACAGGCCAGTAAACAAAAGAAACCAGGGTCACAAAGCTGATATCCAAACATAGTTAATACACTGAACAAACGCTCCATCACTGCACACTAACTGTGCAATTAGCTTTTGAAGGCAGCAATAATAAAAAAAATGTTAAGAGACATTGTGGCAGTTTTTTCTTTACTCTTGTTTTGAATATAAGTGGACGTCCTAGTTTTTAAAAGACTGAAACAATTCATGTTGTTTCAATAATGACTTTAACGACGACTGGCTAAATAACCTGCTTTTATTAGTTTGCAGTTCAGTACAGATGAAATAAAGAACATGATAGCAAGGGAGGTGACTGGATGAGCAGCACAGGACTTTCCCGAAGCACAGGCTGTCCTTGAACGCAGCACTTAACCCCCAACTGCTCATGAGACTGCTCAGTGTGTACCAGACATGACTGTTTACACTCAGATTGCAGACACATAAAACTCTTCATTATTTGACTAAAGCCACAAGAAAGCAAAAAAAAAAAAACCTGAGTATTTGTATGCATTGTTTCCATTAGAATTATAAAACTATGGTTCTTCCACTGTATAAATCTCAATCACAACATTTCCATTCCCCAAATTACCCATAAACGGATTAAGACACTTCTTTAATCAACCAGTTTGCATCAAAAACACAAAGTCTGCCACAAGTGATCAGACTCGGAAAAGAAAGACAAGACAGAAGAGCAAAATCACTGACTGTGAAACTGAGACGAAACAAAACCATGTGTTTACTTTGGAGACAAACAATGACTGTGAATATCAAGTGTGATTTTACTCTGAGCTTCAGTTCCTAGAGAAATGTTAGTGAGGCTGCAGACCAGCTCTGAAACTGTGAATAGTAAATACTAAATTGGAATCAAAACAGTTTACAGATCAATTCACAGTGAATACTGAGAAAATTAAGCAATGATAAAGGAAAGACTGAGCACACTGAAGTTTCTCTATGCAGTAAATGGCAAACAGCTTTTGTTTTCTTGGGAGATTTTCTCAGTTGATGTGAGGGTCTGGCAGAGGATGTTGTTATGATGATATGTAAGGCTATTTGAGACAAACTGTAAAAATGGGCTATACAAATAAAATTGTCTTGCCTTGTCTATGCATCTTTTTTTGACCCCAGGTGAAAGTACACATCTTTGTCATTTTTATCATGTCAGACATCCAAACAATAATGTAGGCTTCTATTATAAAGGGGCAATTTTAGAGGACATTAGACCTCTTCCACAGAATCAGCAGGCGACGTCATTGAATCGTTAAATAGAGTGGATGAGAGGAGTGCAGATTCATAACCATTCATTCTTTCTCTCAACAACAGCAGGTAAATGCAGCTACAGCTCACACTTACCATGTTAAACAGGCCTGACAGGAGATAACAAACATCTTTATAATAATCATATGTTATAAATATAATGGGGCGGGCTAAACAGAGAACTGTCTCACTCCTGGTTAGTTAGGCTATCAAATTCATTTTAAAAGTCACTTTTTACAAAGGAATAAAGACATATGCCACCATAGAAATAACTTAAGTTCAGACTCAGCCTGATTCAGACCACAGAGCTTATTCTGACCTTCAGAAGAACTTTCTGAAAAGCACAGCATCTCTTAGTCTTCCGTTATTCCCCACAAGCAGATGGGTGTGCAGGCTGTGTGCCCATCTCTGTGCTTGACTCTTGGCCGTCCTAGGTCTTCTCTGCCTGTTTGCTGGTAGAACCTGGATGCTCATTATAATGTCCTTCCAGTCAATATTAATGTGTGTAACCTACAATCTAGATCAAGTGTTACTTGACTTGAGATGGTATGCTTTCTCACATCACGACTAACCACCAGCAATGATCAGCTGTGTCCGAATTCACTCACTAGGCCTACTCCATAATATAAGATAGATGATGTTGCCATTTGTAAATGTGGTGGAGCGCGCTTCTACTTCCCCCTGTTCATTCCACATCGTAATACCAACAGAACGCCATTTGAAGTCTGACCAAGTTTGCACCGATTTTTGTTTTTGGAGGGGGTCATGTGATCAGTAGGCTATTCGTATGATTTGGTAATTTTCTCCCAATAAATAATGTGTATGGCAGGAAAATGCTGCCAGCAATTGATGCAAATATAACTCAAATTGTGAATAAAGTTATAGTGATAGTCTGGATTTTCAATATTTTTTCTATGTATTGATTATTATTTCTAGGTTAATATCAGGCTCAGTGAGAGGAGCCAGCCTACTTTGCTGCAGAGGAGAAACGTGTCCCAGGCCAGGATATTCCGTTGTAAGTTTAACCCATGCTAACCGCTAGCTTCTCTAGCATGGTAGCAACTTTAGCACCATAACAAACAGCGTAGGCTAGTTCTCTGCGGGCAAACCACGACGACCACAAAAAGCCACTCATAAGCCACAAATAATGCTCAGAACACACGTCATCAACAGTACAAACTGGGTCTCAGCACATAATACAAGGCAAACTCTGTTAGCTTTGCCTGGTTTCTATTGAAGAGACCAAAACACAACTCACCCACTCTCTTCCATTTAGCTACGTTATGCAACAATTTTCCGCGACCAGCATAGCGTCCAGGCACTGACAACACACGTCGGAGTCCGACTGGCAGCACAAATATTCAGTTTCAGGCAGGCAGCTGACCACACATGACTCGAACGCCCCAGGCCCAGGCCCAGACTCCAGTCTCGCGTGTGACGTCACGTCTAATCTCGCGCTTGTTTGCGTGATTTTCTCCCGCAAATATCTAAAATTAGAAATGCCCAATTCTGTTCATTTCCCTCCCTGTGAACACTCGATAATAACTTTTATGAACTAAGAGATACATAGGAACTTTGTTTGCATTGCATGCCTAATAATCACACATTTTCATCATTGAGCTCGGTGTCGGTGTGTTGGACCCTGGACCATGGGTTAAATTTATGCCGGAATATCGCTGTAAATTATTGAAGAATTCTGTTTTGTTGTTTTTTAACCTTCATGTAGCTTTGCACCTTGGGAGACAACATATCACAACAAAAATATTTTCCCAACTATGCCATTGACGACAACAAAATGTTGAGAGAAGCATGATTATATTTTTGAATTTAGTAGATTAGCCTAATTGGGTAGAAATATTATGCTTAACTGGAATGCATATTACTGTATATCAAAGGCACCAGGAGTGCAGCCAATTGGACAAAAAATAACTAAACAATCATCTGATTCAAAGAAGCTGCTTTTTATTTTTTCAACTGATTGAATATTTTGTTGCATATTTTTATATAATTCTAATATTTAGTTGCATAATTATTCTAATCATTAATTTAATCTGTACATTCAATCACCAAACTGCCCTTTAAGTGTAGGGAAAAGCGATCTCAGTTTAGCCATGACCCTGTTTTAGAGCTAACAAGGTTCTCTTACCTCAATGAGGCTGTAGAGAACATGGTCTTCACATGTCTAATCTGCATTGCTTACAGTAAGCATCAGGTCAAGACACTGATCAGACTGATTAACTCACACTCATTATCTTGGATGTCACCTCCTCTGGTCATACTTTGAACTTGAGCACCAACTATACTACGTGACTTGATGAAGTTCTGAAGTCTTGTCCTGATATTGATCTTGTTGGTCTATTGAGCCAACCCGCTGAGTCTAAAGACAGACATTGGAGGTAAACACAGAGTTCTGATTCTTGTCACACTTTGAAACTCAGCGTGTAATAATGGAATTGATTTATATGTAAAGCTACTGGGTAAAGATGGCCACAGTAAAGTTGATGGTTAGTGAAGGTGCAGTACCACTGTTCGTCCTGTCCATGAGAGCCAAAACAAGGACTTGCCGTATTGAACAAAGGACTAAGTCTATTTGAAGAATGGCAGCTCATTTAGTGACTCCTGGTGTTGATTTCAGGTTTCTAATAAGTCACACTCTATCTTCCAAAAATGTTGGCATAAAAGCATCATATAAATCATATACCTAACTTCTTTTTCCTTTGGTTCTTTAACATCTAACAACATCAATAACGACTTTCAAACAATGGTGATTCTGTTCTGCAGTGTTCCTCAGTATAACACTGTGCACTTGAGAGCAAGTTCACATGTTCATTTGTGTTTGTGTTGCAGCTTTCCATGCATTTAAATAGCTCATTACATCAGGCCATAAAAATGGCGAACAGGCCTTTTTGTTGTTTCTGTCGCTGCACTGGAAATATGATCCTTCATCAGTACTGTGCTACCCTCTCTGTTATGTACACATAGATAAATGACAACAGGATGCCGGAGTAAAAGTAATATACTATCGTCTTTTCATATAGTGCAACCAGAATCTGTCTGAACCTGAACTCAAACATGTGAGTAATGAAACCTGGTTGTAAATCTTCTGACACACACTAATTAACGAACACACAAAATGAATGAGCCATTATACAAAGAAATAGTCTTTCATGTTACGCTAAAATGCACCAATTCATAAAAAAACATTTTCTGGTACTGCAGCAACAAAATGCAGCTGTGGTGCCTCAGGACCAGTGAGCTCATCAGTGCTGACTAATTAATCTTACCCACAAGGATCTAATAATGAAGTTCATTCTCTCTCTGTACCTTTATTCAAATTCATTTTTGGTGTAATCTTGAATGAATGAATCTTGATCTCCCCTAAACCTCATCTTGTTGTAGGGCAAGAGCTAATTTAATGCTCTTAAGGCTGATGACACTGGTAACAACAAGAACAAGAAACACAGAGGTGGTTGGTGAAACAAACATGAGCACACAGATATTACTGTTTGTCATCTTATTAAAAGACAGACTTTTTGTATAAATGAGAAAGGGAAACAGTGAACTCTGTTACAGTATAGCTCAGCTCTTGGTGGGCAGAGATCGGAGAATGGAAGCGGATTTGGATCATCCTAAAGGAAACAGTGTGATTTTCCACCCAATTTGAGATCTCTTTAAAAGCCAAGACCTGCAAGATGTTATTGTGTCCTCATATGAAAAGTCAAACATTATATAAGAGGTATAAAATTGATAATTCTAGCTTGAGGCTTGACGATGATCTGGATATTACTGTCACTTGTAGAGGAGAGGCTGTGTTCTCCTTACTGTAACTTCTATGAGTTTGTTTCTATTTCTGTTTGGCCTTCAGGTTTCTACAACTGTAGCTCTGGAGTCTGCATAGACAACCAATGTACTAACGTGTTTAAACATTTATGAAAACCTGAGGGTGGAATTTACAGTGCAAATCAAATGCCGATTAGTTTCCACAGGAAGGAGAGGGGGGCTACACTCAGTTTCTATGTCTGGAGTTCCCTAATAGAAAGAACATGGAAGATGACTCCAGTGAGGATCTGTAACCTGTAACTGGAGCAACAGGGTCAGACCTGTGACCTGCACGTACTGTATTATGCCACAAGCCCGGAAAAATGACACTGTTCATACTGTTGTTAATGTATTCATAATATAATTTTTCATCATTGTTACGTTTTTACTGTAAGCTTGTGTTTGTCAGAATTCAATCAGCACCCTATCCCTGCTGCTACAGATATAATGTACATTGTATATAAAGACACACATACACATTTAGTCTGACCTACTTACAGCTCCACATGAGCAGTAACATTAAGGATTGTGTAAATAATAAAACAGTACAGTACAGATAGATAGATAGACAGACAGACAGACAGACAGACAGACAGACAGACAGACAGACAGACAGACAGACAGACAGACAGACAGACAGATAGATAGATAGATAGATAGATAGATAGATAATTGGATTTGTTGGAGTAACTGGGTTTAAAATAAGGTGAAAAGCAATGGCAGCAATGACACGGCAATAACAGCATACATATATTTTCTCACCTTAGTTTCTTCTATTTTTACCCTCAAAAAGCCAGTTCCCTCTCTCTCCAGGGTTGCCTCAATCAATCTCTTACCCATCTGAGTGACAAAGATGTCACAAACATGGCTGCCATGAGCTCATGATCGTATCAAAACAAAGATGATCAGGAATCTCAGCTCCCTATCCTTCTCTGATGTTTCTGTACAAAACTTTCATTAAGCCTAATGTTCTTTTGTATTGTTTCATATTTGCATTAAATAATAACAATATATTACAATACAGTATAATAGTTAAAACATTAACTGTATGCTTCCTTGAAGTCTGCACATGTCCTGAAAAAACAAACAAGGACATGTGTTCCTCTCAGCTACCATGGCTGTGTCCCACTCCAGGGGCTGCATTTGAGGAACGAATGTGTCACACCAGCCCGACAACTACACTGCTCCATTTTGAATCTGGCTGACAAATATGTCCCTTTTTTCCTGGGAAACAAAAGTACCTTTTGGGGTGGATTTTTTGTTGCCCAATCCATCTCAAGATTAATGCCCAGTGCGTTAAACATCATCAACAGATTGGCCACCTTTAAATCTAAGTATTGTTTTTCAGATCAGTTCAGAGAGGTAGGCTACATCTGTTAAACCAGGGGTCTTAAAAAAGTTAGACGTTGTCCAGGTTCCTATAGGCAACAAAAGCTATGCTTTGTGACTAACGGTAACAATTGACACAACTGGTTGATGCACAAAATCCTCCATAGATCAGACCGTCTCATCTCAGTCCAGCCTTCACACTCGAGAACTTAAAAAGGGCCACACCTTCAGCGACCATGTCCTCCAAAAGATACAGCCTCTGAACATCCTGCCACTGAGTGTTGAAACAGATAATTCTAGTGTCATAATCAAACTAATGGCCGTCCACTGCAGGAAATAATTTATTTCTGTTCTAAAGAGACTAATGTGCTTAGAGCAGATATCAGCGGTTCGGCCGTTTTCGCTAATGCTGCGTTCAAGGCAGGCTTTTGAAACCGTAAGTTACAGCTTCAAGTCACAACTACAACTTTGTAGCGTTCCAGGCAACCTGTAACTCATGTTTTTACCGTCCTGTTGTCTGTGAAAGTGCACTATAACGACCACTGAACTTTGTGAACTCGTACCAGATCAAACTGGTATGACTTCACAGGAAGGAAAAACACAAGTTACGAGTTTCCTTGAACGCACCATGAGTTAGCAGCCCCCGCCCTCGTCAGGCATCTATTGGTCCTCGTGCTACGTGATCACATTCACGCGCATCCGCTGGCTGCACACACAGCCCTTCATGCCGTTCTCTCTCCTCATTGGATAACACTTGTATCCCACAAGAAAAATTTTCTCCTCCGTTTACAGCAGAGCAGAGTGACGGAGAGACTCGTGTTTCAGCTGAAACACTCCATGTAAGTGATTGCTGACGGAGAACAGGACTATTAGGGACTTATATTAACAAAAACATTCCGCTGATATCTGCTTTAAGTTGGAAACTTTTGGAAATATTAACTTCTGTCAGTGCAAGGCCAAGTCAAAATGACCTTGGCTCACACAAAATGTAATCCTGGCACCATGCCTGGATCCTACGTCCGACATTTTCTGCTCACCTCTGTCTCTCTCACCCTGGCTACTAAAAGTTGATCCATTTAACCACATGGCTTAGTTTAGCTAACCGGATGTTGCGGTTATTTTTTCTAGTTAATTTTTTTACATGCTACAACCCTCCCTGAAATTCTCTGGTGCCCCACACTCTGAAAACTGCTGCACAGTTTGGTTCACAGTTTGGTTCGACAGTGGACTCACCAAGATGGGGAAGCCAGTCAGGAAGTCGTAGATGAAGACGATCCCACTGATCAGGTATGTGATCTGTAGTGATGTCTTGAGAGGCTCCGATCCATCGATGGAGGATCTGCGCTTCCCCTGGGCGTCCTCCACAACTATGGTGGGGACATTGAATTTGTTCTTGTCTGCTTTGTGGCCCGCCTGAATGGAGAAAGTCTGGAAGAGAGCGATGCCAATGCAGATCACGCCCATGGCCACGCTGCCGCCGATCAGCAGCAGAAAGCACACTCCAAAGCCCAGGCCAATCTCCGTCACAATGAATCTGCAGTCAGAGGTGTAGAAGCGGTTGATTGTGTCGTGCCAGCCCACTGCTGGGAGCGTGGACAGGATGAAGGAGACCATCCAGATGCCCATGACTGTGTGCACCGCCTGCTTCTTGGTGTTACTCAACCTGGAAGCAGAACCATAGATTTTAGCATAAAGTAATTTGTCTGTTCTCAGACTATCAAATGAAATTGGCTTTGGCTTTTTTTTCCTGCTGTGCTCTTCCTGGAAAAGTCCTAAACTGTGGGATCTCAAAAAACAGTGATACATATACATGGTTCTAAGACTTGGAACACAAACTATGGAGGTACTAACACAAATAACAATACATGCTGAGGTGTTTGAGCACAACTCACAGAGAAATTGTAAAGAATCATGTAAAACCTACAGCACACCTAGGCTACTGTACATGCCATAAAATGGTAGGTCAGCACCTGAGACATACAGTAAGCTGGAAAAAAAAGCACCATCCCACACAGTCATCACTTTGATAAACTACGGTTGAATGGAAGGAAATCAATGCTTTAGCTCATGGCAAAAGATTGCTTTTCACATCCCTCGGTCTATTTGTCATCTAGGTCTATTTCAGTGCGAAGGGATTTCTATTTCCTCTCACCTCCAAGTAATTGTTACAGTCGAGCAATTTGCTGAATGTGTATGTGTCCCCTTGCGGTGCGGCACTTTTCAAGGTTTGTAGCGGCACACGCATGGCTAAAAGGAGATGATTGGTGTTTTCATTTCCAAAACTTTACGAAAGGCTGCTGCTATCCTGCCAAGACATTTGCACCTTAAGTACTGCTGAGCTGTTGAAGGCATCAGCAACAAATCATACACATAGGCCACTTCTTTAGGGCTTGTAGAATATTTAGGTACTGTCATTTACAGCATCTATAAATTGGGCGTGGATGTAATAATAAGTGGCATGTAGAGTACTACAGTTCACATAAATGAACCTCTCCTGTTTCATTTGTGGTTGCGGAAGAAAACTGTAAATTCTCTCTGTGTTAAGTGTCAGTTTTCTTGGAGCGGTTTTGCAGGAAACCCAATCTGTCACCCTCAAGAGAACCAGAGCATGTAGTCTACCCTCAGCTTCCTCTCATTAAAATCCTCCGGAGGAGCATAGACTCCATATAGAAAGTACCCCCCACATACACACTCACACCGAAAATGAGTAAAAAAAATATATATAGTTAGTAATGCATTAGCTGACACATGAGTGGCACAAAGGGAGCAGCGGTAGCCTCTATCTTTGCACTATGGCTGTGTGCAAAGACAAGTGGGTCTTGTTGTCACTGTGAGTAATAATGCTAGCCTTTCCTGAATGTGCCTGAGGTGCATATGATGGGGAGGTTACGTCACCAAGCTGCTTGAATCTATTACCAGAGAAAGAGCGTTGCGAGGGAAAATGCTCCTAAGAGATAGCGAGCGCAGGGTGATGAGAACAGCTGCTGAAGTACAAGGTTGGAATTCATAATTCAGGCCTTCGGTATGTGTTAATGTCAGAGACAAGGCAGCCATGCTAGCTCAGCAGGGCAAATGTGGAGCAATTTAAATCAAAGATGAACAGCAATTACACGGTGCATCACCTGAGCTATCGCTGTACTGGATCGTTGTTTAAAGTGACTTGAAAACAAGTAAATGAGCTGCTGAGAGGAAAGTCTGGAGATGAGACAATATAGTCAGATGAATGAGAGGACAGATGAGGGAGATAAAAGCGTTTGTGTAAAGCCTGATATCTCTATCTCTATGTGGGGAAACTGCCAATAGTGACAGCTGCACAAGCAATATAGATAGCAAGATCAAGCGTAGATTTAAAAGTTTGCATATCTTATTTGAATGTCTGCTTATCTGCACGGCGCTGGAAAATTGGCCGCGCCGAGCTGTAAGCCGAGCATCTGCGGGCCGGATGTCACAGGAAGTACAATCACTCTTTGTTTTTCAGAAAGGTAGAAAGCAGAGCGAGGCAACAGAATACTGATTCTCAGCACATGGACCACAGCGCCGGTTTCTGCACCATTTTAATGACACACAGGAGCGTGGTTGTATTCAGTAGATATGAACAGTGCTTTCATGTGTGCTCAACCTGCCTTTGCCACAGTATTTGCTCTAGAAATGCATTCATCTGCAAATGATTGTTGTGCGCCTGATGTGATCGACAGCCATGCACAACAGCTGGACTGCACCAAGCTGAGATATCTTAGATGTATTACTGTGCAATTACCATTATAATGCGTCATTGCAGACAACGCAACAAACTAAAATCAAAGACATACAGTCACTCATTACTTTTGAAATAGAAAAGATTGTAAAAATGATGAGATCAAACCAAATTGTTTGATTTATTTTGTATGAGAAAATGCCAAACAAAATTGTTAAGGATTGTGTGTCAGAATTTTACTACTAAAATAGTGGCTACAGTTCAATGATCTTTAGCACAAGTGCATTCCTGCATTCCTCAATACAAACACAAATAGCATCAAAATCTTGTTGTGCAGGAAGCAGCAATGTTGCTCAGAACATCTGATTATGTGTGAACAGCAGATGTCTTGGGGAGTCTAACAGGACCAAAATGGTGTTACTGCAGCATTGTGCTGACTGTGAATGTGAACTGAACCTGATCTTTATTATTCAGTGTTACTTTGTAATAGCACTTGTTGTGTGGAGCCAAATGAAGCTAGAAGCTAGAGCTGGCAGATGCTCAGTGAAGAGGGTTTCACATGGTATTGCTCCAAATAGCTGCAACCAGTAGATGTGTTGGCAGGAGGGAGATTTCACCTGATGCAGAGCATCCCTCTAAAAACCTGTGATAAACAGTCACACAAGAGACAGTGATCTAAACAGCAGTCCCATCCCATCTGAGGAATCAACTCAGAAATTCAGGGAGAGGCCCAAGATTTTTAAAGCCACGATGGTGTCTTTTGTAGTTGCTGTCTTTAAGGAAAGCCATGCAAGGGGGGTTAAAATGTCATTTTTACAAATTCTGCTGTAGGTATTAGAAAGATGACGGAATGTAAAAACGTCAAATGTAAAAAAGGCAAAAATATCCGTGAC
The DNA here is from genome assembly GCA_030347415.2 of Decapterus maruadsi. Taxonomy (NCBI): domain Eukaryota; kingdom Metazoa; phylum Chordata; class Actinopteri; order Carangiformes; family Carangidae; genus Decapterus; species Decapterus maruadsi. Next base: position 15,727,979 of record CM064899.1, read on the forward strand.
CCCAGATCAGAGTCTACAAAAAGTCTTTAATTTTCAATAAGTGTCTGTGCAGAATCTTGCTGAGAAAAACACCTTGATGTGACTTTACTTAAGAAAAATCCACATATTCAAAGGAAACACAAGTTGAACTGTGTGTGTTGAAATGTGCAGATAAATCTTTAAGGGTTCGTTTCACATAAACATCAAACATTTTTTTCTCACTTCTCTCTTGCGGCATGAAGCCATAGAGATAATCCACAGAGCACAACAGTTTTCATGGCAACCACGTCTTCACTGAAATGTGGTCCCAGTAGAAACTTCTTACAGCACAGTCTATGTTGCAGAGAAATGTTGCTGAGGAAGTTTTAATCCTAGGAGGACTACAAATAAAAATAAATCTTCAAGGCAGAAATCACAGGGACAGATCCCTTAAACCTGGGCAAATCAAAACATCACTGGTGAGATAAACTACAAGGAGGTAAGTTTGTCATTTGTCTGAAAGGACTCTGTCAAGACAAGAAGAATCAGAAACTATCTTACCTGTAGTTTACAGGCCAGCGCACCATCCACATCCTGTGATAAGAGAGCGAGGTGACGGAGAAGCAGGTGACCAACGTGAGAGTGTAGAAGGTGGACACAAACACCTTGCACAGACCCTCGTTCCACTCGTAGTTGGAGTGCTGACGGCGCAGCATGATGACACAGTACATGGTGATAGGGATGGCCATGTTGAGGATGTGCGTGCCTGCCAGGGTGCAGATGAGGAACTCCAGCGGCTTCCACTTCTTCTGCTTGGCGCTGACACTGAGGATGCTCCAAGTGTTGGCCAGGATGGACACGCCCGAGCAGACCAGCCAAGGCAGCGTGTTGGCGTTGATGACCTCATCCTTCATGGCGGTTGCCTCATCCACCATGTTGGAGTGGGGCGGGATGGAGCCTCGGGCGCCTCAAGGAATGGTTGGCAAGAGCAGGTACACACGAGGAGAAAGAGAAGGTGGTGATGGGCAGGAGGGGATGCAGGGTGGTGGGCAAAGCAGGCATCCTATCTGGGTGGACGTGCAATCTCCATGGGTTTGGCACAGCGGGGAAAGGACAAAGTGGTGTGACACTGTGGTGACGTTAGAGGGGGAGAACGGCAGAGCTGGGCCTGTTCCTTTATACGCCTGAGGCTGAAGGGAGAGGGAGGGGTGAGGAGAGAGAGAGAGAGAGATGGAGAGAGGGTATAAAGAAAGTTATATGTAAAATAATTCCTTATCAGTCATAATCCCTCATCCCAGGAATAACAGGCTCACATTAACTATTGGTGTTAATACATAAAGCCATCCATTTCATGGGGTTAAACTGTAACCAGTCAGCAGGACTGATTAAAAAATAAAACATGAGCAAAACGACACAATAATATAAATGTACAGTCACATGCAACATCTGTTGAAAGGAAAACAGTGGATCACAGAAGTGGATTCAAACTGCTCAAATGTTCATATATAAACTATGAACTACAGTAGGGAGCTAAAAATATAGGCTAATACGACAATAAAATCAAACATCCTAAAATAGATAAAATGTTATTGTGATATTCGATAGTGCATACCAATTGTGAAGCTACTACTGTATGTAAAAGCTAAAACAGTGTTTCCATATCTTGGCCTGAAAATGTACTGGTTTTATATCATCGTTGATTGGATATATGGGTTTGTGCCTGTTGCTTAGACAGCAGACAACTTGCAGAATAAATGATTAGTCCTGGTGTTACATAATCAATACATTCTTCTGTAATTCATATTCTGAATTAGAGCCCCACTGTTTTACTGTTTTTTTTATTTGATTTATGCTGTCACAAAGGCGTTGCTTTCATTTGACACCATCTTTTAGGCAGCATTCAGCATTGTGTGCTGCTGAATTCATGGTGCTTCGACCTGTAAAATCACTGACATGAAAACAAAATCTTATTCAGATTTAGTACAAACAGCTCTCAACAAAACACACACACACACACACAAAGGCTTGTCAGTTTGTTGAGGTCCATTTCCAGCACAGCACAGCTGCAGCCAGAGAATCACCAGAAGAGGATGACTTTGGTTCCCCCAGTGTGGAGTGAAAAATGCTTGGCACAGCTGGAGCATGTTGTCACATCTATTTCCTGTCTTTTGGCTTGTCCAAACACTGATGTGCTGTGGGCAAGACCCCTGAGAGGGGACACTGGAAATGACAAGAACAGCGTCATCATCACCCTGCTCTCACTTGCACTGATCTAATCCTCCTCCCTCCTCTCTTCCCTATAGTATGTGGCATCTTAAACAGCCCATTTGATTCAGTCCTGCTGAGGCAAGAAGATATGAAGCTGCATCTGTTTGCTCCTAAAGACCAGAGGCCTGTGAATTCAGGAGTTGACTTATAAACACAACATAAATAAACAAATAATAATTCAAAAATAAACAAATTAATCCAATATCACTTGAAATGTAAAAAACCTCCACCATCAATTAACTGGTGCCCAGCAAAGGCAGACAGGGGTCAAATCAAATCAGGACCACTGACTATTCACAGGTAAAGTAGAGGCATTTCTTAATTCAACTGAAGTTTGCATGGTTTCTCTCTCAAAACCTGTCAAAGTTCCCATTTACCACATCGCACAATCTGGAACAACGCTCAGCACCATAGAGGCCTTATAGAAACTCTCAGCTCATTGTTTTGGTCTTCCTGCCCACATCTTCTCTGTCACCACTCATCATTTCAGTGGCAGCCACAGCAGGCAGTTACTGTCAGTGAAAAAGATCTAAAACCTCGCTGCGTGTCATTCAAGTAATATTAATGCTGTCTGCCTTCCATTTAGTTGATCCACTGTCGTTCACACCCTGAGCAGAATGATGTCATTGTTAATGTTAATGCTTTGTGGGTCAGCGCAACTCTGAAAAGTCGTAAAGCTGAAACCGAAACAAAAAGCGCTGCACAGTGTGATCAACATCATTTACAATTTTTTACATCATGGGCAGTAACTTATCCACTGGGCATAGTTTAGGTGACATTGCTATATTTGGTGCCAAACAAATAAAGGATCAATTTTGTGCTCCTACATTAGTCACCACAGGCACAGTTTGTGATATTAGTGGATGTGTGGAGCTCCTAAGGAAAAAATAAAAATAAACCCTTCACTTTCTCTGACTGGAGATAAGCTCATTGATGACTGAGAGAGTCATAACAAATCAAATTCTAATTACTGAATACCAATGCAAGTTATTGAACACCAATATATGAACAAAAATAAAAAAGAGTGTCTGTTTTGGACACGCTTCAACCCCAGTACAAACAGAATGTGGTGCTTTCCTTCTACGGGCTCTGAAGCCAACCAGCCTCACATTCCTCCGCTTGAAGGCTCAAGGTAACTGCACTGTGTATTGTAAATCACTTCATCGATGCCATAACTGTTTCTTTCTACTGTCATTTACTTAGTTGTCACAAATTTGCTATGGTTTAATGTTGAATGTTAACTTTGATTTGAATTTTCTTCTTTCTGTGCCTTCCATGGGGTTTGCTAGAAATAAGAAAAATAGCAATATTCATAATATTTTTGAAAAAATCCTGCAATATTGTAATTCCTAAACATCTAAAAGTCCTAATAGGCCTAGAAATTCAGACACTACAGAGAAAACACTGGACCCACAAGTTGTTCCAAAATCAAGAGACAGTTCCTCCTTTGTTTTATCCAGCCATGTTTGCAATTGGCAGGTAGCAATGGGAAATAAACTTATTGCGTGATTCATGATGCTCAAGAGGGACAATGACAAGTCCCAATTAAATACAATACATTGCCATGAGGTCTAACTAGATTATTCCAGGATGTTTATGAGCAACTGCAGTTTTCTACCTCTGAGAGCTGCTCAGATATACTGTGAGGAGATTTAAAACCTACAACACATGGATGGTATTTTAACTGGTGACATCTTGGATCTAATGTTTTGAGTTGATGGCCATTAGCGTAGCTTATGACCCCACTGATAATTCATAGATTACTTTTGGAGGTTTACAGGCCCATTAATCCCAATGCTGACTGTACACATGCAGAAAGTTATCAGTTTTGTTTGTGCATGTTTACGTTGCAGTTCTTAATCATTCTGACTAAAATTCAATTAAATCAGACAGTGTCCTCAAGCAGCACCTAACCAGGGCAAAGCAGGGGAGAGAAGTCGATTAAAATGCATGGTGCTGTGCTCCACTGCCTTCAAAATGATTTTTGCACAGTGCATATTCAGAGATCAGACACACAAAATGCAGACACAGTTTATTATGTCTACAATATGATAAACTGTGCAAAACAACCCCAAGTACAACACTAGACTGGACTATGAATTAGATCCAGAGAATCTTATTTCATGTCATGAACATCCAAATGAAATTTGAGTGCCACATTTTAAACTTCAACACATTGCTCTCTTGTGTAAGCTGGCTGGAAAAAGAAGGTCAAGCCACTGAGTCAACTGACATACAGTATACAGGGGGAACCAATTCCTGGGACAGTCGTCCACAGCAATTAAATAATATTTCAAAACAACATCATCATTTGCACAACTCAGCAAAAAATCCTTATTTGTTTAAGCTTTATACACATGGCAACTACATTTAGTTATAGTTGGTAAAACAATGTGCAAAAGTGCAAATGTTAATTTAAACTTTGGAAATTGGATCCCAATCAATCATCATCTTACTGTACATTTTTCCTTCATCGGTTTTGACCAGTGACAATGGTGAGGCAGGCACCCCATGGCTATGGTCCTTGCTGTAGCCAGCCCAGTCAAATCTCCCTGCAGCCCTTTGCTGCGTGTGATTCCTCTTCTCTGTCTCCTCATTACCTGCCCCTCTCTGACTATCCTATCCCTCAATTTAAGGCATCAAAGCCCCAAAAATACTTAAACAATATAGAAAAGATGGGAATAACCTCCATGACGTCACCCACAGATTCAATCAGTGGGACACAGCCGGACTCTAGCAGACTGGCTAATAGGCTGCTCCAACTGAATGTCAGCTTTTACTGTAAAAATTAAATTCTCCTGAGCCTACTGATGTATTTCAGAGAATCCACTACTTTTATGAACAGCAAAAACATTGGAGAAGAGGATGACATTCTCCCTTTGGCTTGGCTAACTTGATTTTGTTTCGACTCAAAGTGACCCCTAAAGGCAAATTGATTTCTATAGCAGATTGACATTACAGAAATAAAGGAAGCATACAAATAAGTAAAAATACAAATAAAAAACAATGAAATATAAAACACTGATTATAAAATAGATTACCTAAAAGTGCACAATTTGAGATTACGATAACTTTTAAAAGCCTCAGAAAATAACGGTTACTTACACAAATCACAAATCTAATGTTACACGTTATCTGAGCACTAGTAGTAGTCGTAGCTCTAGGGAAGCATTATTCCTCCTGTGAATAGCTTGTATGATACTATGCAGTATTAGCATAGTAGCTACGGTGGAATGGTTGTCGTAGAAATAATCGTGGAAGTAAGGTGCAATGGTTTTATTTTAACACTTGAGTGACAGGCTTCCTAACCATTGTGGAACTAACAGCTAAATCACCCACAATCCCCTGGGCCTCTGAGCCAAATGTGTCCTCTACACAAGGGAAATCAGCACCGACAATTACACACGTGCTTTTAAGACTTGAGCTCTAACGTCAAGATAGTGAATGTTAACAGAGCCGCATGGATTCACTGAGGTGTTGATACAAGGATGACGTGTCGTGCATTTTATAATTGCTGTTTTCACTTCTCAAATCACACATGAACTGTTAACATCCATCTAGTTTTGGAACAAGGAAAAAATATTCCTTTCTTCAACCATAATAACCATGACACCAAAACATAAAGACTTTGTTCCAAATAATATGGTTATTCTTAAGGATCAGTTTAGCCTGAAATATGAACAATGCCTTTGTGTGTAAGAGACTGTGGTGTGCATTCTTCCAAATGGTTCAGTTCTTAATTAATGTTTTATGGTTTAGGCGTTTCCATTATAGTGAAATAAATTAGTCAGATATACTGTAAGAATAACACAGCGACAAGAATGTAAAACGACAACAGCAGTGTAGATCAGATCTGTATCTTGTATTAGCAGCTAGAGAAACAGCTTCAGCGCTGCTTCAATGCAGATTTGTCAGCAGTACCTTTCTCACATCTAGGCACACTGCAAGTCGTATCCTGGATGACAAACTTGTCACTTTCACATTAGTCACATTTTGGGAACAAAGACTATTCACTCCTCATCTCAAACTATAATCTGCTGAGATACAGAGGGGGAGAGACGAGTGAGCCGAGACAGACATTGGCAGGCATGAAGAAGGATCCATTCACTAAAACAAAGGCCAAAATGGATGACAGTGTGTCTGAATGAGATCAAACCAGTAATTACACAGAACCCTGTTCCAAGGAACACAGCGATTTTCAAGGCACTTTTCTAACCATGCTAATCATCGCAATGTCGCTGAGTGTGTTTGGTTTGGTGGAGAGTAAAAGCTGGCGTACACGCAGAACTTTCAAAAAGGAAAAAAATCGGAGTCGGGTCCTCAGAAGAGCAGTTCTTTGTTCATCAACGATACATTTTGTTCCTTTCTCTATCACACATAGAGCTGATCTCTACTGTATAATCACTTCGTGGATGTAAAACAGAGCTTTTTATGTGCATCTTGGAAAAAGGTCTTGTTGTAGCCATTTAAAATATTTAAAACACAATTCCTATTTGCTGCAGATTCATCAGTTATGTTTACATATGTTGACTTGTCATTGTAGCATCACATTATTTGGTCACACGTTACTGAGGGGTGGCTAGTCAGGCTGAACGGTGTCGGACAGGTGGAGACCGTGGTCGTAAAAAAGTTTTTGACCATCACTATTGTTTAAGGACTTTAAGTTACTCATTTCATTCATTTAATGGTTGGAATTTAATATTAATATGGAACCAAGTTTGTCAGTCTTCCTTCTGCATCTTCTCCTCTTCGTTTATGCTCACAAATATTTTCTATTATTCAACTGTCCCTGATCATTGGTTCACTTACAGTAAAGTAAACCCCTGCATACTTGAATAACAAGTGGAAAGGGGAAATTATTCGACAAACTACTAAACAAAAGTCAGATAAATTCAACCTGAGACTTCAGACTCATCCTGATCCCTGTATCTCCTTAAAGCTATAGTGCGTAACTTATCGCCCCCCTAGGATTTCTGCGTTATTACAACGATTCGTAAAACACAACAAATTACAACGTAAAACCTCGGGAGGGGATTTCCATGAATACTAACATGTGTGGTGGTGGCGACCCACGTCTCTCAGCTTCAAATTGGCAGGAGCTTGAGGAGACAAGGGGAGTGGACCTCTTTTATAAGCACCCTGCTGACAGGTGTGAGTGTGGGGTCTTATTGCCAGACCAGCCACTCATCCCTGGAGCTGTCAGAGAGGAAAATACTCTGCCCCAGGAGGCTGCACAGCTCTCCCTAGAGCACAACCTCTGTGTTTAATATTGCATGTCCAAAGCTTAACTCACCCACGACAGGTGCTTCACTTTAAAAAATCAAGTTTTTGTCAGTAGCACCCTGCTTCGAAACACTCATGCCAAGGAGCTGACATGAGCTAATACAGTCCACTGCAGCTTTCGCCCTGACATACAGAACTTTAAATGAATAATCCATGGATTATAATCAGCAACTTTCTGGTTGCACAAATGTGATAAACACAACTTTAGAATCAGCGAGCCACAATCCACAGGTTTCAGTATATTTCTATTTGCATGCTACAGGCTTGAAATGTTGAATGTTTGGCCTTCACTGTGTAGAGTGGTACATGTGTAGTTGAACAGGAGGCACTGCAGAGAAAGTTCCCCTGAGCTCAGCTTCAATCTGTACCGAATATGAGTGTCTGTACTGTAACATCATCACTAGTTTTAAAACCAATCTGTATTAAGGCGAGTGAGAAAACTTGAAGCCTCCCGTGTAGAAACAGTGAGACATCTCAATGAAAAGAGGGGACATCTTGTGTCAAGCTGTTGAACTTTTGAAATGAAAAATTAATATGGTTATGAATATTCAATATTCATAGATTCTGGGAGAAGCTTTAGATGTAATGTTGGAATTTTTAAACAAACTAGCAGTCACTAAATATTATCCTACACCAGAAGTCTTGATGTGATGTGATGTGATATTCTGGCACTGTAAACAGCACTGTCCTTCACAAGATTTTATACAGTATAGGAAAGATTAATACAGTATAGGAAAATATAATAATATAGTGTAGAGCCCTTACTACTGTACTTATAGCGCATATGGCCAGGGAAGAAAATTACCAGGAGTGTTTTCTTGGTTTTAAGATTATGACTTATTATACATAGTGTTCAAACATTGGCCTCGTGGTGAGTGAAAAGGAAAATTAGTTGAGAAAATCAGGAAATTAAAACCTATATCTAGTCTAACAACTGATCATCTTTACCATTCAAAATGACATTTTTCATTTTTTTTTTATCATTCTAGTTGAATATAAGCATTAATGTGTGTGAAATATAATACAAAACTGTATATTTTCAGTTCAGTTTCAGTATGTTTACACACTGTGTTCCCCACAGTGCAGGTAAAGAGCTCTCCTTCACCCCCTGAAGGATTACAATGACCCTCAGAGGCCAAAACACTATCAATCTTACTCATCTCCAGCGAGTGCTCATTATCTAGTTATCAATGAGAGGCCTGGTGAGGTTCTCCTTGCGTGACAAATGACCAGCTGAACTGGCTTTAGCATGCAGTCCAGCAGAAGGGCCAGATACCTCTGACAACGCACCTCTTTAAAACTCAAGAGGCTGTATTTGTGACCTCTCTAGACCTGTTGTCGTGATGCTTTTACAAATTGTAACTCTGACCCTCAGAAGAGGCAACAGTTATGCCTTTGGATTTTTCTGAACTATCCTATAGGAATATTTTATTGGTGGACTGTTTTGTCAAAACAGAAAAACATTTTTTAAAAATGAATGAAGCAAAAATATCTGCAGGACAGTTAGTCCTTTCCACAACTATTGGCTGAGAGTCATTACTAGGAGCGCCTTCACCGCTATGACCTAATTAAGCTACTTAACTGTCTGACCATCAATTTCATTATATGCGCCTCATTTTAAAATGCCTGGTTGCAAACCCATCAAAACCAAAAATGGGCCAAGGCTTAATTAAGATCTATTAAAATTCCTCTTACCACTCACAGTGTGTTCAGTCTGGGCTCTATATCCAAAGGGGGAGGGAAAGCAGACTATTTTAACCTTATTAAAGCAGCCAATAGGGACCTGCTCAACTTCCAGCCAAACAAATGGCCTTTACCGACCAGTCAATGTGCTTTAGTTTACACCATAAATTCAATCTGTTTTTATTTCTATGACATCCAGAGGGCTTACTGTGTCACCAATAGCTGTCATGTCCTCATCCTCGCTTCATCAGATCAGCTATTGGCTCTTATTATGTATGTTGCATAGTAACTGCATTAGTCTTGAAGAAAGCATTCACTGAGAAAGCATTTGGCTCACAGTAACTGAATATTTCCCTCATTGCCATAAAAATAAAACACTTGATTAAACTTTTACTGTGAGATAGTGACTTTAACTATTCCAAACCATAAAACTGGCACTGCTGTGTTGGTCCAGCACATCGTGTTGTGTAGGGCCGCTCATTTCTTACATCAAGGCAATGTAACTGAGAGCCTCCAAAAGCATCAGCCAATGGTAATTAAAGGATACTGGCACACTGAATTTCCCTGCATGTCTCATTATTCTCCTGGGTCAGCAGCTTTACCGTAATTACATCATCATTAGGCAATCTGTCTGAGACCGAAGCTGTGTCCAATATCACAGCCCGGTTCGCTCATCCAGTTTTTCCTATATAATGTTACCTATTCGATACTCACATTCAATATTTAGTTATAAATGATCATCACTGACAGTGTGTGTAGTGTCACACAAATGTGAGCTTTCTATCTGTGTTATGTGGAAATGCTAAAACACTTATTTAAGCCTTCATTTGACTGAAAGTTTGAACTTTCACATACATGGTATATTGGAAACACAGTCTACGTAGGGTGCCAGTTTCCATTCATATATTATTTTATTTTTTTGAAATTGCCGTATTCTACATTATGGACATTCCAGTATGAGAATTTATATTTAAAGAAACCTCGAGGAGTTTGCTTATAAAGAGTCTCATTAATGTGGATGAATCTACATTACCACTTGTTAATGGCTCCATTTTCGATAAATATATAATTTTGTCTTTATAGTTGTTTTGATTATTATTTAGTGGTCGACTCGCCCAGCATTTCCTAGTTTCGGGTTAGAGTTAGGGTTAGGGGTGGCGGGTCCTGGGAATAACGCCACCGGATCACTAGTTGGCATCATTTAAGATTGGAATTACGACGCGAACCTCCGACTTTCGTTCTTGATTAATGAAAACATTCTTGGCAAAATGTTTTCGCTTTGGTCCGTCTTGCACTGGTCCAAGAATTTCACCATGCGGGCAGAGGCTCATGGGAAATGTAGTGTGAAAACACTTTGCTTTCTGTAACACTCTTTAATTGTCAACCTCAAGGTGTACTGTACAGGTGTAGGGCGGCTGTGATGAATTGCCATAATGGACAACTATCAAAAAACAGTAGACTGTTTGGTTGTTATAACTACTGCAGGTACACAATGCACACTCACACACACACACACACACACACATTATGAACAACAGAGCAGAGAAGTTGTGACACAGAACCAGGTGAAGTAAAGATAACTTAAGATTACTGGAGTGGACAACAACCATCACTGAATATTAGTGTAAGAGAAAAACTAAAAAGGTCAAAAACAACTAAATCAAACAACCTACAATGTACAAACAGAAAAGTGATATTTACAACTACACAACAACATTGCACTGGTTGAGCTAACTGTCAAGAAAAATTAAAGCAAACTGGAAGCAACAGAAGGAAAGCTGTCTGTGTGAGTCAGTTCACCACTAATCATTAATTCTTTCAAGAGATGATTGTTTAAAAACAACTAAATGGTTTAGTAACGATATAGAACAAGTAATCTTCAGAGCTTGATCAATAAGGCAATAGATTTAATTAAAGATAAAATCCCAACAATACCCATCCTCACAGCTGATTAAAGGCTGAATGAGGGAGGATGAGTAAGTCTTGTTTAACCAATGTTATTTTGTGGCACGTGTCTGTATACTAGGAGACAGAGGGTTTAAATGCCTTTTTTTCCTTGTAATTGACAAACACGTGCTAAAAGCCAATAGTTTGTCTGCTGCTGCCTTTGCCTTTACACTGGGTAAGTGTTGAGAAAATGTTTAGGCCAGTGGACTGTGTCAGTGTGGTTTTTCAAACCTTGGTGAATGAAGGAACAACATTCATTTCTGTATAACAACCTTCCCCTGTGAGTAACTGTGCCATCAGACAGCAAATATGCTTTCATATCAGGACTGAAACAACAACAATAACATGTTGTTGCCACACGCCGCTTCCTTTTAATCACAGCATTTCACTAATGCACAGCATGGAGGCGTGGTCAGCTGCGGCCTGCTCTCTAATCAGAGGACGTAGATTCAGGCTCCTGAGTCAGCTCTGCTCCACTTAAGTCTCTAAACGAAACCAATGACAGTCTCTATCGTCACCATCATATCAGTCATCACAAAATAGAAAGCTCTGCTCTAGAGGTGCTCTATGACCTTGACCACTGACATTCCTGTCAAGAGAGGTAAGCTAACTCAGTTTCTCTATTGATTCAGTATCTTCCGCCTGTAGGTTCCACATTAAACCAACAAACTAAATACAATGCAACCGCCTTGATCAATAGGGTCACTACTGAAACCCGATGCTTTGTGAGAATGAAACTGATCTTTTCCCTAGAAACAGGACCTATATAAGCCTATTTAAATTCTGTTTATTGTCTCCTAAAAGGAGAAAATGTCCATGTATTCACAAGCATCAGTCAATGAATCCAATGATGATTAGCAGATGTTGCCACATGGCTGTTATACCCTAAATCAAGCCCATGTCACACTGATGCAGCGTGATCTTGAATATTTAATGGCATAAGCATCAATTGATTAAATACCCAGTAATTTAATTATGCTCAGACGTACTCTGAGGAAATCTAAAACTTTATCTCTAATTGGCTTTTACAGTTCACTGCAGTTAAATGGAGTCTGCTCCACAGTAAACACAAAGTGGAAAACCCTACACCTAAAGCTCACTAGAGCAACTTCCAAAGTAAATGTAAGTTGCTGATCAGTTCAAAAATCTACAAGTTCACAAATACTTCATTTGACCCAGGATGGGTCATTAGAGAACAGCAAGCTTCCAGAAGATATGCCCTACCCTCTGTGATTTCCATAGCTCCCTGTCTGCACTCGGTTGTCCTGTCACACAAAGCTAGTAAATACATAAAATTACCAGCTGTGTCAGGAGGGTGCTTATAACCACAAATGTGAGAAAACGAGGGAAAAGATATTAAAGGGTCACGACCCAGGATCCAAAATGCTGTTTGATATTCCTGAAGCACATTTTAAGCACTTGACTTGGCTGAGCCACCAGTCAGAGAGAGTTTACAGAGAGTAAGTAGTTGAATTTTCCATCACAACTGGAACCCTACAGGCGCTCTTCCTGTTTATGTTAAGCTGCCTCCGACTATGACTGTGTTGGGCACCATATGGCAGAGGGTTTACAGTTTGCCTCAGAAACATACATGCATATTAAGGTGGTGGAACGATGCCATAAACTAAAACAGAAACACAAAAACTGATTACTAAATTCAAACTGGTACTAACCTTTTTTCATTGACCCAAATGAGATATGATCATATAACGCTGTCTGAAGGAAGGCAGACTCTTTTCAGTGTGTTGTGGGAAAAACAGAGCAGTGTGAACACGGGCTAATGCGGTCACAAAACGACAGAGCCAAACGTGTGACGAACAAAATGTCACATATGCCCCGTGAAACTCTGAGGTCTAGTGAGGCTTTGTGTTGTAGCACAAAACTGTCACATGTAATGCCATGGATCATCCTCCACGGCTGCCCTTTGACTTGTGGCTACATACAAAACCACTTTCTCCTCTATTTCTGCTGCTTCCACGATAGGCTATTATTTTCTACTGGGGACACCTGCTTAACAAACATTTAAAATAATGCAAAGCTGAGTCTGTCTACTCATTCTTCATCTTTTACATTCCTGGGATAAATGATGTTGACAGGAGCATGTGGCTATGACACACAGCAGAGATATAACTTGACCTTTTCTAAATGCTATGGTATAACGCTATCTTATTCCCTTTTGAGTCAAGTCACAAGCTCACATCAAAATTTCTGGAGAATGAGTAAAATGCCTGAAAATCATGATGATTATTGGTACATAATGAATACTGAATTTATGTGGCCTGCTGTGCCATAAATGTGCACCATTATAGTCTAAAAACCACAACTTTGAGTGTTTGATGCTACAATATAAAGTTTTTTTTGGTTGTTTTGTTTTTTTACTATTTATTCAGGAACTCACGTGAGCATTGTACATAGGCTACATGCCACATTAAGAGGTTATAGGCCCACTATTTAATTTATCTTGATAAATCAGCCTGATAAATTTTGTGATTATAGGATACTAATGTCAAAACAGCCTCGATCACTATTCCCTGCACTGGCTGTTTTTTTCTTTCTGTCACCAACAGTGTTAACTCAGTGTCTAATCTTGGTCATATCCAGTAATCCCGCCCCTACCAGCTCTGTGTAATTACCATTCTTAATCCAGTGCACGGATTTAATGTAAAAGACTCCTCACTCAGTTAAATTAATGTGTAACCCAGGTCACACTGTGCAGGCGACTTGTAATGTAAAGTTTCACTTCATTCACCTTGCATTGCAGTCTGGTTAATGAAGCAATAATCTGATCATTTTTACAGGAATGCTACACGTTAATGGAAATGTTTACACACTTCTCCCTATGGTTGTTTTGAGCTGCTCGTCCTGCAGGACAGGACAGGACAGGACAGGACAGGACATCACCTGTTCGACTCGAGTCTCCTCGTTTTCCTCCACTTGCTCCATCGAGCTAATCACCAGTCATAGTGAAACATTGTGAACATCAGTTGTGAGACTTATTTTACCTTTCCACGAGACGTGCAGGCTCTCTAATATCGACTCATTGTTCCAGGAAGAGAGAAGATGAAGAAGAAAAAAAAACCTCCAGCTCCGTTAAAGTGGCTTCCTGTGGTTATTTACATCCCCCAAAAACTGAACAGCGACAGGAATCGACAGCATCAAGTTAAAGCAATGACCTGCGAAATGTAGGATGAGCACATCACCACAGCTGTACTCCCGTGTATCGTGTTGCCCTCTCTTTGTCTCATTAACGAGAGGAAGAGGGTGAAAAAATAACAAATTATAAACGAGTTTTCACCTTCTTGAGCACGCGGCGAGCGGTCGCGCGACAGCACGAGCGCTGAAACCACGAGGAATTTTTTTGGGGAAAAAGACGAAAATCTTCTCCCTTATTTTCCGACACTGGCGAAGCGAGCGACGGATGAAGGCATGACTGCTGCGCGCTCCCGACAGCTCAAGCTCGTTCGCGGGTCAGGCTCTCCGTGGCCGTGGGAGTGAACCGCAATAAGAAATAATTCATGGAAAAGAGGTCGGCATTTCGACAGAGCGAGAGCTGCTCCTGCATGTTGCACGTTTGCTCTGAGTAAAAGCAGCACCTCTAGGTCATCATGAACGAGAAGACTCGGGCTGCTTTCATCAAAGGGCTCATTTGAATTGGAGTTGATCAAAAATGGACTTCACTTGTTTGAGTCAGACAATTGCAGCTGCGAGTGTATAAAATGAAACTAATTTTTCCCATAGCAAACACTTTGGGGATGCTAACTGCATTAGGCCCACACATGAAGCATATCAATAGCATTAATTCACGTTGTTTTCCCCGTGTAGTTCATGTTGTTTTAAATGGGCCCCTTTCATTGGCATTATAGGAGTTGTTATGTAAGACTGGATGATTTCTGTAAGAACGGCTCTGCTCCCTAAGGGCTTAGATTGTGCCCAGTGAGAAAACTAATAGGCCAGACATGAGAGGAGAGACACAGAGGGGTCCCTGGTGCCTTTGTTTTCACCACTACTATAAGGATTATTTTTCATTTTCGTTTATTTGGTGGATGGTCAGATGAGTAGTGCACACTCTCACTGCTTCCCATTCATTAAAATGGATACACACAAAACCACCTGGGAGCTGCCAGTGCAGCAGCACACATAGCCAGGCTGTTCAGCGCTGAAGCACTTTAAAAAGAGAAGCTCCTCCAGATACTGAGGAAGGGAAGGAAATTACCCCTGAGCCTCACAGCTGATCCAGTCAATATCTCCAGCACCTTAAAGACACACTGCACCCTCAAGATTTACACTCTCGTTCCAAATTAGATGTACACTGCAGTCATACTAATGCATGCTATCAAAATAAATGCTGTACTTTTTCTTTCTTTCTTTCTTTGCCTTATTTGCCTGGTTTATTTACATGGCTATGTTTAAGGGAAGGATTTTTAGAAGCTGACAAAAAACAGTGAGAGCTGCTGCAGAAAAAAAGACAGATTTCCCAAAAGACTGTCGTTTCCTCCGAGGATACACGACTGCCAGAGGAGGAGGAATTCACCTCCTATGGTAGTGGTTGGAAAAGCAAAACTTGAACCTTTTTTTAGAATTACTCCTACACATTAGGGAACCAATGCAAAATTACCAAGATAAATATAGAACTTTATTATGTCCTGTTCCTATTATAATTCCTGCTTCTAAACCAGATATTGGGTGAGAAAACTGAATGAGAGACGTGTTAGATTTTGATGGCTCCTCTCCTGCATGTGTGAAGACAAAAGGGGAACAGTAATTTTTATTTTATTTTATTTTTTTACTTGTGTGTGTGGTTTAGATAAATGAAATGTAGTCTGCTCACTTATGTTGCTGACTTTATTAAAATTCTGTGCAACACTGCTCATTGCATCTCCTCAACCTTAAAACAGCATCCAGGGTTGTTGTTGTTTTTTTATATCTGAATTTTTAGCCGCCCCATCAGTTATGTCATGGTGATAACATGGTCCACTTCACAGCTGCAGCAACTCTCTCACTCACTCGCTGTGTTTAAAGCTTTCTCAGGTAAAATACACTCTCGATGCAACGTGTGTGTGTGACAGAGAGAGGGCAAAAGAGGGGTTGGTTGTGGAGGGGGAAATGTAAAAGTTTCTTTTCATGATCGCAAAAAAATGCGCTACATTTACAGATGGGCATCCATTGAGTCCCACATTCAAACCCTTTAAGATAAAGCCTGTGTATGTGTTGATTCACCACTGTATTGGTGAATATGATGGCGTTGTCTTCATTAGAAGAGCAGACTGACCATTTCTAGCTTCTCCTGTTTGATGCTAGGTGACCTGGAAGTAAAAACTAACAGAAGGCATTCCCGCCCACTGGCTCTTCTGGCACCAGGCTGCCCTCCTCTCTCACCGTCAGCTCTATGATCACACTTCACATCACACACACACACAAACACAAGCACAGGCACAGAGGCTCGTGAAAGCTTAACGCTGTTTTGAATGTCCTGCTGATGTCCTCTCAGGATGTTGCCACCCCTCTGTGTGGAGGAGTGTGTGTGCTAGAGGTAGCCTAATTTAGTAGTACTCCCAGTTAGGTCTCCTGTGGTTGTAAAAAAAAAAAAAAAAAAGAAAGAAAAAGGTTCCAGGCCAGACGAAGTACGGCCTGTCACCTACTCCTCTGCAAGGAAAGCCCTGCTGGCTCCAAGCCCAGAGAACAGAGGAGGGATGGATGCTGGACTCGTAGCATACTGTATGTCTGCTTTGTGAAGGTGCTCCAGGAAGAACAAAGAAAACAACTTGTATAAACAAAAAGGATACACCGAGTTGGTTAACATTTTCTATAAGACATTGATAATTTCGGGCATATTAAAGTCCTGCAAATGGGCCTGACAGTAATAGACCGTTGCCTCATGCATTTATTGATGGATTTGTATTCATGTGTGACCTTGAAGGATAATGTGCACACGGTTTAGGTTTCTGCGTCTCATTTCATGTGTGAAAATAGAGGCCCCTGCTGTCAGAGAGTGAGTGACGATGGAGTCGCTCCTGAGCCGGGGCGCACACAAAGAGGGTCACTCAGTAATGAAATCAGAGAGTTTTCTCCACACCACCTCGCTCTATCGTTTATCCTTCATTCAGAGTCCATAATGGTTTTTCTCCTGGACCAGAGGATCATTCATTTCCTAAGTAGGCTTGTCAGTGTCTTACACCAGAGCAGCGAGATAGCTGCCATCCCATAAACTGAGATGTAGAGACATGAAGTGGATGTGTGAGATCAGCTTTTTACCTCGGTTTCAGTATTGTGAGGTGGATTACCTGATAAAGGTCTGAGGAACAAACGTTTGTTTTCTAAATCAATTATCTATCATCAGTGTAGATAGTGTACGGGAGTATTTTCTTTTTTGTGTTGTGGGAAAAAGCAGCACAGCTTCCTCTGGTGCCAATGTCTGGTGCTTCAAAGTGATGCACTGTAACACACTGTGCACTGCATGATATTTCATAATAAATAATCTATTCATGTGACTTCAGTTTTGCATTTCACAATTTCTGCCGCTACCAAGAGGAGAAACATCTATTTCTGATAATGTCATATCTTCTATTTCAACTCTGTTCTTCCACACAAGTAACCATGGTTACCATATTGTGTCACTACGTGTAAAAGCCAGCTGCTGCTAGCTAAAATGGCAGAAGACAGTAATGAATACTGTTGTGAATGACAAGGAATGGCACCCATTTATGAATGTTTTAACAGCAGAAACAGTCTACTAGCTGTGCCGATGTGTTACATCAGCCAAATGCTCTTCAATAAAGGTTAAATTTCCCAGAAGCCTTATCTTGACATCTAAGATGGACCCTGTCTTCTCCTTCTCCCACCAGATGCCTCAACTTCACTGAGGATAAAAATAGATAAATCCCCCCAGTGCAGCTTGAGCCTAACTTTACGGGGGGAAATGAAAAGCGTACAGACTGCGCTGGAGGGGCTGAGGGGCAAAAAAACAAACAAACAACAACCTTCAAGATCCAATGACAAATCATTTTCTATCTGTGTGAGAAAAACTCTAAGAGGAGGAACACGGGCATTTTTCTGAGACTTGTGTGTCACTCTGTTCTTCACAGATCTCTCTGCTTGTAATCTTGTAATTTCTCTTTGAGTTTGATCTCTCATTCGTCTGTCGCACAGGGTTGGAGCCTAAATCCTGCTAGTGGTGAATCAGATTCAAGTCTGATTGTGTTTTCACTACACACATGACAAACCAGCCCTGCTGAATATTTAAACATGAGGAGTTTTTTTTTTAAAGCAGGTTATTAATCACAGCCATTGCAGTGCATGTCAATATGGATATTGATTTCACAGTGGCTGCTGCTGACCTCAATTCATTTCTCTGATCTCTCTGAAGAGAAAGACGAACATCTGGAGACTTTTTTTTGTTGTCATCCCTACAGTTTTGACGCCTATCGGGCTGTGAGGAGCCTGAACATCAAACAGAGGGAAAGGGCAGGCAGAAGAAAGAAGGAGACAGAGAAAAAGAGAGATGCAAGAAATGGGAGAGTGACATTACAGGAGAAGGGAGATGGATAAGGATATGACAGTAACCAGGAGAGGGAGAGGAGAGCGCAGTAAGGCAGAGCAAACGCTGGAGTGAGAGTGTGACAGACAGGGAGAGGAAGAGGAGAGCAGAGTGGAAGGAGGGGGAGGGTGGGGCGTGGGAGAGATGCAAGTTGAGTCAAAGCCCCTAAGCTTCCCTGATTTCACTGTGATAGACACAGTGCCGAAACGATAGATAGTGTGTGCCCTCGCTGCCAAGGCATGCCCAAGACAATGACATCATTATCATCAAACTATCAAGGACACGAGGCGAGAGCCCCAGACTCACACTTGGATCTTTTATTCATTATTATTCACTCACTTATTCATCATTTTCCTTCAACTCAGACTTTGCACTGACACGGTCATCAAGTCTTTATACTTAAAAATCTTCATAGAACAAAATAGTGCTCTCACTTCTACGTACAGTCAGACTCTCACTATTCACTGACAGTGATCGTTAGCAGCCTTCATACATCAATAGAAATCCCCAAAATAAAATGATGTTCTCTTACTTTTGCATACATACACAGCCATATGTGGACACTTTGGTGTGTAGCACAGAAAAAAAAATCACAAGTTTAGGTTTTTCAAGAGGCTACCATTACAGAACAGGAGCGAAGGATTTTGTTTCCTTTATACTGAGTGTTATGAGGGACTGCGTAGCCGTGGCGTCACTGCTGGCGCTCTCTCTCTGCAAGTCTCTTCGCTTTATTCTGGAGGTAACGCGCTTTTCCCTCTTCAAAACGTCTCTGCTCCTCCTCTCCTTCAACCTGAGAAACAAGCAGAGACAAAACATTTGTTTTCAGACACATTTGTCCCAAGCATATTGTGCACTGAAATGTTTCCATGGCTCTTATTATATTAACCGTGGCGTGGTTTACCCATCCATGCTGCTGTAATTGCCTTCATCTTCTTGGTGAAACACAGAATGAATGACAGAGACTTGGTGAGGCATTATATGCATGAAAAGTAAAGTGGAACAAAACCACACGAGGTGATTTGCAAGACATCTGCATGATGCATTTGATTTCCTTCAGCTGCATTACAACAACATATAAGAACATCATCAATGTAAATATTCAAAATGTATATCTGCAACATTGGGAGTGGGACGGACAGGATGGATTGCTGGTGGTTAGTCGGTCAACCTTTCCATAAATCCTGTTCCTAACCGATATTATCAGGACAATTACTCATCAGATTACATGACATTTGAGGTGAAAATGACAGTAAAGGTTCATTAGAGATTGTCCTTTTGGTGCTTTGATCTATGGCTATGCAACTCAAACTACTCTACAGATACGGTGGATACTCGAGGCCTCAGCTGAATGAATCCTCATGTTTTCAGCTGTACTATTGAAGTGCACCGTAGCATTATCATCTACGTCTACGTAAAACTGGGGTTTATAGGCACATTCCCATGGAGCACATAGTATACAACATATGTTTACAATAATGCCTTCTGAAATTGATAGCACCTACACAACCAGGAAATCTGGAAAGCCTCCAGATTTACAGCTGCTCTGAATCACTGTCATACTTGTTCCTATTATAAGCAGCACATCCAGACCTGTGAAGAACAAATGTTCTCTTTCTCCTTCACTGATATCAGTGCTGCTGCTGATTCGTGGGAAGATGCACTAGCCGCACAGTTTAATTAGACTGCCTGGCAACCACATGACTTAAACAATAATACCACCTCTAATGACAGTGACACTTTACTTTTGTAAGGCTGCCCACTTCCACATGCCCTCATCTGCACAGCACTGTTCTTAGGGAGAGGAGATAATATGTTGTATGAGCGCACGTACACACACATGTGTGTGTTAGTGGTTGTATATGTAAAATATACTGTAAATGTTGGAAGCTCTTAGTTCAGATGGAAGCTCTTTGCTGTGACACACCAGGTGGATGGCAGATTCAAGAGCACCTGCCACTCAGTAGCGCTCATGGTGCAAAGCTGACAGATGGCACCTTAACTTTATGGAGTGAACAGAGTGGAAGCAGATCTGATAAAAAAAAACACATACCAGAGAAAAGTCCATGGGGTCACAACTCAAATATAATGAGAATACTGAAATAGTGACGCTGAGCTGCACAACACAACACCAATGGGAATATCTTCTCTTTAGAGCAGGTTCACGAATTTACAGCTATAGTATTGGTGTGTTTGTTGTACGCTGGTTATATAACAGTCAACATACTGTTCAGTCAAATTTGCTTTTGCCATTCATCTGAAAGTAATAGATCATTCTAGTTCATTGACTTTCAAAGCAAAAAAATTAAAAAATTAAAGAACAGAGAGACACACAGAGCAAGTTTCACCACAGCTCTAGTATTGTCAATCATTTGCATAAACACAATTCAGAAAATCTTAATACCAAAAAAGTTGAAAATTTCTTCATTCCAAATGAATCAATAAACAGTGACAAAACAATTTATATATGAAGCTGAATAATAATAAGATGAGAAATTGAAGTTATTTCCTTGATTTGATGTCATTATCAGAAATCACAAACAGCAAACACTTTGTTTTGAAAGTAGTTAGTAGTAACCTGCATGTGACCATGTTGAAAGTCTGGTGAATACACAAACAAGGACGATGATTACAACATTTTCTGAGCAGGCTGACTTCCTCCTGTCATGATGAATGAGTGTGTAGTAATTAATGAGAAATATTAGACTATTAGTTAAAGCAGAAGTAAGCGATCCGGACGTTTTGGCTAATGCTGCGTTCCAGGCAGGCTTTTGAAACCGTAAGTTACAGCTTCAAGTCACGACTTTGTAGCGTTCCAGGCAACCCGTAACTCGTGTTTTTCCAACCTGTTGCCTGTGAAAATGCACTATAACGGCCACTCATAACTTCAGACCCGTGAACTCGTACCAGATTGAACTGGTACGACTTCACAGGTCGGAAAAACACAAGTTATGAGTTTCCTTGAACGCACCATGAGTTAGCAGCCCCCGCCCTCGTCATGGATCTATTGGTCCTCGTCCCTAAGTCACCACATTCACGCGCATCCCTTGGCTGCACACACAGCCCTTCATGCCGTTCTCTCTCCTCATTGGATAACGCTTGTATCCCACAAGGAAAGTTTTCTCCTCGGTTTACAGCAGAGCAGAGTGACTGAGAGACCAAACACTCTATGGAAGTGATTACTGACGGAAAATAGGACTATTTAGGACTTATATTAACAAAAACATTACGCTGACTTCTGCTTTAACGTGTCAAACTAGACAGTAAACAGCAGAATACCCACGGCGCTGGTCATTACAGTGTATATTATCACAATAAGCCTAGAAAATTCTTCATATTGTATGCAGCAAAGACATCCATCATTTCACACAAAACACTGCACTGACTTTAAATGATTTATTACAAGTCAAAAAAGGGAACGCAACCATGTACTGTAGTCCCAAGAAAATGAAACAGAAATGTTGGTGAGAAAGTAACGCTGAAATGATTATTGGCCTGTGGTGTTTCTCTGCAGTCACCGAAGACAAACAGCTATTTCAAACAAATGTGCCACTGGGTAACGTAAGGGGTCAACTAAATGTTCTAAAGATAGCTGTTGAAAAGAGTGAACAGTGTGTGTGTGTGTGTGTGTGTGTGTGTGTGTGTGTGTGTGTGTGTGTGTGTGTGTGTGTGTGTGTGTGTGTGTGTGTGTGTGTGTGTGTGTGTGTGTGTGTGTGTGTGTGTGTGTGTGTGTGTGTGTGTGTGTGTGTGTGTGTGTGTACACATGATGGTATGGGACAGCATACGGCCCAGTAGTAAAATGTGCTGACAGGGGGAAATTCAGGTGTCGACACACAGACATGAAACACTCATACAAATTTCCATACTGTCTTTATGACAGGGCCTCTCTGTCACTCAGGCCTTGAGGACTTGTCTATCTTTTGATTGTACTTTTAAATCACACTGAGCTACAGCTTGAGATGGTATCACGGTCTATTCCATTTAAACCTATTATTCCTAAAGAAAAATGACTATAAATAACAACATGAGACACTGTTAGAAGCAGAAGAGAGAGTTGATTCTGGCAGCAGAAAATCTGAGGCTGGCTGGTTGAGAATAAATGACGTATTGGGATAGGGGCTATATTTGCCCCATGCTGGGTTTCAGTCTGATCTCATCTAACCAAATAAACCTAAACAAACCACATGTTCCAGTTTTTTCTTATTCCAGGAAACTCCTTCAGATTGTCAGCATATAACTGAGTTATACGTTCTGCAAAGACAAATGCTACTCACCCGATTGAACTACGGTAATGTGATTCAACCTGGTTTCTGAAGAGAGGCGGAGGAGTGCAAAGTTCCATCACTTGAGTCAGAGCACATTATATTACTTTACAAGTGAGTAAGTTGTTCAGTCTGAGTTGTTCAGTCACTTTTTCACTTGAGTTTAACCTCCACAGTACTTTTTTTTTTTAATTACTGAAATATTCAGAAGTATCTTCTTTTTAAGCACATTATATTATTGTAATCTGTCTAGATTTTTACTGAGCCATCTCTTCTCTAGTAAACTCCCCTCTGGAACGGTAGCCAGGACAGTACGGCAGAAACAACTCGACTCTCTCTTTTTCTACTTTCTATTGTGTACACACACAGTATCAATGACAGTTTTTTCCTCTGATCAGCAGTGTGTGGTCTATTATGTTTTCAAAATAAAATAAAATCCATTCCTCTGTTTTAATTGTTAATATTGGTTAGGTTTATAATGATTACTTGTCTCTTTTACAGTGACAGTATGAGATGATTTGGGCCATCATGGCTGATATAGTATATGCTTAAGAATAAATACTGATGTCCCTACTCCTATATGTGTATATACTGTACTATATTATTTGTCCTGCTCTATGAGGACGTTACTGCTAGACTGCACATGTGCATGCATATGTTTATGCAAATGCGGATCACATTTGCATAAGTCAGTGAGACAATTCAATGCCAAGCTAAAATGTCCTTTCGGTGTCCCCATGTAATTGGTATCCCCACAGTGGCTCCAGTCTAATAACTATGATTACAGGATCATCAACTACTACTGCTGACTCTCTGATACACAACCTATCAACCTTGCAAAAAACACTATTGTTCTATGTGTCTTTATCTACTTTCCCATTGGCTACCACATTCCTGAAAATTCTGCACTCTCCTAAAAATTAGATTAAATAAAACACCAGATACCATGTTTGACTTGAGCATACAGTATACTGTACGATGATGGCAGTTTGCAAAGACTGGACCCTTTCCTGTCAAAGTGCACTTATTTGGAAATTATCTCATCTCATCATCTGGTATACATTATTACTATCATCATGTAGTATATTTTATTACTACTTTAAATTAATTTGTCATTGAAATAGGCAGGATAGAGCCACTTAACAGCTGGTGTGGGCTTCCCTGTTAGCCTTATGGTTAAGGTGCATGCCACCAAATCACAGTGACAATTGCCCAACTCCAGGGGCAGTCCCTGAATTAGGCACAAAATACATTTTGGGACAGGTTAGGAAAGAAAGGAACAACCCATTGTATTCTTCATCATCAAGGAAACTGAGGGAATATTTGAAAGAGTCTTCAAAATGGGACAGTAGTTGCATCACTATGATGTAACCGGTCTTTAAATACATGCAGTCTTTGAACTGAGGTACAGTAGGAGTATTTCTACAGCTGATAAATAAAGACAAAGATGAGAGCAATAGCAGTGATAATGATCTAAATGTTTGTGTAGGATTTCACTGTGATTTTAACAGTTAGTAAAACTATTTTGGTAGAGGGGTTCAAAAATGATCAAAATACAAAAGTGAAAATTTAAAGGGCCAACGAGGAGTTTCTATTCGGTTATAAAACAGTCTCACGTTAATGTGGATGAATCTACGCTACCCGCACTTGTTAATGGCTCCATTTTCGATCAATATATCGTTTTGTCTCTATCATTATTTTGTTATTATTAGTGGTGGCGGAAATGCTGGTCGAGCCGACCAGCACTTATTGCTTTCGGTTTCGCGGACGCAAATGAGAATAACGGCGATTCGGGCGGCGTTATGGTCGGAAAGACGGTAACTGAACCTCTTTGAACCTCTGACTTTAATCCTTGATGAATGAAAACATGAGTCCGTCTTGCGCCGGTGGAGGAATTCTACGGTGCGCGCGGAGGCAGCGTGAAAACACTTCGCTTCTCCAAAACTCCTCGTTGTCCCTTTAAATGAATAAAAATCTAAGCTAATAAGGTTATATAATGCAATTATATTAATGCAAGTATCAATCTGAATGTCTTAAACAGGACAAAGTCAAAGATTAGTGCTTTCACTAAGCGGGTCAGAGAGCCAAGCAAAAACAGCTGTTTCACCTGGTTTGTTGGTCATCCAATAAGTGAACAGTTGAATGGAGCACAACAAACCAAATGGTGTAAACTTGGAACAGGAACAAGGCTTGTAAAAGGGCCTCGTTCAGACAATGCCAGCAAAATGCCAGAAGGGTTCCTTTGTGTTGGCACAAACTGTTATTAGAGTAGGCACAGGGCATCAGTGGCTCTGCCAAAGGCCAGTGTCTCAAAAGTAGCACTACTCTGTAAACAGCCAACTCAAAAACACTACTAACAATAATAACAACAATAGTTTGTCTGCTGACTAACCTGCAGTACATGTTTGAGTGTGAGAGAGAGAATCACAGTGAGAGATACGTACACTCAGGGTGACATTTTAGACAATGCTGAAAGATGTTTTATTAATGGACATAAAATGGATCCTCTCAAATACTCTGCACCGGCTTCTCTCGAACGCTGAGAGGACCTCTGTCCACTCATCATTAATATTTTACACTGTCTGAATGAAATGGTAACAGGAGATATACGGCTACAATTTACAGCGTCACGTGATTCAGACTTAAGTAAACCACAAATAATAGAATTGTTTGTTTGTAGTTTACTTAACTCTGAATCACGTGAAGACTACTATGAATACTGTAAGTAAAAACGTTATATGTTGTTTGGTGTTTAATCATCGTCGGATGTGTGGCTACTGGTTCCTTTGTTTCCTGACAACATATTGTATTTTCAAATGAAAACCAGTAAACAAAAGCTCAGTATGCCAGGAGTGGATTTTTTTTTCACTCTGAGTCACTCTGAGCTTTGAACATCCGGCCAAAAATCAGGTAACTTTGAGCACAACAGAAACAAGACATCAACTGAGCTAAATCACCAAGCACAATCAGATTTCATGTTGACTTTCAGACATAAATGGACTATTGTAAACTCATTCGATGATGCATACATTGCTTTTGTAAATATGTGCAATTAGAAAAAGCAAAGAAGCAATCTCTATGTATCACTATATTCTTGTTTACATAAAGGCATCAAAATACATATTATGATGAAGTGCTGAGCTTCATGTAATAGATGACCTATGTATTGTTATGTCAAAGGGTGAAAAGTAAAGTGTCTGCTCCGGTTTAGTTTACCCTTCATCTGGAGTATGGAACAAACAGGTTTCTATGCATAATCATGAAGAAGATGTAATGAATAACTCTTTAAAATTTGTAATTAGCAAAATACAGCGGCAGTACAAACACTGGAGTACAAACATCGGTATGTTGCCCATGTCATGCCTTGGGTCACCCCGGCACGAGCCTATACCCGTTAACCCGTTGCTGATCGTCTTGAATGGGAGGCATCTAAAAATAAATGTGCATCACTTCATGAGGACTACAGGAGGTTGCCATGCCAACCGGGCTTGTTTTCATGTCAAGGGAGGCCAGCTGAGCCTCTGCCAGCGAGGAGGGAGCGAGATGGAAGAAAAGGAGAGATGGAGAGATGCAGAAAAGAGGGCAAAGGAGGGATGGAGAGAGAGAGACTGAGGGAGGCAGGGAAGATGAATAAAGACACAAGGAGTGAGAGATGAAGGGACAGATGGGATAAAAGATGGCAGGAAGGAGAGATATGATGAAACAATGAACAAGAATGGAGGGGAGTGAAGAGAAAGAACCAAACCTACTGTATGTTCACCAGGGATTAACGCACTGAATTCAGTGCACGCTCGCTTTCTGCTCTGTGCGTGTGCACAGTATCGAGCAACAACCTTTTCATTCACCATAACACACATCCACATGACTCTGCCCAGTGCAACCACAGTACGACATCATTCTCCCATCATCACTGTGAAATGAAGTGCTGACCTCGGTAAGACGCCCATCTTTCTAACCTTGAGGATACCACTATCCCTTCAACGTCAGAAATACAACGAAGACAGACGCACTACTGAAAAGGTGCTTCTATGCATTTTTGATTATATCTATGCTTTGCCCAGAGCATGCATATATTTCCTCAGTGCTTTTCAAGGGAAGTGCAGGAGAGACGCGATGCATTCCCCTGATATCCTCCTTTCTGCTCACGCTGTCCTCTTTCCCCACTTCAGCATTACCCACAGTATGCTAACATCAGTGACAGCTCATCTACAACCCTCCTCCTCCCAAACACCCTACCCCACCCTCCCCCACCCCCAGCTGAGCTAAAACAGGAAAAGCTAAAAATAGTAAAGGCAGCGGGCTGACTTGAGAGAAAGCGAGGATGAGAGAATGGGGGGAAAAGTACCTGCAGATAAAAATAGCAGAAGCTGCCCTTTCGATCAGGCTATTCATAGAACAAAGTGGGGCAAAAGCTGCCACAATTTCACAAGATATTCATTAGAGAGGGTTCAGCGTCTATTATTAACTTTTTCTCTCTGCAGTGTTTTTATGTTAGGATTCACTGGAAGAAAAATAAGACCTTCAGTGATCATGTGAATTAAGAGGAGGAAGGTGAGTCTGGCCCCTAAGAAATATTTTCAGAATAAGATGTGACCCTGCGTGTTCTCGCATTTAGAAAGCATTCACACTCTTTCTATTGTTTCACAAAATTTCCTTGATCATGTTCCTAATACATTCCAACTATGACTCTCAGAGACAGTATTGTGATGAGATACAGATCTGACAGATCCGGCAAAAGCTATTTAAAAAAATGTGCATTTAAATAAACTGAAATTAAATTAAATAATCTCAAACAATACATCTGAAAACCTGCGGACAAAGAAGAGTAAAAGAGGGTTGTTTTCTCTATAATAAGGTTTGACTATTTTATTATAAGGCTTGTTTGTTTTTTTAAAGGGATTTTTTAGTATGAGCAGATAAAGAGGATCTGAGGGACAGGGATGGGAGTTTTTGGCTCAGGGGGATGAGACACTGGGAAAGTCATGTATTTTTAGAAAGTCACCCAAGATAACATACCATGGTCTTTCAAGGAAATGTGCTTATTTTATTTTCTTGCCAGGAGTTAGATGAGATAAATATAAATACAACTTTCCTGGGTGTATGCCAGCAGCTGGACTACAAAGCTCTCTATTTTATTAGCATCTCCTTTGATAAACTTCTATGTGTTAATATTTTCATGCTAACACAGAGGAGCATCATTTTAATTGTAAGGTTTATTGGGAATATACAAAATTGCGGCACAGTTTTACAGAGCGTGTACTAAGATAGAAAAAGCTAATTAATGTCATTGTTGCGTTTCCATCCCTCACAGTCCCCTCTCCACTGTTAGGGGAAATCCAGGTGTTAATTGGATTGACGTGTTAAACCTTATTTCCTGCACGCGTCATGTCTCTACTCACAGAGGGATTGACATCTATGAATAGGTTGAGCATCATCAGTTTGGACGAACACTCCCTCATTTAGAGTCAATCTCATCCTATGTTTAAGAAGCAAGAAATAGTCATCCCTCTCTCGCTCATATAAATAAACACACATTTGTGCCCAGTGATCTGTTCAAGCACGTGCGCATCCACTGGCAAAGCGCTCTCTCGCAAACACAGTCCTACACATGCAGGAGGTCTGTTTGTCTTTCTTTGAAACACAAACAAAGCCTGTCTATATCACAATTGTCCAGCATTTTCTTCTCCCTCACACACGCATACACTAATCTCTTCCCACCCTTGTTTATCTGACATGCTACATCAGAGCCCTGGCGGCCCAGGCCACATTTAGATTCCCATTTAGATTTCCATTTATAGCGTTGATGATGAATTATTAACATCACCAAGAGATTTTTTTTTTCCGACACTCTTTTCATAAAATTGAGGTGAACCGAAAAAAAATTACAATGACTCTAATCATCCCCTGCAATTCTCTGCCCATGAAACAAAAGCCATGAGCAGCTTGTGTGAGATGGAAAACCAGGTAAATGAATTCATGGAGGGAGGCAGACAATGGGCGATCCGAACATGGGGCGTTTGTGAAATGGAAATGGGGAAGACACACAGTCACTTTATTAAAGGCCGGCCAGAACAGACACAAATTTGATGCACTTGTCTATCTGGCGGCAGCACCATCTGAAAACTGTGTTCCCACATCGACATGTCATGGTGTTAAAAACTGCAGCTGCACGTTTAAGCGTGCAAGAATCTTTATGGTAAGAGGGGCCATTGCAGCACTTGGTAGCATGACAACACACTTATTACAACCATTTTCCACGCTTCAATCTCAGCCACAGTGCCAAGCTTGGATTTCATCCCACAAATTTCTTACTACTCACTTGTGTTACTTGAAACCCAGCGGGATGTGGTGTTATGCTTCTTTTAAGCCCTTATGGTGAGTTAGACAGCACATACAGTATTTTTCTACAGACTTTGGTTCATTATTTTGACGATGGCAACAACAAAAACAAATCCAGGTTAAGCCAGAAAACAGCTTTGCTTTTTGATTCATGGCCCTCGCTTTTAATGCATTCCCCTGACCTACTCAGTACTCACTCTGCGCATGGTTAAAGTTTAATGATTAGCTCAGGTGCAAACTCTGTGAATAGTGTACAAGTGTGCACTTAAGAGAATGATGACCTCCTGTTGGTCTATCAAATTTCAGTGAGGGCTTCTGCTTATGGACCTTGCTGGACTGCAGAGCAAAACAAACACTTAGCATTTGATCAGTTGTTGAGTCACTAATATTTGGAATAACATTATTAATATTAAATGAAATTATTTGCAATCCACTAAATCCTTTATTTGGTGCTCTTGATGTGATTTTAATAGCTCATCACAGAGACAATCAGGGTGTGTTATTGGAGCCAGGGCATAATTTAAATGTGCTGAGTTAAACAGATGGCCTGTGCATACAGAGCAGTGTTTGCATATAAACAGTGTCTGGACCACTGTGTACTGAGGAGGCAGCTCAAACAGTGGGTATCTCTCTGCTGTCTGCAGGTAAACACACACACATTTCTCATCCAAACAAAAAGAGCTGAGTCAGCGAGACACTGCTGTCCAGGGATGTAGTGGAGATTTTAGCAATAAGCCCTCAGTGCTTAAGGATAACAGGCCCTAAAAGGCAAATACTGTACAGGACAGTGTCTCTAATGTGGACAGCTTTCCAAAACTCACAGGTGTCACTGACGTAAGTAATGTTACAACAACAACCAACATTGTGTGTGCGCATGTGTGTGTGTGACTGACATGTAGTCAGTATAGTAATGAATTACATTTAGTCAAATTAAAGCAGGTGTAATCACAATGAAAATATTATCATATAAAAATGTATCCTTAACAACCTCTAAATATCAATACAAGTATAAGAATAGTCTAGATCCTATATCTTCCCTGTGTAATCATTTTACTGAATGTTCATCTTATTGATTCTCTTACCATAAATAAAAAAAAAACATGATAAAGATCCATGTCCAGAAAAACAATACCATTACATTACTGGCTGTATCTGGATGTAAAATGCAAAATCAAATGTATTCCACATCACAGGATGAACTTCGTAGTTTAGACGGTACCAACCTTAAGAGGAGATATGGGGAGAGGTCTATTGTCCTTATCCAGGGAGATGAAGGTGAAGAAGGCGGAGACAGCGCGGTATTTCCCTGTGTCTGGATCCATCAGCGAGGACGCGTCCACCAACACTTCAATTTCCATTGACTTGTTACTGACAAACGTGGGCCGTCCCGTCACTGTCACCACACAGCCTTAGAGAGAGAGGAGGAATAAGATAACAAAAACATGTTGTAAATAAATTAAAGCAATATAGTGACTTCCAGTATTTATAAGTAAAAGTTAAGTTGTTAAAGAGGTGAATGTTTATTGCCACACATTCAGAGGACACATCATTCCCACTGCTGCAGAACATTTGCTTCGCTTCCCTTTCATTTCAACCTGAGATTCATCCAATCTACCTCAGGTTTGACTAATCAAAAATTATTCCTCCTCTCCTTTTGTCACTGCGGGGAGTAGTTGGAACAAAAACAGTCAACTAAAAGCACTGGGCATCGCTGATATGTTTCTTTATTCTCTTTCATGTCTCTGTACTGTATTATTACTGCTGTTGCCATAGAGACGACTAGAGAAGGTGTTATCCCTGCGGTCTGAGACAGATATCCAGTATATGAGTGAGATCTCAAAAGATACTCAGTTGTCTTAAATAATAGAACGTGTACATAGAAAGTGAAAAAGGCTTTTATCAGAATATGAGCCGCAAACAGCTCTGATGTTATGAAAAGGGTTTTTTTAAGTAGTTTTTTGTTTGATAGTTTAGTGATGAAGCCCTCATAACTCATGAAGGCATCTCTTCAGTTAAGTCATGACACTTGGAATTTGAAGACTACCCTCATCTGCAGCAATGGCCATTTAAAATGATATATCTTTACTTTGGTTTTCCTGTTTGGTGGTGTAACGACAACATTGGCTCTACTCTCTGTAAAGCAGAAACACTACTACAAGGATGATGAACACCCATAGGAGTAGAGCTTGTATAAAGGACCTCAGCATGCAGCATTTGACCATTCACTTCAACAGGGAAAATGTTTTGCTGCCCTTTTCTGCAATCTGCTCATTTCCATAATAGACTTTGACTTAAATAAGAAAAAGTACTGAAAACTGCACTAGTTAGAATTGGATGATTGTTATTCTCACTTCTCTATGAGGTGTTATGAAATCACATCATCATTATCAGGGACCTTACATAATATGTGTTTTGAGAAATGATATCATGGTGACAATGAAAATCCCACTGAGTGAAGAACTGTGAAAAGGTAATTAAGTGCAATGATGTATTAAAAGAAACAATATAAGGTGTGGCAACATAACTATCCATTTGTTTTCTAGACAGTGAGCAAATCTAGCACATTGACAGTTTGTTATCTGACTGGTTCAGGTGAACTCTCTCTGGTGCAGATGTATCAGGCTCAGTGAAGCATGCGCTGCTCAGTGACATTACACACAGAAAAAAAAAAACCTGAGCCCTGATGTGAGCCTTGATTAATGCAGAATGTCGATCTTGGACTTATGCAGTGCTGAAGGTCAGACAGTGTGGAAAAACTGGCAGGGGCTCATTTCTGAGGAACTGTTTGATTGGCAAGATCTTCTGTGAGGAGAGTCCATGCCGGGGCCTGACACCAAGACAGGACTACAGTAAGCCATAGATTCACTATTTTACAGTGTTTGCGACGAGTG
Organism: Decapterus maruadsi; assembly: GCA_030347415.2. Classification (NCBI taxonomy): domain Eukaryota; kingdom Metazoa; phylum Chordata; class Actinopteri; order Carangiformes; family Carangidae; genus Decapterus; species Decapterus maruadsi. Next base: position 15,760,141 of record CM064899.1, read on the forward strand.
TTTAGGTTGTTTTGATGGCCATTGGTATTGTGTTGTCTCTATTCACATGCCAATCCCAGCTGACAGGTTGCCAGTCTATCAGCACATTCACACCTACAGTACAGTGCAGTCCGGGCACATGAGAGTCGCCAATCAACCTTGAGTGCATTTCTTTGGACTATGGGAGCCAGAGAAACTACGCAGGCACAGGGAGGGAACATGCAAACTCCCCAGAAAGGCCCAATGTCAGTGAATCAAGCCCAGAGGTGACAGAGCTAATCACGGTACCACCATGTCACCCATAAGTTAATGTGCAGGTCAAATAACTTTCCACAATTTCTGCTGTCGGTAATCAAAGACAGTGTCACACTTTCAGACATTCGTTTTTACTATAGTGGTGAAAATCCGATGTGGATTTCACAGTGTGGTGTGAATACGTTCTTGAACGAGTAAAACATCTGCCTTCCAGATAGACGTGGCATAATATCACAGTACTAGTATAATACCATAGTTACCGTAATTGTATTGAATTATGTATTTTAATGATTTAAGTTAAAGTGTTGGCGTTAGATGCTGCCAAGACGCATTGGCTGAACAGCTGTGTTACTGACATTACATCTCTTATTTCCATCGTATTTACAGTGTGGATGCTCCACAAGTTGTGTAGACAAAAACCAAGTCATTGATGTATCACTCTGACTATTCACTGTCTTTACTTATTCCAGCATTCACAGAAATGTTAGGTTGGTAGTGGTACAAATCATGCTGGATCCACAAAATAAGATTTAAAATCAATTAACAACAGCATAATTGTGGATGTTCAGTATGCTTCACTGTTCCCTTTACTTCTCTCTCACTGTTAGTGTTCCTCTCCATCTCCTTTCATCTGCCATTCATCGTTTGAAGTTTTATGCCTTTCTTCTTTAGTCCTTGTACCTCTGAGCATTTCGCTGTAATGGATAAAGAAGCACTGACTGAACACTACCATGATAGATCAATGGTCGACACCTCCCTGACTTATATTCTCAGTTCATAATAATGCATTTTTGTTCAGTGGCACATGGTGACTCTGCAGTTTACAAGCCGTGCAACACCATGTAGCCGAAGCGCACAAACAGAAACTAATAAACAAGTGATTCACAAGCTGAGACATAAATGCAGCCATTTTCTAATGTGTCTCAAGCATTATTATAGAATTTGTTTCAATTTCAAAGTATGACCCGATATCTAAATGATGCACAGACCTGCACACAAAAAGAAATGTGTGGCTGCTAGGATACCCACAAACTGCAAACACAAGACACAATTTAGATTAAACATTTACTGGCTGCACATATACTTCTATCTAAAGAAAGCTGTTATAGTTGATATAGCAGATTTACTGATAGCTTCAAGGGTTGATGCAACAGAAAATTAGGCAGAAAATGATGTGTGAGATGAAATATGTCAGGAAGACAAATTACTAAATTAAATAATGAAATTAAAATAAAATGACAATGTGTTCATTCATCCATAATTGCTACATCAAATTCCAATTTAATAATTTAATCTAATAACAGTTTTCATAAACTGTTTGCAAACAAAATAACTTTCTGAATTGTTTTTTAATTGGGATTACTCCACTAATTAACCCCCCTCCTTAATTATTACTGTTCTCATGTAGCCACAGTGTGGTGTTTCACACAAAGCCTTTGATCAGAGAGAGCAATCAAACACTTTGCTCCACGCTCATTAGTTTGTTCTGTTCAGATATTTTTCTGCCAAATCAGTGAAACGTCAGATTTGTTCTGGTTTTGCACAAAAAGATGGTGCTCGCTCTTCCTGCATTTCACTGAATCAAGCTTTCGAAATTCTACATTGTTTCGCTGTGATCTGAAAGTAAGCTCTATCTGTTTCAGCTCAATACATCAATCCACAGGATCCCCCTGTGGCTTTGTCACACAGCACGACAGAGAAAATGTGATTGTGGTGGATCATTAAGATTGGGGATTTTTATTGATCCTCTGACCTCACTCAGTTTTTTATACTGTGGAGTCTCATTGTAGCTGTGAAGACATTTTTAAATTGCTTTATACATTATTGAATTTTAAAGCCTTAGACCCTGTTCTTTCTATACAGCCAGGTTGTGTCAGTCTCTGATGATATTTGCCAACACTGAAAACCTGCCCTGCCTCTACCTCTGCTGTGAATCTTCAGCTGCTGAACTGCACATGACTAACATAAAATCTGCAATTAGTTAAGTGAACTGTTCAGGCTCAACACAGTAGGACCTCCAAAAACTCATAAACAAGTCATGTGAACATCCTCCACATGAGCCATGTGCAGACACAGAGCTAAGTCTGTGCAATGTCCAGGGTTCTTATCTTCTCATCTCGTCTCATTTGTCTGCTGGTGTGTGGTCCTCCAGCTTCACGCAGAATTGAAATGGAATATGCATTAGTTAAATGTTCCTCTACCATTCATCCATTTTTGTCTAAGTACCTATGAGCACTTAGTGGAAACATCCACCCTCTAACATTTTCTCACCTTTTGCAGTATTGAATTGCAGTATCGGTCCATCAGCCTCAACAGCATTCAATATTTATTAAGTTAAGCAGACAGTGTGTTACTGGATGGAATTGAAAATGAAAAAATCACTGCTGAAATGCAAACCATTCAATAGCTTTGGCCCAGCATAAGCTGCTAACCTGCGTGTACAACAGGAGACGATCAGACCAAGTAGATCCTCTGGAAGAAAGAATATTTCTACTGGTCCAAGAATGAGAACAAAGATTGGTGAGTGTTCATTAAAGCAGATATCAGCGATCCGGTCGTTTTGGCTAATGCTGCGTTCAAGGCAGGCTTTTGAAACCGTAAGTTACAGCTTCAAGTCACGACTACGACTTTGTAGCGTTCCAGGTAACCTAGGTAACCCGTAACTCGTGTTTTTACCGTCCTGTTGCCTGTGAAAGTCACTATAACGGCCACTTGTAACTTCAGACCCGTGAACTCGTACCAGATTGAATTGGTATGACTTCACAGGAAGGAAAAACACAAGTTACGAGTTTCCTTGAACACACCATGAGTTAGCAGCCCCCGCCCTCGTCATGCATCTATTGGTCCTCGTCCCTACGTCACCACATTCACGCACACCCCTTGGCTGCACACACAGCCCTTCATACCTGTCATGGCCTCTGAGTGCAAAACTGCTTAATGCTATACTGCCCCCTGTGGAACAAAGAGTAAATGCAGTCTCCTCTTTAATTAAGTTTTACTTTCGGTTTTGAGAGCAGAGCACATGGCTGGTGCTGGAGACCATTTTCTCTGTCTGTGAGCTGTGAGAGGACTTTACTTTGGTTTTGAAGCTACAGAAGACCATATCTGTAAGTTTTTGTGTTTCATAAGTTCATAAATGAAGACTGCGTGTTACAATCATTTCCATTATCACTTTAACATTGTAACATTGTAATAATTTAGCCATGTAGCTCGCATGTTGTTTTGATTCAGTGGAGGTCTCCTCCTTTTGTGCATATCAATATTGTGTGTACTTACCTTGTTTATTATGGTCATTTTCATGCTTGTGTAACATAATTTACAATATTTGTATTTTTGGATTGTATTACAGTTTCACAATTTGTGACATCTTCAGTAAAGATCAGTGACAACGCCACAGTCCGGTCTATGAGTCTTTTTCTGAGGATTCTCAATTGTTTGGGCTAGCTGGATAACCACTTTGGTACAAGAGGGAGGCCAGTATAATACCGTTCTCTCTCCTCATTGGTCAACACTTATATCCCAGAAGGAAAGTTTTCTCCTTGGTTTACAGCAGAGCAGAGTGAAGGAGAGACTCGTGTTTCGACTGAAACACTCCATGTAAGTGATTGCTGATGGAAAATAGGACTATTTAGGACTTATATTAACAAAAACATTCCGCTGATATCTGCTTTAAAGCAGGTACCACATCTATGGAACAAATTATCTGAAGATCAAAGGTGTGACCCAATTCAACATGCCTTCATGGTGAGCAGTTTTCTTTTAAATTGTCTCTTGTTTTGATTGTACATCACTTTGACAATGTGTAACAATTGCTAGATCTGTACTAACCTTAACCCTCAAATTATATATAATCTGCATTTAGCTGGCAGGAGAGAGTAAACTAGAAACAATACAAACCATGAAATGACAAAAATGCAGAGATGCAGCCTACAATGCCAGTAGCTGTTTTTGTCTTGCTTTGTGTTTTGATCCGTAACCATTTCCTACGCACACCTCTTGAGCTTTTTTGTCTGGCCACCTTAAGCAAAATGGGAAAATCTACTGGTGACATAACACTTAAGCCACTGTGGAAGCCAGGGGAAATCACATCACCACCTCCTAAACTCGGGGGACAGACGGAGGCAGCAACTGGAGCGACCAGGAGTGGACATGGATCTCAACTGGTCCGTGCAGCTCAGCTTTCTTTCCTGAAGCTCACAGAAAAGTGTATTTTAAACGCCCCCCAAAAAACTCTTGCTCCCTTTATTTACTCTTACCTGAAAAACATTTAAAGGCTTCGAAAGTTATCTACCAACTGTATTTGAAAACATATGTACTATATGTGCAGTGAAACTGGGCCAGCACTCATTCAGAAAACTTAATAATTCAACAATGGGGAGAAATGTAGCTGATCCATTGTTAACATCATATCCTGGACTAATCATAACATCTGGATGTTAGCCCTGGTTGTCTGGATCACATCAGGTCCAGCAAGAAAAAAAAAAACTTTAACCCATAAGTATAACACTGCTCCACTGACTTTGAATTTAGTCACTTCTGAAATATTTAGATTCAATAACAATCCTTCCTAAAAGCACTTTGCATCAGCTGTGTCCAAACTGTGCTGTCAATAAAACCTTCAAAAGTGGCATAAATAGTGTCACCATTATAAGTGGACACCTTTGACCCTCTTAAATGCTAAAAGCTACATGGACATCAGTATTTGTCAAAACACTTGAATGGACTTTGAAATACGAGGCCTGTGGAAAAGGAAGGATAAACGGTGTTCTTCCCGTTCTCAGTGTCTCTGAGGGAGCCCCCCCGGGACAGAGCCTGGTAATGGAAAATAGTTCAATCATAACATCTTTCCAGATGTAGCAGCTGAACTGCAAAACACAACTGGTCTTGATTAGTGGCTATGTGACTGGTGTTACCGCTGCTTAGCCCAATTTAAAAACATAACTGTCCGAGTCTCAAATTTATAGACTGCTGAGTTTTTCCACATTATCGTGCAATTGGGTTCGCAGAGAGTGCCGTTCAATGGGTAAAAAGGAGCTTAAATGGAAAGTGGCGATACGTGTAGCATGCCGTACTAATACATGTTCGAACTTGTGATTATTTTTATTTTTCAGACACTTCAAACTCTGAGCAGATTTTCTATGAACATCCTCACCTTTCTTGATCTTACGGTGGAAGTTGATAGCATCCACAGAGGCAGTGACGACGTTGGTGGCGCAGTGCCGAGCCGCCACGATGCCGGCGACCTCATCCATCAGCTTCATGGTCACACCTGTGTCAGAAACACAGTTTGAAATCATTGAAATACACAGCATAGCCAGGCAGGAGGATAAATAGATGTTTTTTTTTTTACCCTGTGTTTGAAAAATCTTTTAATTTTCTGAGTGGTCTTTGGGGTTAATCTCCTCATTAAGTTGGAGGGACCCTCTGTGATGTTTGACACGCCATTTCACAGAGATATGATCGTTTGAAGTAACGGCTAATGGGTTTCCTGATTCAATTCACCATCCACTGTGAGGAACGCGGTTTATGTCTAATGCATATGGATGTTGAGTGAATTCTTGTCACTGCAGACCGCCTCATTTCATCAGTATTAAAGTCTTAAGCCTGTTACTCTCCAAGGTGATTTAAAAAGCTGATGTCTTCAAGTGACCTGTGTAATCTGGATATCCAACCTCACTGCAAAGAGTCCCATTTGAAAAAATGTTCTGTTAGACCAGATACCGGTGAAGGCGGAGGGACGTGAACCTAAATTATGAAACTTAACGCACGTATCTGTAGAAATGGGAGTGAAGAATGTCACACTGTTGTGGTTTTTTGTTTTCAAAATCCATTACACATTTTGAGCTATTTCTGAAAGGCAGGTTCTTATTAGGTGTATACCGCCACCTACTGTACCGGAGTATGTAGACGATAAATGCTGCCTTCCATTTCCACTATACTTTCACTCACACACACATACATTCTCCTTTCACATACATATATTCTCACTCTCACATGCATGCATTTTCGTTTTACATACATATATTACTTCTAGTATGAAAATGTATAAATATGAGAATGAAAATATATGTATGTGTAAGGGGAATGTATGTGTGTGTGAGAGTGAAAGAATGAATTATGGCTTGTGCGGCCCCTCATAGGTTCTAGAGAGGAGTTGGCATAAATAGGCCACCGGCTGCAACAGGCAGCAGAGACAGTGTCTGTATATGTTTTCAGTGAGACCAATTTTTCAGTGAGCTTGTTCTCACTATTCTTGCTTGTGTTTAATGATGCACACAGTGAAGTTAGACACTGGTCTACTAGAGGACCGCTCAAAGCATGCTACACCGGCACCATGATGGAAAACCAATATTTGGACAGTAGCTTTGCTGACGTTGGAAGCCCAATAGAAATACAAAAATAAATTTGGTTGTGCTTATCTGACTTATCTGACTTTAAGTCATTCACTGAAATGAAGCAATAACTTTTTTTTTTTGCAAAAAATAAGCTAATATTTTCTGAAATAAGATAACCAATAGACTAATGGTTGCTCACACTTCACTAAACCAACTCCAGCCCCCCAAGGACCCTACACTGAAAAGTAGCATCTGGGTATGGATAGATGGATGGATGGATGGATGAAAACTCACCACTGTGAGTGAAAGGAATCCGGTTCTCTGACCAAACATTAGTAACAGCAACTTTCCAGGCCGATGATGCCAAGTGTAATAGTGTTTATCGAGTATTTGATGCTAAAAGCAGTCCATTATCAAAATCTTACAGAAGCCTAACTAAAACTAAAGGCTTGCAAATCACTGAAAGTGCAAGAAAACAGAAATCAAAGTTGCAGAATACATAAGGACTGAGAGCCATTAGGCCCCTAATGGAGCAGCACTCACTGAAGTATTCACGGGTCCACACCTGCATTTGTCAGACTGTGACACACATATGGGCTTTGGCAGCTTTTGTCATGTGTGAGGGAAACAGTTGTTTGTGGGTTTCTCACAGAAAGTGGGACATCTTGTGTTGAGTGGGTGGGCTGTAGATGTGAGAACCGAGAACGAGTGGTGGCATCTGTTTCACATCACAGAGAAAGTGTGTATGCATGTGCGATGTGTGCGCTTCTGCTTGTGAATGCATGCTTATTTAAGGATATATCCAGACCCTTGACTAGACACTCCAGTGGCCCCAGTCATTCCCAGCAAACTGCTTTTTGTATCTCTTATAGAACAGAAAATCCATAAGTCTGCCTGCCGATGGCTGCTTTGGCTCAAAAAGGCTCCTACCATCATCTCTATTTATGACAGCCAAATGTGTGGGAGTAAACAAAATGTGCTGCTTGCTCCCAATTGCAGCTTTCCTTGTAAAAGCAGACCCACTGAACATGCTATTATGTTGACATCTTCTTATCTGTCAAGGTCATGGCATCACTTTCATTTTATTGTGCTGCTAATATTGACTGAAGGATGACAGAAAGTAGATTATTATGTAGGCAAGCTACACCTCGGGGAGAACCGTTACCATATTCAACTACATATTTCAAAAGTAGAAGTAGACTAATGCTCGAGGAAGTGAAACGCTTTTCTCTAAATCAAAATGCTACCAAAAACTGTAGTTTGAAGACGTTGGGAGTTGATTCTGTCATTATCAACCACTGAATGCTGAATTGCCTACTCCTCAAAAACGGATGAGCTGATCCAAAAACACTGAATGAAGCAACTGCCATCCTGCCATTATAGGGATGTTGACCACTTTTGGCAAACAACCATAACAGTGACGCATATTACCTTGATTAAAATGACAGATTTCTCTTTTTTTATATTGCTGCCAGACACAGAGACACAATAGATCAAATACATCCATTGGAAAAGCTCTCGGGTTGAGGGTGGTGACGTGACCACAGCTCCAAGAGGTGACGACAACATGTCAGGCTTTGGGTTCAAGTGAGCAAGGAAACAACTCACTCTCTTCTTCCACAAGCTTGTTATTAGTCATTTTCAAAAGCCATCTTGTTTTTTTCTTTTCTCTCCATCTCCACTTTGTTGTGAAAATTGATGGGATCGCACTGAAGACTGGAAATTTCCCCTGGGCAATAAGGCACTGCAGGCCACTGCTATTCAAAGTCTGGAGTGGTCATGTCTGAGCATGTAACACTTAATGGAGATCATGACCTGAAGAGATGATGGAATTGAAGACTGTATTAGACTAAACCGTATCTTTACATCTCTGTTAAAACCTACTGTACTAGTAAACAGAGCAACAGGAAAATGAATATTACACTTACAACCATCTACCTGGTGACCAGAAACATTCTGCACTATACTGTACACTAAATCTGAATGATAATGTTGCACTGAATCGAAGAGATCTGTAAGCAACTCTTCTCTACAAATTCGCCTTCAAAAGTGGTAATGTTGTGTTTAGATATATTAGACTTTGCAAGTTTCCAGGGTATGGACCAAAATATAAGATCACTGCTCCAGTCTATAGTGGGATGATTTATGAAAACCGTAGTGTTATTAACTAATTATCCATATCTTTACTAAAGCCCAAAGATCAATGTTAACTGAGGCATTTCAAGCTAAAGGCTTGTTCCTGGTCTTCCTCTTATGGGGCTCATATGATCCACTATCTTCCCAGCTGTCAAAGTTTGCTCTGACAAAAACCTTGGGGAACATAACTCTGGGGGAGCCAACAGACCGTGAACATTATGTTTCTCTTGCTCATCAGCAGGGTTTGCTGGAATATGTATATTGGTGTTTCACATTTTCAGGGGAATATTCCTAACATAACCCTAATGCTAATTAAAGAAAGCTCTTGTCAAAACATCAGCTTATGTATAATCAGCGACATTAGTTCGCAACTGAACCTTGTCGAGGAAGGTTGAGGTTCCCGTCCTCAGCCTTCAGTAGAAATTTGTTTTTTGCTATTTTATGATATTATAACCAGAAAATGTGTTTTTGCTAAATGTGGTTAATGATAAACACAAGCTAAGATAGTATGTGATTTGCAATTGTAACGGTGAGATCAGGATGAGAAAATGATTTTCTCAGCTGTTGTGAGGTTTGTGGTGGAACTGATGAAATAATTGATGTGATCTATTAAAGAGGGAAATAGGACTATCAAGGCAAAGGTTGAGGTATGAGCAACCTGTGGGACAGGTTGAGGCAGGCCAAGAAGAGGGTGGCAAATATTTGAGATGGGGTTGTACACATCGACCAAATAAGGCAAATACCAGTGCAGAATAATGGAGAAATTGACCTGGATCACATTTCAAGTTTTTTAAAATGTTAAAGTTAATTCTAATGTTTCTCAACAAATGTTATTTTTAAGGTCCTTAATAGTGTTATTTCTATACAGAATTGGCCTACTAAAATTTGAAAATGCATTCAAAAAGATAATCAGCCTGCAATTTATTATTTTGATCCTTTTCACAGAAACATTTATATTTTTATCTTTCTCTCATAGCAGTTCTGCAACACAGCAGCTATGGCAACAGCAGTCATCAGCTGATAAACTCTGATGACGTTAATCCTTGAAAAAAAAAAGTGACCTTATTTATTTATTTTTTTTAGATTTATCTCATTGATCTTCCATTTGTGAATATTGTGAATTTTTTTTGCTGTTTCTCTGTAATGGTATGAGTGCTGTTATCAGAATGAAATGGTCTTTCAGAGGTCATGCCGGGTAAATAAATGAATCATAAGTGACACAGAGAGGGCCCTGCTCAGCATGCTATGGGATGAAATAAATGCTTATGCTTGTGTGGCTATGCTGGAACAGTCAAGAATATAATTTAATGGCGTGAACTCTGTGACTTTGTCAAAAAGAAACTCAATAAAATGTACTGGGGACTTTGAATTTCCAAGGGCTTCTGAGTTACAGAACAATGGAGTGGGCTCTCATGGTCCTGTTCCCCAGCTCCTGAGTGTTGGCAGCTCCCCAAACGCCTGCAGAAAATGAGGATGGTGAGTATTGAGGGGGGGGCGGCTAGTGGGGGGATAATTGTGCTCATGTTTTTCACTTCACCAGACTCCCAGAGAGATGCCAAATGTCATAAGGGTATAAAAGTACTATTGTTTCACCAGTAGTTCTGATGCTATGACAGTAACTGATGAAGATCTGCGGTATCTGAACTGCTGAGATTTTGCTTGCTTGTTTTCACCAAGCTCCAGGAAAGTGACTGTAGATATAAGTGCAGTGCACACTTTGTTGGACAGGCATATTCATATTAAATTGAGTGGTTATGAAAAAATTAGGGACACAATGCACAAGTGATGCATTATGGTCTCCTACTGTATAACTGAGACCTTGACAGGACCTTCTCAACTGCAAGGGTAATGCACCTTCCCCACCTATTTCTACTTGATGTAGCCCTATACACAATGTTTTAATTGTAATGGTGGGTTACTACTGTGTGGTTCTGTTTCGAGGCCATCGCTCACCCTGTTTCAGGCAGCAGGCAGCCAACAGTTTATTTGGTGCGCTGGAGAAACCTGTGACTAAAAAGCCAAGACACATCGAGTGGAAGACTGCCTCGTCCTTGAGTAGCGAAGATGCTTGTCTTTATTAATCACCACCATCAGTGGATCTGTTAATGCAACGCCTGCAAAATCAACCCTCTCCTTGTACAGTTCATGTAAAAGGTTGAAGTGAGGCTCAATGTGAGACTACAAATGAGGACAAGCGAGGCCAAGACAGCCCTGGGCCTGGCGTTACACATTCACAGGGGTGACATGGCACACTATGACTCTCCCTTTGCCGTAGGGTGGGAACACGAAAGGCAGCGTGTGGAGCTGAGGGGGGGTGCGGAGGGGTTGGGGTGCAGCAGGGTGGGGATAGAGAGGGAGGTTTTTTTTGGGGGGGTTGGATGGAGATGGTGTACGCGAAGAGGAAAAGACAGCTCACTGCAAATGGGGGGAAAAGAGGGCAATTAGCAACCAAGACCCCAGTGCAGCCCAGTTTGCCATTGGGCAGAATACCTCTGTGATTAGATTCCTTGTGATGATTTTCCGAAATCTCCAAGCATAACGCCATCCAACGGCAACAAGGATGAAGGGAGCCTCTCTGTTGCCTGTTGTTGCCTACAGTATCTACTAACTTCAAGCCCGTTGGATGAGAAACAACTCACAGCAGAGGAGAGCGTCGCATCAAGAGATCAAAGCATCTGTGACCCGCGCCTTTCTCACAATTTCTCTCATCGCATCCAACACTTTTTCTTTCTCTGCTTTCCTCCCCGTCTGCCCGCCTGCCTACCTCTATCCACCACTGACAATACCCCATCTCCCTCTGTCCCTCTCACCCCCTCCCCAATGAGTGCTTTAATCATGGACAGTATCAAACGGCTCAAACTGCCTCCTAATGAGCTGTTACTATAGAAACAGCTCCTGTTAACGTTACTGCCGTGCAGCAACCCACCCACATCCGCTTATGAATTCCCATAAGCTGCAAACGTTTTGTATATTTTACCATTCCAGCTGTGCTGAGCTTTACTAAACTCCACTAACACAACTTAACAGATTTTAATTTGTAAGCAAGAACTGGAAAATCACTGAGATAGAATTCCTGTGAGTCAGATATATAATAGGGTTTTCAGATAAAACACACCTCTGGCTGTGATGGTAAAGGTCACCAGTCCTGCAGGTTGGTTTTCTAGATGAACAATCTGGCCTTCAGCTTCTGATTAACAGTTCATTTCTGCTCTGCTCTTTTTTTTTTTTTTGCTGAAACATCCTCTCCATCAACGTGTGATACAACCAGCATGAGGAAACTTTTTAAACAATGTCCTTGTCTCTACTGTAGCATGGAAAAGAAAAGACGCACATACACAAACGAGATCTTCACACCTCCTGGAGATTTCTCCCATTCACAAAAAACAAATATTGAAATGAAATACAAAAGACAAGCAGGAGAAGTATGAGGTCTCAAAGTGTGTTGATACAGCATTAAATGACAGGAGAAGCACAGTCACAGGTTGGATAATGGCTTCGACTACAGTATAACTCACAAGTCGGATGATGCCATGATGAAAGCAAGGCCATCCTCATTTCTATTTAAAAATATTTTTTTATTCTATTCATATTTTCATCTCTCTATTTTTACATCTTCGGTTTGATTTTCTCTCGTTATAGTGTTCTCTTTCTTTTAATATATAATATAAAAATAAAAAAACTACATTAAGCTGTGGCAACTTAAAAGTTTTTACTCCACAGGGAACACCCTCTTTACTCCTAAAGCTTAACAGGCTCCTCAGCCCTGTGACCAGTGGAGGTATCTATCTGCTGTTGGTGTAGTGCAGGTGCATCATTTGTCATGGCATGGTCCACACTGATAGACAACTGAGCCTATTGGAATCACTTAACGTATGTGTCCATTTCATTTCTCCTCCTTTTACACGCACACAGAAAGAGAGAGAGGGTTGGCCTTATTATGGTGGTCTATGGGCTTATGTGGTGTTGAATCAATTTGATGCAGGGAGTTATAGTTGGTCCCTTTTCTCCCTGTATTGATTATATGTCAGCATCTAGCACAAGTAAACAAACTCTGGCCGGTTAATGGCTGGTTTGAACACGGCAAGGCTCTGCTCTGTTTTTGGTTCAGTTCATTAAAGATCCTTTCACACAGTAATAACCATATTCAAGTTCCCTCAGCTGATTTTAGCTATATATTTGTTCACTTTGTAACTTACAATGATCTATTTAAGATGACAGTTTCCCTTTGGGATTAATAAAGTCATCTGTATTTCAGTCTGCCAGGAGAAACCAGTGTCTCTGGCAGCAGCTTCATTTTCACTGGGATGTCCTGATCTTTAAACACTCCTCTCTCTCCCTCTCTTTCCCCTCACACACACATATACACAAACGTTCAATCACACAAGCTCCAGTAGACATATCCCTGTCTCCCTGATTTCCTCTGTCTCAGGCAGTGACATGTTTATATACTCACTGAGCACATATCTGAGCAGAGGACAGACAATATATAGAGCCACAGTGATGGATGTGTTCCTGTGCTCAAGCAAGCAGGCTCAACTGAGACACACACACACACACACACACACACACACACACACATATATTATATTCAAGTAAAATAATATGTACAAACACTATGGGAATGCACAGACACACACACACACAATTACTGGCTAATTAAAAAAAGGATCAAATACACCGCATCAATCATCAAATTTAGTGGACCAGCTAACAAAATCAGTAACAACACCTAACAACATTTGTGTCGTTTTAGCCTGATGTCTGATTTGATTTTTTTTTTTTTCTTTTTTCTCGGGCTGTGGTGCCACCTGTGGCAATCAGCTGCTGTTTCCATAGAAACAGGTAGTACACTTCCCTAGAAATGAAGGCGGGAGGGGAGTGAGCAGGGAGAGAGGAAGAAAAAGCATGAAATATTGAGGAGAGGGGCTGACGGAAAAGAGGCAGCGGCAGGAAAAAGGAAAGCAAGAAAGAAAAGGAAGGATATGAATGGGCTTGGTGCAGGGTGCCAGTCAACTTATCTCATCCTCTTGCATGTACTGTACAGCATTTCCACGCCTGTTGAAGGCTTTCATTATGTACCCAGATGTTGACCACTTGAGGAGCAACTGTACAGTCGCGGGCCTCGACCTCACAACATCTGGTTTTGTAAATGTTTTGGGTATTTGTCAGGAAATTTAAACACTAACGGAAACGCAATGTGCAGCCTGTTCACCTTCTTACCGCCAAGCAGCACGCACCTGTTATCGACTCAACACCACAAATGTGATCCACAAACATCAAACCTACAGTACAAATCAAAATTAAATAAAAATAGATACCACTCACTCATTGAAATATCACATTTTGTTCCCGAAGTGTTCTGTTACACTGGATGGATAGAATATAAATGTCTTTTGATGCATACTAAGGGAAACATGATTTCCAAAATGAGTGATCTGATGCCCATATAGTGCAGACTGGGATCCCAAACAGATGATCAAATAGATGGTTTTAAAATGACACAAATGTATTGCATAAGCTTTGACATCATAATTGTCAAATCTCGGTCCTGCTATTTCCCATCTGCTGTCAGTCATGATTCTACAGACAACAAATAACGATTCTTGTGTATGTGCACAATCTATACATGTCCTTAGACTCACGTGAAGTAAGTCACTTTTCCAAATCACAAGTAGAGGAAGAGGAGAGCGGCTGAGTGAGAAAGAGTAAGACACAATTAAAGAGCGAGTGAGAGAGAGAGTGAGAGAGAGAGAGAGAGAGAGAGAGAGAGTGAGAGAGAGAGAGTGTGCCCTGGCTGCCTGACCTGACTCGGTTATGTAAACAAAATAAGTGTAGTGAAAGCAGCAGTGGTGAACAACAGGGAACATTGCCTAATGAGCAATGGCATGTACAGAGAGAGAGAGAGAGCAGTGGTATTTGTGTGTGTGTGTGTGTGTGTGTGTGTGTGTGTGTGTGTGTGTGTGTGTGTGTGTGTGTGTGTGTGTGTGTGTGTGTGTGTGTGTGTGTGTGTGTGTGTGTGTGTGTGTGTGTGTGTGTTTCCTAAATGACCTGCATGCTTGTTCCACATTTGATTTTTAATTGGACAGACTTCTTGGTGTGCTCTACAAATTAAAAAGGCAACCATGACACGTGCAGCACTTATCTGTCCCACCCTGCTCCCTCCCTTCGTCCCCTCCTCCCGTCCTGCCACTCCTGCCCCGGCTCTTTCTCGCTCCCCTCTCCTCTCTCAGTCAACATCTCCCTTCTGTTTTGTCTTCCTCACTATCTGGTGTCTCTTTGATGGCCTCTTTACATAGCTGACCTCAATAGCAATGGCAGTATGAGTTGGGAACATCCTGCCAGAAACAATATACCTCCACTGATACAAAGCATCTGTTCTGTGGTGATAAAATGCTGGATTTGTTTCAGATGCAGCCAAAATGGTTTCCAGCGATGGCTCGCTTCATCTTCATCATTTGGCACAAGAGATAATCAAGTTTAAAGTGAAACCGTCAAATCTGAATATGCATTTATTTATTTAATTAATTCTTTATCTTGCTTTTAATACTACTTTGCTTTTTGTTTTGTTTTTTAGGAACCTGGCTCGGGCTCAGCCGAGAAAAGGGCCAAAAGGAAGGAGAAACAACAAAAGCACATCTGTTCTGACAGTTGTTGTGAATACATGCAGAGGAAACACTGTTACTGCCGAGGTGAAACCAAATTCTTTTGGATCTTGAGACACAGGTAATTGAATGTGCCCGAAAGTCATAAACTGGAGCGTCAGACAGACAATTTGGTTCGTAAGTGAAGCAAAGAACTGGAAACTGCATCAGCACCGGGGGCCTTCTATTTTCCAGTAGTTAATTCTAGCATATACTGGATTTCCTGCTTTGTCCTTGCCATTTTGTCCTGAAGCATTACAGCCACGATCACAAATGCTGTCAAAGCAACCAACGCAGAACTTCGACAACCGTTATTTCAGCAAGATAAGAGTGCACGCACAGACACACAAAACCAGAACGTCGAAACAAACAACAGACATTACAGAACCTAAAAACACATTTTTATTCTCACTTCCCTCATATTTTACTCAGGAGAACATAGGCACTAAAAGCCATGACGTTTTCTCTCAAGGACACTTCACTTTGGGGTATTTCTTCCTCTCTGTCAACAAGAGACATGCGGCACCGATGTACAGACTGTGGATTAGTGCCAAATGCAATATAATTTGTAGAGACCTTGCTGGTAAGTCATAATAAAACACAGCTGAAGATGTATGAGGGAACAACATACAGTAGATAGCGGAAACTTGTTGATATGGACTTTGCATGTGTTTGTGCGCTTAAAAATTATTACTCATTAAAGAAAGAGGAAACCAAAAATAAATATGTGCATGTCTCCTATTTCTTGTCTCATCCTTGTCAATTTCTGCCTCCTCCATAAATCTCTCTCTCTCCCTCCTCCCAACTATCCGTGCCTTTTAACCCCTCGCTATATGTTCTCTGATGTAGGCGTCTCTGTTTCATCCTCTTCCCCTACACAATTTCCATACAGTCTGGTCTGTCCCTGCCATGACTACCAAACAGTTTGATGCTGTTTTGTTGTGCTCTATGTAGAAAATCAGCCACATGCAGGAGACTCAGAGGGTGACTTGGAAACACAGGGGGCTGAAATAGCTTGTCAGCAGTTGTTAACACTGTATCAATCACACAGTGCAGTTGTGCATTTTAAATAGTGCTCAAATAGGCAGAAAAGTGCCAGTACTAAATACAATTCAAAACATAATACAATTATACTTGTACTGTATATAATGTAGATATGTCTGTATGTATGTATTTCCTATCATTCTGTGAGCATGTGTAACATACCTTTACATCTTCAGGAGATGAAAGTTATGTATGTGTGCGTTTTCAGGTGTGATAGTCTGAGATTGTTTCTGAAACAGAGCTGAAATGACTGCCCAGACGGAGATTGTATTATGAAATATAATAGAGTGGACATAGCCTGGTCTCTCCCATGAAAAGAAAAACCCAGACACTGGCTGGATTAATTCAAAACTTGAGAAGAACTGTATCCTACCACTCAGGTTTCCATGGACTCTGTTAGAAATAAGTTATTTTTCACAAAAAGCTGCAACACAAGCAGCAGCAGAAGTTTGGTACTCAGTGTTCTTCAATTCTGGTTTTATGCACCAACACCAGTGGACGAAATCTAAGTCTTCAGCCGAGGTCTTCAGTGACCCTTCACTTCCCAGGTAGTCATTTTATTCAGTACTAATATCAAAAATATTTGCCCATAGGAGCTTTCCTCAGCAGTATGTTATGGGCCGACTCTGGAGCTGACTCTACAACTCACAGGCCGTAAGACAGAAAAGTTAACCGTCTATAAAATGACTCCAGTCTGGCTTCAACCTGGAGATGAAGATGAAGAGGAAAATACAGTTGGACTCACCTCCATGAACGTAGTTATGAAGTGTGCAGTCAGAGGGACCCACCAGATGG
Organism: Decapterus maruadsi; assembly: GCA_030347415.2. Lineage (NCBI taxonomy): Eukaryota > Metazoa > Chordata > Actinopteri > Carangiformes > Carangidae > Decapterus > Decapterus maruadsi. Next base: position 15,777,326 of record CM064899.1, read on the forward strand.
ATCAGGTTGGACTGGCTGAAACCGACAGTGTGCTTTTCTGCAATGCAAACACATACACAAATACAAACATACGACAGATCAGTCAAAAAAATGTTCATAGAAAAACCTGCTAGTGTGTATTTTGCCCAAGCAAAGCCACAGACACACACTGCATGCTTCCAGGCAAGGTTTTTTTTTTTTTTTTTTTTGCTTCCAGGCAACGTGCACAACCACTGTAACGGACTGACAGGCAACTAGCTGAACAAGTTACTGTAGCATACCTTTTGCTGGATCATCTGTGGTTGAGCCAACACAAATTAATTAGAACAGTTAGAAAATTAGTATAACAGTGTCATTATTATATGTAAAACAATATTATAATATTGTAATATAATAATATTAATAATGGTTATTGTTAGGGGACACAGGTGATACAACAGGACAGGGTATGCAGGTTAAACCATTGTTACCCTCCAGATTTCTATGTAAGCATTTATCAAACTAGATACCAGCTATACATCCCCAGGTCTTGGTTACTCTTCTGTCTTTGAGGTGAATCGGGGCCATCGGGGTCAGGGTTTTTACCTGGGTTGATTGGAGGTGACACCACCTCTTCAATCCTAGCTTTGGTCTCCTGTCTCTCGATCTTCTGAGCCTCGTAGCGCTTCCTGCCCTCCTCCTCTTGCTCTTCACTGTCATACTACAGACAGAACATGGGAGAAACATGTTCACATACACATGGGTGTTTATAAAGACGATAGACAAATCTTATCACGTTGACTTTCAAGACAAACAAGACGAGTAAAATGAGCTTTTCAGTTTGTTAAATGTCACTATCTCTATCTCGACCAGATGTCCTCCCCTCCTTGACTCCTGGTCACGGCGTTTCTTATACATATGGAGGGAGGAGAGTCGGACAGAGAGAGTGAAGTTGACAGGTAAAATGCCAAACTTAAGGTCAGAATGGATGTACCTTGATGGGCGGCACCTCCATAATCTTGTCGACATTCTGGAGAGAGCAGGGGACGTACCACAGCGCTGCCTTGTTGGCCAGCTTCTTGGCACCTGCGGTCACGGAGAAAAGGTTGAATTCTTGTGCCGAGCAAAATGTCAGCGAGGAATTTTACAGCTTTCTTCTACCAAATAAACGGGTAAAAGACTTTTGTTTCGACAAGTCCGTTAAATAAAACAACACCAACAACAATGGAGCAAACCATTTGGAAACAGCTGCTGTCAGTTTTGACAACACTTGCAGACACTTTTCATTAACACCCCAATAAAAGCCAGTATAATTTTTACAAATCCATTGGCGCTGCCCAAAGATTAGTCTTTCTTTTGCAAACAAAGGAACAGAAAACAAATGGAGACAATATTCAAAGACAATCATTCATGTCTATTCAGAGCACACGCTCGCATTCACTAAACTCGTTCAGTCGGTTTGCACAGGGTTTAGCATAATCCCTAAATCCTGAACTTTCTGCATTCTTGTATTGTGAATATAAAATGGATGGTACACAGCGAGTAGCAACCCACTCATTAAATTTTCCCTGCAAACACTTATGTTTTGACATTCATTGTTTTTCTGATCGTTGACATCTTATGATTAGAGGTGTCTTTTGTGACGATTACAAAGGTCGTCGTGAGCAATGTTTTCAAGATGTACGTGAAACTATCTGACACGGCTTTCAGCGTGACACCTTGCAATCTGTAAAAAAAAAAAGAAATATTATTTTAATTAATATTAATAATAGCTATGCATAACTGATTGATTTGGGGGTTTTTAAACTTTTGTTCTGAAGTTAAATGCTTGAAACTAATCTTTTGGGCGAGTTGATCAGTCACTACTCACTTTTAGGTGTTATTGGCTCTTGGATTTTTTTTTCTCCTTTTCAAACTATTAAATTTACTCAATCATTCCAACTGTTTAGATAACACATATGTAAAGTGTGAATATCAATGGACAATTCATGCTACTGTTTGTCTTTAGGGTGAACAGTCCTTTCAAAATGCTCAAAGTCGATGCTCTCAGAGTAACTTGTTGTGCATTTGATATCAATTCTTGTTAAGTGACATGCACTGCATCTGCAAATAGACACATCTGATCTCGCTGTAGGTTCCACATATACAGAAGATGACACATTTTAGGGCGGTTGGGGGCTGCTGCGTCGTCTCTGCCGTCCTACAGAAAGTTATCATAAGATCAGAATACAAACCTTGAAGGAATCACATCTCATAGCAATCAGGCGGAGAGGTTGTCATAGTGATATCTGCTCTATTCTGCCTACACTTTTTCACTTAATTCCCTAACAGAGAGAGAGAGAGAGAGAGAGGGCTATTTTGAGGTTGTGTTGTTATGGCACACAAGGGAGGCACACAGATTAACGACAGCACAGGGCCAGCAGGTTGAAATGAAATCTGTCTACAAGTGGTGAGGGCTTTTACTTTATTCATCAGACCACTGTATAATCTGATGAATTTAGTGGGATGGTTGGTCTAATTATCGTGAATTGACATTGATGTTTTCTCAATTGGACAAAATGTGTTTTCTGTTATATACGTGTCAAATACATAGAAACTTGCACATGGTAAATATGCACTGCTTCAACGTGGACATTAATAGGATGCCTCATTAAAAAATAAATAAAATCTTCACCAGAATGGAGACTAGTGATTGACCGTTCATCAGCCTGAGACTTGGAAGGAGGAAATGCAAAGTTGAGAGAAGAGAGTGGGAGTGGAGACTTATGGCAAGCTGCTCTTAGGGAATAACATTTGCATTTTACACCCGAGTTAAAACCATGCAGGCACCCGGGTGGCGTTGCCATGCCGACCGCACTTCTCTCCTCCTCCTCCTCCTCTCGTTGGCTCCCGCCCTTGCCAGCAACCAGGAAGTTGCCCACAGGAGAAAGGGAGGCATATTTACATATCCTTGACTCCACCAAGACTGACTGACTCCAGTCTATTATTAGCTCCTGCTGGACCTTTTACATGAACTGTTTAGGATGGAGGGAATAAAAGGAGGAAGGAGGAACAGAGGGACACATAGTGGTGGGCTGAGCATTGGAATGAAGCAGGGAGCTATAAGAACCATTCCCAGTCCGACTGATAACCTTTTTGACCAGAACGTAACCAGGGAACCGGCTTTGAATTTGAAATCCCTCCGCATCAATAGCAGACAATGTCAGTGTTTGACTTTGTCCTCGCCTGCGCCCTGGCCACCTTCACAGTATTTACACTTTGCAGTATCATGTAAAGAGTGAGGCAGCCTACGTTCCCAACATACACTTAAATACTGTAACACAGATGTTTAGTTCAGTAAATCTTTGAAACAGCTACAGAGAAACTCCTGACAATAGAAAATAACTGGTTCATTGGATGTGTTGGTTTCTATGTGACCACAGCGATTGCAGTCTCAAAGGAAGGGTCTCAACAAGCAGGAGCGACAGCTGGCTTACTTAGTTAGCATGAATTAGTGAATAGGAAGATTTTGGCTACAACGACCAATGAACACAAGCTCCACAAATCTGTTCACTCAAATTTCCACACTCTGGTACAACACTGAACAAATGGACTAACAGCACCATGACTCTGTGCACGGTGGCAGCTTTAGGATGAGGAGGTTCTTGTACGTGAAAGTAAAATAAAATAGTGGTGTATTGGTATAGAACATCAAAGTAATATGCTGTGTTTTGTTATGTCGTTGCTCTATTTTTATTTCTTACTAAAAAAAAAAATCTTTATTTTGTGTTTACAAATAGCCTACTTACATATATTTGTTTTATACATGTTCGAAAATAAAAATACATTCATTCATTCATTCATTCAATGGATATGCAGCAGTGCATCGAATGCATGTGTATGTTAACTACAGAAAACTTCATGCGAGTGGAAGGATAATCTGCATCCAGCAACACTAATTTTACAGGAGTATATGTCTGCAAACAGAAAGCACAATAAAACATATCAACACCAATACATATCAATGCTAAGCTGAGCAACTATGAAAAGCACATCCTGTTTATCTGACTTTCAATCAATCTATCAACATTCACCCAGTTAAAGGGACAGAAACCCAGCCAATCAGGTATTAACTACAATAAAACATCACCACAACATAGGCAGAGAATGTGTTTTTTAATTGTGATAGGCAGCAAAATTCCCACACAATATGATCTGTCATCTGTTATTATAAATTAGAGCACTTGGGGGAGCTGATTTGACTATTCACATGGGTGTTCAAGTAGAAGAGACATCCTTCCAGCAATGCGCGTGCATCATCCACACATCAATCCCATGGTATTCCAAGTTTAAGGCATCAATCATGACTTCATACTATTCACGATATTCCCTAAAAGCATATTTTCTGCTCTCTAATTTTTTTTGAACAACCCCCAAACCCTAGTCTGCACAACTATAAGAGCTTTAATCGCCAATATTTTCAAGCTTTCCCTCCTCTTTTGCTTCAATCTTTTTCCATCCTCACCCTCATCCATTTCTTTCACCTCAAGCAGTTTCACTTGATTTATTGCTGCCTTTCACTTGTTCAACCCCCTCTGCTCTCCCCTTTGTCTCTCCCCCACTGCCCTTTATTCTTCCTACGAGCAGAAATCTCTGCTTGTTTTCTCTTCTCCTTCCTGAACAGCGTGTTCCCAGCTTGGAGACACTGCAGCAAGATTCATTCTTAGTGCTTGATCCCTGTGATCAAAACCACAGATTTTCCATTGTGCTGAGCCAAGGCTCCATTAGTTTTAACTACATTACAGTCCCGCTGTGGGATGTTACAGCCTGATAGGAATAGATGAAATCATGCCAGAAGTAGAGCTCTGGGACGCAACTTTGTGACAGAAAAAAAAAAAGTATTTCTTACCCTGTGTTTAAACATCACACAACATTTTACTGGACCTAGTGATCAAACTAAATCCACAATGAGGAGATCCAACTGACTGTAAGACGAAAACCTGCTCCACAGATGACACTTTGCAGTGACTCAAAGTAAACTGTTCTGTTGTACTCAAATGACCTTTAGTAATGTTGCATGTCCTGTTACAGACCTCAGATCAGCCCTTGGGAACCTTTTTTCTGTGCTCCAAAAGTCAGACTTGCCTCAACTTGAATTGTTCCATGTCGTTTACAGTGTTCAGAGTTATTTTGGATTTAAATTTAGATTTCCTAGATTTCACATCATGAATATCCCATCTACTTTCTACTGGTTTTGGCTTGATGTCTGACAGGATGGATGAATAATAATAAGCTGCAGTATTTAGGCCAGGCCTAAAACAGTACTTACTATATATTTTAGTTGTTGCAAAAGCGTGTTTGTTTATTGCCATAGCACTCTTGCAGAACACGAGCCACTGAGATCACGGCAGGAACTGTCATGCTTATTTTAAGCCTCAACCCACAATGCATTGCTCTCTGCTCTGTCTATGGATGTGTGCGTGTGCATATTGAGGGGGCATGATCTATGTATGGTGTGTTTATGCAAATGTGTGCCTGAGTGTGCATGCAATACACGATTTATTACCTCCGTGGGAATTGTGCTCATGTGTTTGTGACTGTGCACAAACTATTGTATTGCATCTATTCATCCCTTAATGTTCAGTGTTTTTATTTTTGTATGGCAATTCTATATCTGCAGATCCTGGTGTGTGTGTGTGTGTACGCACACATAACTCTCTGAAGTGTATGCATCATTTTGGATCTATGTGTGTTCTTCTGTGAATGTGTGCAGTTCTATGTGCATATGCATGTGTATTACCATGCATGTTGTTCATACATACCACGCATGGGTATGTATGAATCTGTGTGCCAGTGTGCGTTGGTCTTTGTGTGATTGTGCATGTACGTGTAGTATATTAGTGCGCATGTGCTATCCCCCCCAGCGGGGACAATCATCACGGCTCGTGCCCACAGTAGGCAGCCTTCCCCTGGGGGGCCGTGACTGAGGCCTGCCTGACGAGATGCTGCCTGACTGACTGTGGAACCTGGATGCTTGCCCCCTCCCCCAACACACGCACACACGCACACGCACACACATGAAATAAACATGAATGCATAAATACAAAGATGCATGTTCACAGAGTGTAATATACGTACCGTCACAGTAGAAGCATGCATGTATACATATACGCAACGTATACGCACAAGCTGCAAATCATGCATGGCTGCACCTACACCCAGGCTCTAATGCATAGAAGCATGTAGAGAAATATAAATACAAATATGCATAAGTCTACAACCCAAGAGTAGCCCACAATTTCTTCTTTAGTGTTCCTGTCTATGCTGTCAATCAATCTTTTGTCTGGGCAACAATGTAGCCATGAACATGTGAAACGCTGCCAGTCCTGCCTTAGTATGACACTTCTCTAGGAAAGAAGGGTTGTGTGTGTGTGTGTGGGTGTGAGAATGCGTAGGTGTGGGACTTTTTCTATACAGAATGTGTCAGCATATGCAGATCAAGGTCTGTGTGCGCGCAGGTTGTCCCTACACAACCGCGCGTGTGTCAGCGCGATGGGTATGTGCGTGCGTGCGTTGTGTGGGAGCATGTGTGCAGGTACATCAGCTTGGCGTTTGTGTCTGACTGGGCCACAGTGTGTGAGGCCTGACGCTAAGCCGACATGACAGAAGCAAATAATGTCTGCTCCCGTTATCTTCTCTTCCCCCTCGGCCCCGCAGGAACCTTTTAAAGGGCCAAACGCTGAAGAAAAACACACATATACCCATGCACACACATGCATATATACAGTGCAGATGCGCACACCCACCGTGCATGAACGTAAACACAGTCACCCATTTGCAAAATTACGCATCTAAAGGTGCAAGATGAAAATATTGATCAAACGTTTAACTGTCATTCTGTAAAAAAAAAAAAAGGAAAAGAAAAAGAAAGACAAGTCATTTGTGCAGTGCGTTATTATGACCTCGAGCCACAATTTGTTGCTAGGCGACACCTAGTGATGGTAATAGTAATTATAATGGGCAAAAGGGAGGAAAAATCAGGATTAGTAGAAGGTTAAACTGGATGGATAAATGTGCCACAGGAGAGTGTTCAATTCTCGAGTGAAACCAGCAGTTTATGATTTGACAGATTTCTTTCCAAAAGCATTCAACAAAGTCCACCACATTGTTATTATTGTATCCATGACAACAATCACCCAATGTTGAGGAAGTACTTTTCCTGAACCTTATCAAATACTTTTTGTGCCTCAGTCTAAGCAAGGAATTATTATAGTAAAGATTGGCACCAGGGTAACCAAAATCCAGTATGCATACTGCTGCAGACGACAAGATACTTTTATGAGTCGCATCAGTTGTAAATAACAGTTGTTTGGGTCAAAGGAGCTGCTGATTACATCACATATCTCTCAATAATGTTCATACAAATGAGCCTCTGTATGGATTTATGTCTGAAACTTCAATATATCAGCATCTTGCCACACTGAATAAAACTAGATTTTTTTATTCATATATCTTTCTCCAGGACCACTAACTCCCGATTGATACAGCCTTTGTATGCAATGTGAAAACATTAACTGACCTTCTGATGACTCGAAACAGTGCTGGCATCCTAATTCATTTTCTTACAATGTTGTTTGATTTCATTAGACTGAAAGCTGCTATCAAATATCAATCATGGTGAATTTGTATGCTGATAATAAAGTGAGCAAATCCCAGGCCCAGAGAGCTCAATAGCAAAGTTTAGCATCCCAGAGGATGTCACCTCCATGCCCTCTCAACACGAGCTTGAGCTACACTCATCTATATTACACCCACGCTGGTTTCACTCTGATCCTACGAAGTTTACCCTTTTTATTTTATACATGCACAGATGTGCACTTCCAAACTTGAAAAGTTATTTTGAAACTATATACAGAAACTATGTGCATGTCATTTGCTGACACTTAAACCAAACTGCAAAAAAAAAGGAAAACTGTAGTTCTTTGAATGGCCACTAGGGTCTGGCTCTGACAGTCAAAAACATTTACTGCACATGTAGGGTGTACTGTTTGGAGTGACAGCCAGCCTGCACTGAACACTCAGTGCCAAATGACTTCCTCTTGACTAAACTTCTATCAGCCGGGAGTTCGGTGGCGTCAGACACGGCCAACATGAGGATGACGCATCAGCCCACTCTGAGCTTCATAACCGCTTTTTAGCCATGTATGGGTGATGTCACAGGGGCCACATCCATCTTTATATATTGTCTATGACTGAAACATATATATGAATCATGGGGTTGAAAATGTATTCACTAAATGACCTTAATCTGTTTTTATCAATTTGAATTTTAAATTTGCAGATTCATAAAACAAATACATCATGACATCAGACATAACTTTTGGCCAAAATATAATCACAAAGAGGAATAAGGGCTAAATCCTAGATTTATTTATTCAATTAAAATTTGTTATGACTGTACTGAATCACAAATTATGTAGTTAATCAAACCAAACAGCGCTGTGAATTTACTGTCAATCAGCTCTCTTCTTGACTGGGGTCCTTCCTGACAGGCATGTACTGTAGCAGGGTGTCCATGGCGATGCCTGTATGTAAGCTGCTCTCCACCTGTCATCTCATATCTCTGCCTCCGCCTCCATCAACCTACTTCCAGCCCAGCAACCAGCCAACCAACCAGTACAAGCCTGTTGCTAGGGCAACGGCTGTCTAGGGGATACTTCTTTTGTTTCTCACACCTCATCTCACCCTTTATCCTTCTTTCTTTCCTACTGTCACTCTTTCTTCCTCTTTCCTTTTCCTCCTGCTCTCTTTTTGCCCACTGATATGTTTGCCTGCCTCTCTCCTCCCATTTGTGTCTCTTTCTCTTTCTCTGTCACTCCCTTCAAACGGTAGACTGACATTGCTTTAATGACACGCTGTCTCCTAATTATGAACTCATTAAATAAAAACCAATATGAGATTTGCTGTTTTACATATCAACATGCACCAGCACTTCCTGCTGTATATCGTATATGTGGCTTTACATGCTGATCAATATGTGTATATCATCTTTCCTATTTTGGCATGCATTCAAGCTGATGCAGTACGGTGAGCACATGACATTTGGTTGCTTCAGACAGTCTGTACATCGCTGTTATCACTGGCATTTAAAGGTTCAGTGATAACACTAGGTCAGTCCAATGTGATCCTTTCCTGCATCTTACTCACGAGACTCTGGGCTGTGTAGCCAGGTCTCAGTCTCCATATGTATCTGTGTGCATGCTTTTTATGTGCACAAAGCAGACATTGGATGTGTGCAGATCTTAACAGGCATTAAGATCACAGACATCAGTTAGCAAATAATCTAAAAGTGGAAACCAACATGGCTCTGAGGTCCTGTCTCAGCTCCTCCTGCAGCAGCACCTCATATGAAGCAGTGTAGTAGCTAAGCCAGAGCTGCATTACTTGTTGTGTGCTGCCCTCTAGTGGTCAAAAAGCAGAATATCAAAGTGAGGTCATCATTTTTCTCCCAAAGTGAACAACGGTGTGCTTAGAAGAAAAAACAAACACAAGGAGATGACAAAACGAGCTTAAAAAAGGGTAGAAAAATCCACTATATAAATTACTAGTGACATGGACTGACAATTATATTCCACGGTAACGTAATTACATATGGACAAATGAGTGATTCTGATATTTTAATACCCATTATTATCTGTCTGTATGGTCTGGGGAGGCATGACTCGAGCAAAGGGGATGACATACAGCAAAGGGCCACCCGAGTCGGAATTTGATCCAGAGCCGGCTGCAGGAAGGACTCCATATGGGACTACATCTGCATATGGGGCGCCTGCTCAACCCACTGAACTAAAGGGCGCCACAGTCAAGCAAGTTTACAGTATATGAAAGCTTATATAAATGATGGTTGAATTCCATTTAGCTACTTCAGTTTAATTCTCTTGCTGGGTCACTACTGTTGACATGACAGAGCCATAATTAATGTGATTAGTGACACCTGTGCTTCTCCTTCAGTAAATGATAAGTCAAAATGTTTGTAGATGCTGTGAATCCACTGAACTCTCTAATTAAGAAGTCTGATTTCAGCTGTGTGAGTATTCACCAGGACATTACAATGTTTATCAGAAAATAAACCCTCAACTAGCACTGTGTGTGTGTGTGTGTGTTTGTGTATGCAACTTCCTGTTTGCATGTTATGAATATCTTCTATCTCCTCTGCAGGGGTGAAAATTAGGCTAAAGGTGAACGCAGGTGGACAAACAACAACAGCATTGTGATAATTCTGTTTGGACTGAGTTTCAAGGAATGATACACATTTTTGAGCATGCAGCGTTCTGAAGTAGTTGAAGCAATGGCTTCCCTGTGTGGTAAGTCCCTGTTCTGAATGTGTAAAATGTGAAAAATGTGTCACCTGTGAGGATGTTCTCAGCCATGACTTTGACCTGCACCTCCAGCGAGTGCTTGGAGGTGTAAGTGATCTCAGCGGTGACGTGAGCGACCTCGCCAATGAACATGGGGGACACGAACTCTGTCTTCTCCACTCGCACCAAAGCTGCCATACAGCGGTCCTGGATAAAACAAACATCAATCATTTACTATGCAACTACACTTTTAGTGTAATGGGCTCACTTAGTTCTGTACAATCACATATCAAACAAAAAATATAAACAAATTGTACTCCTCCTTGTCTGGTCCACTAAGATTAACGTTCCTCAACTGTAGGATGTTTTTTTTATCCATCACCAACATGCTTTTATACTCATACTCATTAAGAATAGGTCATGTTGGAGTCAGGTGTAGAAACATAATCTTGTTTATCATCCTTTGACATTAACATTTCCAGTGGCACCACGGTGATTCTGTGTCCAGATAAGTTGTCCAGGTGAGTTTTATCGTGATGTCTTCAAAAGATAAATATGTGGTTCACTTACAAAACATGCAAAGGTGCAGATGAAACTCAGTGTGTAGTAAAACAAAGTGAGGAAACACAATACTGTTGTTTGTCACTGGCTTTCCCTTCTGCAATTTGACATTTGACCCAGGTGTGAGGTCTAACCGTGAAAAACTTGTCACATTTTTAAGAGTACTTTGTGCTTCAAAGTGCATTGTCCTGATCATTCTATATGTGTTTTATGTAATTGATAAGTGAAAGACTAGGTTGTAAAAAAGAAAAATTTGGGCAAGAAAATAGACCCAGACTTTTAATCAGATTTGACTGTGTGCAACCACTTTTTCATTCTTTAGTTCTGTGTCTCAATGAGGCGGATGTGCTGTAGTACGAGCAAAAAGATTATCAGTGTGTTTGTCTGACTGACTTATCTGCACAATCATATGTGGAACAGAGTAAGATCAGAATGTTTGGCAGATGAGATGACAATCCACTGATGCAAAAGTTGGTTAAAGTTCACCAGGTGAGAGGGCAAAGGGGCGTCGCGTGGCGTAGTGGTTGGAGCGAGCGCCCCATGTATTAATGAAATAAGTAATGATATTAATTGAGAAGTTCACATTCATTGTGCTACGTTCATGTTGTATCTGAGATATACCCTGACATTAGTCTGAGCAAAACAACATAACTATCAACGGTACAATAAAATATCTACGTGTTATCTCTGAAGCTTGCTGTAGCCTCTCACCCCAGTCTGTGTGTTGCAGTGTCTTGTGCCCACAATGCATCCAGCTTCCTCAATCATCTTGAGGACGATGCCGCCGTGGACGTTGCCAACGATGTTAGCGTCATCTGGCCGCATGATCCTACAGCAAAGAGAAAATCAATTAGCATTAGGAGTCATAAGCATCTTGTGCTATCAGGGTTCCTGATTCTTCTCCTATGTGATGGAGGCTGGAAAAGGTTGAAACATGATGAGGTAGTGATTCCAAGAGTCAAAGAAAGGTCATGTCTTCACCTGGTCTCATCTCTCATCTGAAACTTGAGGCTCATTTAAAAACAAACAAACAAAAACAACAGTAAGATTTGCCCGTGGTGGTGTTTATTTCAGTTGAAGTCACTTACTGACTCACTTACTCACTTACTGTGTTATAATCACCCAACATATCTAGTTTATTACAGTGATATATTCAGCTGAACTAGGCTGTAGTTGAAGCATTCTTTAATGTAGGGAAGCTTATCATCTAAAATAAGGCCCCAGAAAAATGCTTTAGAGATATTTGCTATCTAAACCTAGAAAAAAGCATTTCTATCAGATATAGTGCAAATGGTGTGGAGAAATGATGGGCTCAACTTTGATAACATTGTATATTTCAGAGGAATTTTTAACAAAGTTGAAAGCACTTGAAAATAAGAAATTTTGTTCTTAATTTGCTCGCCTGGTTAGATAAAGGTTAAATTAAAAAAAGCATCGACATACTAGCCATATCGACATAAATCATTATCTCAGACAGTTACCATGTATCTAAACTGTTTCCAGTTCTTCAGTGGCTTAAACCAGTCTTACCACTTCTTATCTATTCTTTTTTCATACTCACACAAGTATGCACCCCTGAATTACCATCACCAGACTGATCTTGGGAATCAAACAGTGAAGAATAACAACAGCTGTGATTTATATTCTTTACACAAATTAAGTCAAGTCTTCCTATTTAAACATTATAAGTCAGAGTTGCATTCTGGGAAACTTGACAATTGCAACACCAAATAATAGCTGAACTCAACATGTTAACCCTCGACTCCTGTGAACAACTCCTTTACATGACAATACAAATGCACTGTAACAGATCATACTGCTATAACGCCTGTTGTCGCGTGTGTGTGTGTGTGTGTGTGTGTGTGTCAGAGATGAACAACCTGCTGAGCTGATATGTGGAGTTCTTCGCATCACTGCTAACTTGCCCATTTGGACCTGTTAGACGTTTCAGCATGGCAGCTGCTCTCTTGTCCATTACATTCTTGCTGCTGGTCCGAGGCCTAAAGCAATTCATATTTACACTCCAGCTGACTCTCCGTCCGACACTCAAACCTACTATCCTCCTGAATGATCTCTACATTCACAACCACGGACTATGTGGAAGCAGGCGTTCCTACAGTGAGTGATGTCACACAGGGTTTAGTGTTGACCCCGCCCTTAGATGTCATGACTGGTCAAACTGGATCTCAGCACAACCACTGATACATAGCCACTCATAAACCACAAATCTTATGATCATATTGCACCAAAAGTGTCACAGATTCCACTGGCACATAGACAATTTAACAGGAAAGAAAGCATGGACACACCTAAAGCAACTGATATTGGTTTTAAAGAGGAAAGAGTGAAAGAACCAAAATGTGGCAACAGTGTTTCCAAACTTCAACATAGTCTGAAAATCCATTAGTTAGCTATTACCAGAAGCACGAGGGTGTACCGGATAGATCACTAAAATAGTTTATAGCTCTTTCCCTGTTGTTGTCCTTGTCAACACCTGATACTGATGAAATCCTGGCTAATCTGCAAATGGGCAACAAGTAGGAACACATGAAGCACAGACTTCAGAGGAAAGAGGGCTGTGGCAACTGGCAAATAAAACACTTCCTTGCCTGTCATTCAAAGTGGTACCCTCATATAGAAATCTAAGCCAAATCTAATCAAGTGACTTGCTACATGGGAGTCTAAGGGGGCTTGTGGTCATTTGAAGTAGTGCAATTTTTAATATGTTCATGTTGACCTAATTTTTCAGCCTCAAGGTTGATATTTGAAATTAGCAGACTGCAAAGAAGTTAATGTAGAAATTATTTCATATGCATGCCTTATGAATATTGTACAACCTATCTGAAATATACAAGGCCTGGTCTCCAGCTGCTTCTATACTGTATATAAAGTTGAAGCACTGAGGTATTACACTTGTATTAGTTTAGCTAGTAGGTTGGCAACATCTGGAACAACTGACAGAAAAGGGCGCATGACTCCCTTGAAGAAAATTGTCACCCATCACCAAAATCACCTTACTGAAACAAACAAAACCCCAAAGTTACCTGTGCCAAGGAAAATATTGGTGAAAACTTCGAAGTAGCTTCAGAAAAGCAGGCAACAGTGTCATTTATTTCCCAAGGCCCAACAGTGAGAGTTCAGCAAAGACCACAACTGACTGGGTTTCAGGAGACCTCACAAACCGGGACTGAACTGCACTTTAGCCAAGACAATCTCACATCACCAGGTGAGGAAGGCATTTGTCAAACACTCACATACAACTGTAAACACAACCTTAAAATACTCACTTCACTCACACATGCATTAGTGTTTGAACAATTCCCCATTCCTCAACGACTCTTATTTCCAGGGAAACTGAATAACTGAGCAATCGTATATTAATTCTAGACATTTGGGTGATGAGCCAACCCAGAGCAACTTGTAATCAATGGCAGAGCAAAATATAGTAGCCTACACACACACACAAAACACAACCTGGGGTAAATTGTAACAGTGACACTAAGAACTAAAAACTGAGGCAACACCAAGAAAATATGCATCTATGTGATGCGTAATGAAGAAGTGGTATGTATCCTAACAGAGAGCTTTCTTAATAGTGGGGCGGATTAGCTCAATGTTTTGTAAAAATCGTTCACTTTGTGATAAAAGCATGAAATTTGGTGGATATGTTGGTGAATATGTGTGAAACAAATCTGGATATTGGGCCACCTCGAAAGCGCCCCCTAGTGGCCGTGGCAGGCATTTGTTATGCAAATAAATGAATTATAAATAAATACTGCCCCTTTAATAATACCAACTGGTGATGTATTGTATATTGTTGGAAAGCCTGATTAGTCCCCTTTACAACGAGGTACAGCTTGTAAGGATCGTGCATTCATGGAATGAGCAACGGGGCTAAACGTGTGGGTAGCACCCCCAAAAAACCTGCATTCCGTGTGGGGCAGATTAGCTCAATAAATCACAAGAATGGTGTGTTGTGTGATAGAAGAACAGCATTGGTGGATATGTTGGTGGATATGTTTCAAACATTTTTGGTTTTTAAGGACATTTAAGATGTCTCCTTCAGATTTTTGCTTGTTGCCGGGTCAACCAATGTTCCATGGGAGCTTTTTGGCCGCCATTTTGAATTTATGTCCGCACGAACGGCGAAAAATTGCAATTTTCATAACTCCTAAACCAGACATCATACAAAGACAAATGAACACACTTTTTCTGATAATTATGACACCAGGAATCAATTGGAAAGGTCACTGAGATGGTAAAACCACTCTTTATCAGAGAAAAAGTAGTATTTTTGTGTAAATTAAAGTTATTAAAGTTTGGAAATATTTTTTCAGTCCATAATTTCTCCCTTTTAATAATTCCGTTTGGTGCTGTCTTTTAGACTGATGGAAAGCCTGATTAGTTGCTTTTCCAACGAGGTACAACTTGTAAGCGTTGTGCATTAATGGAATGAGCGACAAAACTATACATGTTGGAGCGACCAATTATTTTATACTAAAATACTACTTGAGAGTAAATTTTTCTCTGATAAAGAGTGGTTTTACCATCTCAGTGACCTTTCCAACTGATTTCTGGTGTCATAATTATCAGGAAAAGTGTGTTAATTTGTCTTTGTATGATGTCTGGTTTAGGAGTTATGAAAATTGGCGTTTTTCGCTGTTCGTGTGGACATACATTCAAAATGGCCGCCAAAAAGCTCCCATGGAACATTGGTTGACCCGGCAACAAGCAAAAATCTGAAGTAGACATCTTAAATGTCCTTAAAAACCAAAAATGTTTGAAACATATCCACCAACACATCCACCAATGCTGTTCTTCTATCACACAACACACCATTCTTGTGATTTATTGAGCTAATCTGCCCCACACGGAATGCAGGTTTTTTGGGGGTGCTACCCACACGTTTAGCCCCGTTGCTCATTCCATGAATGCACGATCCTTACAAGCTGTACCTCGTTGTAAAGGGGACTAATCAGGCTTTCCAACAATATACAATACATCACCAGTTGGTATTATTAAAGGGGCAGTATTTATTTATAATTCATTTATTTGCATAACAAATGCCTGCCACGGCCACTAGGGGGCGCTTTTGAGGTGGCCCAATATCCAGATTTGTTTCACACATATTCACCAACATATCCACCAAATTTCATGCTTTTATCACAAAGTGAACGATTGTTCGGCTAATCCGCCCCACTATAAAGAACATTAACTCCGGATGAATGGTGTACAAAAGTGGAAACGCCAGGAAAGATGTTTGACACTTAAAACAACAAAGGTAAAATGTTGGTAGTTTGCAATGAACATCAATGAAATGACTCATATTTTACCTAAGAACCTGCTCTACAAGTAACCAAATTTAAACTGTATCAGTACTAATCAATAATTTAGACTTTCACTTCTTCACACAACCATGCTGCAAATTCACATGCACGATCATGGAGGGAGTGGGTAGGCCTACACATGATATTGATCACATAACTCTAATGTTATGTGATCTCCCTACTATGTTTTCATTGTTGTGAAATTTCAAACACATGATTTACAGGTCTGCATGAGCTGTAGGCCTCCGCCTACAGGTGAGCACAGGTACTGTACAATCTGCCCTGCGTGCTACAGGGAAATGAAGCCTATTCATTGCAAAGGTATTTTAATGAGTAACACATCCAACGGAACCACACAAAACTGTCTGTTTATCCTCTGTGCCATCCTGATTCTTCCACATGGGATAATAAATAATGGATCAACTGGGCGAGACGCGATTTCACCACACAGTCTAGACAACCCGGATGCAGGAGACGAATTAGCCTATCTGAAGGTTGCAGTTTGAAATAAAACTTTTACTGATGTGTCGGTGTATTTATGGCGACCTCAATGTGTCCTTGGTAGTTGATAGCACGTCCTACCGGTGCTAACCGCGTTGAGGTCATCACATACGGCATGCGACATACTAGATGATCAGCACTTCTGCCGGAAGCCCGCTGAATAAAAACGTGTAAATACGCCGTTTCATTTTTCATCATCGAATCCAGGAGTTCACACCAGAGACCAGTGTCTGCACACGGCGACGCGTTGTGCATTATAACGGGACATGAGGCGGATTACACGGGGGATCATCCCCGTGGGGGGACGCTCGCTCACGCGGCTTGACACCGGTAGTTCCGCGCGGTTCTCGTCATTAAGTCGATCGGGCAGCAGCACTTTATTTGCGGGTGAAGTCGGCTCGCACATGTGCTTTTAACGTCCTACCTGCATAGCTGGAGAGAGGATGCTACCTCGCGCGCCTCCGGCACCGACATTGTGATGATGAGCAGGAGGATGATAAGCTCTCGTGGTGCAGCGAGATTCCTGTGCGATGGAGAGAAGAGGAAATCGGACTCCTCCGGTGTCCGCCGGCCGCTACAGACACGGTCTCAGAGAGAAATGACTCATCTGCGCGGAAACAACCTCAGCTCAACAGAAACGCTGGAGCTCTGACTTGTGGCGAGAGAGAAAAAGTACTCTCAAAGTTTCCTATTTGACTCAAGCTAAAGCGATGCCTTGCAATGAATTAAACGGAAAGGGATATGATTGTGTACCATGTAAAACCATGTAATTGCCTGCAACTGCCGGAGGAGGGCAGCAAAGACTGCAGCAGATCAGACTTCAGTGCTACATGTGCAGATAGGGGCGCCTCTGGCCACAGCATCCATCCAGGAGTCGCAACGACTTTTTCCAGTCCTATTCCAATCTGCTCGACAGATGTGTCTCCCCTGCCTTTGTTCGCTAATCATAGCGGTGTCCTCGCGACAGGAAACATTAGCTCGTCACGACACAAAGAGTTTTAAATCATTGTCTGCTGTAAGGTTTCATGCGTCTATTGTTAGAAGGAGGCAGCCTCAGCGCGTGTCTCCCCCACTGCATCTCCGTAACGTCTATCTTTGTGTGGCGCGCTTTGCTGGGACTTATTTTCCTGTCCATGTCATTTTAAAACAAAATTACATATCTTTTGTGTGGCCCTGTTGTTATTGCCATCTCTGCGCTAAAGATGTGCCATTACGCACGAGTGTGGACCAATATTCTTATAATCAAGCATAAACAAGCACACAACACGAGATGTAACCACTACATCGTAGTTTTATTTGTGTTTATATAACATATATACAGTACATGCTTTCAATAGCATAAAAATAAAACACATCCCAACAGAGATACTTAGTTTGACACATTATGTGTCTACAAAATCATCTGCACAGACTCAGGACACTGACGTCTATGGTGCAAATTTAAACATACAATGACCCTCGGGGTCTTACAGGGCTGTTTCAACAACCCTTAATAACTTAGTCCGCGAGGAGGACTAATTATTTACCGGATACATACATGCAGATTTAAAAAAATACGACTGTCTAAACTTGTCAACTCATAACAGGACAACAGACTCGTGCGCAAAACGTAAGTATATAATACTCAACAGTACGATTTAACGATGAATTTTGGCTTTTCATCAACGCAAACGCGGCATTAACTCACTGTGTATATTTACAAGTGATGCTATCTGAACATGTTAACTTGAGAAATCTACCAAGGTCTCCACATGGCTGCGCTGACAGACTGTGGGCCTGCCTGTGCGGGACTGGGAACCACTGCGCCGCTGCTGCTGCGGGACTGGCTCTCCTGTCTGGAGCTGAGGCTGGATTTGATGCTCATGAGTTTATGCTGGATCTGTGGAAAAGTCTTGAAGCTCTGGGTGCAGCAGTTGAGGCAGGTTGGGGTGACGGTGGAGGACATGGACTGCTGAACGAAATCGTTCACCCGCTGACACGCGTTCTGGTCCAGGCTGGTTTTGGGAAGCAGAGCGGAGACGCGCTGGAGGCAGGCTTTGTAGCCTTCTCTGTAACTGTCTGCGGAATCTGAAAATACAATGGAAATATTAGTTTTATGTTAACAAATAACGTCTCGACTGTTTATAAAATCATCAGCAAATGCATCAAAGAGACAGAACAATAACTCACCTTTGTTGTTAACGGGTGGAATGTCGCTGAGAAACCTCACGGTCATTTCGAGGATGTCGGCTTTTTCAAGTTTGGAGTATCGAGTGTTCTAGAGAAAATAATAATCAAATGTTAACAACAAATCATGACCTAAAGGTTTCATTGATATTGAGCATCATTTTTTTTCTGGATAGGAATCATTATAATAACTTACATCTCTGCCAGTGAGGGGAAGGATGAGGTTTTTCAAGACGTTCAGGCTGTCGTTGATACGCGCACGCCTTCTCTTTTCCATCAGAGGTTTCATAGACTGAAAAGAAACAAATTACATTAAGTAAATATTTCAGCACATTGAAAGAAATACATTTGAGAAATGGTTTAAGAAGGAAGGAAAGTCCATTGCCTCCGCTTACCTTTCTGAGCTCAAGCGCCTGTTTTCGTTTGGCCACAGTCAGCCTTGGAGGAAAAGACTGGAGAGCTTCACAGGTCATGTTAGGAGACATTTTCAGTGTCGAATTTGTGCCAGGGATGTGTCCGAAAGAGAAATCGGTGAAGATGTGTCTCTAAAGGCCGAGAGGAGCGGTATTTATCCAGGTCCGTGGCGTCGGTCTTCGTGCGTCACGGGTACGCCCCCAAGCCGACACAAAACGATTTGAATCAGTCACGTATTCGATGAAAACAACACAAACGCATCACATTTAGCAAGATAACCATCTGTCTTCTACTCTATCCAAGCATAACAACTGCAGTGCTTGTCTGAGTTTTGATCCATAAACTAAATCAGACTAAATCTGCTTCAAGCAGCTGAAGAAATGTGTGCGTAAAACAACACTTTAGGTTTGGATGCACCAAATGCCAATATGCTATATAAAGTTAAAATAAAGTTAACAATTAATTTCACTGTTATTTTATATCTTATTCTATTGTGTAATGTCATTTATAGGCTATAGAATATGAATTTGTTTTATAAGTAAATGCATTTGTTTGTGCGTAATTACGCATGCAACAACGCTCGGAACAAAGCATAGTCTTCATTTTTTTTGAGTTGCTGCACATGAAACATAACAAATTGCATAAAAAAAATATACTTTGTCTCTAACAAAAAATTCAAATTTTGCTTTAGCCTATTCAGAGGATTTGTTTGATGTTTTCCTTGGGTGTACGACTCCAATGCTCATGGTTTTATGTGTACTTTTGATAACATATTATTTAGGTAATGGTGAATAGTATACATATTAAATATTAAAAAGTATGAGATACTTGTATAATATACTTGTATAGGTCCGTATATACACATATGCTCTTTGAACAACAGGGTGCAATACACACATCGCTAGCATAGGGGTCAGGCTTGCGTGTATGGAACAGTGTTGACTCAGACAGACTCTTACTCCAATCACATACCCAAGCCACGCTACTTTCAAACAACATCTGCTCTTAGATTTTGACAACAATAGTTTTGCATATGACCTTTTTTTTGGAGTTCCTGCCCGGGGGAGTGTCTACCTGTAGGGTGTATCCCCCCGCCACCAGCGCATATGCAGGGCGGCGGGGGCTAAGAAACAGCGAGGGAGCGTGCTCCTCACAATAGCCACCGCACATTGGACAATCAGTCTGGTTGTACAGTTATGATGCATTTCAGTAAATATTTAAACTTTTCTATCTTTTGTATTTGAACTTGATTTTGTTGTCGACCATCTATCGTTTCAGGTGAGGCACGACTCAAACCTGAAGTGCAGATATAAGAATTTGCAGAATTTCAAATCTAACAAACAAACAAAAACTGGAGCAATGACAAGCCATCAAATGCCACTGCACTCAGGGGAACCACGCGCGCAGCACGCGCCATGGGGACCAGATGGCTGCCTGTTACTGAGCCTTGAACCCCACCCCCCTCAACCTCCATCGATGACCCCACCCCAAACTGCCCCACTACACCAGCATCTCGAACAGCCTATCCCCCATGTACCACCATCCTATAGCAGCGCGCGCACGCACACACACACACACACACACACACACACACACACACACACACACACACACACACACACACACACACACACACACACACACACACACACACACACACACACACACTCTTTTTTTATAAACTTTACATGCACGACACATGATCTCCACGCAGTTTTAGCGTGGGTATCCCATCTGCATGCTTCTAATAGGTCCACGTTGTCCAACTGAAAACAAACCATCCTCACCCCCCCGTTTAGAAACTCCATGCAATTGTCTCCTTTAGCTTCACTCCTGGATATTATGGCGTCCAAGCTATCATGAAATGCCTGTTTATCAATATTATATGGCGATGACGAAACACAAAGCTCAATCTGTTGATGGGGGTGAACAATGTCTGTCTAGAGGAGCAGTGTGCAGCAGTAAAGGAGTATTTAACATAGGTCACACTGTAAAACGCACACTGTATATCTAAGAACCACTCAGTTGGTGAAAACATCACACAATTGAAGCATACACAGCCCATAAGGAGTGATAAATAGTAAACTTTATAAATTAAAAGCACAAAGGAAAGTGCCAAAGGGATTTGGCGTTAATTGGCACAGGCACCATGCATTCAAAAGCCTGCAGTCAAGACTGAATTCATATTCTTAGGGCCTGTAATTTTATTCTATATAATTTTATTTTATAAACTTGAAATACGATGGGCATCACTATGCAAACATAATGCGCGGCAAGGAACATGAAAAAACCCAAGCGCTACCACGAAGTTGAGAGGCACACTTGCCGCACGCGTCTCTCACCAGCCCCCTGGGACCGAGGGATGATGGGGGTTGGGATGAGGGTAGATGGGGAGGTTAGGTGAGGGGGGGAGTGGACTAGTCCCGAGTTTTTTGCTCTTACGGTTAGAGTCCTCTTTTGTCTTTTCAAGCAAATTCGGCGTCGGTAACCCATCTGTGCAGGCCAGATAACAGGGAGCCTTTGTCTGGAGATGTTCGGACACTTCATGGGAATTAAGTCACACGCGGCTGAAGGGTCTGTGTTGGGGGGAGAGGCAGAGAGAGGGACTCCACCTGACTTTTGCCGCTGTGTGATGTGAGCTGAGAGAAAGACGGACGGTTTCTGCTCTCAGAACATGGCCATTTGAAATGAACATCAGAAGGTCGAGACCGTTTCAGTGACTGATTCATTCCCACTTGTTTTATCTGCAGTCAGAAAGTGTTGTGTTTCTTATTATGCCAAATTAAACAACCATGCTGCCATGACAAGCAAATGGATACTCGCCCATCTCAGAGTCAAGGCAGTGATGTGAATACTTATTTGTGTCGTATAGCCTTGAACCATATAGTCACAAAATTTCATATCTTGGTTTTATTGTGTAATATAACAAACTGGATAATGTGGATGTTAGGATTTGGACTATTTTGTATATTGCCGAAACAGACAATGTTTTAATCATTTGACATGATACGAGACGTGGCTCCTAACAACAGCGAACAAACAAAATTAGATTCGATTTTTTTTTTTAGATAGATAGTGTAATGTCTCTATGTTTTGTATTTAAGAAATGAAAGACACTCCGTTCAGGTGCACTGTGTTCTTTTACTGTCCGCTCTTTGTACACATAACAACACTTTCGGTTTACATGCAGTAACCTCTGTTCGCCACATCCTGCTCTAACCATGTTCATCAACAGGGGGCGCTATATGAATACAATGCTGTCATAGACCACAGCTCTCCTAGATCTGCTGTGGACATTACAACACTCTTTTCTTTTTTTTTTTAGTGACAGCTTAACTTTAAAGGTAATTAATTTTATACATATGTCAGATGAACATAGTGGCTGCAGCTTTCATACTTTACTTTCATTGAACTATTAAATGCTGCAACTCTGCTTGGGGTTATACCTGAAAACAAACCTCTGTACTGTAACAAAACAGCCTTATACTTTGTGTGTTAAACCTATTCACCTAGAACGACATATACAACAATAATCATCATTTCGAAACAGGTTTTAAGTAACAACATTGTCAGTCCATGAGGTGCAACAGTCTCTGATGCCATGAGTGATTAGTTCACAGTCTATGACAGTCCATGCAGATATCCAACACTACTCATATTCACGAAGATAAGGAGGAGGACGCCTATTTTGCCGAGAAGGATATCTCGGAGGTGGCGTGTCCTCGGCTGTGACATCACTGCCATCGTCAGAGTCCGGTGGAATGCTCTGAGGTGCAGTGGGGATCTTTTTGAAAAAGGATGAGTTCCTGGTGATTGAGTGTCCATCTTTTGTCGCGGTGATCATTGAGCCTTTGACCCTTGATATTTTGTATGGCTCGGCGTTGTAGGGCGTGGTGAGCTTATTGTGCTTGGGCTGTCGGTGAAGCACTGTGTCTCCTGGACTGAAAGTGCTCGGCGTGGCGTGACGGCGAGTGTCAGCGTAGGTTTTCATCTTGCTTTTGGCAGCATGATCTTTTGCTCTGACTGTGTGATCTGAGCTGTTGACAATGACTGTGGCTGTTGGGATTTTTGTGTAGATCTGTCGCTGGAATAACAGTTCCGCTGGTGAGGCATCTGTAGTGCTGTGTGGTGTGGAACGATATTCTCTCAGGAAGATGTTGAGATGTTGTTTCCACGGAATATTCAGTGTTCCTGCAGCACGGATGCTCTTGCCTAGTGTGCGCATGAAACGTTCTGCAGTGGCATTGGCCTGAGGCCACTGCGGCGTGATCTTGCGATGGTGAAATCCTAGATATGTTGCAAACTGGGCAAACTGGTCGCTGTTGAAGGGAGGGCCATTATCTGACTTAAGGACCCTGGGAATTCCAAATGTGGAAAACACTTTGTCCATGACTGGTATGACTGTGTTAGCTGAAGTTGACTTAATGACTTCAACTACTGGGTATCGTGTGTAGTCATCGATGATAACCAGCAGATACTCTCCTGTGGGGAGAGGTCCATAAAAGTCTGCACTTGTGCTATGCCACGGAGCTTCAGGCAACTCAGACATCTGTAACGGCTCTGTGTGAGTGACTGGTGTGTTTGCCTGGCATGCTATACAGTTCCTGACTGTGGCCTCTGCTTGCTGGTCCATGTTTGGAAACCAAACTTTTGTCCTGAGGAGTGTTTTTGTCTTGACTATACCCTGATGTCCCTCATGTGCAAGCTGCAAAACTCTGTCTTGTAGAGTCGAGGGGATGACTATTCTTGTGCTTCTCAGAATGATGTCATCAGTGGGGGACACTGTTAGTTCACTGCTGATCTGTTTGAACTGTTTCAGCACAGTAGTGTGGTGTGTGTCATTTGTGATCTTGTGCCATGTGTTGTTTCTTATGTGCGCACTGACCTTTTGTAAGACTGGGTCTTTCAGAGTCTCTTCTTTAATCTCTGTGAGAGTCATCGCTTTGGGCGTGGCATGAAGTGAGGCGAAGTTGATGTACTCCTCTGCTACCTTTGCTGCCCGTGTGCTGTTGTTGGTTTGTGTGAGCGCAGGATGACGGGAGATGTAGTCAGCTGGGTTCTCAGCTCCTTTCCTGTACTCCACCCTGAAGTTGTATGGCTGAAGCCTCAGTCCCCAACGTTCAATTCTGGCGGGTGGTTTGGATCTGGGATTGTTCCAGATGATTTCAAGGGCTTTGTGGTCAGTCACTAGTGTGAATGGATGTCCATAGATGTATAGGTGGTAATGTTCACAACCCCACACCACAGCTAGCGCTTCCCGCTCTGTTTGTGAATAGCGTTTTTCCACGTCACTGAGAGCGCGGCTGGCATATGCTATGGTGCATCTCTCTCCTTTCACCTTTTGATACAGGATTGCCCCTAGCCCGACGGGGCTGGCATCGACGATCAGCTCTGTGTCTTTATTTGGATCGAAATATGACATGGTGGTGGCACTGGTGAGACCGTCCTTGATTGCTCTGAGTGCTGCTGCCTGGTCTGGACCCCACTCCCACGGTGCGTCTTTCCTCGTGAGCGTGCGCAGTGGAGCAGAGATGGAGGCAAAGTCTTTTATGAACCGAGAGCAGTAGTTAGCCATTCCAAGCAGACTCCTGATTTCACCAGGATCCTGTGGGTCACTGGCCTGTTGTATGGCTGCCACCTTTTTGGGATCCGCTGAGATGCCGTCGGCAGAAAAGATGAACCCAAAGAATTCAAGTTTGGACTTGTTGAATTCACATTTTTTTCGGTTGAGTGTGAGGCCGCTCTCCTTGATCCTCTGAAACACTGCTCTGAGATTTTCATCATGCTCAGACTGAGTGATGCCATAGACGATAATGTCGTCACTCAAGTTTTTCACCCCTCTGAGGCCCTGGAGAGTCTGGCAGATTGTGTTTTGAAAAACCTCCGCTGCCGATGAGATGCCAAAGTTCAAACGTTTATAGCGCCTCAGACCAAGGTGAGTGGTGAATGTAGTTATATATCTGCTCTCTGGGTGGAGCTCTAACTGGTGATACCCTGCTGTCAAGTCTAATTTAGAAAACACAGTGGCTCCATTCAGTGCATGAATGACGTCATCCACTGTGGGTGTGATGTGACGTTCACGTTCAATTGCAGTGTTGGCTTGACGCATGTCTACGCAGATTCTCACCTTGTCTGGGTCCTTTGGCTTGGGGGGTGTTACAATAGGGGATACCCATGGTGTGGGACCTGACACTGTTTCAATAATGTCATCCGCTTCTAGTTTCCGCAGCTCGTCTTCCACTTTCTGTCGTACATGGAATGGCACACGTCTGTGTGGTTGGCATGTCGGCTGTACATCGGAGTTGATGTGAAGCTTTACCTGAAAGTCTTTCAGCTTGCCAATTCCTTCGAATAGCTCCGGATAGCTGCTGACGAGCTCCTCTGCAACTGTCGTGGTAGTTGGTGCAGGTGACAGGGAGGTGATTATTTTGATCAATCCAAGTTCTGTAGATGTGTCATAGCTCAGTATGGAAAAGCTGTCTCCTTGAATGACGTAGAACATGCTTTGAGACTGTTTGTTTCCTTTTGTGACTTGTCCTTCAAATGCACCAACAACAGGGAGAGGGACTTTGGAGCGATAAGGAAAGATTTTTGTTGCCGTCTGTCGTAGCTGCGGGCGTGGCTCTAATCTCTCATATGTCGTCTTGCTGATGATGTTTGCTGTAGCACCGGAATCCACTAAGACTGACACACTCAGGTTGTTTATTTTGATGTTGGTCTGTGGCAGCTTTGTGGTCTTCGTGTTTACTACAAACACATACTCATCATCACTGCTGGAAGACGCTGCCTTATTGTCGTCTTTGGGTACAGTGCTGGTCACATGGTGTACTCTCTGATGTGTGTACTTTTGCTTACTGTCTTTGTATTGTTTTGTGTCTTTGTTTCTGGGAGTCGAGCGGCATTGCTTTGCAAAATGGTTTTGTTTACCACATGCTCTACACGTTTTGCCTTTTGCAGGGCAGTCTTCTTCATGTGGGTATCTGCCTCCACAGTTCCTGCACTGATTGTTTGGTTTGCTTCTTGTTGTGTATTTGTATCCAGCTACGTGCTTGTTCTGAGCTCTCTGATGTACTACATTCACAGTAGCAGCTGCACCCTGTTCCATGCCTTTAGCGTGTATTTCAGAGAGTTCAAGTGTTCTGCCATGGTCTAAAAGTCCGTTTAATGTCATGTCGGGCTCTCTCAATGCTTTCCTGCGTAGTCTAGATGATGTGCAGCTTTGTATCAGTTGTGCTTTAATTTCAGAGTCTATGTCAACAAACTCACAGTTCTTCGCAAGCATGCGTAGCCTGGTGTGGTATCTGTCCAGATCCTCTCCTGGTTGCTGCACAGCTTTCCTGAACATGTAGACTTGATATTGCACGTTCTTTTTGGGTGAAAAATAGCCCGTGAGCTTCTCTTTCGTGTCTGCATACTTGTCGGTCGCTGCCGCCATGGTATCATAAATGTCGTGCACTCGCTCTCCTGCTACGTGCAGCATCAATGCTTTTAGCCTAGCATCTCCTGCTATGTTCATGGCAGTGGTGTAATTTTCAAACCTTTGTGTCCATTTAATCCACCGAGGCCCGATGGAGCTGGGATCACTCTCAGTATCAAACGGGGGAACAGCGACACTGCTCGCGAGCGACATGACGGTGTTGTTCTGGGTTAGCTCTGTCTTTTTAGCTTAGCAACTCACTCGGTGTGTTGTTTTCCCTCCGTTGTCTTTTTTTTTTTTTTTTTGAGTCCGACTTGACTTCCTTGCCGTGCGGGTTGCGCTCTTCCTCGTCGCCAGTGTAATGTCTCTATGTTTTGTATTTAAGAAATGAAAGACACTCCGTTCAGGTGCACTGTGTTCTTTTACTGTCCGCTCTTTGTACACATAACAACACTTTCGGTTTACATGCAGTAACCTCTGTTCGCCACATCCTGCTCTAACCATGTTCATCAACAGGGGGCGCTATATGAATACAATGCTGTCATAGACCACAGCTCTCCTAGATCTGCTGTGGACATTACAGATAGAAACCAACAAGGTGGAGAAGCAAAGCATAAAGCCAAAGCTACACATAGATTACAGATCTCATAATGAGTGATTCAAAGAAAAACGCAGAAACATAAGACACACCAAATTCACCTACACTATAGGCTGCAATTATTGCCAAAGAGAATAAAAAACATGGGTATCCCTTTAATATAATTTAAAGGATAACTTTCGTTTTTTACAACCTGGGCCTTATTTCTAGCATCAAATACGATCATTTACTCACCCAGACAACTTTGGTGTCATTTGGAGTCGTTTTGATGAAATTAGCCCCAATCGAGTGGTGCGTATATCCGTATAATGCGAGAACACGGGGCACGCAATGCAGCCTCTAAATAACACATTATCCGCCGCAAAATTTGTTCATTTCGCCAATATTTTGTCATGATACACTAGTGTTATTCCCCTCCGAGCCCGTGGTGGCATGTTATCAACATCCTGCTCCTCTAGGTTGACCTACTAACCTCTGATCTGGATGATGTCATCTCCGGCGGCCGCTGCCCGGCTCGTTCTGATAATAATCATTACGCTTCGGCATTCTGGTCCTTTTTAGCTCAACTAGCCAGAGCTGTAGTGAGGATCCAGGCTGAGGAGAGGAAGCCTGTGAAAGCTGACCGAAGCTGAACTTCATCCAGCTGCTCATTTTGTTCTGACAAGTCAGAAACACGCAGAAACGGACCATAGCACTAGCGATAGCAAGTTAGCCGCGCTGCGCCGCCGTCGGAGATGACATCATCTAGGTCAGCGGTTAGTAGGTCAACCTAGAGGAGCAGGATGTTGATAACATGCCACCACGGGCTCGGAGGGGAATAACACTAGTGTATCATCACAAAATATTGGCGAAATGAATGAGTTTTGCGGCGGATAATGTGTTATTTAGAGGCTGCATTGGGTGCCCCGTGTTCTCGCATTATACGGATATACGTGCCGCTCGATTGGGGCTAATTTCATCAAAATGACTCCAAATGACACCAAAGTTGTCTGGGTGAGTAAATGATCGTATTTGATGCTAGAAATAAGGTCCAGGTTGTAAAAAACGAAAGTTATCCTTTAATGACTGTTAATTCCATTGTTACGTAAAAAAAAAAAAAAAAAAAAAAAGAAGAGTAAAGAAAAGAACAGTCAAGTATAGTTGTATTAACAGAATTATGAGTAATTATGGTAAAATATTGGGAAATTATAAAGGAAAGATGGTTGGGTGGTAATTACTGTATATTGGAATCATTTTTTCCCATCTTTTCCAAGCGGTTCCCAATAAGGTGTCTGTCTAAAGACACACTGTAAATTTTAATTAGTTAACTTAATGCAGAGAAAATGTACGTTGTACTAACAAATGTTTATCTACTGTAGTATATGTACATGTATATGCAATATATGTACAGTTGAGTTAAAGCAAAGTGCTTGAGGTAGGTCTGGCAGACTGTACTTCCCTCGTTAATGACGGCAGTGCACGCACCGTGTCGGGGTGAAGATGATTTGGAGAGGTGTATCCTCATCTTGACAGTCAGAACTCCAACAGGCACTTGTACCCAGGTCTCAACACTGTCAGAAACCTGTAAAAAATCAAACAAAAACAACATCACCACGTGTCATCTGTCCTGCCTTCAGTTTTATAAACATTTATGGTCCTAAAACATTTTCCAGAAAATAAAAAGGTCAAGCATGGAACTCTTCCCATATTTAGTTTCTCGTGCTGTCCTCACTGGCATGTCCTAGGGAGTCTAGAGCTAACTCTTGTGCAAAACATGGAATCTGAGCACAGCAGGTTTAGCATTGTTCAGCGGCTCAGCAGCAAACCCCAGTGATATGACTGCAAACAGAGTTGGTTAAAGGGGAACTATCTAAAGCCGGGGACACACCGCCACGACGCGTCCCGACGCCGACGGCCACTTTCCCGACTGCTCCGTCGCCTCTCGTCGGAGAGAGTCGGGACAGAGAAGGCAGTGAACACACTGCCGCGACGAACTCTCGCCGACGCAGCAGTGTGTTGTGTTCTGCGCTTGCGCGACATGCAATAATTCTCCGTAACAGCGGGTGGCGCTAGTCTCGTGCTTGTTATCCGAAACATGAAAACAGGAAATGACCTAACGGAGAAACCATAGAAGAAACCAGGAGATAAAAACAAAGCGCACAAAACGGCTTGGTTATTTTTGAGAAGACGCTTTGAATCTTGGCAGCAAAATGTACGCTTCGCCTGAGCTGCTCCTCACGTTGACGGCTCTCGGGCTCATTCTTGCCTGAAGACATCACAGGAGGCAAAAAGTGAGGAGAAACCGGTCTCAATCTCAGTCCAGAGACTTTCTTTTTTATTCCGGTTGGAATAACACTGGAGCGTTATGTCATACAACGGTGGTCGGTCTTCCACCAGCGAAATCAGCTGCTCCTCCAGTGCTTCAGTCCACACAGCCATGGTTTCCAATAAATTTCGAAAAATGCAGCAAAATGTTGATCCTCTTCTTCTCCATGTGTTTTATGCGTTGTTTGTTTACTATCGTCACTGACGCCCCTCTCCCACCCCTCCCACACACCGCGCTGATTTGCTACGGCACCGCCCGTCATAATCGTCATAGATGGCACGCAGCCAATTAGAGGACCCGACGACTTTACTCTCCCGACGGCCGACTAGTCCCGATTGAGCATGTTGAATCGGCCCCGACGAGACCTGACGAGGTCCGACTCCCGCCGACAGAGAGGGACACACCAAACAGACGAGCTCCAGACTCGGTCCGACTAGGCCAGACGCCCGACGGTCGGGCCGGTGTGTCCCCGGCTTAAGTCTGGTTGCGTCTCCACTGTTTTGCTAACCCTCGCCCTGACCATCTGCATTTGTTTACAACAAAGTCGGTGAGAAAGCAATCAATAGAGCTGTAGATAACGTTATATATCATATGTGGTGTTACAACGTGTATATTTGTGTAGTTTAATCTGTCATAAACAAGAAATTACAGGTTACCTACTTCACCATATGGGTGATGCCACTTGGCCAGCTCATGTGAAATGGTTAGGGTATGAGAAGGTAGGCTGGGCCCCTCTTGCCTTAAGACGAGACAGGCATTGGCACTTATTTATTTATAAAACCTTAATTGGAAAAATGCCATCATATATTACTTCCCTGCTAAGTCAGTCTCATACTCCATTCTCAACTCGTTCAAGTAACTGGTTAACACTTAAAATCCCACGGACAAACACATTATTTGGTAGAACTGCTTTTAGCTTCTCTGCAGCATCCACTTGGAATCATTTACAATCAACACTGAAACTACAGACACTTGTGTCCCTGGGTCAGTTTAAATCCATGATAACAAACTCCTCTGTCTATGAATGTAAATGTTTTAATTGAATTGTTGTGTGTAAATGCTGTATCTGACTTGTACTCTCGACATCATTGAAAATGAGAGCTTGCTCTCAATGATCCTCGAGATTAAATAAAGGATGAAAAAAAAAAAAAAAAAAAAGGGAAACGAAACGAAACGAAAGTAAGGGTAAAGGAAAATATACTTCCTCGCCATCTCTATATGCATGTAACAAGGGATTATTATGATTTAAGATAATTTGGATTTATTTCTGCTCCTATTCAATAGTGACAGACTGACAGTAGACCGATAAGAAGAGAAGAGAGGCAGTAAATAGCTCCCTCCAAATCAAACCCTGGCTGCTGTGTCATGACTCAGCCTCGATCTGTGATGTCTCCAGGTGATCTTGATGTAGCCTATACCCACCTCTGTCATGAACAAACAGGACTGGCCTTTTCTCTCTCTCTCTCTCTCTGTAAGATATTGCCGCACACATAGCAAATTTCCCCAAAACACTATGAGAACTTACAAAGCAGAAGCAGAAGTTCCATGGGTCGTCACCAAGTACTGGAGAACTGAGAGGCCGCCATGATAAGGGTGCACACATCTGGTTCCTGGCGCTGGATGGAGAACAAATACAGTTCAAGGTCAGGTATAGGTTAACAATCATAAGTTATAGGATAAACACATTTGTCAAAGTTTATAATCTGATTATGTTGTCATCCCACTGTGACAGTGCAATTAGGTCACCGATTGAAGGAATTATTTTGAGGTCACAATCCACAGATTTACTGTTAGAAGACATACAAATCTAACAAAGTCAATTCAAATTCAATTTTTACTCAAAACACAATGGATCATAGGCTAATAATTTTCTGCGCCGACGGCTCTGAACTAGAGTTTGTATCCTGTTACAAATACCTTGGCCTCTGGTTGGACTCGTCCCTCTCCTTCACCACCCACATCTAACACCTACAGTCAAAAGTCAAAGCTCGTCTGAGCTTTCTTTGCCGGAACAAGGCCTCCTTCACCCGCGCAGCCAAACACACATTAGTCAAAATGACCATTCTGCCCATTTTCGACTACGGTGACACCATTTACAGAATCACACCTCACTCCACTCTCAGTAAACTGGATCCACTCCACCATTCCGCCATCCGTTTTGCAACTGGGGCTCCGTTCACCACTCACCACTGCGACCTCTATAACCTGGTAGACTGGACCTCCCTTCACACCAGCACTCCCCTCCCCTTACCCCTCCAGGCTGCACTTGAAAATAAGAAATTCTGTTCTTAATTTGCTTGCCTGGTTAAATAAAGGTTAAATAAAAATATATATATATTTAACTCACTCAGAGTTCTGACATTATGCAGCCAATATGTGTTTTGAGTCAGTCAATTCACTAATTAAATTGAGTCAAAATCAAAATACAACATGATGAAGAAATTCCAAAGTGGCTGACTTTTGTTATGTTGTCAATGTCATGCTAATTTTAAACAGCTCAAAGAGCTTAGGTTAGACTGCCAATATTGGTCTGAAATATTAAGTAATGCAAAGAAAGCCTTGTCGATAATAATTCCCCACTAGTCAAATTAACGGTCCTCCAAGCCTGTGTCTGCTCGAGTCAATGTGACATTAACTTTGATAATGTGCAGTCATTACAGCCTACAGAGAAGCAGCAGAGGCCAACCTCCATGTTTATATCCTAAGAGCTGCTACCACTTGAAACTTCGGCAGTTATTATCTCGAGCCAAGCTGTGAGAAAAATGAGTATACAGCACGTCATGTAGGCTATATTATGCAAATTCACCACTAGCTTCTGTGGGAAATCTGTTAATTTGCTGTTTCTGCTTCTTCTCAATGTCAAAATTCCTAAACAGGAAGTTAATCTGTTGCTTGTCTTCCTTGAGCCTTGATTTGGCGTCAAATTATTTAAAAGTAAAAAGCACAAAGAGGTAGTAAAGGACGACTTATGCCCATGCCCAAAGCAGGGCCGTTGCTAGGAATTCTGGGCCCCCTGAAGGAATACTAAAGACTACGTAAGACTACGTAAAGTATGTATTATTATTTCTTATTTAGCCTACTTTGTTTTGATGATTGCCACTACTTGATTACTATGAGTATTAGTCAGGGTTAGAATAATTCAGTCATACAAAGATTAGACTACTGGGGTTTTTTGTGGGCCCTACTGGGTGCTGGGCACCCACAATTCCATCCATCCATTATCTATACCGTTTTATCCTTACGGGTCACGGGTGAGCTGGAGCCTATCTCAGCTGACTTCGGGCGAGAGGCGGGGTACACCCTGGACAAGTCGCCAGTCTATCGCAGGGCTAACATATATAGACAGACAACCATTCACACTCTCATTCACACCTATGGTCAATTTAGAGTCACCAATTAACCTAACCTGCATGTCTTTGGACTGTGGGAGGAAGCCGGAGTACCCGGAGAGAACCCACGCATGCACGGGGAGAACATGCAAACTCCACACAGAAGGGCCCCTGCCCCCTGGGTTCGAACCCAGAACCCTCTTGCTGTGAGGCAACAGTGCTAACCACTGCACCACCGTGCCGCCCTTAATTATCATCACATTTCCCCTCTATGCAACAGCCCTGGCCCAGAGTATTTCTTCTTTCAGGAGTACGCTTCCGGCTCCCACTGGTGTAGTGATCACATAGCCCGCTTTTCTTCATAAATCAAAGTAAGCCCTACTCAGAAACAGGGTTGAGCAGGCCCCCCACAAGCAGAGGCTATGCCATTGTCCTTCTCTCTGCCTCCCCATTTCCTGCCTCTCTCAATTGTACTACCAAATAAAGCCAAAAAATGCCAAAAAAAAAAAAAATTACTCAGAAACAGTAAGTAGCCTAAATCATGCTCTTCACCGTGCAATGACTTTAAGAGGAATGAAAGCTTGTAAGAAGTCAGCCTAGGTATTGTCATTAATCAAATAATAATAATTTACATTACGTCAGGATAACTATTAGATATTATAGTATTAAACACTGATTAAACATTCTCAATAAAGTAAGCATGTACAATGTTCAGGAGAATTCCTCCTGATAAAGCTGCTTCAGTGTAAACATGTTCAAGATGTCTGTTGTGAACGGTTCTCTTCTGATCATTCAATCGGATTTAGGTCAAGTCTCTGCTCGCAGCCACTCCACAGGTTCGATTTTCTTTGTTTAGAGGTAGCAGGTTGACTCTTGCCTGAGCTTCGGTGTGATGATAGCCACAGTTAAATCATCCTGTAAGACAGCTCAATGAACTTGGGAATTCATTTTTAATTTTGGTAAATCATTTTTTTGGTATTAAGTGCCCTTTTACTTAGATGGTGTTGCATGTTCTTCCCAAACAATTCAGTTGTTTTGACAGCCACAAAGCTTTATTCCAGGATAACAATATGAAGAAGACAATTGGGTCACACTTTACTTGAATAGGTATTCATAAGATGGACATAACACTGTCGTAACCATGACATGACACCTGTCATAAACATCAATGAATACTTGTGACAGCTGTTGTTAAGTGTCATTTGGTAAGTTATGTCACTTTTAATGCAAAGTTGACATTGTTTGAGATGTTTTTGTTTTGACAACTTGACAAAAAGACGACATAACCTATCATAGCAGACCTAATCGCCAAAATTTAAAAATCATGTGAACGTGGTTACGTAGGGACGAGGACCAATAGATCCATGACGAGGGCGGGTGCTGCTAACTCCATCGGCTGACAAGAAGTTATGGTGCATTCAAGGCAACCCGTAACTCATGTTTTTCCGACCTGTGAAGTCGTACCAGTTTGATCTGGTACGAGTTCATGGGAGGTGTGAAAACACTTTGCTTTTCCAAAACTCCTCGATGTCCCTTTAATATTATGTAGATTCATTGATACAACACTATGAGGTCTTACATTTAAGAAACCTTTAATTTGCTCTTACAATAATGTGAGTGTGCTCTTTAACAAAGTCCATCCATTTACACTGCCCGTCCAAAAAAAAAGTCACACACTCTATATTATATAATATAATATATATAATATTTCGTTGGACCGCCTTTAACTTTGATTACAGCATGCATTTGCTGTGGCATCATGTCGATAAGCTTCTGCAATGTCACAACATTCATTTCCGTCCAGAGTTGCATTCATTTTTCAAAGGTTCTCAATGGGGTGAAGGTCTGGACTCTGTGGTCACATTGGACCACATTTCTTCCTTGAAGATGATGGTTCCCCACTATCCTTCCAGTTTTAAATAATGTGTTGGACAGTTTCTTAAAGCAATTTTAGTCTCAGCAATCTCTTTAGATGTTTTATTTGCTTGATGAATGTCAATAATTTGACCCCTGTGCAACAGAATAACATCTTCTCCTCTACCACAGGATGCGTTTTCTGACATGGTTGTTTAAGAAATGAGACTGCATTAGTTAGTTAAATAAGTTGAAACATAGCTGAAACATAATCATCCATGCAGTAATTATCCAATTGGAGGCTCTGACCCATTAGCTTTGTTAAATCCAAATGGTGACTTTTTTTTTGGACGGGCAGTGTATGTGATGTTTTTTGGGACAGGAGCCATTTTTCCTTCATCCATGGTAGATGGTATGGTAGATTCATGGTAGATGGTAGATGGTGGTAGATGGTGGTAGATTCATCAATGGAACGATGAAATGAAATGAAATGAATGAAATAGTTAAAAACCTAGCTGTTAAATAACTGAATACTGATCATTCGGTGATGTGGTTACAGAGTTTTTTTTTTTTAGTTTTTTAAGTCAAAGTAGCTCTCCACACCAGAATGACAATGACTTGTGCATTATAAGGTCAAATTGTGTCCATTTGTGTCTGAATTAAAAATAGATTTATGTAAAAGTAATTACTAAGGGGTCACTTATGTTTTCCTGACACTAAAACTGGCCTTAGATATGATATAGATAAGTCCCCTCATGTTGATTTTCATATCAAATCAAAGCAACTGAAACGAAGAGTCACCAAAAAGCAAAGCAATAAAACTTAAGAAAACTCTACTTCACTTTTGTATCAGCACTGTCAGAGTTAATTAAGACCATAAGCCATAATGCATTAAAGAAACCATCATAATGCTTATAATGCCCTTAATCAACGGCATCATATTTAAACTTAAACATAACAGTAGTCAGTTTTTTTGTAACCAACAAGTCATTCTCATTCTTCCCTTATTCTGTGAAATCTTAAAGCCTTAGTAACCCTAACACTAACCACATCCACATTTCCTTTTTCTTTTCTTTCTTTTTTTTTTATATAACAGTGCACTTTAATCTTTTCAGGTTTTGTACAGAGTTACTTTTTTGACTTACTATATTTACTGGGGGGTTCATAATGGTAGGGCAATTGATTTAACAGTGCTTATGTCATGTAAAATGTTATTGTTGAAAGTAAGCAATATCCACTCCTCACTAAACATGGGCACAACTGGAGCTTCTCTGAATCTGACTCATATTCACCAGAGACATTAGCAAATATAAAGATGTTTGTGCAAAACAGGCTGGGGTAACAAACAACTCCTAAAGAATGACCAGGTTTGTTACTCATATGCAGTATTAAGGTTAAATAACTTAAACATTAGATAAGATAATTCAGGATACCCAAAATATCACTGAAAAGCCTTATGGCAATTAAAGATTGTAATGGTGCTGGATAAAGTTGACCTAAAGTGATAAGATAATCTATTGTTTTATAGGCAACTGAGGACAAAAAAAGTGTATGGTCATTGTAATTCACCGCTGCGGACCTCACAGTGTGTGTCACGATCACACAACTAGTCCAAACCTCTTCCCACCGATTTGGCGGCAGCTCGAGAGGCGCCACACATGAGCAACAATAGAGCAGCTGCTCATCAGCATCAATGGGTTCCAGCTGACCTGTGGCTTTACGCGTTGCGCGCCTTTTTTTTTCTTTCATGCCCCTTAAGAGAGTGAGGTCTGGTAATAAATGTAACAACCTTACAATATCGCAAAATATACAGTCAACACAACACAAGCATTTTTTTTTTCAATGAGTGTATTTATTGAGAATGCTTAAATGTGGTAATGATAAAACGTGGTTTTCTCTTACATGCCATCAAAAGATAATCATCCTATTTAACACATAGTGTTTACAAACTATTCTGTTGCACAGACCAAAATACTTTTAAGTCCATCGTGCAAACCTCTAACAAAATAACCCTTGGGGTCTTACAAAAGTGTTGTCTACAACCCATATCTTTGACACCCCAAAGAGGATTGCATTTTACAAAGTTCATAGACTTTACAGTTTCTTTGAGATCTGTGCTCGTGCCCTCTGGCATAAAACGCAAAATGAGCCAAATGCTGAATTAACATTATACAGCGATTCTTATTCTTATATCGTAGAGACTACAGCTACAGGGATCACATCACAAAATAAATAACACAAATGTAATAGAAATGCCTATCATCTAATCTACCAAGGTCTCCACATGGCTTCTTCGCTGACAGGCTGCGGGATTGGCTGCGCGGGGCTGGGAGCCACTGCGCTGCTGTTGCTGCTGCGGGACTGGCTCTCCAGTCTGGTGCTGAAACTGGATTTGATGCTCATGAGTCTCTGTTGCATCTGAGGGAAAGACTTGGAGGTCTGAGCGCAGCAGTTGCGGCAGGTTGGGGTGGCGGTGGAGGACATGGACTGCTGAACGAAATCGTTCACCCGTCGACACGCGTCCTGGTCCAGGCTGGTTTTGGGAAGCAGAGCGGAGACGCGCTGGAGGCAGGCTTTGTAGCCTTCTCTGTAACTGTCTGCGGATTCTGGAGGAATTAAGGAAAAAGATCTGGTTAATGACTGGGAATTTCATAGGAGGCATAGGTAACTGACATAAGAGATTCTGTACATTGCATTCAAGAGATGATACTGACCTTTAACGGGAGTGGAGGGAAAGTCTCTGAGGAACCTGACGGTCATTTCCAGAATATCAGCTTTCTCCAACTTGGAGTAGCGTGCGTTGTCTTTGCCAACAAGTGGCAAGATGAGGCTCTTCAAATGACTGAGGCTGTCATTGATACGAGCACGTCTTCTTTTCTCCAGTAAGGGTTTGAGAGTCTGGAAAAAAATGATGAAAAAACATTAATTCAATGCACTTTTACAAGAGTCAGTATCAGAAAACGTTCTCAATTGAATAAAAAGCTTTAATTTCTGCTTCTTCTTACCTTTCTCAGTTCGTTGGCTTGTTTTCTCTGGGCCACGGTGGACCTGGCAGAAAGAGGCTGGCTGGCCTCAGTAGTGATGCTGGGACTCATTTCGTTTGTTGTTGTGTTTTTTTTGGAATATGAGATACTTGCTCTTGGAGCAGCTGAGCTGAAGTGTGGAGCAGAGCTGCACGAGCCTCCTATTTATGTGGGTCCGGCGCGTCAGAGGGGAGGGAACACAAGCCACACACCCCCGGGGGATGGGTAGTGGGGGCATGCCTGTGGGAATTGAGTGGAGCTCTCGTCTGGACCATCTGGTCCCCTAGGGCCCCTGCATCTACCGGTGGTATGCAGAGTTTTGTGATGGTGTTGCGTTTAATTGCCTCTAAATCTTTTAGTTTTAACGTTGGACCAAGGTCCTATTACACACAGAAGACAAATAATGGGCTGTGTTCCCCGTAACACAAAAAGACTATATGAAACTCGACTCTTCATTTGCTACATAAGAACCAACCTGTTTCTTTTTTAGTCTGGCTTTGCCATAAAGATGGTTATGTTTCTGTTTATTCTTCTGTTTGCATCAGAATAGAAGAATAAACAAGTCAGTAGCTAAACCATTCAAATCTAACATTGTGCGATGATACAAAGTTGCATTAATATAAAGTATGAGCGTTTGATAAAAATGATTTTTTAAAAGCTATAGGCCATATAATTTTAGTCAATTTATCAATGTCTGTGGGCCCTGCTTT
This sequence comes from Decapterus maruadsi, assembly GCA_030347415.2. Classification (NCBI taxonomy): domain Eukaryota; kingdom Metazoa; phylum Chordata; class Actinopteri; order Carangiformes; family Carangidae; genus Decapterus; species Decapterus maruadsi. The sequence continues at coordinate 15,815,826 of CM064899.1, forward strand.
CCAACCCATAACAAAAGAAACGCAAAACCACATGAGTAATCCCGCGGTGGGCAGAGGAAATCTATTCCTAAAAAATTAATAAAAGCAGATACCCAAGCCACGCTATGTATGGATTAACATCTGCTTATAGAACGCCCCAGCAGCTTGCTTCCAACATCAACAACGTGGTGTTTACCTGGACCAATGGGGGAGGAGACAAGAGTCATAACCTGCAACAGACCAGATGCAGACAAGTGCATCTGCGGTGCTGAACATATACATGGACCAAACAAAGGACCAAGCAGCACACTGCTCTAACACCGCGCGTGAATATGGCAGTGAGGAATATGCCATTGCCTACCTATGTGAATGGAGAGCGGTTGTTGCAGTTTCAATATATAACATAGCTTATATATCCATCATTGTAAACATTTCGAAATTTGAGTGAAACAGCTATTATTCTAAGAGTTTCCGTCAATTTCTGTAGTTCACCATTGAACCTGCTGAATGCTGGATTCACGCGCTCGGCACGCGCCACGGCCGCGCAACAGATGGGAACCCCCACCCCACCGCCCTTCTCATGGTCACCAGTCTCTACACACCACACAGCCTCCCCTCCCCCTCTCTCCCACTGCTGTACCACTGCGCTGCTGCTGCTTCGGGTGCTCCCAGCATCCCGGCTCCTGCTCCGTGTTCCTGTGCGCTGATCACGGACCACGGTGCACACATAACGACGCAATTACAAAGACTGGTACAAATAAAACACAAAGCCATAACCAAGCACACAGGCACACATAAGACAAAACCACTTAGCTGTGAATGTCTCAACAAAACGATTCAAATATGGCAAACAGCATCTTTTCGTTAATTTTACGCATGGGGATGTGCAAGTGAAGCACTATAGACTGTGGGAAATGATATAAAATGAATGTTTGTCACAGAATTTGATCGAAGGTGGTTTATTTTTTACATTTATTTGATTTAACAAAGTCGAAGATAACGCTGCCCTTCGGCTGCAAGCTGTCCTCTCGTAGCTTGAGGGTTTTCAACCTTCAACCTATTTTCCAGACATTATAGATGCGTAGGTTTGCACGCGTCCCTGTTGCAACCCCCTCTCCCTACTCCTCCTCCTCCCCTTCATAACTGCCAGCAAGTCCAGTCTGGGAACGGGTCCTTCGAGATAAGACAGGGGGAAAAAAAGTTAAACGGAGGCTTCGGTTAGGAGCCTTTTTGTCCTGTTTTCAGCGTGGGTATCCATCTGTGCAGCTGAGGGCACAGTCATCCTTTGTTGAAAGGACATACAGAAAGTTTTCCATGCAGCCACTTTAAAGAAATATAGCCCCAACTCTTTTATTTGTTGTCTTAAACCACATGTTTGTGAATTCAGTATCTGGCAATAGAAATATAAATTGTTGCATTATTATCGTTATTATTAATTTGATGATTAGCAATATCTAATTAAGACATTAATAAGATGCTGTTTTGAACATCAGTGTAATCTGGATGAAAAGTGAGTAACACATTCTAACACATTCCCAGATTACATTTGATGCGTATAAAGTTTGAGAAATAGATTCACTATAAGTGAGAATCAGTGTGTATAACCGGCATGAGACCGACACGAGCCACAGCGGTCGCACAGATGGTTTACTGAGGCGTGACAGCAGACGCGTCGACGGGCTCTGCGCTGCTGGAGGAGATCGTCGTCATCGCGCCGAAGGTGAGGGCTTCCAGTCAGACTGCAAAGTTTTCCATCCTCCAATTCGTGACTGCAGCTCAAACGCTGTCTGGCATCATCAAGCCAAAACCTACGCCAACATGATCCTGAAGCATCTGTATGCACAACAACAATGTCTGAAATACATTTGTTGGAAATGCTCGTTTCTATGACACGAAATATTTTGTTTAGTTAAATAGTGTTGACTCTAATTTGCACAAGTTGACAAGTGCAAATTATTATTAATTTTCTTGTTTTTATCAGATTTTTCCTGAATTTCAAAACTTGCTGGTTGGAAAATGGTGTGTGATGTGGTGTGTTTTGTCACTTTGGTCCCTGGCTTCTTTTTTCTCTCTTTTTTTTAAGGCTACTTTAAAAAATAAGGGCGTTAAACTTATTTCACAGCTGCCACTTAAAGATGAAGGGGAAACAAAGATAATAAAAAAAAATAAAATAAATAGAGAACACAAAGAGACACAGCTCAGGTTATTATTCTTACACACTTCTTAGCTGCTCTATTCAGATTAGAACTTGCTGGACCAAGAGATTATTACTTTGCAAATGAGAAAACAACACTGAGTTAGCCATGACCAAAATGAATAAATAAATCTTCAAGACTACAACAGAAAAGGAGGGTGTATATCTGATACATTAGTCAAAGTGTGAGCTGGCTGTGCCATCAAGGTTTCACAAGGTCATGTGTGACCTTTCATATATATTTTTTTTCTCCATCTTGTTTTTTGGGGGCTTTTAGGCGATCGATAGGACAGTGATAGAGAGGCATGGGGAGACAAAAAGAGGGAGAACAGGTGGAATTGAACAAGGGCCGCTGCAGTGAGGACTGTAGCCTCTGCTTACAGGGCACCTGCTTAAGCTAAACGATGCCCATAGCCTTTCATACCTGATGAAAAAGATTCAACTGTAAGTGACTGTAGACTGACACTGCTGCTTTAAGAGCTCTGTCCATAGTGCTGAAGTGTTGGTCCATGTGTAGAAGTTGCTCTATTAAAGAGTCAGGATAGCAAAGACAGTGAAGACATGTGTTAATGAAATAAAGAGGGAGTTTTGACAAAAGGATATAATGTGCTGTTACACCGAACGTATCTTCTGCTCTGTTACCAGGCAGCACTGTGGATAATGGCTTTAAACCATGTTTCTGTTTAAAAAAAGGCACCTTCATAAAGTCTGATCAGATACGAAAGGCCACTTTGACTTTGTGACACTTGGATGATACATGCATCAGATTTACATCCTCTTCAATGTCCATGTTGCTTTCTGATAGTTTAGGGGAAGAAAGAAGCTTGTGGCTCATTTTGCTCATGGTCCACTGGAACATGCTAAGCGGTTTCTCTCTCTCTTACTCATCACCTGTGAGACAGACTCTGTAAAATAAGTTTAACGTCCTGATTTTTAGCCCACAAGAAAACCAAAGTGACACTGAACATCCAGGAGCTGCAGCTGAAATACACCGATAGTAAACTATCGCACCAATTTTGAAATTGAAGCATATTGTCTAACTGCTTTCAGAGGGAAATGCAATAATTTGAACCTTGAACAGAAGGGCGCACATTTTGATTTGAAGATACCGCAGTATGCTATTCCCAAATATTTCATGCTGTCAATATGGATTTTAAAAGTTTTTAAATGTTTGGTCATGAAGCTGACATGCAGCACATTTAACAATGACGCTCAAATTTTGTAGCACATGTAAACATTTTGTGAACACTAAATGACCACACTTAGTTAAAACTGATGCAGGTCTATAGGGATTACAATGTTCTGTTTTTGTCAAGACTATTTTGCATTAAACCACCATAAATGAGTGCTACACCTGTCGGATCAATGCCTCTTTCATGTTAATTACCATCATCAGTGATTGTTGTTACTTTTATAAGTCTCATATAAAAGGTGGCTCAGGCTCAAAACATATCTGCATCCTTAGCTGTAAACTGACATAAAAGGTTCAGAGGAGGTTTGAGGTGTGAGGTTTGCATTATATAAAATGTTAAAACTTAATTTTAAATAAGAAACCTAGTCAGATAATGTCTAGAAACGATTCTATTTATTATATTATTTTGTGCTCTTTGTTCACTGGATCACATCGCAAAGATGCAAAAAGGAGACCTATCAAAATTTGCCGTGAAGCTTCCCACGCCTAAAACAACGCCATGCACATGAAGCATCTGCCGTTCCCGTGACGAAAAAACCCAATCTTTTTTTTTTTTTTATCCTACACGAGGTCCATTTGACGTCACAGACCCAGTCCCAAAGTCCACATCAGCATCCACATCGTGTTTAGTGACATAGGGTAACAAAGGACACTGATAAAACCGTGTTATCTGTGAATAAAACACCCCCTACCAAGCTGAAAATGAACTTTGACAAAGTTGTCTTTTATATGAATCCACCCGTGGTATCACAGAGTTTTAGCTGCATATCATCCTCTGCACGAAGACACAGCCTCTACAAATGATGTGCTTGTTTTTGTTATAAATAAAGTACAAAAAAGTACAGCTGTTGTAGGGACACACATCGAAGAAAGATCTGAAATGGATTCATTACGCACAGTAGAAACCGAGCATTACGCACGACTTCAAATATGAAATAGTCCTTAATGTGGTGAAAGACAAACCACAGACGCAGTTGAATTCGCTGAATGAAATGTGGGCATGAAAACTCCAGCTTTTGTTACTGTGATAACATTGTGCTTTAACTATACACACGTTTTACCTTTGGATATTCATTCTTATTGTTCCACTTTGAAAATTACAAGAAGCATCAAGCCCGGCGTCGTTTTCCAGGGGCGGAGAAATAGGCTATTTGTTTTGTGAAACGCGTAATGGCTCAGACATGATTTGAATAACCAAACAAGTCTAACCAAGGCAAAAGCCAAGCTCATGAAACAGAACGCACATCTGGCTGCCCGTATTTGTTTTGTCCTTGGAGGTTGACAAAGGTAAACTTATAGAGCGTCACTCTCCTCCAACCAGCTCTGACAAACTTGGACATTCGTGCGCAACAGCCAGAGATCAGACACTTTACCCCAAATTTAGAGATAAAACAACTGTGTATTATCTCAGTGAATGCTGCAGCAGATTGGGCATTAGAGCGACCACATACAGCCGAGGTGAAATCCCCAGGCTTGTTGGCGGTTTTTTTTTTTTTTTTTGTAATATTGGATTTCTGATTGAGCTGCCATGTCAGGGGCACGAGAACAGCACGAGCCAGGCAAACAAAGGCAGCAGATGGCTTTCCTGCTCCGATGAATTATTTTGAAGTTACAGAGACACAGGGACCATTAAGAGTTGTCCATGGGGAAATTAAAGAGCGAGGGGTTAGTGATAAAAACAAATATGGGCTATGATTTTATTATATCATTCACAAAAACTATTTTTGATTACTGTAACTGCTCATAACACGCTGAAAAAATACAATAAAGACTAAGTGGAGAAAGAAAAAAGATGTATAAAGATATAGCTAAGTCTTAGAGCATCCTTGACCTCTTTGAGTGATTTACCCAGTTGATTTTATTACATTTTGAACTGAAAAGACAACAACAAATAAGCCAATGGTGCTTCCGGTTTAAAGACTTTTGCAGAGGGACTCCATCAACTGATCGCCTCATTTCTCCGTGCAGAAGCAGCTTACACACTCTGCCCCTGCACTGCGCCTCAAGGTTGCAGCAGAGCTGGGCCGTGAGGGGGCGGGGCGTCCGCGAGGGGTCCGCCCACAAAGACAACGCGCCCCTGTCATTGAGCCACAAACCTCGTGTAGTAAAAGGGCGCTCAATACAACTGCAGCTTCCAGCCAGCGATGATCTATCTGCCAGAGCTGCTGATGGCTTTAAATGGCAGGCAGCAGAGGAGCAACCGAGACAGGTCTGGTAAGCAATATTTATTAATGTATTAAATATATATACAGTATATTGAAATAATGATATTGTGTATCAATCAGTGTAATGAACATTGCTAGTGTTGTACTGTACATTTTATTCCTTGACACCAGAATTAGTATCAAATCTCACTGTGCTTTTTAAATATGTTAAATGTTCATAGATTAGAGTAAATATTTGTGTCACGTATTTACGTATATGGATAAAGTCTAAACTTGAATAATAAGTGTAGGTTAAGCCTGAAAGTTCAAAATTATACCTTTAACCAAAGCCTTTACCTGTAACACCTGACTCTGAGATGTGCTCAAGATTTTATAATCTTACTTTTCTTGTGGGTGCACGACTGAGCTGGATCATAAATCCTATTAAATAAAGTTATGTGAGACGCAGAAACTATATCAAGTACAGTTTCCCACATTTCCAGTAAATGACCTCATGCCAGAAAGAGGCGTCTCAGGCTGTCCTGACTTTTCACTGTAGATACTGCATTGTTAAAACGCCTGTCTTGTTAGATTAGTTGTCCTGTTTCTGTCAGCTGCTAATGAGCCTGAATGTGAGAAAGTCTGACCACAGAAATTCTCACTGCAGCTTACGGATGACTGGGTCGCTGTGGGAGAGACGTCCTGCCTGCGTGAGTTCAGGGGCCAGAAGACGTCTCACTAATGCAGGACAGAGAGAAGAAACAAGAAAGATTAGAAGTAGAGTGATGTTTATCACCTGTTGTCTCCAGGAGGCACTTATTCCTACCTCTGTTCTGATGTCATTTGAAATTCTTTAAGATCCCATAGGTCCACTGAGTTATAGGCTACATATTATCATAAGGGAATTAACACCAGACAATTGGTCATAATTAGGGGAAATGTGTTTATCTTCTTCTTTCTTGTTGTTAGATTGTTTGTAAAATATAGGAGCAAGTAAAATGGCAGAGATTGAAACCTGTTTTTGTTCAGGCCATAAATCTTCAGTCTTAAAGTCAGTATAGACTTCATTGGATATACTGTATATGAATGGCATATATCATTGTACATCAAAATTAAAAGTCAGATAATTTCTATAAAACAGAACATCCAGAATCTTTTGAGGCTTTTCCTCATGAATAGGGAGGTCTAATGTCAAGGTAATCAGTAGTTGTTTCAGAGGAAAATAAAGCTGCAGGGTTCATTTGCTTGTGTGTAAGCACTATTCAAGAACAGTTTGTTCCTTTTCATGTTTTGAAAGCAATGTTGGAAAAGTGTCTGCAATTTCAAGTAGCCAAACCAAAATAATATTAAATTATTTATGGATAATTAGATTTACACTTTGTAATGTCTCCTGGATGTTGTCCTGATGTTTTAAGGCAGACAGACAGAAAGCAAGAAAGAAAGATTATGGGGATGGGATGCGAAATATTATTTTTAATAATTAGATACAGTGTAGAGAATGACTCATGAGGGGCTGCTTCTGTGTGTTCTCCTGAAGGAAGGGAGGAAGGAAGGAAGAAGGAAGAAAAGAGAAAGAAAGAAAGAAAGAAAGATAGAAAGAAAAAAGGATGGGAATGGGATGGAAAAAATGGTGAATGAAAAAAATAAAGTTTTTATGAATAATTAGATATACAGTTTTTTAATGCATCCTGTACATATAATGATTCATGAGAGGTTGCTTTTGTGTATTCTCCTGGTGAAAGAAAGAAAGAAAGAAAGAAAGAAAGAAAGAAAGAAAGAAAGAAAGAAAGAAAGAAAGAAAGAAAGAAAGAAAGAAAGAAAGAAAGAAAGAAAGAAGAAGATGCAGAATGACAAAAATAAAGATATACCCTCTTTTTGTGTGTTGGTCTTTTTTCAGCTGCTTAATAAAAGTCAATTTTGCCTGGTGTCTTATTTTATTAACAGCCATGTAAACAAGTTTGTGTTTTATTTTAATGTTGGGTTATTCCTGTGGATCACGCGTCAAGGTACAGACGGACACGGTCCTCTCACTGGTTCTACGTAGACTGAGGGCTTCTTCCCTGCACGCGCCCGAGGTTACTCAAGCGAAAGCAATTACCTCATCGCACGCGCCAACCAGCTGAGTCGTTGCAGATGGGCGCGAGGACCTGCTCTGTGTTAACATGGGCATGTGCTATAATTTTGATAAATACTAGCCTATATTTCTAAAATATTGAAGTTTGTTTTAAAATCGTGATGCCTTATGTGGGGGACAACATAGGTCTATTATATTATTATTATAATTAGGCCTATAGCCTAGCTATTATTATTATTATTATTATTATTATTATTATTATTATTATTTGTAGCAGGAGCAGTAACCTTCTTCATGGATCAAGTCTGTGTATAGTAGTAAGTATTTTAGTCTTCACACGTTAGCTTCAGCCATAAATGTTAAATTAAGGCTACCTCTGATAAGCTACTAGGCCTATGATTAATTTAAATTCAGGAAAACAACAGTCTGCACTAAGTAACCAGGTGAATTTAAGACTATATCATGATCTGTGCACGGTGCTTATGCATTAGCAGCAGGCAGATATAGACAGCAGGTTGTTAGCTCTGAGCAGCGTGAACTTGAGCACAAACTGTCCTGATTTGAAAGCTCCCGCGCCTCAGCAGCAGCAGCAGCAGCAGATGTGACCATACAATAGATGAGGCCCACGCGCTGAATAATTGAGTCCAATTTGAATAACTGTCGCACGTCTGACGCGTGCAAGGAGTATCCAGGCTTTTTTCCCAGGCTTCCTAGGAAAACCGTTGGCAGCCCTCCCACCCCTCCACCACTTCCACTTCAATAGGGATTTAGTTTCTCACTGCTTGAAGTTGTGGGAGCGTCTTTAAAGAAGCATGGGAAAAGACCCCAGTTCACAGACACACGATTAAACCCAGAGTAAGACCCGCCATTAACACAGACCTCTTTTGTGTGAGGGGCCCATTAACCAGCAGGTAAACACCAGTTCACAAGAGAAAACCGTTATTTCATACAGGATAAAAATGGGTTATATCCAAATGTATTGTAGCCTGAAATATTTTCTATATTGCCTATAGTCAGCTTCTGCCAGTAGCCTACGTTTTTAAAACTGCAACGGTAAAGGCTTTTAAACAAAATCCTTATCGAAAAATGACTATTAATCTTTTATATTTAGGCCTACTGTAGGCTAGCTAGGACTTATAGCTCAGCTGTAGGCAAAATAGACAAAATAAAATACAAAAGCACGCCAATAACTTTATTCAACCAAAATGTTAATATGTTTTTAAATATTCGCAAGATTTTATAACCCCCTTAGCCTACTTTATAGTGGCCACGCTTCCGTTGTCATTCCAGCCTATAGCTAAGGTGTAGGCCTTTATCCTGGGTTATAATGGTGTTGATTTTGTGTCCACTAAATCGTGTTGGAGAGTTGTTATTGTCCATTTTCCTTCGGGGAATTGTACCATTAGTCGATAAATGCTCGTGGGAATTCCCCCTCCCCTCCGCCGCGTGTCTATGACAGTTGGACCTGTGCAACAGATGGACCGAGGAGGCACGCGCCGAGCACGAGCCGCGGCCCACCCCCTCACCCCCCTTCTCCCGAGACACCCATCCTGCATAAAAAGTCAATGAGCCTAATCTGACAGTGACGAGGCAGGAAGCTGGTACAGCTGAGATGCAGCAACTACTCTGATTATCACGTCAGCTCCCAAATATATAATATATAAATACAATATATATAGGCCTAAAATATAAAGTACCTATGACCATTTCAAATGGATTTCGGTGCGTTATTAAGACTGACCACCAGTGAGATTTAGGCATATAATGGCTTGAATTCTGGCAGTCATTTCGTTTTGATATAAAACTTATGAGCGGTTAAAAAACTGGTCTTATGTTTTCATAATTATAGCCCTTGTTTTTTTCCCCACAATTATGTGTTATTCTGTGACGTGAGTGAGGAGTTTTTAGTGGTTTAGAGAATCCTGGACAAAATCATGAAAGGACACCTGGACACCTCTGCAGGTAGAGCCTATTTATGAACATGAAGCTTTCCTGCCACCGTTTGGTGATTTACAGAACTACAGTTTTTTTTTACAATTACCTGACAGGGTGCAGTCCAGGCAGGCTGGGACACAGGTTTGGCTTATTATCCTCAAAATGTAATTAAATTATCAAAAAAAAAAAGACATTCTATGTCAGGCATCCTTAACAGCCCACTACTAAAAAGGAAGCTAATTCAAGTACAATACAATATCAAGTGTTATACTTATAATGATTGCACTTAGCATGCTTAGTTCCAACACATCACATAAAACGTTGAACTTCTAGTTTCCATTATAAGCAAGTCATTACTGAGATCAATTCCTGGCAGATTTTACGAGAGCATCAGTTATGCTGTCGGCCTACAGCTTCTCCACAACCACAAATAATGTTGCTCAATCTGATTACTGGCTCAAAAAACATTTTTTACAAATAAATTGTAATGGGATAAACCAAAGCAATCATATTAAGGTTCATTTGTTTTTTCGCTACTTGGAGATAGGTCACATTATGATGATATAGGTTAGACACAAACTTGAAAAGGCGACTGAAACATTTTGTGATTTTTCAAGTCTGTGCAAATTCTCATTTGTCCAGGTCAAAGGCATCTCTAGGCAAATGAATCAAGTCAACAACTGGTCTACACAAACTGATGAAGCCACTAGAATAAGGGGCGAAATGTCTTAAGCTAAGTCCAGTTGACATGATTCAGTTGACTAGAAATGATTTTTCAATATAACATGTGTGTGTGTCCTTGTATACACTTGTTACAGCTAGGCCATGGTCACAGTAAAACATGCTGAAACTAGATATTTGTCATATCTAAGCCTAAAATACTGTATGACAAATATCATGTGAGTTTGCATTGTGAATATTTTCATGCCTCGACATTAGTTTTTAAGTTTGGTCTGTCACCTCATCTCATATGGCCTACGCACAGTGAATCACATAACAAATGTATTCCTGATTAAGTTATAACACATCACACACAGCACGTCACATTATAGGCCTGCAGTGGTTATAACTACCCCAGCCAGTTCTCCCCTCCTGTTTCACCAAGGACCACCAGATGGACCTCTACTGAGTCCCGACTGGTGTCCAGTGATGCTGCTCCACGGCCACGCGTAATCTGAATGCCCACGAGCCCGTATAGGCTCAACGAGCTATAATGCCTCATTATTATTTACCCGTGGGCTCTATATTTGACATCCCACCACAGTTGCATAACTTTCTCAGAGTTTCAACGAGCCTGTCCGCTCTGCCCCTTTAACTTCTGAGCCGATTTCCAGAAAGCAGCAACCTGTAACAGGCTCAGCGGTCCTCCCCCTGATGGATTATTAAACAGTCGCTCAGTCCCATGTCGCCATCTGCTATAGGAAGAAAAACACTGCGGAATATCCTCCGAGGCACATGATACACGGTAGTTATTCGGAAGCAGAGAAGGTAAACAAAAACATAAAACAAAACAAGTTTTTACCGGAAAAAGGGGGAAGCAAAGTGGAGTAACAGGTGTTGAGAGACCGAGAGAGCAGAAGCGGATTACTGGCCCCGCATCGTCGGGTAAAACACAGACAGCAGGTCAGTTTACAGACACAGACACAGAATAAGGACAGTGGAGCGAGTTTTTATCTCAACATGTAAAACACGTCGCTTTAAACAGCCGAGGCTTTTCTACTGCTCTACTGACCAGGAACGCGTCTTGTTTTGACGGAGACATGTGGAGCCATACTTGAGCTATCGGGGAAAACTGACTCATCTTGAAAGTTTGTGATGCTGATCCCGTCTACACGGTGAAGCGACAGGGTTCAAAACCAAGAGAAAGGAGTCGTCCGACCCTGCAGCGGCTATGGTGGTGGTGGAGGGGGACCGGACGCTGCTCGCCGCGAGGCAGGGGGATGTGCAGACGCTCAAAGTGCAATTAGCGGCAAAAACTCTCACGGTCGACGTTAAGGACGTGTTGGGGGCTTCACCGGTCCACCATGCAGCCCGGGCCGGGAAACTGGCCTGTCTGCGTTTCCTGGTGGAAGAAGCAGGGCTGCCGGGTAACTGCCTGGCGAACAACGGGGCGAGTCCGGCACATGACGCCGCAGCTACCGGTAACCTGGTCTGCCTGCAGTGGCTCCTGACACAGGGTGGATGTCGGCCAGAGGTGAGTGACCCGAGCTGATGTGTGGCAGACAGTAGGCCTATTCTAAGTCTCTGTTTCCTCCGACCAGCCTGACATTTTTCTTAGATGTGTAAACCTACGTGCCAATCCAATCCCTCCTACAGCCAGTGTGACCTCTCCAACCAAACATGGAGCTCCACTGGACACATGGACATGGAGTGTTTTCATTGCACAACACATGTGAAAATACAATAAGAGAGTTTGGACGAAACGAAAACGAAAATGTTAAGACTACCATTAGACATCAAACCCCAATTAATCTATGGCAGCCTTTTTAAAGAGGAATCCCAGAGATAGTCCTTTTAAATGAAGAAATACTTGGTTGAATAACATATTTCAGATACACTACATCTTTTACCGGGGCTGTGTTTCTGTAGGAATAGGTACTTCCACAATAAATGTAGTCTAAACCTAATGATGATTCAGATCTAGCCCCCAAAGCTCTGAAACAGTAAAGTAAATCACTTAGCACGGACTGTGGTCAGGATGAAACATCTCTCCCTTTCATCAAGAAGAGATCCCCATGCTTATATAGCCTACTGTTCTAAAAAAAGACCTTGAAAGGCAGTGTGTAATACAAATATAAGTCAACACATGAAACTTAAGGTAGATTATTGTGAGTTGTGGATCAGTGGAAATGCACTGAAAATGTTACAAAGTTTTAATTATGGCAATTGGCTTTAGTTGAAACCCCACTCTGTTGCTACCTCCTGTCCCCATGCTAATGAAGTATGCAAAACTGGATTTGCAAAGGTAATATGCTTTATACAGCATGCTTTGTGACACAGAGAGGGTACAAACAGACTTAATGACATAATGACAGTCTGACACGAGGACGAGAGGAAAAATGTATAATGGCACTGTAAGTATTATGGTTAAACCTTCACATGACAGATTAAACCTTGTGAGCCCTTATGACTCAGTTACCTCATTTCCGTGTCCCTGCTGGTCGTAGGAGGAAAAGCATTTACCATAGTGAGAGAATGCAGCATCTATCTATCTATCTATCTATCTATCTATCTATCTATCTATCTATCTATCTATCTATCTATCTATCTATCTATCTATCTATCTATCTATCTATCTATCTATCTATATAATAGATAATACAATACACAACACAATAGTGAGTTATTTAGAGAGGTAGAGAGACAAGCACCACATCTGAATCACTCAATCAGATACTCGATCTGTCCTGTAGTAATCTGGGATCCTAAATTTGAAACACAGAGTAATAAGAGCTCTATTACTGTCTCCATTACTTTTGATGACTGCCCGACAGAGCCCAGAGGAGTGACAAAGAGCACCCCACACCAAGAACTAACTGATAAGATACTTGGCTGACATTTAGTAATTACTATCACTTATCAATTGCAGTGCAATTTACTTGATGGGCAGTCAAGGCTTGCTTTCACTTGTTACAATTTGTTTTTGTTTCATGTTACTGCACTTGGTTCCTGATTGTATTTGATGTTAATGATGTGCATTTGACTTTAATAAGGACTAAGTTTAATAATCGCTGCCCACCTCCCAGCCCAGAGACTCACCCATTAGTTTCCCTTTGGCACCATGAGTCTGATTTAATGACAGCACCCGTAACTCTAATTGTCATTAAGTGAAATCAGACTGTGTATGATTCACTGTCTAATCCTGTAAGTCTTAAGGTTTCTATTTTACTCTACACTGTGAAAGTCATCTGATGATTAAGTTGTTCATGTTTTTTTTTATTCTTCAGCCCTATCTTTGATTTGATTTACAGGACAGGGACAGTTCTGGTGCCACTGTTCTCCATCTTGCATCCCGCTTCAGTCACCATGAGGTCACCGATTGGCTGCTGAAGAGCGGTGAGGTGGACCCGGGGGCCTCCACTGATACAGGCGCCCTGCCCGTTCACTATGCAGCTGCCAAGGGAGACCTGCCGTCTCTCCGACTGTTACTGGGGCACGTCCCAAAGTAAGAGCAACGCGGTTTTGTGAAAGTGAAAGAATAGAAAACCATGTGTTGTCTTCATGTCTGACGGTCTGTGTGCTTCTATGTAATCAGAGTCTAAACGCTGTTGATTTAGTTACTGTGCAGGACAGCACACAGTGATTTAAATGTTTTTTTTTAGTATCACTCACAGTACAATGGTTTTGTCAATTAATGTGATCAGTGCTAAAATCTGTCAAGAAGTTATATTTATTATTTCCATTCTCCGTGTTCAATAAATTGTGATGTTCAGGATAAACAGCTCAAATCATTATGACAATTACATTATCAGATACTAGATACATCACTCTCATCCTCTGTTTTCTTTATCCCTTTCTTTCACCTGGTCACCATCAACATGGTCTTCTGCCACTGAGTCAGCACTAAAGTAGTTTTAAATGCCTTAGGCTGCATTAGATCAACAGTTCAGACTCAGATTTCACACTGTTGCGCTTCAGCAATCTAACATTGACAAGTCAACTCTCATTACTTCTCAGATGCATAGAAAATAATTCTGATACAATATGTCTGACTTGTATGGTGGAAGGTACCTGTAATTCTAACCGGTGGTGGTGGGAAGCAACCTGAACTTTGTTTTTCTATCTTAACACTTCTAATCCCATTTAGAAAAAAACTCTTAGTGGTTTAACTTTCCCATAATACTACACACTGCCCTAGCCCCCATTTGCTAGATAATACTATACGCATTGCATCTAGAACTGTTAACTTCGTCTGAGAGCCATGCCAACAATCAAATCAAGTGTGAACTAATATTATTGGTCTTTTTTTGCTGACTAAACAATCCAAAGAAATATGAAATAATGAAATAATATTCAATTAACTGTGCTCTAATGCAATGGCCAAGAAAAGCTTAAAGTTGTCACATCTTAGGGTAAGGGTTAATGTATGCATTATGTTAATAGGGTGTTTGCGTGCAATTAGCCCTTGATAGATATCATCCTCAAGCAGTGCAGTCTGTAGTATCAGACCCCCATGTCCTCGGGAGATAACAAGCACCCATATGGACTATGTGACTGCCGTGGACATGATTGAGGTGCACTGATCACACAAGAACAAAAAGGTCAGGGTCACCACACTGTCATTTCAGTCAGTAGGTATCTTCAACAACAAACACCAGAGAGAGTCATGATGCAGCAACGTAGCTGCAGACTTAGCAGCCTTAACATCCCAGCATAAAACTGTTGCTGTGGAGCTAGTACTGTAGACGAGTGACAATGACAATCATCCTGATATTTATGATCTGCAATACTCTCAGTGACATATATGTACTTACATGTATATTCTGTAATAGCATATATCACTAGTTCAAATACTGTCACAGAAGGTGTTAGCTGTCCATATAAACTTCTTGTTATACCCTCTGCAGCACCACATTAATTAACCATATGGTAAATTAACAAGTGGGATTTAGTGTCCTGTTTTCAGAAACAAAAATAACAAATTTTAGATTTAGTCTCTGAGTTACAGAGCCTTGTCTGTTCTGTGCTGACCTTGTCCAGGTACTAACTCCAATATTGTGTGATTGCACCCCAGACAGGTGCATAGCTGCTGAAAATTTAATGAGTCTCAGGGACATGGTAGCTCCCTGATAGCTGGGTCCCATTCACTCTTCTCCACCGCCCCTCCCCCTGTTGCTGTTTACCACCATCTCCATGGAGACACACACAGTAGCGCCAACCAGCGATAAGATAATGAGGGAAACAAATCCGTTTGAATAGACAGACAGCTTTCTAGTTTCTGCCCTCAAGCATTGTTTACAAAGGAACTTTGCAGCGGCGAGATAGCATTCTCGTTTCAGGGTTTGTTACCAGCCACAAATTTATATCAGTGACTTTTCAGAGGGAACCGAACGGAGTTTGTTCCACTTGAAAAATCACAAGGTTAACATGACCCTTGTTACATCATCACTTTAGCAAGTGGCGGCCTAATGACGGTACAACACATGGTGAGTGTTGCCACACAGAGGTAAATAGTATGTCAATAAACAATACACAACCAACACCCACTACTACACCCCTTTTATTGAAAATAATATTTCACAATATTAGACCTGACCAGTATTGACTAATATAGACCTGTGAAGACTCAGGGGCTTTTTGTTTTTAATGCTACATGTGCCACTTCATTTATATCTCATATATAAACTCCCGATACGTTTTACAAGTTCATTTTTAGAATTTAGAGCAACTATTCAACATCTGCACAAAATGATGAAAGTCATTGAGATATTTTTTAAATCGCCTCTCTATTTCAGTTTGATCAAAGAGTTACATTCATACAACAGATATGTTTTATTTAGGATGACATGCAGACAAAACTCCAGCGTGACCTGAAGACAAGCACTCAGGAGATGGATCTCGAAACTGTTGCAGCCATTGTTGCTGCCATTTTCTACTCATTATGCAACCCCCGTCTGTCTGTGTTTTAAGGTCCACGCAGCTGTGTTTGCCTGATACTTTGGTGTCCTTTAGATTTACAAGCCATATCTGAATCAGTAGGTCGTTAGCGTGTTCATCCCCAGTGACCCAAAGCCAACAGGCTCATGTGCTGTGTTGCTGCTGATAGCCTCGGCACACAAAAGACTGAATGAATGACAGGGAGGGAGGGCAAAAGAAAGACAGAGGGAGAGAGACTACAGACAGGTTATGCAATGAATTAGCTCGGATTAAAATCTTTGTCCAAGCCATAATTCCAGCATGTAGTTGGGAAAGGTAGAGAAGGGTTACGGTTAGGGTCAGCCCAATATAAAACGAAAAGTTATCCAAGAAGAAGAAGAGACAGCCAAAATATTTGCACAGGTAAGAAAACATAATAGAAGTAATAACACATGAATGTAAATGAAGATGACCAATTAAATGACCAAGATGGTCACTATAAAACAGCAGGTGTATTCTCTTAGGGGGTAAGTGCTCCTCTGCTGCATCTCTGCAGGTCATTTATGTTTTTGTGAGAAGAAAAAAAAAATGAAGTTGCACCGATTCTCATTGCCAGTTCACCAGTTCAACAGTTCACCAAGTCCCTGTTAGCCCACTCTCAGCTTTAAGTTGCTAAAATTAGTGCTCAACTCAAGTGTGTTCATAATTAGGCCCAGATACACAGAGAGAGTGGTGGTGGCGGGGCGGGGCGGGTCGTTGAGCTATTGTTGCCAAGTTGTATTTATTTTTTTCAACTTTAATCTTCTTAACTTCTTGGTGCAAGATGAATAAAAACCTCTTCCTGTTCTCTTTTACAACAGGAGGTTTCATGTGCTATTTCCAGATGCTTTTGGGCAAAGCGCCTACACAATTAGTACTACATGCTTTTGTACAGTAAGAGCATTGTTATTGCGTTGAAACCTCAGAAATGCAATCCTGAAAGTGAAGGATAACATGTAGGTTTCAAAACTCTCTTGATAAAAAGGCCGTGAGAAATGTTACTGGAATTGATTCATTTAGGGCCAAATAAGATGACCTTTTGTTGTTGTCCTTTCCTTTTAAAAGGCACTAATCAATGACTACCTCTAAGGGAATATATAGACTTATGAAACCATTAAATATCCACGTTGGAATATGGAAAGATCTTTAAAAATGTGATATGAGACACTGAGGTCACATAACACAACAGTTTTCATTATTTAGACAGGGAAAGCTATTGAGAAGGTAACTAGCCTTTATCAGGCAAGAAGACCATTAGTGTGACATCAATTACTTCGCTAGTAATGAAGCATAGTAATCAACCTTGGTCTTTGTTTGCATGTAGATGGGGGGGGCGGAGGGGACACCGGATGGACAATTACTGAGTTGAATTACTTATCGGCACTGAACTGGAAATATATCAGATGTCTGCTACTTCACACTGTGTTTTTTCCTTTGAGTGACAAAGTGACGGACAAGGCAGCGCTCCTTGTGCCGCTCGCTAGCTCCGTGGTCACACAAGGCTAAACTCTTTCTCCTCCCTTAGCTCTTTGAAATCTACACCTGTCCTCAAAAGCAACTCTTTAAGTTGAGAGAGCGTTCGAGCCTTCTCCTCACTTTGAAGCAGCGGAGCAACGTGTTCTTTGTTAGAAGTGTGTCTGCCTCACCTAAATCATACTCTGTCACGATCAGAGTGCGTGGTTAGGATTAACAAACGTAAGCTCTCCTACACAGACCCCGGTGCGCAGGTGAAACTTCAGCCCACTTTGGTTACACTCATCAATAATTGACTAGTGTGCCCACTTCCTGATGACAGAAGTGCAGATTACTTCCCCTTCTTATTTAAGACATGTTTGTTTTTACATGGAAGCCTTCCCTTCATCACAGGCTCCATTCATTGTCCTCATAGACCATAAACCTGTCAGACTCTTTTTATGTTGTATGCCTGTATTTCTGTGGAGAATTTGCCATCCATTTGTGGTTCAGGATAAAACCCTGAGCAGACAAAGTCCAACATGTTGGATGAGAACAAATCATGATCCACGTGCAGTTTTAACGCAGGGTCTTCATCTACTACTGTTGGCTTGAGCTCGTCTCTAAAGGGAAAGCTTGAAAGGGTCATGTTTGCGTCTACACGATCGGATCCACTCGTCCACCTAAGCCCTGCCTCTCATTTCTGTCACCTTCTCCATTCCTCCTCTTCACCTACTCAGTCCGTCTTGGCCCCTGGCAAACCCGCGTTAAGCACACAGCAAGTCGGGCAAAGCCAGTGGAGTGGTAATCCTCTTAGTAGACTCATTGCTCATTTGTCAGTGTCCAAATAAAGCATGACCTTATGGGATTTACCAGGGAAGCGCTCATTCACTCCCTGACCTCCCGCTGTGACTGCAAGATCTGGGACAAGGAGGAAAACGGGCATTGGATGAGTATTTCATTAGAGGTGGGGCTAAGGGCCTTCGGAAATAATGGGGAACAGGATTTGGCTCAGCGTCGCTGTTGTCTGCTCAGAATAGTTTCATGTTGACAAAAAGAGGGGCATGTTTTCCTGTCACTTAACTGTTTATGCCACACCCACTGGACAGATAGACTGCAAGTATAGTAATGTGTAAACAGATAAATAAATAAAACTCCATAGCAACAGTCAGAAAGTTTTAGCTCCAGATATCAACTAAAAGTTGCAATAATTTGATGGCAAGTGATGATTATGTTAATATTCAAGTAGTTTATATTTTTCAAGTTTGTGTCTCAATAGAGAATAGCCTCCTTAATATATCAGGACTTTCTAACTTTTACAATTAAGAAACAAAATAATAAAAGTTTTTGTTGCACATACATTTTGTATTTAAGTGTATGTACACACATACACCTGTCAGTTCTGTTTGTACCAATCGCACAATTCAATTTTCAGTGCCTCAAACAAACAACATCATATAAATTTGGTCTCCCGGAGGCTTTTATTGACTTTCCAATTTTATTTTATTTCATTTCATGCAGTGTTGTCAACTCCCAAACTAAGAATGGTGCCACACCGCTCTACCTGGCCTGCCAAGAGGGCCATCTTGAGGTTGTCCAATACCTGGTCAAGGATTGTGGGGCGGATCCTAGCATCAGAGCCAATGATGGGATGACATCACTGCATGCTGCTTCCCAGATGGGTCACAACACCGTCATCGTTTGGCTGGTAAATAAGACAGATGTTGCAGACAGTAATATGTGACCTGATTTATTCTAAGATTGAAGTCCTGTCCTCAATGTGTTTTTATTGTATTTTAAATTACATCTGATCAAATGTAAATGAAAAAAATGTCTATGAACAAGCACATTATGCTGTGTAATTTAAATTAATCCAAAATGTTTTTGCAATTGATGTTATATAATGTTATATAATTAATATGAAATGTTTCATTAGGCTGCTACCTTGAAAGACTTTGTTACATCATAATTTATTACTTGGTGTTTTTTTAATGGAAAACTAAAAACATTTAAGCTATAACTTGTCACATTTACTAATTCACCCCTACATTTAAAGTTGTGCAGAATACCTACTTGTTGAATCTGACTTTAACTTGTGTTGTTACTTTCTCATTTAGATGAGTTTCACAGAGATCAGCCTGACAGACAAGGACGGCGACGGGGCCACAGCCATGCACTTTGCAGCTAGCCGGGGCCATGCGAAGGTGCTCAGCTGGCTGCTGCTGCACGGCGGAGAGATCGTCACTGACAGCTGGGGAGGGACTCCACTACATGACGCAGCAGAGAACGGTGAACTGGAGGTGTGTGTTTGTGTTATTCTTCTGAGTTAATGTAAGTGTGGAGAGTCAGACTACAATTGACAGTGACGTAAAATGCAGTTAAAATACGATAAAATACATTTATAGTTATGTGTGAGAGCTTAATGAATGAATATATCAACACATAGCAATACTGGGTTTCACCCAAAACCATGTGTTTTGAATAAAAGGCCTCTTGCTCATGGTTTTGTTGCCACTCCAACCTAATACTTTGAATAGGGTTTTGTTGTATCCACTCCTGGTCAGTGAGTTGTTTCAACACAAGCTCTTTGTTTCTAATGTACAGGAAACCATAGTTTTGCGTCGCATATTTCGCATTTCAGATTCAGCTCAAAGGAAAGTGATCCCAAACTTTGACTTACAAGGTGTTATAAGGTGTACAAGGCATTTTTAAGAAGCTAGCTAAAACACAAAGAGCCCTCAGGCTGGGAACAACAGGCTTAGTCTGGTTTCCACCTGGCACTTGACTGTGGTTTTCAAAACAAAACGCTTTACACCATTTGCAAGTTCCTTCTCATTATACAAGGCTATTTGAATGTTTTGCCAGTCATATTTTGGGTAGAAATTCTAATTAGCTGTTGCCTATTACAGTAATTATTGTTCCTCAAAAATGACTGTGTTTCTGTGGAGTATGAATTAGATGGCCAGTAAAGAAAGTATTTAGCAATCAATATTTTTAGATTTAGAATTATGGTATTAAAAGTAAAACTATAACTGGACATTTTATAAATCTATTTTACACTGTATTGAAGTGATAATACTGGAATTGTTTCAGCTGTATGATATGTTTAATGTGGTGTTTTTTGAAGACATGTTGTCATCTTCATTTTATCAGTGCTTTCACATTTCCAGAAGAAATTATCTACAGGAATTTGTGAAGATTAAACTTGTTTCAGTAGATTTACGATATGTTTTGTCTCATTTGTGTCATCTGCCTTTAGTGCTGTCAGATCCTTGTGGTCAATGGCGTGGACTTGGGCATCAGGGACCAGGACGGCTTCACAGCAGCAGACCTGGCTGAATACAACGGCCACTCCCAGTGTGCCAAGTATCTGCGCACTGTGGAGAACATGGTAAGAGACACAGTGATGCTCTGCATGCTTCAACACATCCTGAACCCTGACCTCCGCAAGGATTTATCAGAGGGGGGGCGACCTTAGCAGCAAAGATCACAGCATTTACACAAACATCTAAATAGGTTTGTCCAAATACACTTTGTAACAGACATTTCAGCAGATGGTGACTTGAAAATTTTAAATCTAGTCGAACTTCTTACTGCTAAAACTCCACTGAGGTATATAATACTTGTTATTTAAAAACTCACCTGACCTGCACCCCTTTAGGTCATTAGTTCCCAGCCTTATAGGGACCCTAATCCAAATCTGAGGGGGCACATAATTAAAGATTTATGTAAAGAAATTATGTAATTTAAGTCTGTCACACAGAACTATATTTACTATTAAGACTATTAAGTATTTGTTTTCTCAAGTTTTTACATTCTTGATGAAAACAGGAAGAAAAATAACAAATGTTCATAATTAAAACTATAACAGAACTGTGCAGGTAGAGTCATTAGTAGTGACCTAGTTTCAGGGGAAAAAGGTGGGAACCACTGCTTTAAACTTGGTGACATGTCTCACTTATGTGTTTCGCTTTTTTTTAACCACTAATTGGTCCTGTGGGAGTTTAACTCTCACATGTCAAATCAAGACAACATACAGTATTTGTTCCAGACACAGAACATTCATAGAGTACAGCATGTGAGTTGCTGCCTTTGTTGTTTGTTCAGTCAGTCGCACAAATATCCAACGTCCACTTCATCCTGTTCTGCATGAAATTATGATTCGGTATTATCAGCTATTCTGACAAAATGTTTCATGCCTGAACTGTCGTCAGAAATTTGGATCATCACTCCAATCCAAACTTGTTTTGCCCCTGAATTAAAGCACAACCGTGGAAAACACAAGACTGTGACACTGCAGCAAGAAAATAGTTGTCGCTGAGCCAACATGTCCCTTGACTGACATCAGTTTTTCTCAGCTAATTACTAGAGCTATTAACACTTGACACACTGTGGCCTCCACAGCTTCAACCCACTTTAATCCCCAAGTGGTTGGAGGAATAATAACTCCTCCACACTGAACTTTCTCTGGTGAGCAGGCAGCAACCGCCACCACCACCTCCCCCTTGTACTCCACCCATAAGGGATTGCATTGTGGGAAAAGCAGAGGCCCCCAGAGCCTTTCTGATCAGCTGTGAGATGTTTCATTAGTGTGCAGTAATTAAACTCATAATGCTGTTCTCCTTATGGGGCTGGGAGGTAGAGGGATGGGAAATCATGAATGAAAAAGATAATTATATTACAGATAATTCATTTTCCATCCACTGTAATGACACTGTATCCCTTCACCTAACTAAAAGAATTGCATGTTTTTATAAGGAGGATTTAAAGGTGTACAGAAATGGCCGTTTGTCCTGTTTGTTGCGCCGAGTTGTCACGAGCTGCAACACGAGTTTACCTGAGTGAGGAAAACGAATTTGATTGGTCGTTATCGAGTGGGCGGGATATTCAAAGTTTGGGGTGAGACCGAGCTCCGTGTGCGCGCGTGTCTAGACGTCTGAATGACGGATGACAGATCCAATATCAGTGGCTGATGAATTGTGTACAGGCTGACGTACACACGGATTTACTCAAAAATAGAATTTTGCACAAAGTTTGGCCTACATCGTCTGATAGATGAGTTATCACACTAATTTTATGACCCAGAGTGGGCTCAAATTCAATTTTCTTTTCTGTACTGCTTTAATTAAGATATGATGAGTTAAATAACACTTTCGATGTTTTTGTTAGACAGTTGAACAAAATTGATGTAATGGCGCTTGTATTCATGAGCGGCTTCTTCTGACAGAGTGTTGAGCACCGTGTTTTGTCCCGGGACCCCTCAACGGACCTCGAGTACAAGCAGCCGGACTCAGGCCTCTCGTCCCCAAACACCACCATGCCCCCTGCCAACCAGGTGGCCCACTTTGACATCAGTTCACCATCCAGCTCCCTGTCCAACTACGACTCAGCCAACTCCAGCCAGTCCAGCACTGGGGAGAAGAGGAGCAGCTTACCGATGTCTCGAGGCCCACCTGCTCAGCTGAACACTGTTGCACACACAGGTCAGAAACCTGAACTGTTGTCAATCATTCAGCCGTAACTCCTGGACTACTGTTTCTGTTATTAGTTCTAGCCATTATAGCTAAGGGTGAAAACTTCAGCTATGCGGCTATGTACTGAACTAGCATTAACAACATGCCCCAGTTTCCTACTTGTTGTTCCAGGTCACAGGTGCATGATACACAGTAGTGGTGCTGCTCCCTAGTGGCCTGCATGCAGACGTTGTATTATCATCATCATCTGTGAATGTGCACCAAGACAATGGGATCTTGTTCATTTACAATCAGCAGTTCACCATGTTTAGAAATCATGTAAGTCAAGTCTATATCAAACCTGCCTACATGGGCTCTGTCTCTGTCCCAGGCGCCTCGGAGACAGCCATTACGGATATGCAGGCCTACATGGACATGCTGAACCCAGACATCGGCTCTGACACGGCCAAGAAGAGCAACACACCGGCTGATGCCACATCCAAGCCCCCGCCCCCACCGCCTCCACCGCCCCCTCCCCCGCCACCGCCACCGGCCTACCCGCCTCCGCCTCCACCGCAGTGTCCTCCAGTGCCCCCTCCGCCCCCAGGCTACCCTGCACCACATGCCCCTCAGGAGCCGTCGTCAGCCGAGTTCCTGAAGGTGAAAAGCAACTTGCGGCACGTGGAGAACAAGAAGAGGGTAAGAGCAGTGTTCCCACAGTAATCTCTGAAGAATTCCCTCTCGCTGTCATTGATGGCGCATGCATAACAAACGGGTACTCTGTGCTGTAACATTAAGAAATCTCTTATTTGACTTATTTGTAGTATAAAAGACAAGTCATTTGCATATTTTAGTTCATTAAAAAATGTAGATATCCCTAACTATGACAATCCCAAACAAGCAGAGGGAGCAGGATGTTTGGGAGAAATCCTTTCTTGTGTAAACTCATCTGGGCTGTTGCTCTTGTGTAACAATGTGCCTTGATTGGATGCCCACAATGGTATTATTGTGCAAGTACGAGGTAACAAGGTTAAAAAAAAAAGAAGATGCTCATTAATGAGACAGACCGTTGGGTTGACACGTACAATGGTTGTTGTGATGGACTTGATCTTAATTTCACTAATTAATCTGGCCTCAGATCACTCAGAATGTGCTTACAGAGCTGACGAGGAGGAGCAATTAAAAGCGACAACAATGGTTTCTGTGCTGCAAAGTGAGTGTTGTGGTAAAGGACATGAAAAGTGGTTTTGAAATTGTAATTGAATTGTTGCCGAGTCGTCCAGGGAACGTATGATAGACGACCAATCTGAGGGATCACTTTCACTTTATGCAGAATTTATTTCTTGAGCGTTACCATGTCCTGACTATTTGGTCATTTAAAAAGTTGCTTCAGCTTAAACCATATGCACCATGAGAAATACAGGTGTGATGAGATAGAGATGTGAGTGATAGGCTATATTTTGGATAAATATATTTTCAGCATTAGCAAAGTAGCTGTGAGGTCTAAACCCACCTAGTGAAAGCCTTGTACAGTAAGTGATTGGACAACTTATGGTAAAACCTGAAGTGTAGTAAGAAAAAAAAATGTGGGAGCTGCAGAATCAGCTCACGTCCAGGAAAAGTCACACATGTGCAGTCAGAAAGATGGAGGATGTATGTGGAGATCAGCTACGCATTAGACAGAAAGTCCAAGGGCCCTGTTCATGTCTCCAGGCTGAGCTCTCTCGTCTCTGTGCTTACACGCATGCGCCATTGGCTGAGTGTGGGGGAGTTTTTAGCGATTGCCATCCCCCCCTCTCCCTCGCTATACCCAGGTGACCCGCCCCGGGCACACACTCATTAACAATTGAACAGCACACACACAATTAAGATAAGCATGCATCATATACATTGGGAAAAACAATCCACCTTGAGCACCATAGTAACAAAGAACAATAACCTCCATCCAGAGACCCAGAGCTTTGCTTGTGATTCTTTGAGATTTCTGCCGTTTCTCTCATCTCATTTGTTTGAATTTGCCTCAACTGAAGTCAAACGTCATGTGGAGCAGCCGTCATGTGTCATGTACTTCGTCACACATTTTTTTATTCTTTGGACCAATGGACCTACTCCAGACCTTTTCACTATAACTAGTGGTCAAAATGCATCCTTCAAGGCGCTGAACACTAGAATATTCTAATAATCCTAAATCGTGAGAGATTTGAGTGCAGCCAGTCACGGTGAGCCGACCAGCACCAGGGACTTTGAGTTTTGCATAAGAGGCACTGGACAGGGTTGGGGAGTGGTGGTGACATCATTGTCAGTGCTGTGGACTGTCCAATAGGTTATTGATGAGGCCTGTGGGTAAAGTGAGAGGGCAGGTAGAGTGACAGATGTAGCGCTGAGCGGAGACGTGGTGACACTGTGGATCTGGTGACAGCTACTCTCTGTGCTTTGCTGAGCTTTGTGGATAAGGCTGAAGGAGCGCCGCAACCGCAGGAGAGGATTTTTAACGCTAAGGTAAGGTGTTCAGAGTGAGCGAGAGTAAAGCTTTGTGTTCATCGGTCCCCTAAAAGTGATGTCAGGTCAAAAACTGGGAAAGTAAACGTATTCAAACGTATTCAATGTTGCTTTGCATGCTTCAGGTTGTGGAGCTGTTTGAGCTGCTGTATGGTTGGACAGTGAATGTCTCACATCTATTTCATTATGTTTTACTCGCGAGTTTCCTCTTGTTTTCTATTTTACTGGTTGTTGTCAGGTATGCATGTAAGATTCATCACATGTTGCACAAACAGCTTCCGTGCATATTTGTCATTTGTCATCTGTGGTTTTTGTTTTGTTTTTGTGCAAAACCACATTAAAATGTTACTGATCGATGTAAAACAGCAACCAGGCTAAACAGCCGTCCACAATGCACACAAAAAAACATTAGACTGTAAAAACAAATATACAACAATGACATTATGTTGACAGACAGGTCTTTATTATGGGAAGAATGGCTTTCTGTCTGTGTATGTGTATATATGTCTGTGGCGGAGGGGAGGGTGCAAATGCAATGCTTTGTACATTTCCTATTGTTCGCCCACCTCCCTGGAGGATGACAATCAAACCATCTGTAGCGCTCCCCTGCTCACATTACCCTCCCACCTGATGAGTGCTCAGGGACCATTTCTTTGAAGGCAGACATGAGTCAACAGAACTAAACAGGCTTACAAGAACTCCGAACATGACACCACAAAGGAAGAGAGGTCAGGGGTCAGCTGTCAATTATTTCCACTTTTATAAACACCAGACATCTGCTTGACGTCTGAGGCTTTGGATTTCGTGAGAAGTCATGGCAACGGCAAGCACCGAAATGTAAATCAATCCAGGTTTGATTTGACAGGCAAAGTAACATCTTTTTTTTTTTTGTGATGTGCAAGGTTGACATCTTCAAGGTTCATTTCTGATAATAAACAGTGAAAAGGGGATTTAAGTGTTTAAATTTATACACTTTTTTTCTTTACAAATTTTCGTAATATGCATGGCTGGAAAAAAGAAAAAAAGAATTTTTGATCAAGTTGATTTTGGAGAGTACCCAATGCAAATATGAGACTTTTTACATGGGGGGGAATATTGTCACAGATTGGTTAGAAAAAGGCACAATATCACAATGGCTGCTCAAAATACAAGGTGAGATTGTTCCCTGCTAATATCCCATTACTCTGAAAGACTAATCTGGTCCACATATAGGTGAGGACTCTCATTAACATGAGTTTGATATCCTGCCTGTTACATCTGCAGGTCAGATGGATGTCAGTGTTAAAAGAGAGAGTGCTCAAACAAGAGAGGCCAAGCGAGTGACCTCTGACCCTGCTCTGTGGGCTTAAGGATACTCTTACATTGAACTCAAAGCTGCATGTGAATTCTTATGTTCTGTGGTCCTGTGGGCTTTACATGAAATAGGCTGATATTTCACTGAAGAAAAGCCTTGTTCTGTTATTTAAATAAAGCTGCTTTGGTCACATGGGACAGCTAATCAGGCCTCAAAACCTCCTATAGATTTTACTGTGTGTTGTGCTACAAGTGACAGGGTCACTCCACAAACACAGATTATCCTCATAAATCCATTTCCCTTTGATTTTTTTTTTTACACAGCAACTTGTATATTTTTGTTCAAATACACAATTATTGTTATCAAATCATAATTTCTTATTTCATTTTATTTGACTTTTTAGGAGTAGATACAAGAATAATTTATACAAAATTCCAGATATCCAGTTTTTCTTCCTGTTTCCTGTACCTTTTAATTCATAGATCATTTTACTCTGCTCTGGAAATAAAAATTATTTGCAATGGCACTTAATTTACTGATCGTTATTTTCATAAAATACAAGAATGGTGATGAAGCTGGGACCACAAAACAGACACCAAGGCAGGTGACAGTTTACTTCAATCAACTGGTTGGTTAAATAATCAGATTCGGTTGATTATTTCTGGGATATTTAAACAATACATACACAAACTAAGTAAAAGTCGGCAAAACCAAAGCCAAAGCCTTTTATGACTATTTATATTTCTTAAAAAAAATATATATATATATATATATATCATTATCTCTCCCGCAGCTCAGTGCTGGTGAGACCCACGAGGCTCTACGACGTGTGGATTCGAATAGGAGGTCGAGGAGCTTCAGCAAGCAGCCCAGCACTGGGGACTACTATAAGAACCTGGGCAGTGAGTCGGCCGAGCCCCGGGGGAGCAAAGGCATGGCACCCAATGAGGAGGTAAGACCTTAAGATCTCTGCTGTTTATTGTTACAGTAATATGTGCAATGACAACATCACACCTAAATTGTGTTTATTTAACACATGGATATACATACTTGTCCATATCTGTTTTTGCTGTCTCATGCTCATCCTAACCTGAAATCTCTTTATGTAATAAAACGTATCTCGGATTAAATCACTCCCTTGAAATGCTGTCAAATGTTCAGTGTTGGACAGTAACTTGTGCAGTGGGGTCTGTCTGTTTTTTATAGTCGCTTCGCTTTGATTATAACACACCAACAAGTGCTGACCTGACCACTGAAAGGAAAGTTTTTAAAAAGTTGTGAATGGTTTTATTCATGGTGGTGCAGGGAAGTACACATATTGAGATATTATGACTTACGTCTCTGTAAGAGTACTGCAATTAATTCATGTCTATTGTGTTATTAAGAAGCAGAAAATGATGAGGATGTAACATCTGACATTGTTGTCTAATTCACTAGGTCACAAACTTTACAAACGTACGTAATTGGGTTAGGGTTAGGGTTAGGATCTGGTTAGTGGGTTCAGACTAATGAAATTTTGTTTTACGTGGTTTTTAATTATCACATTTTAAAATCAATTATGACAAAGACAGTGCAATTGCAATGGATACTGGCATATGGTCTGTTAGGGTTAACATACCGTGCCCTTGATTGTGCTGCGGATAAGGTTTGGCTTGGTGACGGCATGTTGGCATTAGGTTACCAAACTGCCTGCACCATTTGCCTGTGCATTATACCACTCGGCATGTTGCATAATGTGTCCTCTTGAGCTTTTGTTTGCCACCTGATGCAAACTGGCCCCTCATTTCCATCGCCTCTCCAGTCTCCACCCTGTTGTGTAAACTTACAATGGGACAAACGCAGGACAATCCAAGACAACACAGCATGGTCTAGGAAGTCTCCAATAAACAGATGAGAATACCCTTAAATGTTGTGTTTTTCATGGCCAAGGGTCTGCTGTATAAATTGACGTATGACACAAACAAATCTGTGAGACCACATTGAACTAATTTGGGTAAAGATGTAAAAGCTTCCTTAAACCTTGACATTTAGGTATTACGTTAAAATTACAACCCATTTTCACAAAGTTATCGATCAGCACAAATGGTGCGATAATCCAGATTTCTTTGTTTAATTTTGGCAATAAAATTTCACAAATAAAATGTGCTGCAACTTGATATTGACATGTAAACATTTATAAAATAGAGAACCGGCCATTCTCCACTTCAAACATTAGCCTTAATATATGCTAAATACTTAATCTTTTAGGTTTTGTTGCTCAATATTTATATTTAATTAACTTTGTCTGGGTAGGTTCTTAGAGTCACTCTGTCACTTCTCAAATTGTGCCTTGATGTCCTGCTGAGCTGCCACCGGTTGCTCCTGATTTAATGTGCAATACACAAAAATGTCTAAAATGTTAGATTACAAGAAAAAATACTTTGTTCCTGCCAAAAAATAGTAATCATGGGAAATTTCTGAGACGTTTGGTTAAAACACTTGTTGGCTGCCACATGCCCACACAGGCGATTGAAGGAAGAGCCCCTGTGAGACTCTCGTCATTGTCCCGGGAGATTATATTCTCATGGGTATCAGGGGTGGGGGTGTTTCATCTGATATGGAGTATAATCCACATTTAGCCAATTAAAGCCTCAGTGGGGCCCCTCCTGGTCTCAGAGCCTTCCTACCAGATGGACCGGCTAATCAGAGAAAGCAACGGCACGTGCTGTCAAGACCCATCTGGACATGTCAGACCCCCCCCAATCCCCCAATCCCCCAAACCCCCAGCCTCTCCAACCCCAACTCTCTTGGGGGTTTTAAAGAGTAAAGAGGGCAACAATGGCGAGCACGCGTTTGAAGAAAAAAGGAGGGGTGGGTCGAGTTAAATGTCACGGTCCATTAAGCAGAGTTATGGCACACTTTCAGAGCGTGTCAGACGCGTGCATGCTGGGGTGGGGGGGGCGTGGGGGTTAAAGCACTATCACTTGCAGTGGCAGATGGCTTCTTCCCACTGTTTTGCCTCAGTTTTCCCCAAGAGATTAGGCCATGTTAACTCCATTATTAGCAACACAGTATTATGTCTTTATGACTTGATTAGAGATGGCAGGAGGCAAAAGCAATGGACTTCTACGTAGGCTGCACACATCTGTCACTGTCCACAGTCTGTGTGCAAGAACTCACTGCTTGTTCAGCCCAGCAGGAGTTTCAACTGGCATGCCAGTGCAGGCAGGGAGAACAAAGTTGCCACCGTCACCGCTGATTTAGGAAATGTTTTCAATTTGTTACATAAAATAATTAGTCAAGTTGAAAAGACAAATGTGTTAAATGTTCGATAGGTTAATACATTTTGTTTTTTGTCATTTCCATGTTATAGGAATATACACTTTGGCAGGTGGAAGGTAAAATTTCAATCCAATAATCAATGAGCCAGGAGCATCGACCCAAAATGAAAACATCTATGAGGCATTGATACATATAATAATTTGTAAAATGCGCTTTAAAAAAAAAAAAATCCCTAGCACATCTGAGTAATGATAAAGGTTAGAATTTGGATAGAATTGAGGTCCAAGATCGATGTGAAAAAAAAACTGTAAACTCAATCAATATGAATAGGGGTCTCTGTAATGAACAGGAGGCCTATTATTTTCTTTAAAACATACATTTTTTCATTTAAAATGGTGGAGCTCAGAAATTAAAGTGGCATGTGATATTTCAGTTGCTTTTTGTGATTTGATGTAATTTAAAGTAAGTGTTTTAAATCAGCAGTTGATATCGTCTCATATCAATCACTGGTCCCTGAATCGAATCAAACTGAAATTGTATCGGGGTCGGCACATGTTAACGGGAATAAAATGTAACTCCGTCACGTCCCTCCCCCTGTTCTATGACCAGGGCTCCGTGTTATTGGAGGAGCCTACCGACAACTCCGCCCATAGCTCCGAGAATGGCACCGCGGAGGAATCAATCCCACCCCCGCCACCACCACCTCCACCCCCTCCTCCCCTAAGCGACCCGATGCCAACGCCGCCTCCACCGCCCCCTCTGCCCCCGGACACACCAAGCAGCCAGCATAACGTCACGTCTGCTTACACTCCCACCAACCAGAGACGCCCATCCTCCTCTTCAGGAAGTGAGTCCTTAACATTTCTTCTCTTGTTTTCTCCAGCTTTTCATTTATTCTTAAAATTTCAATTCATTTTCTACTTTTCTTTGGAGCAAAATATCTGTTCAGAGTTCCTAAATACACTTGTTTACACAGGATTGTTTGCTCACACGCTACTGTAAAATTATTCCTAGAAAGCAGAGTCCGTTGCATGATGTGCAGAATGTAATCTCTCTGCAGTTGAGTTGAGTCTGACCCCAGCATCCTAAATAGCAGATTATAAATTAATGACGCTGGGCTACGATTACCCTGAGAACTGGTTTAGTGTTCAGCCATTTCCTTAAGTGCTCGTTGCCCTGGGTACTGCTGTCTGCCAGTGTATATGTTGCCTGTGTAATATTGGGAGTTTTTAAATGTCTGAGGTTCCCATGAATCTTGAAAATGTATGAGGATCAACTACAAGACTAAAATTATTAAAGAAATAACATATAGTCCAGGGTTCAGTACACCAATGGACACACATATGACTCTGCCGATAACTATTGTACTGGGGTTCCACTTCATTTCATGTGACCGTCTCCTCATTAACCCTTAAGTATACACTCCTGTTCAAATATCCTCCTTCTCTTCTTCTTTCACCTGCTGCATTTCCACCTGTTTCGCTTTTTGTTTGTTTTTCCTTTGTTTGTGCCGCCCTGGCCTGTCCTCACCGCTGCTCCATCAAGTTGGGGAGATCTCTGCCTCTCAAGCAGAGGGAGGGGCACTAAGACCAATGAGGAGTAAGTACAAACAAACAGTAGTTAAATCCCCTAGCATTAGGGCTCCATGATAGATCTTTGGCCTTTCCTGATAACATTTTAAACTCATGGGGCTTCCCAGCAACTCACCTGGTAGAGTGTGTAGCATGTAGGTTTAGTACTAACTGCAGCAGCCATAGCTTTGAATCTGACTTTACCTCCTTTTTCACTGTCAAGTCTAAAAAAATCCAACCTGTGTATCCAGCTCATCAAAGCAACAAATTAGTGTTTGAAATAATCAGTGTCCAAGAATGAAACAAATCACATGTATTTCAAATAAGATCCCTCAAAACTGTTTTTGAGTGAGTTTTATTGCAGCGCGTTTATGAACGTGATCAATATTTTTATGAATCATGTCAACAATCCAAGAAAAAAATAAAGCGCTCCTGAATTCTGATATATCTGGAATTCGTAAATTGGACTTTTAGAAAGGTACATTAAAAAGTAGTAGCACTGGGGAAGAAAGAGGAGAAGAGAAAGAGAGAGAGATGGGGTGGGGTGTACAGAGATATCTCTCCTCTTTCTCCCCCATTAAATTCATGTATTTATTGTTACGTACCATTGAATTTACTTTATACAAACTGAAAAAGGTATTGGTAACTACGATTAACTTGACCATGTCATATTATCATCTTTGACTCTCTGGCTGCCAATAAAAGTTTAAATGCCAGTAGCATTTTCCCTTTAACATTACATTATAAACTAGTAAAACAGCGACAGTGGTTGCAGACACATATCCAAGATGCCTCAGTTCTGGGTCATAAACAGTGACGTCAATTAAGCTGTTAAATTATCAAATGTTTTGTTTATGGGCACTTTACAATCTATGCATTTCATTTGCACACCTTTTTTCACTAAACATCCAATTGTCTGACCTGTTTATGTTCCACCTGCTGCCTAATGGCAGGATGGCAATAAAACACTTTGGAGAAGTGTTTGTTCATTAATGGCATGATTTGTGCTAAAGCGTTAATCAGGCAACAAGCAGGCAGTTAGGTCATAAAATGAAAAACCACCGATACATCTGAGAGCTCAAGATGAGTTTACCACTCAGAGAGCCATTGACATAAAAGCAATAAAACAGGTGTCTGAGTGAGGATGCTCCTGCAGCACTGTAAACAGTTTTAAGTTCTCTATTGTCTCCTATTGATCAGAGGGAAGGAGATTGTACTTTTTGTATTGTACAGCCATCTTTAACTTAGATGCTAAAGAGCCATGTGTATTCGTACTAATGATATGATTTGTCTGATGGCATTAACTGTGTGGTTAAAGAGGCAGTTAGGTGGTCATAAAATGAAAAGCCACCAAAACAGCTCAATGGATGGAAGTTCCCTATTGTTTTACACTGATTGACAGGATAGAGAGGATCCTACTTTTATAACACAAGACACACTCTGGACACACCTCTAGTCGGTGCACTTTGTAACAGCACAGAACGGAGGGGATGGTGCAGCTTGATTGTTCTTCACTTTTCTAACCCGCAGCAGCAAACCTTGCTGTGTGATTTCCATCGTAAGAGGTTATTTGTCAAATGTTCTTTACCTGTCACTGCCCCGCCTTCCTTTTTCACATACTCTGGCCAACTCCACACCCCTAGCCTAAACAGAATTAAACTCACATAATAGGTAGGTGTATTCAAACATTGCACAAACTTCACTCCAGTGTAATTTAGCTGCATATGACACATCTGATTTTGGATAATCTACTTTTGAGGAGTGCAAATGGGTGAAGGTAGGCTATTTACATTGCCTAAATTATTTTATTCTTTGTGAGAATTAGAGAATTAGATTTTTGCGAAGAAAAAATATTAATTTAATCCACAAACAATTCTTTGGCAACAGTTTTGAGTGTGAGGAAAAGTGCATATTGTAAAAGGCTTCTATACGGATGGAGATCATTAGTCTGTCTTTCTCTCTACCTCTTTTGTAATCCAGTAAATGCGAGGTGAGACTGTATGAATGCGTGTATGAGTGAACCAGGTTTGTTGTGGAGAGGATTGGTCCGGGACACTGGACTAATGAGCTAGGGACTGGAGGCTGTGTGTGTGTCTGTGGGGGTGGGTGTGAGTGTGTGTGTGTGTGTGTGTGTGTGTGTGTGTGTGTGTGTGTGTGTGTGTCGCCTGACCACAGTGTGTGTGTGTGTGTGTACATGTGTGTTAATTCCTAGCCGGCTTGCCAATGGCTCGCTGTCACTTCCAGTTACTGGTGATTCCTTTAGATTTACCCCAACTGTGATGATGGGTTTTTAATAGAAAGCTGCTATCTCCTCCCTGAGAGAGAGACAGAGAAAGAGAGAGCAAGTGAGAGTGAGGAGGGGTGGCAGGCTAGCGGAGCTCTGTGTCCAGCTAGACCGCACTGTGGTGGCCTCAACAGGGAACCTTTTTACAAGAGGACGCTTTCTCCGTTGCCCTATAGAAAATGAGTGACCAATGAGGGACTGAGGAAACTTATTTCACTGGAGGTTTACTTTTACTGCAACAGGTGAGATAGCGGCTCTTTGTGTGTTTAGGTCACAGTATGTGAAATTTAATTTAAAATTTAAAATGTATCTGTATTTGTACGTCCGTATACAACATCTACTACTTAACATAATGCTGTTTGAAAGTTTGCTTGCTGAATCATGTCTGGATTTTGCTGTTTGAATATACTACATTTGATCTTATATTGGCTATTACCATCTTGAAATGAGTATTTAAAAATGTGGCCTCACATGTAAGCAGTGCTTCGATGGCTTTAGCTTCTCAGTGTTGTCTGTGAAAATAAAGTGCACTTGTAGTGGCATTACCAGTAGAGGTCATGGTTATAATCTGCCTGAATTTGCCGCATGGTTCACTATAAGAAGATTAGGCTCCAAAGATGAATGGTACACATTTTACCATCGACCCACTTTTTTTTTCTCGTTTTCTTTTTTTTGAAGATGAAAGTTCAGCTGTAGATCAGCTCAGCATGGGCCAACACCTTTCTCTGGGTTCGCTATAGTGAAATACAGTAATTGCTCCTCCTCATTCACCCTCAGCTCGCAGCAACTGTTTGATTAATCCATAAACTGTCAAAAGACACTCAAGTAAAGGAAAGGTAAACAAGAGTTAAAGGAAGCCATCTATCTATGAGAGGTAGTGGCTGAGGACACCGTAGTGACTCTCATCACTGTCCAAATTGTTCAGGCCAGCATTGTTACCTGCCTGATGGAATAAAATATTCAACACTGAAATACCATCCAACCCCTCTCTCACCCCCTCTTCTCCAGTGTATCTCTCACTCTCTGTTTCTCGTTCCCTCTATCCCGTCGTACTTCTACCCGGTTTCACTTTTCTGCTCTGTCCCTTTGTCTGCAGGTACAAAATCTTTCAACATGATGTCCCCCACTGGTGACAACTCCGAACTGCTTGCAGAGATCAAAGCAGGAAAGAGCCTCAAGCCCACACCTCACAGTAAAGGCTACACAACCGTGTTCTCCAGCACTGGACCCACAGGCAATAACGTAGGTCTATGGTCACCTTCCAATACCGATGATGGATTAATGGAAAATTGTAAATTTGTTAAAAAAAAAAAAAAAAGTCGTTTACAATCGCAAAGAAGCCTCTGCATGTGAAATTTAATTTCTCCTTCTGTGTGTTTATGCATCTACAGGGAAGTACTACATCACCACCAGAGACCCGCGCATCTAGCCCACCAGCCAAACCACCATCCCCTCCACCATCCAATACCTCTGTCACCTCACCACCCGCCACACCAAGTACCAGCCCCAGTCCCACCGGCTCTGGACCCGCCAGGACCATGTCGACCTCTGCAAGCTACGAGCAAATGCCCTCTAACTTGGTCATCAATGGGAATGGTGGAGGTGGCGCAGCAGGAGCAGAGTCTGGAAGGAAGACTAGCCTCACAGATGTGGAGGCACTAGTTCCCACTCACGATGAACAGGGAAAAGCAATACCTGAATGGAAGAGGCAGGTGATGGTGCGAAAGCTTCAGGTCAAGATGCAAGAGGAGGAGGAGCACAAGCGTAAGGTAGGCATCATTTTACAAAGCTGTACAAAGGTCCAGAGGTTTTGTCTTGTCTTAGCTATCCCCATTGGTGGTCTTGAGCATTTAAAAAGTTCTTAAAACTTGATAATATATGGCTTAATTTTCCAGTAACTGAACACCACAAAGGGGATAGCTGGTGCTTGCACTTGAGTGTGGATTTTTGTGATTTTGACAAGAGGTTGTATGAATGTGTTTTCCGTATTCGTGCATGGCATAGATTTTGCTCACTGATTTTGGCTTGTTAGTTGAGTGAAGTCAAATTACAAGTTCACAGGTTTATTTGACATCAACACTCTCTTCAGATGCAACTGAAGGATAAGGATTTTGTGCAGTCAAGTTACGGGGTTAGGGACTCAGTCACTCTGGGGCTCATCCTCAGAACAAATGACCCGGGCAATGTTACCTCTAAACTGTACTTCTGAATGTCATTCTCTGGCATCTACGTCTTGATGAGTTGTAACTACAGTGTGTGATACTATTACATGCATGTAGACATGGTATAAATTAGTAATTCATACAGCAGCCATCTGAACACTTGTTAGTTCTGAGTAATTCATGCAGGACTTGTGATTGATTTGCAGTCAAGGATTGAAATCTTATACTCTTAAAATGATCCAGAATTTCTTTAGATGAGGAATTTCAGCATCATTAGTCTAACTGAGAGTTTAGCATAAAAGTGTTAGACTAAATTTAAGATTATTTTTTTATATATTTCTCCCTGTGAATAATTAATCAAAAAATGCATGAGAGCAGCACTTTTGCGCGCCTTTATGCATGTTTTTCCCCATATTTAAAGTCTTTGTTATAAGCCACAGACGTTTTGGACTGCAGTGAATTGAATACTTGGCTACACTGCCCATCACAGCATTAACACACTTGACTATTCACAGTGTGAGCTGGCATTTGATGGAGTTTTGCAGCTTCAAGTTGTTACATGCTGATTCAGTGGTGTGATGCCAGGCCCATTCACACTACAGGTCATCCAGTAATAATAAAAATAGCAATAATTAGAATACTAACAACAACTGCAGAACACTTCAGTTAAAGTTTTAAATGTTGCATGTAAAATGTACATAAAGTGAAAAAAAAAATATTTTTTTCCTTTTTTGGCAAGGAGATCATGACCTCTTAAAGAGTAACACCATATGCAGTCCCTTACTCAGGAAACCTTTGCAGCACTGACCACTCAGGGTTGACAGTTTCAACTCTGTTACACCCTTGACCACTCCCACTGTGGTTTATCTTCACTGTTGGGTGTGGGCTGAAGTGTGTCTGGTGCTAGTACCCAACAGTGATGTAACACTGCAGCATTACACCACACATGAAATGCAGCAAAAATTATGGATTAACAATCCAACAGCTGGATATCAGTAAATTCAGAATTCTCTGTATATGTGTAGTAACTATACACTAACAGATTTTTTTTTTAAACTCTAAAAAATTAGAAAGACAAACTGTAAAGGAATTCAATTAATATATGCAGATGTAAACGTGCTGGTCAGTGTCAAAGGCCTAAAAGTTTATCACACACATCAAACTTTTATCAATATTGGTTGAATTGATATTTGCCAATTAATTTAAGAAAAGCACAGCTTTCCCTTTCTTTGACTCAAAAGTAAAGGATGAAGTTTTGTGCTTTTGATGAGGCAGTGCCATTGCACCACTAAATCCATGTAAAACCTGTGTGTCAAGATGGATTTGCACTGAAACGTGTATTCACACCAGGAACTTCAAGCTGAAGGAATCCCTCCCTCCTCCCCCTTTTTCTTGTCCTCTGGTCTCCTCTGACCTCTATTTTAGTTTGCGGCAAGTGGGCACTACCAGCCTCAGGAATGGCACTACTCCCATGTCCACAATGCCATTTTGGGCCCATTTGGGGAGCTAATGACAGAAGACGATCTAAACCGTATTGAGAAGCAAATTGAGAACCTGCAGGTCATGCACAAGGTGTCAGAAGTTGAGAAGGAGCTGGAAGAACTAGAGCATCAACTTCACCAACTCCTTCCAGTTTCTGCTGCCCTCAGTCAAGGGCATTTTTCAGTTAATCCCAAGCAGGTACATGGCCAAGCTGAAGATCTTCCAGCCTGGTGCAACAAGATTTCTACCCTACTCAAGAATATGGCTATTCTTCTTGCAACCCTTGGGGGGAAAGAGATCGATATCTTGGATCTTATATGTCCTGGATATTCTCTGGAAGACGCAAGGACTTTGAGTACAGTTCAGCCTGAAACATCAGCAGGCAGTGGCCTTATTGGAAGGTCTCAGTCCTTCTCAACAAGAGAGGATGTTGAGAAGGAAATAAAGCAGTGTGGAGTTTCAGTGAAGAACCTCAAGGCCAATTATGAAATTCAGAGTCACTCGCAATCTGCAGACAACAAAACAAACAGGGTATACAAACGTAAGAGGTCACTCCCTGTGGTAAGTGGGTCTAATTACCATCCAGAGACAATTCAGGAGGACACTTTCTGCTCCTCTGCTACAGTACCCCAGTCCAATACCAATGGAGGTTTACCTTCAGTAGAAGAATCAGCCCTACCACTTGTTGAAGAACAAGTTATCGTTGCATCTCATGCTCCTGTGACGTTTGCATCTCCTGAGATAATGGCTCCAACTAACATTGAACAGTTTAATCAGGTCCTCTCTGCCGACCCCATTTTAAATAGTGATCAACTTACAAGGAGCTTGGAGGTGCAGACAGATCTAAGCTATGTCCAGGAGTGCATTGAAATGAGGAAAGAGAGAATTGTTTTCCTGTTCCTGGAACACTGGCGGAAGTATACTATCTCTGAATCCTATCGGACTAAATATTCAGGCAGGAGAGGAAATCATTTAAGTGTTGGCTGGGAGGACTACAACCAGTTTAGTGCACAGATTGGTGAGGAGATACAGAATGAAGATGACAAACTTCTCCTTTTCATGAAGTCAAAGCAGGTAGTAGGAAATCTGATTGGCCACTGGAGGACAATCATGAGTCAAGTACCCACACGTCAGATCCGCAGGCTGAGTCGAACTCAGATGATCTACTGGCCAGAGCACTTCTTGCCGCACATCAATGGGTCCCCTGTGAGCTATGACAGCTTAACTCTTGATCTTTTTATGCTTGGATACTTCCAGTTGCTAGAAATGAACATGTCTCGCAGTGAGCGCAAGTTCCGCCACCTTTTGTGCTACGAGATGTTTGACCGCCTTGGTAGCCATAAATGGGAGCACATAAGACAATTTCACAGAGAAGTCATGGAGGAGATTGAGAAGGGAAAGCGAGACTGGGCAGATGGTTTTGAAGATATAAAGCTGAGGTGTTTTGGGGACTCACGTGAGGGTGGAGGTGTAATGACGGCCTCCCTACATTCTATGTCACCTGACATGTCCATCATCCCAATGCAGGAAACACTCCCTCCCCCACCTTCACACCCACCACCTCCTCCTCCACCCACTCATCCTGCACCCTCACCTCCAAATGCACCATCTACTCCACCTGCATCACCACCACAACCTTACCCCCCAACCTCACAATCACACATTTCATCATCATCTTCATCATCTCCTGCAACCCGGGATGGTATATTGGACAATGGCCAGTGTCCAGATAAGATGACCCTGAAGAACTCAGTGGAGGACAATACTCAGGGCCATGTACAAACCAGTGAGCAGACCTCATCAAATGAGGCTGTGGTTTCTAATGGGACAAGCTCAGAGCAGGAACAAATACAGAGCTTGGCAACTGAAACTGTGCAACACATTGATGCAACAGCAAAAGCTGAGACTTTGCAAGCCACAATAGAAAGCTCAGGACTAGATCCAGTGAAAGATGTTCCACCTGTGACTGTTAAAATCATTGAAGAACCTCATGTTGATAAACCTCCACCAAGAGATGAACCTAATGAAGACTCGATCAGCGTGATCTATGAGCTGAAAGAGTTTAGCAATGAAGAAATTATCAGATACATTGACCGGAGCTTTGCTTTTTGGAAAGAAAAGGAAGCTGAGCTTTTTGATATTTAACAGCAGTGCCCCACTAAAATCCCAGTTCACCTGGACTACTAAAGATGAAAGGGCAGGGTCAGGAAAAATGAGCTGCACAGTGAAGTAAGGGGGAAACTAATCTGGTGTGTAAGTGTTTAGGTCACATAAGGGACTTAACTGAAGCAAAGCATAGAGCATCCACTTAGCTGTGCTGACTTATTATTTGCGTAAGTGGACGGAAAGAAAGCATGTGATGTCAAAGAGATACACATTGGCTGCAAGCATTTCATGTTGAATTGTGTTGAACCAAGAGTTTTTTGGAACTAGTTTGATTGATTGCCATTGTACACTGCTTCTGGGAAAACAAGCTTTTAAGGAAAAAGATTTGCCATAAAAGTTGTAGTGTATTGTGTTTTAGATCATCTTTGTAATGAAGGACATAGATGGTTAAACTCTGCACACTTGGTTTCTGTTGAGTAATTCGAGACAAGGGAGTCATTTTACAGGTGAAATCAATACTGATCAAGCATTTGATAGAATGCAATGCAACTAGGTACTCACATGGTTTTTAAGAGTTTAAACAGGGTTGGACAGCAACAAAGTGCATTGACTTGTGTACTCTACTTTGTACTCTTTGGATTATCTATAATTTACTTTTTGTTTTGTTTTTATATTTTATTCTATGACTACATTTATAAAGTGAGGAATTAATTTTCATTTATTATTCATTTAGCAGAGCGTACACTGTGTTGATTATCATCACAGTCATCACCACTGCCAGTCATGCTGTGCTTCTGCATGTCTGAACAGCTCAGTTTGAACTTACCAGTGCCCGGTGTTGGTTGCTAGGTTTAAATGAGGCAGGGGATGCTTCAAGTCAACATTTACAGTTTTCAAATTAAATTAAATTTCCCTTTGTTTTAAATTATTGCTGTGTTAAACATGACCAAAATTAATCAGTACTTATATTAATTGGTTGACCAGCTTTGGAAAGCATGTTGAGGTATCAAATCAGATAAATAGCTTGTACTGGCTATTATTTTGTTAATTAAATTGTGTTTTTATGTTCATTTCTATCAGCTTTGTATCATATTCTACAAGCTTTTTGTATTTTCTTAAGTGAGTCAGTGCTTCAGTCACTTCAGTCATTAGATTTTCTAAATGTGGAACTATACAACAATGCTGACAGAAAAAAAGATTGAATACTTTGGTTTTCAGGCAAGTACTGCAGTACCTAAACTCGAGCAAAAATGTGACTGAAAAACTTTTTCTTGTATCAGAGTGTTTTACCAGAGGTGAAGGTTACTCAGTGGGTGTTCATTGGTCTTTGATTTTGTTTTGACAATGCCTTTCAGTATACATTAGAAAGACTAGCAGTACGGGAAGTGCAAGGCATTCCGTTACTTTGATCTTTGGTAATACAGAACTTGCAAAACTGAAAAATTATGACAGCAAGTGGAGGTGTTGATGTTATAATCTAAATTAAGAGTTTGTAGTTTTTCATGAGGTATGTCCGATTGTTTTGTAACCATTTATAATTACTGAATGCTTTTGGCAGACTTGCATTTCCTTTAATATTCCTTTATTAATTGATTTTTATGTTGCTGTTAAAATAAAGTTTGTGGACATTTTTGTGATTATAAAACAAATTCAGTCACTTTACTACACAATTCTCCCTGTTAGAGATTAATCTATAGATACATCTTAATTGACATATATTTGGTATACATTTTAATTGATATATATTCTCAATGAGAATTCAAATAACTCTTACACTTGTACCAATGAAAAGGCCAACTGTCTGTCACTGACCTGTTGAATGTGTCATCCTTCACTGTGAAGAACCACACTGACTGTACTAATATAGTGCATTCTCTGTAACATCAAGATTACCTTGAAATAACCCTCTTAGCACCACCTGCTGTCATGCTATCTGTGGCTTACAGGAGCCATAAGGAGGTTACAGTGAGTCTTGATCAACTCACAGCTCAAAGAGGAAGGTAGCCAGCTGGTAAACTTAAAGACACATAGATTTGTATTCATGTACAGTATTTGGGACATACTTAAATGAAACAGCTCAGTTAAAAGTGTGAGGTTAATAACACAGTAAATTCATGTGCAGTCAACATGCTAAGTCAAAGTAAAGAAGAGCAAATGAAATGAAATTTATACTTTGCAATTCTCTGCTTAAGTCAACAGGATGCGTCCAGAGTTACAGGTGTTGCTTTATACAGTTATGCAAAAAAGAAAAAATGGCAATGCGCTACAGTTTATAATTCAACAATTACCTTATAGTCCTTTAATAATATAATAATTACCCTTTATAATTACACTCACACACACACGTTTAAATAAAAATTCTTAGCTTTGCTGTTTCCCCTTTATTGCATCTATTATTAAAGGATCATAGGGCAGGACCAATGAGAACGGCTAGTGACGCAACGGCCGCTGCGGGTAACTACAACAACCAGCGAAGCCACCGGAACAGGAGCACACACAGACTCTTCACTGTTTAGCGGTCCAGGTGTCGGACCGCATCTGTCAGGGTCCCATGACAATCAATGAACACTGGATATATTCATGATTTCATTTTTTTTTTTTAAACGGACATGTCCCGGACACCTGGCCAGGACGTGAAAAGTGGACGTGTCCGGGCAAAAGAGGACGTTTGACCACCCTGCCTGATAACGTTAAAGTTATAACGTCAGCTTTTAACCGCTAGCTGCGGCTAAGACAGTAGTGATGAGGGAGAGGGTGTGTAAGTTAGTGACCTGCCTGCTGCTGTGTGCAAAGGGAGAGAGAGAGAGAGAGAGAGTGGTGGCGGCGGCGGCAGGGGAGGGAGGGTGGTAGATAGGTGACAGATGATTTTTGGTATGGCTTTTAACAGGGCTTTCAGCTATGCTGGGTCGTTTGCTGGTGGGCGAAGAGTCCATTGCTTCCCAAACAGTCATTTGGAACCACTGGGGTTGCCCTCTTCATGTATCCATTCAAAGGCAGTCGGGGACGCGCATGCAGCGTCATCTGACGTTAGGTCCGCCGGCCAACGCGCAAAATTCACCCCCTGAATTGCAGCGCATTATGCAGCACAGACCCCGTTCAAGGCAATGGAGTTATTTAAAAAACATAAAACACGTGTATTTTCTCACAAATCCTGTCCTATGATCCTTCAATTGTAATGGATGCTTGTCAGGCTAATGCAATTTGCTTGCTACACTCATGTGGATGCAGTGTGCGGCCACAATAGATGAGACGTACCTCTACCAAAAGCAAAAGCCAAAACCTTTAAGCAAAATCTCAACAATCAAAGGCCCGTACATTTTTTTTCCATTAATTCCAGCTGTGTTGGTCCAGCAACTCTTTTTCTGATCAGCTCAACTTTTTTTCAGTACTTTGTAGTTGTCAGGAAGTTGACTGGAAACATGGTTCAATTGGTTGACAATATCACTGGTTGATTATTACCGTGGATGCTTGAAGCTTGTTTTTAATACAGATCAGGGTTTCCTCTACATATAATTGATCGTGGCGTATGTTAAATCAATGTAAAGCAGGGTTTCCACAACCAGCCATTAGGTACTTTGCACCCCTTTCCACTACACAGTTACAACTTTCGACTCATGCTTTTTAATCACAGCTGAGTTCTTCATATTTCCTCCTCATTAAAAACGAAACTTATCAAGCAGCGCATCCAGCGTTACCATTAATTAACGACTCTGTGGCGGCCGGGGGACAAGTGCTTCGCCCCTCAGCTCTGTGTGTGTGTTCATTTCTCGCGCTCTGTTTCGATTAATAAACACAAATAGGCTACAAATGTAGGCTACACGCATAGGCCTCACGTATTTGTAATTCCCGGTGTTTTATTTTGAAAATTGACCGGAGCGATTGCTTGCAGCTGGTGCACACCGTCGGACGAACCGGTGTCGCACGCGCAACAAAATTCCTGGAGGAAACACTGCAGATGGTTTGTAGCAGCATCAAGCAACCATTAGTTAAACACCACAGAGTAGACTAAAGAAGCTTTTTTCCAAAAAAGAGAATCAGTGCAACATGTGCCATGATATTGGCCTATACAACCCATTTTAAGACAGCTCACACATAACATTTGACTAGTTTCATTATCACTGAAATTATAGTTCTAGCAAATCTATCAGCAAATTTGTTTCTCTAATTTTTTTTCTTGCTGTGTAATTCCCTGGGGAATCATGAAAAATTCACTGTGTGGATAATCTTACCTGGATTCTTGTTTGCCAGGGCAAGTGAAATGCTTTAGTAACAGGAATGCAACAGGGTAATGTATCTTGTGAAGATGGGATATCCAAGATGGCCGTCCTATGGTTGCTTCACCTCCAATTACAGCCTGAAAGAGAGGATCAAGTTACTGTATGTGTGCACTACGTGAAGCAACGTCCTGTAAACAGTGTCTTGTCCATTTAAAAGACTATTTTAATTCAAAGACACCTATTATGATTTCTGTTTGCTGTTTTCAGTACATATACCAGTTAAAATAGTCTGACATACTCAGCGTTCCATGAAAGCTATTAGTCTAAAGTTTCACCGTGGAGAATGTCCATGTTGATTCAACTAATAGGTGGACGAACATTTCAGTTTTCTCTCTATGCAGGTGCTTACCTGCCCCCAAATCATTACCAGGAGTGTCATATTACACTGCAGGCATTAAATACCTCTGTCGCACCTTTGATTGATTTGTGGTTTCAAAGCCACAACCAAGACACAACCAAGTTATTT
The DNA here is from genome assembly GCA_030347415.2 of Decapterus maruadsi. Classification (NCBI taxonomy): domain Eukaryota; kingdom Metazoa; phylum Chordata; class Actinopteri; order Carangiformes; family Carangidae; genus Decapterus; species Decapterus maruadsi. The sequence continues at coordinate 15,860,266 of CM064899.1, forward strand.
ATATTTTATTTTCTATATAACTATTTTATTATAAATTAATAAGTAAGTGTATTATTATCATTAATAATAATAAAACACCAGTCAGTGCTGAAAAGGACCGGTCTGTATTTCTATGACTTACCATCCTTCAAATTTGTCGGAGGCTGTTCTCTTCACTTGGAGATGAGGTCATTCAAACAGGATAGTGGGGCTTCTTCTGTTGTTACTACAATCCTTTACCAGTTTGCATGGGCCCCTATCTATCTCTCCCATTTGTTCATCTACAGGTGGAGGAGGAGGCTGCACGTCTGGCCTCAATGCCAGCCTGGAGGAGAGACATGATGAAGAAGAAAATGGATGAAGAGAGGTGAGTAACGAAGCTGTGTTAATTTTCATCTCATCATGTACTAAATGTATCATAATGTGCCAGGAGGAGGGGAAGAATGTGCTCATTGTGTTTGTACAGGTTAGTGTGTCTCCCTTTTGACGGAAGCCAATGGCATCTCGAAAGTGTGTATGTTGTTGAACGAGGTGTTTTTCAATTTACAAGCTCTCACTTTCTTCCTTGATCCATTTTGACACTATGACTTTGCACTGCAAGAGGTCATTCTGCATCAATGTTATTAGTAGAATTAAAAATAAAAAGTACAGCATGTCTTCTACCTCCTATGATTTTGGATGTAATGTTACTCAAGCAGTGACTGACTGTGTGGTTTATGCATTTCTGAGGCAAAGGCATGTGGTACAGTGACGTTACAGGTCGACAGACCATATCTTGTAGTTTTCAATATTTTTCTGAATTTGTGCTCAATTTTTCTGACAGTATTGTATCTATTGCTTTGTGGATCTGTTTGCAAATTGTTCTTCATTGTTGTATTTCTGTTTAAGTTTTTCTACATTGTTTTATGTTGTGAAATACCTGTTGTTGCCATTTAAGATATTTACACCTTTCCCTCTTGTGCTTATGTTATCCTGATGTGACAGGGAACAAAAACGGTAAGGACACAATCTTTCATCTATCATCTATGTGAAGAGATTCTTTTAAAGGTGTAAATGATACAGTGAAGTCTCCAGAATTTCACAATGGATTTGAGATTATGATCAGGGATCAAGGATTCCATCTAGTGGTAAAAGGTGGTCACAGTGTCTCACATGCAGATATTTTAAAATTATGACAAATGATCAAATCTGAGACAGGGAAACAACAGGGACAGTAGAACGTCTCTGGTAGAAGCCAAAACCTAGATATTAGTAAAGGCTATGTTAAAACTAAAAGGAAACACAAAAAGCAGGTCGAATGCTCTCAGACGCTCTATGAGATGGAATGAAATAAGCGGCAATGCATCAGGCTACGTCTCTCTCGCCCTGGATCCGGTTGCTTACCAAAATAGCGAGTCAACGGCCCCAGCCCATCAGATTAATGTTTCACCAGTGTTAAAAATAAATAAATAAAAAAACGCCAAATTTACTGGTTGCAAGTAGATGAATTTACTTGCACTGCCTCAGGGCAGTCTGGAGCCCTGCACACATTCAGCGCGCGCAATCGCCTGTTGGTGTTGAAGTGTTGAACGTGGCTGCGGCTGAGGGGCGAATATTCCCGCTCATATGCAGCAGAGAGGTAATTAAACACACAAATCCTCGCCTTTGCTTCGTGTTAACCGAACGGTCGACCCTTAATTCTCATTAGCTCTGTATGTGGTGACTGCTAAGCACTGAGTGGGAAACTACCATAGCGTCTTGGCACCGGTTACACCCCGCCTTTCCGAAGCCCCGCCTTTCCGACAATAGACTTCCATTCGTCGTAATAGCGGGTTTTTTTTTTTTTCTAAAGACACCGCTATTTCGAAAAGGCTACTGACATAAAGACCTAACGTTCATTCTGCTTCTAGCCTGTCTAGCCTCCACCTGATCTTTTTACTAAACTTAACCAACTCCTTTCTTCATTGCCTAAGCCCAACCAAAGCATCTCCCTCAGTCAGCTGTCAGCACGAGCGGAGGCTGTCGGAACAGCGGTGTTTCGGAACAGCGGGGTGTCGAAGTGGAGGTGCGTCGGAATGGAGAGCTAGACCGCTTGGCACCATGATTCTCGGTGAACATAACCAGCGCAACTCCCATTATCTTACCGTGGGCTCGGTGTAGCAGTAGCTCCTTTAGCTGGGTCGTTGTGTTCTGCTTCAGCCAGCTAGGTTTCCAGGAGTACAAAGGTCTCCACAGTTTGATATCATGCGTTTTGCTGACGATGGCGCGAACATTGGCTAGCATGAGCGTAGGCGCTATTAGCTTGTAAGAATTAGCATGATGTAACGTTAGCCTCTTGCGTTTGTCATTAAGCCGTGCTACAAGGATGTAAACAAAATCTGTCGGTCATACTGTGGCGCATTCACACTTTCTATCCACATACTTCTGAGTCATGCCAGGCAGTCACACTATAGTTGTTCCACTGAATACACGCATTGCAGTTTCAAGGAGGGAGGCCGCGGTAAACACCAGACATATTTATACAGTCTAGGATTCGCCTTGTCGTTTACAACTACTTCCGGGTAGAAAACCAGCAGTTTCGCTACATATATTTCAAAACAACAAATAGGCTACTGGATTGTCTACTTTGGCTAAATGTTGACAGTAAAATTTAGATTTTTGTCTATAATGCCGAATTTTGTCAATAAAAATTGAGATTTAAAAAAAAAAGATGCTGGAAAATACCGCGAGAGATATCTCATTGAATTTAGACATGCCAAAGTGATGCACCACAGCTTTTAGGATAACCCTAAAACAAGCTCCCTTGTTGGAGGCATAGGTTGGAAGTGCAGAGGCTATGCTTCCAAAAGTTCTTGTAGCTGTTCCCGAAAGTGCTGCTGTTTTATTTATTTATTTATTTCTCACAGGCTAAACAACCAATGCAGAGAACCAATATATCACCCAAGGTGTTGTTTGTTCAGCAAATACGCAGAAAGAGGAACATCCATATAATAAATTCAAAGAAGGAAAGAAAGTTTTCTCAGAAAATAGGAGAAGCAAATCTACCCTTTTCACTGAGTGGACATTGGTGTCTGCATACTTTTTTCCTGATTCCACAAGATAACGTTAATCAAATGAGAGCATGTACTAATTCTATAGTAGTCCTATAACTAGATAGATGATATTTAGAAAACTTTGTTGTCTGACACGAGTGCCAGAAATTAGTCTTTGACAGGCTCATGCTAAAAAATTGTCACTAACTTTTTGTATAGCTAAGATTTGCATTGTTGTATTGAATGGCACACTTAATTCACTTTCATGTGACTAAACCAGAGTGTGTATTCCTGCACCATTTTAATTATTGTTTTTGTTTGATGGCTGCATCTAGAAAAGCAGAGCAGGAGGCCAAACAGGCCAAGGAGCACGAGGAGAAGACAGAGCTGGAGCGACTGCGGACGCTGGGCTATGATGAGACCAAGCTGGCCCCCTGGCAGCGACAGATTATCTTGAAGAAAGGGGATATGGGCAAACAATGAACTGGGCCATCTCCCCCTCCTTTGCCGTGCTGCACTCACCACACACACACAAACACACTCAGCCCAAGGCCTTCACTGAATGCCCCCCCCCCCTTCCCTGAGCCTCCACCCTGCACTGTACACTGAACAGAGGAAAAAAGCTTGTTTGTCTCCCCCCAAAACCCTGTCTCACTCTTCAGCCTCCAGAAACATGGGACCATGCAGTGGTTGCTGCTGTTCACAGGGGCCCTGAGCCTCAGCCTGGGTGACACACAGCACCATGGCCCTTCACCTCCCATTGAATGTCTCCTGGACACAAACTCATGGCACTGATTCTTCTGCTTAAGACACTTGCTTTAAATGCACCTGCCCTCAACTAATTTAAGGTTGTCTGTGGTATCTGTCCTTGGCTTTCCTGCAAATCAATAGACGCTTTTATACGTACAGTAGAAAATATAAGTATCGGTATGTTATGGGAAAAAGCCTGTTATTGCATTAATTACCTTTATTAGCCCCACTTTCCATTCAGTAACGAAAGGAAAAGTAGCTTCAGAACAGTTTTATCATTTTAACATGCTCAGCAGAGGCATATTACACAATGAAGCAGCTAATGCATTATATATGTAGACAGTCATGAGATTTTGTATTAAACTCATAGAAGCACTTTCTGAATTGCTTCACTTTACTGCCAGAACTGTAATGCTAACACTGCTCAAACTAATATGTTTGTTTAGATAAGATTGTCGTCACTTATGGATTGGAAATATTAATGTATACTGAATATCTTATTTAATAATGTAAAGATTATGTAGCTGTGCAAATGTAATTTTATTAATTGTCACAGGAAAAAAGCTGCAATGTACCAATTTAATTTTTATATTTGACATAAAAGTCAAGCTAATGTGATCATGAATGAATGTGAAATGTTGTTGCATAATGCATATCAACCATGTTGTGATGTATAATTAAGGACATTTGATCTCCAGGGCCCTGGATTTTTAGAGAAAAAACAAATACTATTATCCTGCTAGTTTTTGTTTGAAATGGCCTTTTTCTGAAAAGATAGAATATACAAAGAGCAGCAGACATTCCTGCAGTATAGCAAAGTTTGTCCTGTGTACTGTTCCAGCCTTTGTCCCACTAACCTGGAGGATGAATGTTTGATGAGCAGATCTGCTTACACAGTGCTCTCTGTCTGCGAGAAACAGCTGTAACATCAAACGGTACTGTTCTTTAGATAGTGGCAGTTGTGTTTTTGTAAGCTGCAGCCAATAGTGTAAAGAGTCTGGTTCTACTACTTGACCTGCTGTCATTAGACATCTGATCAAAAATAATTATTAACAAAAGTTATACAATGCACTGTATAACATAAGACACAAATAGAAATATATATACATAAATAGAATATTATACAGATAATTTCATAGTCACAATTTCGCTGGTTGAAAAAGCCTCAAGAATTCCCAGGATTCACATGTTATTGGCCATTGGTTCATCAATGTGGGATTGAATATGTAAATGGTGAAAGCTGTCTCTTTCTAAATGTCACACATAGGTATTCCCACATGATAGAAAATATTCTCTATGTTTACTAAACTTGTATGTAAAATTTTACAGATGTAGGATATTGAGTGTACACATGTTGTCTTTAAAGACATGATCCTGGTTTGGGAATCATTTTCAAATATTCTAATTCACTTTTATCGGATGCCATATGATGTTGAAATTGAAAATGATGTAAACGTCATTGCCATTTGATTTTCTATACATACATATATGTGTGTATGTATATATTCTCCATATAACTCTGTATTTAGTAACCCTCCCAGAATTTTGTCATTCATTGTTTCCATATTGCATTATAATACATGTCTCAGCCTTGCTTGAATAGAACATTGGCTAATTCATGTTTAATTATATTTTCAGACTGTTAAAAAATAAAAAGAAATAAATCTTGAATCACCAAAGTCCATTATGTTCTTGTGTTGCCCAGGACAAACATGTGTACAATAAAATCCACTGGAGTTGTAAAACAATAAATTAATAAAAGAAATGTCCAGAAGCCCATCATGATCGACGATGATTCACCAGAATTTTGAGGCTTCTGTTTGTGCCAGTGCATTGGGGGAAAATATAGAAATGATGTAAGGATTATGCAAACTTTGAAGTAAGATCATGTAGAATCAGTAGGGGTGTACAGTAATGAAAAATATTTTGTAAAGTATTTTGACTCCACATTTCCATGGAGTAGCCTACTCTTACTTTGAAGTAGAGCTTTTAGTTGGTGGAACTGATTTTATTTTTAAGTGATTGACCACACACTATCATAACGCCTATTATCTACACACAGTAATTTAACAATCGGCCACCAGATGGAGACAAAGAGCTAGTGTCATCCAGGCAGATTAGGTGAAAGCTTAAACGAACATTAGAGATAATGAATTTTGATGAAAGGTAAAAGGCAGAGTTTATCTTCTTAAGTTTCAGGATTGTATGTCCCCAGGTCAAACTTGGACTTTGATCTTTAAATGCATCTAGGCTAATTGAAACTGGTTGAGTTTGATATGGAGAAGATGAACTTGTTAAAACCCAAAGATTTGAGCTGCTACTCTGTAAAAGCTGAGTTCCTTTTTTTTTTGTTTCATTTTTACCTGAACTTTTGCTTTCCTGTGATTGATTGACGCTCACCTGTGGTGACGTCAGCGGGAGAGCTTAATGGGCGCCTGCTAACAGAGGAGGAAGTGAAGTGTGTAAGAAGAAATATGTGACAGACGGAGCAGGAGCGCAGAGTGAGACCGCTGCTGCTCAAACCGCACTTCTTACCTACTCCCTCTCTGTGGCCACAGCTGTCTCACACATCTGGACCCTGACTGTGGCTTCATTTCTACGGAGTCCCGCCGGTGTTTGTGACGCTCACCTCTCGGGTAAGACGACCGCCACAGAGCTCAAGACTGTCGGTGTTTGTTGAACTGCGTGTCACCTCGCTGTTGTGAGCCATGGGAATGTGAGGCAGACATTTTTTTCTCCCACCCTAATCCCGTCTTTCAGGCGGAGAACTTATTGGAAAGTTTTGACTGGACAGAGAAACAAGCAAATCATTTATAATTTAGTGTCATATCTGAATAATTTAAAATAAGTTTCTTACTGTCTGTAAATAATGACCCATTAAGACTAAAACAATAATAAGTTTATGAGGGTTTGATCCAGGTGTGTCTTTATTTTTTATGACCAGATAAAAAGGTAGTGCTGTAGTTTCTGTGGTGCACAAATGTGTTGGAGCAGGTCTTAGTATGTTCTTCTTTGTTGTGCAGTGCAGTGTAGGAAGATGCTGTGAGTCATAGAGTGTCTTAATGTGAGTTTGAGGACTGACACAACTGGCTGCTCTCTCCAACTGTGTGTGTGTGAGTGGGGAACTGGATCATAGGTTAGATCTGAGAGCTCCACTCAGTGGTGTGTTTGAGGGTCATTTAACCTGGTTTCGACCGCTGTTTAATATCTAAGACTAACCTTTAGGGGAAATACTATTTCTCCTAAATGAGATTATAAAGGCTAATCCTATCCCCTCTGTATTACCCTTCTGTTTTCCTTTTGCCTATATATGCTATGTTATCTGCTAGTTTTAGGTTTCTGCATGTCTCCTAGTTCATGTTAAGGCTACGTTCTCTGCTTCCTCTTCAGACTCCTCCAATGTTGTAAGTTTTTAAGTGCTCAGAAGACCAGGCCGTGGTCACGGGCAAGAGAACACCATGTCCCAAAACCAGTCAGACGGCTGCAAGGGCGACCCGGCCCCTATAATGCTGGAGAGCCATTTCTCAACAGAACTGCATATATGTGAGCCAGGTGACAACTGCTGCAAGCCAAAAAGCCCTTCCACACCTCAGTTGGAAACAGAAACATCCACAACCAAAGAAGGTGCTGCAGATAAACTCGTGGTGCCTCAGCAGGTGCTTTTGAGCACCCAGACTCCTGCAGCGATGAAGGTCGGCACCCACCAACTCATCCCCAAGAGTTTAGCAACATCTAGCCGACCTAAGAACCGCCACCACACCACCGTGGTCACGTTCCCAATAGGACTGGAGCACTCCAGCAGTGGGACTCGTAGCCGACACTCAACCCAGGGGCCGGATGTGTCCTGGGAGGATTATGACAGTGATGGAGATGGCTTTTCTTTGAGGAGGAACCGCAGGAACAAGTCGTACAGAGCTGCTGTGACCAGCCTGGATATTGATGCCATGGCGGCAGGACGAGGGACTATGGCCACGCTGAAACCTGTCAAAGAGGGCAGAGCACCCAGTCCTTCTCCAGCTCGCAGCCCTGGACGCAAGGTGAGAGCGCCCAAGAGGCTGAGGAAAAAAGACCAGTGGGGCACGATGAACTCGTAGTATATTTAACGGAATTTGACAGGATATATTTCACAATGTTGGTTCATCAGTAGCAGTCATTCTCCAGCAATGAAGTTATCTGTATATCAACTATGTGTGTTTATTTAGTAATTGATCCAGAACATGCTTAACATGATAACGGAGCCTAGTCGATACAGTTTTTTCTCCTTCTAATAGTCTCACAGCTCACAGCCAGCATAGCTAGTCCTGTTGGCTGTGGCATCTGTCAAATTCTGCTTTAGTCATAGGGGACATAATAGTAACTGCTTCCTGTCTTCCAGAGCTGTACTAGTGTTGAGCAAGGCCTTGTGGGGGGGTTTTACCACATTGTAATTAAAGCATGCATCATTTGAGGATTACAAAAGAGAAGCACTCTTGTAAAGAGAATAAGATATTAGGGGGGGGGGGGGAGATGATGAAGGTATGATTGATGCACAAATACTCCACAGTGATAAACTCAGACAACACTGCTGTCTTCCCTGTAGAGAACCCTGATGAGAAAGAGGAACCAGAAGCATCGTGGCTCTTTCAAAGACGGTACGTTCACCAATGTGTCACTCTGTCCGTTCCTCTAATTTTGGCTACGGGACTACAAATAGTTAAGGGAAAAAACAATGACATTTGGTGTTTTGCTCGCAATGTAATTACACGTCCTAGAACATCCCAGAAATGATTGTGACTTGTTACCTGGAATTGACATGTGGATGCTATAATCTAAATGTCATATCTATTGAGAAAGAGAAAATCCCTGGAGGGAGCAGGGGGAGGATCAAACAGGAAATCATTCCCTCTGTACACTCCCAGCATACTGAGGGACTGTTGTCCTGAAGGTGGACGCTGGTTCTGCATCTCAGGACGTTGTTGTGATCAAAAGACATTTTCAGATCTAATTATGTGGATTTGAGAAGTTTTTTTTTTTATTGAAGTATCTCCTTTTAAGGGGATGAAACTGCCTGAGAACGACCTCTCTAACAATGTTAACATTAAGTATGTGCAATTGAATTGACAGAAACATTTCAGCTTGTTTCTGGTTGATGAGGAGTGTTTTTATCTGATCTCAAACATTTCAAGAAGAAGGGTGGTCATTTAACAGAAGCAATGAATCTTTATTCCCTGTACATTGAATACTGAGAGAATCAAACCCTGTGGCCCCTAATTAACTTTAACTAACTCTCAATGTGGGCCATGTTATTAGGAACTGATTGATATCTCTACTTTGGGTTAAGGTTAGGGGTCCTACTTTCATTTCTATGCTTTACAAACCACTTATAATGATATTCTTTCAATATAGTAGACAGTTAATGTATTTCCTGCTTCTGTGGTTATGAATCATGTTTGCATCTCCAAAGCTCACAACCCTGTTTGGGTGTTTTTTGATGCCTGTGCAATCCACAGCTACCCCACGCCTCTACCAGGAGATCCGTGAGCGTGGACTGCACTCCACCAACCAGGATGAGCTGCTGGATGACTTTGTGGTGGTGGAGCCTCCTGTGGAGGACCAGGGCATCGTGGTGAAGAGCTACCGGCCAGCACAGCTCACCTGGAGCCAGCTCCCACAGGTAAACCTCTTACCGACATGTAAAGTGTGTGCAACCAAGCGCATACATACAGTAGTGTAACTAAGTAAGTGTGCATAAATTCATCTCAGTCATCACTTCCTCTAGCAGAGAACACTGGCAGTTAGTGTGTCGGTCTTCTAATCTTTTGTATAATTAGGGGCAATATGAAAGCTGAAAACAGCCTGATATAAACATACACACCCTAGGACCTTGTGCCTGATTAAGATGTCAGAACATCCACTGAAGCTGACTGACAGGCTGCAGATGATCACATTTTTAAACATCAATGACAAAGCAGACTTGATTGTGTAATGTGACAGCTTAACTTCTTTTTGAATGTCTTGCAAAGGTGAAGGACGCAGGAATCCTCACAATGATCACACCTCAGGAAAGAAAGAGACAAGAGGTGAGTTGTGTGTGCGCGTGTGTGTGCCATTATGTAGTTGTGTGTACAACAGGTCCAATGCAGCTCAGTGGTCTATAAAGTATTTCTTTATACTCACTTTTTTTTTCTATCAGCATCCAGGAGCCACACTGATTCCAATAGACTTTTAAAGACATTTTTCATTTGCAGTTGGGCACAGTAACATGTTCATAAAATTTCAACATAGAAACATGCACTTTAAATAGAACAAGCATTTTAAAGCAGATAATTATTCTGAATTAAATAATTCAGAATTTAAATATTATCCTTCGAGTTTCAAGGAAAACTTTTGAAATTATTACAGTCTGGGGGTCGGGAAGTTCTGACAGCTACGTGACTTTGTATTTACGTTCCGGGATAAAACAAATACATCCATGGTGTTTTCCGACCTGTTGCCTAAATGAAAGTTCACTCATAGAACGAAAGCCACTCCTAACTGGATGGCCTTCCCGACCCGTGAACTCGTACCAGATTGAACTGGCAGATGACTAGACAGGAAGGAAAAACACAATTGAGTTTCCTTGAACGGACCATGAGTTAGCAGCAGCCCCGCCGGGGACCTGGGTCTGTGCATCTATTGGTCCTGGTTGTGCTTGTCCCAGCATTCGCTCTGGTCCCCTTGGCTGCACACACAGCCCTTCATGCCGTTCTCTCTCCTCATTGGATAACGCTTGTATCCCACAAGGAAAATTTTCTCCTCGGTTTAAGCAGAGCAGAGTGACGGAGAGACTCGTGTTTCGGCTGAAACACTCCATGTAAGTGATTGCTGACGGAAAATAGGACTATTTAGGACTTATCAAAAACATTCCGCTGATATCTGCTTAAACAAAACAACATGCGATGCAGGTTCACATTGTTGTTCAGTCTCTTTTTACAATGTTTCTGTGTCAGTGAGCTGGAATAATAAAACCCTGCAGTCGTCACTAATGGTTCTTACAGTAATATGGTTTTCCACTGTTTAAGTGATGCACTTCCACACAAAAGACAAATGAAAAACGAAGTCTGTGATACCTTAAGTTTTAAGTCCATGAAAATAACTAGATCCTAAATTTTCTGTAGCCTAGTGCAACTCACTTTCATTAGATAGATGTCTATATCAGGGCTAGTTACATTTACTTAAAAAAGCAACTGAAAAGCAGGTTCTGCATATCTTACACAGAACTGTCTAGGGTATATTTTCTCTTTCTCTTCACAAGTGCAGATGTTGTGTCAATACCAAAGGTCCACCGTGTGTGCACTGTGGTCCCTGAATAAGGCCACACCCTGCTAGTGTAATCACACTCTGGGCCAGGTGCTTGTTTTGCTCCTTTGTACTGTTGGTCACTTAATGGGTCTAGGTGTAGTGTTTGAGCAGGGTGATCTCATGGCAGCTCATCACGGCAGTTTTAACGCTACATTTTAAGGATATTAAAGCACTAGGGTGAAGTATGGGGCTATGGAACTTTGATCAGCTAAGAGACATTGCTCTTCGACCAGGCATGCTGTAATATTGTAGTATCAGGAAGATCTGAACAGAAAACACATTCCACTTTTTTCAGCCAAGTCAATATGCACTAGAAATGATTCACTGTTCTTTTGTGAAGTTATGAATTTTCAGCCTGAAGCATTAAGAGTGACCCAAGATTTTCAGGAAGTAGTGTTCTTGATTCAGTTTAGCTAATGCCCTTTGGTCTTCACAGTAGTGTGGGAGGTGTGCCATAACCGCCACCGCCAGCGGAATTTAAATAAAGATTCTCCACAAAATACTTATACTGTCATACAGGAAGAACTGCTGTACCTTAATCACAACTACAAATCAACCTCTCCCAAGGTGTCATCCAGTTCTGCACTTTTTTTTGTTGGCTGCTGGTATTTTGCATGGGGTCAGCGCTGTGATAGCAAGTGTTTCTAACTAAGTCATAAACATGTCTCACATGCTCTTACAGCCCATGAACCAGTATATTCTCGCAGTTCCTGTGGCTCAAGCCTGTTGTGCCTTCCTGCTCTGAGCTGTTGGAACAGTTTCCACAGAGAAGCTGAAAGCAGCCAGAGGCGTTGTAGTTTTAAAGTGTAAATTCAGCACACACACCTCTTCAGCTTGGATGTAAATTACTGTAAATTTGGTTTGTCAATCATTAATCACTTGTTCAATTGTGATCATGTTCTAAATTATATTTTATTCTATTTTACAGGTTCTTTTCTGAAACATTTTTTATGCTCTTGTTCTAATTTTGTTGTTATAAAAGCTTTTTTTTAAATCTTATTATGTAATTGTCAGCTTTATTACTTGATTTGTTGCTTGTTAGTAATTTGGGAAACACTAACTTGTATGAAAAGTGCTGTAGAGATAATGATCAACTTGACTGATTGATGATATCATGACAAAATACCTTTAGAGCTGATATGAAAGTACATGTTGTAAATGTGACCGTTTCCTCCACATCCACATGATTTGGCTTTGTGTGGTCATTTCACAGGCCATTTTTGAGATAATCACCTCTGAGCATTCGTACCTGCACAGCCTGGGCATCCTGGTGAGTCACTTCAAGAGCAATGAAGCACTGAGAAAAACAATGACGGCGACAGAGCACCATCACCTCTTCTCCAACATCTCTGTCATCCACCAAGTCAGCAAGCGGTAGGTTTTTTTTTGGAAATCTATGATATCGTGTTTTCTTGTTGACTGCTCCCTTAATTTAACTACTTACATATTTAACTATTTATTCATTTTTAGCATCTATAGCATGAATGTGTTGAATGGATAAATATTGAAGCTGCAAAACTGAATTGCCGTCTGGGATAAATAAAGTTGTATTCTATTCTTTTCCACCCTGACAGTCTCATTTGTGTAGCTATGTAAGATGTGCTGATGGCTGATGGAGAACAGGTTGGATTTTCACCACCTTGTAGAAAATGACCTGATGATGCTATCTGTGTGTGAATCAGTGCGCTGGGTTGTTGCTTTATCTGCATAATCTGCAGGTTTTAAATGGAGTGTGCGTGTGTGTGTGTTCCCTTAGCATGTTTTCACTATCCCGTAGGCTCCATCAGCATGTTAAAACATGCTAGCTGAACTGGTTCTGCTGCCTTGCCGCTCTGAATGGTATTCCCGGCTGTGAGATGGTAATGTGCTTGAGAGCTTGTGTTGCTCTATGCATTGCTGCCTACTTTACTTTGGATAGAAACAGATTCGGTTACAGCAGCAACAGAAGTGTCGGTCCGCCTTTGAAACTCCATGTGTTGTCTTTTTTTTTAAGGAAGAAGTGAAAATGTGAACTGGAGGGCAGAAGTTGTCTGCGGCGCTGCTGTGTGACATGTCTGACTCACAGTAGCTGAGTTTTTAAATGTGTCCTGGAGTTGCTTCCTGGGTTGGGCTGTTGTTTAGGTGTCATTTTACTCCTTTTTGTTAAAAGGTTGCTTTGCAAGGGCGGGGCAAAAATTCTTCTCAAGTCAGTCAAGTCAGAAGGGCCTCCTTTTCTAGTGTATTAAAACAGACATGAAATTTTACACTAGTTGTTTTTAGATAATTTTGAGCTCAAAATGATGAGTCTGGGTGCTCCCAGGTTTGCTTTGAAGTTCACATTGTCAGTATACACAGATTTCAGAAAGTCCATTGTTTCCAGAGGTACAACAGGGGACACATGAATGTAACTAGGCTCACGTGACCTACATATATTCGACAAAGATGCATAGAATCTAGACCATTAAGTTTTTAGTTTTGTTAGATTGTCAATGTCAGTTTCATGACAGTGATAAGTTCATCTGTGCATTAATGGTGCAAATGTACTAATACATTTTCACTCTCAGTTCAGACTCAATGCATCTCTAAAACAGCTGTTGCACTGAAAACAGTCTGAAGGCAGAAAAACATCACTTTTTTTTCACTAACCCCTCCTCTGTCTCTATTTTCAGTTTTTTTGAGGACCTCGAGCGGCGTCACTACGACGGTCCAGTGATTCGAGATATTAGCGATATCGTTCAGAACCACGCTGCACACCACTTTGAGCCCTACATCGTCTACTGCTCCAATGAGACCTTCCAACAGAGGACGCTGCAGAAGCTGCTGTGAGTAGCACAACAAAATCTTTACGTCAACATCACTGCTGAGTTTCTGTAGTGAGTTAAAGCTCCCTTCTGCCTTCTGTCTCGCAGGACCAGTAACAATGCTTTCAAAGAGACCCTGAAGCAAATCGAAGGGAGCAGTGAATGTGGAGGCCTTCCAATGATCTCCTTCCTCATCCTCCCTATGCAGCGAGTGACCAGACTGCCTCTGCTGCTGGATGTAAGTTTAACCTTTACTGTCCGACAGTCGAAAGGAAGCAAAGGCTCATTCCACTTCCTTGGGTTTTGGGCCATTAGCGCCTATAATTTGGACCAGGTATCTGATCTTGGAGGTGGTGTTTTTTTTAGGCAGGACTCCCAAACAGAGTTTAGACAGAACATTAACCTGGAGAATCCCTCGCTTTCTTTTTCTTTCCTTTTTTCCCTTTCTTTTTATTGTAACTGGATCTGTGTATGTTTTGTAACTGGATCTGTGTATTGTTCTTTTATTTTGAACTTTTTGAAAAGGACTAAAAAAATGTTTTACGTAAAATGAGTTATATTTTGTATGCTGTAAACCCTTATAATGATGTGATTGTAGTTTGTACTCAAACATGTGTCTATAAAAAGACTTCTAGCAGAACAGTATCTGGAATATCATCCTCAGATTTTGAAAACTGAAAGAAAATCTCATTAACTGTGTTGTTTTGGATCACACAAACCGATAACTTTGTACATTCAACATGTCCATGTATCAGAGGTTGTCAATGATTTAGCAGCCTCATATTCAGACTGAGGTTTCTTTTCTCCACACAGACAATCTGCCAGAAAACTCCCGACACAACAGCGGAGTACTTTGCTGCTGTTTGGGCACTAAATGCCATCAGTAAGGTAGAGTTGCTGAGAATAAGTTCTGCTTTTGTGCTGAATCTCCAGCTGTTTTGTGACCTCATGAACTTGGGACTGTGAAGCCAATATGTTCTGATGGTCTTGTCTTCGTTGTTGCGATGAATATCTCAACAGTTGGTCTCTAGCTGCAATGATGGAGCGAGGCGGATGGAACGGACAGAGCAGATGGTCACCATTCAGAAGCAGATGGATTTTGGTAAAATCAAGGTGAGTGTCGGAAAACAGTGTGCGGCAGGGTTTGACATTGACTGAAATATTGACTATTGGTCTGGATGTAAACGGGAGAAACACAGTGGGACTAACTCTAACTCACAATGGGACTCTCCCTCTTTTGCTAACCTGCATAAAATCTTGTGTTCCCACAGCCGTTTCCTCTGGTGTCATCATCACGGTGGCTGAAGAAGCGTGGCGAGGTGTCTTTGTCCTCTGAGGAGCTCAGCATCTGGAGGGCTTTCAGTACCAGGAGCTACTGCCTGTTTCTTTTTAATGACGTACTGATTGTTACCAAGAAGAAGAGGTCAGTGGAGTTAAAAGACACAGTTTGATGTGAATGTTATTCCCTTGAATTAATTTTGATACTAAACCACATTGATGTCAGTAAACAGTCTCCAGGATATAGTTTGCATGAAGTATAAAATAATAAAACCACTTGAGATTGAAATAAAAAGAACTGTTGGGAGTCGACTAAACTGAACTGGGGGCTGGAGAGAAGAAACTCCAGAATCACATCTTTCCTGGACACTAAATAGGTCCAGCTGCTGGTTTGCAGGGAAAATGAAAAAACAAAGAGGGAAGGGGACAGAGAGAGGATAGAGTATGGATGTGGTGCGTGTGCATACTTGGGATTCTTCAATCTTGCATTCAGCATGTTACTGTGACTGAGCAAGGCTTTCTGTTTTGAGTTAGGGAGAAAGCAAACAATGTGAGCTCAGAGGAGTGAGTGACCCACAACACTGGAGTCATTTTAAGGGCTGTAAAGTCAGCACTGTGACCTTGTCTTCAGGTGGTAATGGGAGGAAATGCTGTTAGCAGATAGTTGCAGAATGCAGTTTTCGACTTTTTTAGCTGCACTATAATGTCTCTCAAAAATTATTGTCACATTATTTCTGTAAATGTCCCTACTTGTTGCAACCATGAATAGCTTTTGCCGGTTAAAGAAAATGAGCAAATAAATGTAAATACTGGTAAAAACTGTCTACATGCAGTGAGGAGAGCTTTGTTGTGATGGACTACGCCACTCTGGAGAATGTGAAGGTGGAGGCTGGGGGGGAGACTGAGGGGCGGACGACCTCGCCTGGAAAGAGTTCCAACCACTACCTTACCTTCAAGCTGCTGATGAGCAAGAACAGTGAGGGGAGATCAGAGCATATTTCCCTGGTGGCCGACACAAGGTACTGCTGCTCTTGTTTAAGTATTAAAAGATGACTTTAGGTACAGTTTCTTCTGGAATATTAGATAATAGATGCAGGCAGTGATACTGTAAAAGATTAGTTTATACATAAATAAAGAAAAACATTCACTCGATCTCTGAATGTTGATGCAATATTTAGGTGGCCTCTGAAGAACCTGTGCCTATATGTCACATGCAAAAATCACACTCACTTGCATGACCTATAAAAAAAAAGCTGATCGTTGGTGTCTGGCTCCCCCTGGTGACAGAAGTCTGAACTCCAACCTGAAGTGTTCCCTGCATTTCATTTATTCAGAAAAGAGACTCTTTTGTTTACTCATGTGTAAAGTCGACTGTACTGGATGTGACATTTACTGTGGTTGTTTTTTGTTTTGTTTTGTTTCTGTTGCCAAGGATGGACAGGTCTCGGTGGATAGTGGCTCTTACAGAGCATGAGCATGGCGGTGTCATCACTTCCTCAGATGGTAAGTTGCTTCATTTACCGAGGGTGTCACCCTTGAATTAGACCTCAATCCTCAATATTACAACCAATAATAACTCTGCTTTTGTACCTCTCATGTCTAAATGACTTGTTTGGCCTTTAAGAGTGTGTTACATTACATTTTTTTCCATTTGAATGAGTCTGAAAACTGTTCAAAAATAATATCATCCTCACACCTACACAGTTCTCCCTGCTTTGCCAGGGTTTTGAACTGTGCCAACATTGTCTGTGAGTCGGTCAGAAAAGGAGGCATATGGCAGCCCACTTTGTCAGATAGCATTTCAAAGACTCAAAGCATGAGAAAAAAAATATCTTTGGCTTGTTAATACACAACATGACTCTGGTCAGAACTATAAGACCTCAGGCTGCTCATCACCTGGCATGTCGTCCAGGTCGTGGCAGCACCGTGCTTATGGGGTTTGCTTCTCAGTAGTAGGGACAGAACAGAAAGACTGGTTAGGATTAGGAGAGGGATGAATATTTAAAGATCCTTCAGGAAAACCGTTTTCAGAATGAAAATAACCTGAGACTGGGACAACAGTTTAACTTCTGGCACAACAAAGGCCTGAAATATACAGGCATGAAAATACTAAAGGGGCCTTGACTGAAATCTGCTTGGAAGCGAATGCTTTAATTGCCACCATTGTACAAGAGTACCTTACTGCAGTCAATATGGCCGACACGGGCGACGCCATACATCCAATCCATACCGGAAGTCTCAAGTGGAAGTTACACTTAACACCGCTCAGAGCCAAAATAAAATAAATGTATGTCTAAATCTATTGATTTGTATGATCGGGACCGGACTGTATTTTTTTAAAATACAGCTTTATTTAAGACAACACAAGGTGCAATACGAAACAATACACCAACACAACATTGCCAGGGGGTTACAGTTCAGATAATAAACAGCAGAGACAAAGTTTCAAATAAAAACATTGTAAAGAGTTAAAGAGTACATAAATTGTATTTATTGTAATTTATTTATTGATGTAAATTTGGTGATTTGTGTAACGCACTGACCAGCAACCCACAACTTATCTTTTTTTTTTTTTTTTTTCCACTTTTGGGTCAATGCAATACAATACAATATATATCAACAATACATAAGCCCCCCCCCCCCCATCCACAACTTCTCTGATGGAATTATGTTGCTCGATCAGTTAAAATATTTTATTGATAAAAAATATGTTGATGATGATTTGTGTACATACAGCGCCGAGGCAGCTACTTGTCTGACCCCGCAACTGTTATATTTCTGGTGGAATTCAATTTAATATAGATCATCAGTTAATTGTAAAACATTTATTTATTGATGTAAATGTGGTGATTTGTGTACATAGGCTACAGAGAGCCGAGGTAGTCTGCTCGTCTGACCAGCAGCACACACTTTGACAGTGCTGTGTGATACTCGGCGTATAGTAATTTATACACACATGCCCACTGAAAACGCATTAATGTATACCCACTAGAACAAAGCTATCTCACTGTCTATGATACATGTATGAAAAATATACACTAGAACAAAGACACCACTACAGCTGACTGACAAACTAATCATAAAGTGACTGATGGCGTTCTGGTTCTCCCCCGGTGCTGCAGCCTGTTAGGAGCCGGGCTGCGGTGGCTGTAATCGGCTGCTTGCTCTGTGATTAGCAGCAAGCTCCGGTGCTAAGCGGCTGTGTCCGGTTGTGCACCTCTCCCAAAACACTGGAGCAAACTTCCAAACAGCCGTCATATAAACTGAACACAGACTGATCTTAACTGTGACTTTCTCGCATGAAAACACATTAGAAACGAATAAAGTAACGTATTAGCGGCGCAACAGCAGGCCGTTAGCTGCTCTGCTGCTAATGCTGCTAACTTCTAAGCAAAACAGAAGAAACTTCCGGTTGGGACTTCCGGTATGGATTGGATGTATGGCGCCGCCCGTGTCCGCCATATTGACTGCAGTTGGGTCCCTCTCCCATTGTAGACAATTTAGAATTTTCAATAAAATGTGAAAATCGTTTTACGTTTCCACTTTGTTATTATGGCTTATAGAGTTTAGACAAAAACGCTATTGAAAAAGAAATCGACAACACAGTAAAATGGAGCAGGTTTGGACACTTTCTAAAGCCACTATGTGTGTACATACTGGACATCCTCAGTATGGATGACAGTTTAACAAGCATTCAGATTCCTACAGAGGACGTATAGTATCCCATATGTGTGAAGGCCAAATAAATGAATGGATATTAAACTTAATCTTTTCCTTATTTAATCAGTGTCTTTCTTGTTCGTACAACTACAAGTGCTTGTTAATGGCTAACTGTTAAGGATTAAACGCCATGGGGACACTAACAGTTGGTGTTTGTGCTATAGCTGTTATTTAAAGAGTGCATGATAGCACTTATGTGATATCCTTATCAATGGGTGTGCCTTTCCAGGCAAGATGACGCATCCCAGGAAGCTACTCCATGGGCTCAATCAGCATGTTTTTATTGTACCCCAGTCTTCACAGGAGACTTTAAATGCTGAAACACTAACATAAAATCCAGTTAGAGAAATCAAATTGCCCAATTTGGGAGAAATAAAATTACTTGACTTGACTGTACCTAACAGTAAAGCTTTGGGTTTTTTCACCACATAGACTTATGTGAATGTGTTTTCAGGTATGCCACAGTATGAGGCCACTAAAGCCTACATGCCAAAGGAGCCAGATGAGCTGGGGCTACAACAGGCTGAGCTCGTCATTGTCCTACAGCAAGATGAAGGTGAGGCTTTGGTTGTCAATAGGTCTAATATAACTCAGTGTCTCATCATCTACTCCTCGCTAAAAGGATGCAAGAAAACTCATTGACATGTCCCGCTGTTTAATCTTCCTAGCTTGGTGCTATGGAGAGAGAATGCGAGACGGAGAGAGAGGCTGGTTTCCTGCTAACTGTGCCACAGAGATCACCAACCCCACAGCCATGGAGAACAATGTGCAGCGCATGAAGCGGTTGCGCAAAGAGACCAATGTTTGAATGGGAGTGCTGCAGTACAAGGATGTGCAGGGAGTGGACAAAATGAGAGACGTGCCTTCTAGTCGACATGAGATTCTCAGTCTTCAGTCTATGTCGACACTGATGAATTACACTGGACACATTTCCGTCCCAAAGGTCCATTACTAACAGGCTGCAAGGGATGTTCAAGGATAAGGAAAGTGTGAAAGCCATTCTAGCACCAGAGTGGCATTAGATTTATTAATGAAAACAGAAATATGCAGTAGTAGTATTTTCATTTATTTTGTACAATACTACTGTTGTTTCTTTTCTGGTGTAGATAATAGTAATTTTAACTTACTGGTTGTAGTAAATCAACCTCATTATGTAGCTTCAGACTTTATTTCAATTCCAGGAGCTATAAAATGTTAGTGAAGTGCATTTCCTACACTTTAAGAATCTTTACCTTACCCCCTAAATGAGAAACTTGATCGTTGTAGTGCTAAACATTGGTTATATATTTGTGTCACATATACAGATGCTGTCTTGTTTTTGTAACTGTTTTGGTATGCATTTGTCATTTTAAAATGTGGGTTAAGAAAGTATTTTTATTGTTGGTAGATAAATATTCACTCCATACAAGGTTGTCCAGTGTAAATGTATGTAATTGAAAGAAAACCAACTCTAGTTTGTGCCATCGTGTAGAGCCCATATACTTGAAAAATAAAATGACCACTAGAGACTCCTGGTTTCTGGACTTTTATTTGAGCTTGCATTTTGTTAAAATGTTTGAATACATAAAAAGTTATTTAAAAATGTCAAACTGACCAGATATCAAATTCCATTTTCTCTTTAAAAACCATTTGGTGTAAAAACTTAGGACAGATTAGAAAAACATTTGCTGTTTCCCCAAAACGTTTTGTTGCTGTCACATAAAAATAATGGAAAAAAAACAAGTCTGCATAGATTCTGCAGGCAATCGGTGGTAATCTGGTCAAATGCATGGTGCAAGCTTGTGACGTTCGTCAAGTCAATTCTTTATTGCTCAGATCTTGTTTGATGTTTCTTCTTGTTGACAAAAAAACTGTAAAAAAAAAACAAAAAGCAGAAAATTTACAAATTAGTCCACTGTGTCACATTTTTTAAAGTTTTATTTGACATTTTTAATCATTTGGGTTGAGTTGTGTAGATTGCTATGTAATGAGTTGCCTGAAAATGTGCATCATCACCAGATAGCAGAAAAAGAATGCAAAGGCTAAAGCGACTGCTCATATGTTAGTGAGACAATAGCGAGTAGGCTCTACAGTGCCAGACAGTTTGCTTTATCAAATCCACTGCATTACCTCATGCTTTGGATCATTCATTACAGAGCCAAAAAAGTGCAATGACAAGCTAGGCAGACAGGCCTAGTAAGGGAATTAAAGGCAACTGCTGAATCTTAATGTTTGAGTTGCACTATTCCATGTGTTGAATCTGAATAATCATGCAGCCGAGGCAAACAGAACCATCAACCATCATAGGATAACGGACTTACCCGGACGATGGTAAAAGATGGTAGGTGCCGGTGGGCAGTTTGCTTCCTACTCAGCCCCACCCTGCTGGGCCTCGGGAGCGGACGTTTTCTCTGCAGATGGGTCACCTCCTGTCTTGGCCTCCTTTTTTTCCTGGCCGGGGCCGGGCTTTTCACCAGTGTTTTGGCGTCTGCGGCGGTAGTTGAAGTTACGGCGGTAGCGCCGCTGGCGGGGCTGTTGGTTTTGACCACCTTCGCCACCCTGATTCTCTTTGTCCTCTTCACCGTCCCGCACCGGTCTGGGACGGGGTGGACCCCTGGAGAGAGTAAGACAAGCCAACATGAAGCACACAGTGATAAAGAAGTGAAGATGTCATGCAAAGAACACAACTACTGAGACAAGATGCAACTTTATATTTTCCAGACATTTGCTACTGAATTGGTGTAGAGAAAAAAAAAGGCAAATTTGGATGCACAGCTGCACTTTGAGGTTAGGCTGCAATGAAAGGAGAGCTTTTGGGGCCAAAACAGGTGGCAACAGTTATTATTCAAAGGTCCTTGCATTTAGTTTGGTGGACTCGATGCTATGATCCAGACAATCTAATGCTTTGCTCTCCCATTATTGCAGCCCTGCGTCAATGAAGCCAACATGCAAACCTTGGTCTGAACCTTGGTCGGAAGCCTCTGTAGTAGTTCTGCCTCACTGGTTTGTTGCCTTGGTCTGGACCTCCCTGGCTCTCGTCACCCTCACCACCCTGAAAGCAAACAGATCAAGCAGCAAGTAATACACCGCACTTTTTCCAGAGTCGGTCCACACGAAAACATGCGAACATGTTTGTGTTCTTCATCAAATAGTGATGAAACTGACCGGGTAGCCAATCAATGTTGAGAATGATAAAGTGCAACATTGTCGTTGCTGAGGGGCCTATTTGAATTGGTTTGTAAAAATGTTGGCAAGACCCCCGATACACCAATCGTTAATTTGTTCACAACCACGTGAGTGTTCAAAAAGGAGAGTGTTTAAAGCCGTGTATGATATTAACATATCAAGGTTCTCGACTTTGTTCACGGGACAGCTGGGTGCCTGCTTCAGGATAGTAGCCCTGTGACGGCGTACCTCAGTCATCTCTCCGCGTGGTGCGTTGGTGTACGGGGGCCGGCGGCCGTAGCGTCTACGTACAAAGTATGGCGGGTAGCGCCGTCTGCCAGGGTAAGTGGGTCTGCGCTGCTGTGGCTGCTGGTCTCCTTCAGGGGCGCTCTCTCCCCCTTCTCTGCTGCCTTTGTCACGGCCTCCGCTGCCAGGTTCACCCTCTCCGTCGCTCTGGTAATTGTCTGGGTAGTCTCCGCCACGAGGAGGGCCCCTTCGTCGGGGGTAGCGCCTGTAGCGGTTCCTGTCTGCAGCATACTTACTTCCTTGGACTGCAACGCCTCCTGGGCCTGTGACATTTGCCGCCTCTGCCCCCTGTGCACGAATGAATATTTGAAACAATGCAATTTCCCAAATGTATGGTTTTTAAATCGCAATCGTGAGTATGTATTTTTCTAAAGGAGCTGTAAAACAAAACCAGAACTTTTGTCAGTTACAAAAACCGAATGTACCTTCTCTCCCTCGACTACATCGAACTCCACAGTTTCTCCGTCTCCAACACTGCGAAGGTATTTCCTCGGGTTGTTCTTTTTGATGGCTGTCTGAAAACACAAAAAGCTCACATGTGAGATTTTGTATTTGTGACAGCTGGGAGAAGTTAGGTAAGTAAACATACCTACAACTTACCTGGTGTACAAAAACGTCCTCTTTTGTATCATTCCTAAACAAAAGAAGAAAACCAGTTCTCAGTTACATCTTAGTTGGCAATATTCTGTTAAGCCACATAATTCAATAAAATGCAACTCAACCAGCAAGCATAAGGATTAATCAAGTACTGCACAACCGTATGGAGACCCATGGACAAATCGTCTGGTAAGCTTTGTAAGCAAATCAAAGCCATAATAGGATTGGGAATGGTCCTACACACACACAGATGATATCAGGGTCTTTAAGAAGCAGGGGTGGGGGTGGGGTTCACTTACCTATTGATAAAACCATATCCGTTCCTGACGTTGAACCATTTGACTGTACCCAAGACTTTTGTTGCTGCAAAGAAAGGCAGTAAAAATAAATGATTAAGCAATTATATGGTTATGTTGTGTAATTTTTGTGTTAATGTTCCTTTAAGATATCATGCTGGACACTAATGATTAAGTTTCAAACAAGGTTCTGTTTCACAAGACTAAACCAATGAGAAACGGTAAGGGAATCAAATAACGACAGATGATGAGAAACTGACCACGGTCAGAGATTTTGTAAGAACAGAAGTTATATTTAACTCCCAACTGTCACCCTTTTTATAGATCCTGATGCTCAGGGGTGCCCTATGCCAGCTGCACTTGGTGTGAGGCATGACCAAAGCCAACTATGAGCAATTCGTCACTGCATCGTTCCTCGTGTAAATCCAAGTATGTCTTATTACCCGTATTATCAGTCTCTTTTCCATGACTGCACTGCGGTAGCGCAACATGACAGACATCTGAGGCTGTAACATAGTAACCCGGGAGCGCTGACAACGCTTCAAAGTTCAACTACTACTACAGACCTACTGCCCCATTTTAAGCCGCACTGCCGGAGCGTTCACACGTGGTAGAGTCGCGCCCGCATACGTTAGCAGGCAGTAAGCCCAGCTGGCTTGTTAGCATAGCCGTATAGCTAACTGGGTCTCAACCATGTGGTTGGATTAGAGCCAGCAAGCGGAAATGCCCGTAGTAGACCAGGCAGTGTTTATTATAACTAAAGACGTTGTGAAAATATCCGTAACGCGTCAGTGTTGTAATTATTTAAAACAAGTAGACTACTAAATTGCAAAAAAAATCCATGGAATCATACGGCGGACATTTTGGGTGGCCCCTTCAGCCATGTAAATAGCTAACACTAGCCGGCTAGGCTAACATGGGCTCGTTAGCCAACGAGCTACCCTCGTTATGAAGAACCTAGGCCATGACCATAGCGCTCATTTTCGAGCAAAAAATGACCAGCGTTGACAGCGGTATTGTTGCGAATCTATAAACCAACACCGATACGGTTGTTTAGTCTGGTTTACAAGATGACGGTTTGTCTGTCACTTTCGGCTATTATGGAGAAAAAAATGCTATCGTGGACGCAGGCTCTTTCGTGTGAACAAAGGGACTACCGTGCCGATAGCTAACGTTAGCCTGCGTTCGACGACGGCAGTCGTAGCCGATTAAGTGACCAGTATGAAATAACTTCGTGTTCCTCCGTGATGCGATCATCATTAAAGACACCGAATATTTTCTAACATCTCGACTGAAACAGCCGTTACCCGAGACAAGCTGAAATTCTGTTAGGAGTGACATTAACGTTGGTGCATGGGGTCCTATTAACAGCTGGATAACGTTACAACTTCAACGGTTGTGCATGTGACGGCCAACCGGCAACATAGGATTCTATGGCGGATACTGAACATTAGGAGGCCGATGAACAGGACAGATTACCAATTTAATTTTAAGGATTAATATTACCACTAATTCGCTCGCATTTGAATGCGATTCCTCGTTTCTCAAAGTAGCGGTTACTATTTAACTGATTTTTAATTACCAAGTAAGGTAGAAGAAGAGGTACAACCAGCACTAATTTACGGATAATGCGATCCATCCTCCATTGACATTTTAGGACTGTTTCTCTAACTGACAGCGAAGGGAAACGAATTTTATTTTGCCGAGGGAAAAAAAATCAAATCATTAATAAAATCCGGTACTTCTTTACACATATCCCAGAAATATCCCAAATTTGTAAGAATACAAGCGGTCATGTTGGCAAAATTGGCGTTATTAGGTCGTTTTTTAATTTCCAAAATGCCATTCCAGTTAACGACTGTGTCAGATTAACGTAGATAACCAACGGTTGATTGAGCCAACGAAGGTTAGCAACTGCCGCTTTTCCGCATCGCCTCCACTGGGTCCCAGACAGTGTTAGCTAGCTAGCTAATTTCCCGTAGTCTTACCGATGACCTTCTTATCCCCCGCGGAAGCTGCGGCTGCCGGGCTGGATGGGCTCTCCGCATCGGCAGCAGGCTGCGGTGGTTGTTGTGTCTCGGCCTCGCTGCTCATGGTTACTACTGGTTGGTAATGGCTTCTGCCGGCGGCGGCTCTCTGCTATGTTTCCCGGTGCTAGATGGTAACCTGGGCCGGCGGTGGTGGGGGCTACTGCCTTCGGGCTCTCTGCTTTCCTCTTTCCGCTCCCGTTGCCGATCGAACTGGGCAGACTGAGAAACTGTGCCGGGGAATGTTCTTGGTTGTGGGCCCGCCCAACGACTCTTCCTATTGGTTGGAATCCTCAACAGAAAACCAAATCCCTTCCCATTGGCTAAAACTGTTGTCACTTACGTTGGCGTACGCGTTTGCTAAAATTGATTGGCTTATGGGAATGTACCTGTCCATTTGCACTGCCTCATAATGATGTCAAAGCCAGACGACTGAGACAGCGTGTCCCAATATGTGTCAATTCCATACCTCCAGCAACAACTGTTTGACGAGCAAAATAATTCAAATTATGTCTCTCAAGTCTTCAAAGCGTTAAAATTTAGAAAACCGAGTTCTCCCTTTAACGGAAGGGTTGATAGTATGGTTGCTAATGACAAAATAAAAGAATGTGGACTTTCCCAGTGTGCACTGAGTGCAACCCTATGGGGAATTTATTAAGGTATACGTGACCTAAATTAACAGGAGAATTAGGAAGGCATTAATATTTTTTACTGAACGTGATGTTAATGTATAATGCATCAGGCGCCATCACAGCTGCACTGATTGTACCTCTCAAACATACATGATACCATGCAAGATTTAGGGAGGAAGCCCATTGGTGCACTGCCGAGAACATTAAGTTCTCACCAGCCTATACACTGTCAGCATACAGAATAGCATGTAACAGAATGATTAAGTTAATAATGCCATAGCACACAAAAAAATGGTGATTGCTTTACTGTGAAAAATTGATAATTATTGTCCCAAATAGTTGAATATTTTAGATTAATGCTGTCTTAGGGCATGACTCCTATGATGAACAGTAACCATAGTATTTCTATTTTTTGACCCCATGCATGATATTTGATTGCATACTCAAATTATTCATTGGAAGAAATACTATTAGGCCTATAGTTTCTTACATGGTTACACTACTACTTTAATTTGAATGTGCACAAAAACTGCAATACGGACAGCAAATCCAAATATGTATTCTCAAATTTTCCAGCGCAGTAAACTAGTTAGATGTTGTACCATCCTGAGTTGAAACCCCACTTCCAGTAGCACAGAGCAAACAGACCCAGACTGAGTGCGAGACAACCCCACCACAGCCCCCACCCATTGTCATGTTAATGCTCCACTGGCACTGTTTATGAGCACTGGCTGATGTGTGAAGAACTTGGTGTTAATGGCCAAGCCCCATTCTCCCACACAAAGATGGGCTTTAGCATTGACCCCAGAAAGCCTCCCCACGAAGAGACCCCCACCCCCCCCCAAAAAAAAAAAACACACACAAAAAAAACAACCTTCTTCCTGCCTCCATAAGAACTGAGTCTACATCTGAAAGGATTCTTTTGTGCCAAGTGAACTAGATCCAAGGCAGAAGGGGGCGAGCGTGGATGGGGGAGGGGATCTGGGGGCTTGGATTTGTATGGATGGCTGGGACATGAAGAGGTAACCATAAGTTCAGCAGGGGATTGCTTGGCACTCAAGTGTGTGGTTTAGAGGACTCTCATGCTTTTCACTCACAAAGTGCTTCCGTTCTCTGCACCATGGCATTGGGGCATCAGCCCACTATCACTTCAGGATTCACCAGGCTGTACATCTCTGTAAAATATCCCAATGGTAAATGCATTTTCTTTCAAAACTAAAGAAGACATCATACTTGCCTTTTTGTAAAGGTAAAATCTACCAAATCCAATGCATAATACACTGGGTACACAATGTTCTTAAATGCAAAAGTTGATTTCAGAGCGGTTTCCAATCATGTATATCAAACCCTCTGTTCTCAGCACAACAGATATTAAGTACATTTCAAGAATGAAAAGGCAGATAAAGCATCAGACCTTAAATCCTGATAGTGGCCTGCATGTAGTATGTATAAAAGAATTTAGTAGTTCTGATACTATGGGGTCTGTTTATATTAAAATATACACATATATTTTAATGACACTAGTAGTCATTTATTTGTTTATTTAGATGGGACAGTGCATATTAATGGACACAGATGTACTCTGTGTCCATTAATATGCACTGTACTTATTGTAAATACACCGGACTTAGCACTGCTGCTAAATTTCATCCATAGTCCACAACAATACAAAAAATGTACTCTACTGTGGACACCGCAGTGACTCACCTAGCCGCGCATATTAAGTCCTAACTGCAGCAGCCATAGATTCAAGTCTGACTTGCTGTCCCTTGAGTGTTATCTCCACTCTCTCACACCCTGACCCTCCTGGCTCACTATCGCAACTTAATAAAGGCAAAAAAAAGATCAGGCAAGATCACCTCTAAAAATGTATAAAAATGTAAAATATTTTATTGATAAATGAAGACACTGGTGAGTGCATAAGGAATGAGAATGTTTCACATGGTAACCAAAGATATGGAAAGTTATTGTACCAGTGAACACAAATTGTCTTTATGTGTATGAGGAAAAATATCAACAACCGCACTGGATATTAAGTTTTACAAAGTGAAATTTAAACCCTTATATTCATTAGGCTACATCCTTTCAGGTGGGGTTTGGATACAGTTGTCAGCCTGGGATTGTTAAACAAAATTCAAAATTTGCCAAAATGAAGTAACTCCTGAATTTTACATTGTCCTCCCCTGTGCATTCTGGGAGAAGGCATCCATACAGGAAAAAGATGTGGGTTTATTTGTGTCGGAGGTACAGAGGTGATGTTGTTTTTCACACTGGTGTTAATGAGGAAGCTGGTCACATCTCTCCACACTGTGCTATAAGGATGGGCAGTTTGGGTTTGTTGTTGGGTCCTGTAGGAACGTTCTGTTGGAAGGAAAGACCATACATTTAGGACAAAACACTCAACATAAAACATTACACTGAGCTTCATTCACTCAAACTGTCAATGTTTGGTTTCCCTGCACACTACTGCAGCATTTTTATTTTTATTTCATTTTAACAGTGACACTGTATAACTTTTTTTTAATTTAAAAAAAAAAATTTCTACAGCATTTATACAACTAACGTAATCAACTGCAGATAAGAAATTCAACATTCTGTTTACACTGCCTCAGTAGTTTGTCTACATTTGTGAAACTGGTTTTATTACATCATTCTTGAGATAACATTCACTCTGATCTGAAAGATGACAACAAAAATAAGAGACATACACTAGAGTTTGACAAAGACAAGGCCATCTCTATGTAAACACAATGCATACATGTTTATAACCCTAGGGAGACTATATGCTGTGTTGGCTTGAATACATTTTTTTTTCAGCATTTTCAGTGGTACTCCTCCTCTCAATGTTTTGTTCAGTATTTTTGTCATTTTACAAATCAGTCTGCTGATTTATTCCTGCCAGAGAAAGAGTGAACATTTGCATTTCATCCCATTAATAAATATAATGAATAATTAAATAATTTTACCTCAATTTTCCTCATGATCAGCAAACCATCAACCACTTTCCCTGAAACAGTTGCAAACAATACAATTAAACTCAGATACAAACAAATAAAATAAAATATGGATTTAAATTAATAGGAATGCACAAATGATACTGGGGGCTCACCAAAAACAACATGTTTCCCATCTAACCAGTCACATTTAGTGCAGGTGATGAAAAACTGACAACCGTTCGTCCCTGGACCACTGTTTGCCTGAAAAGAAGCATTGATGACGATAAGAGGAAGACTACTGAGAGATAATGGCAGTTCTGAACACATTATAGCTGGCACCGCAGTTAATTCATTTTCAATGCATCACTCAAATCCCATTCTCTGCAGAGATTGGCATCAGTCGACTTTGAAAGAATTAATCAAGTCTTGATTAACGTTTTATTCTGCAGGATGTAGAGAACGATTACAGGAAATCCAGTGTTGACTTAGCTTAAGTCAAAATCAGTAGACCTTTTAGTGATTCATGAGTATCCCAGACATCAGTGAATTGATGTACATACATACCATGGACAGAAGGCCGGGCGCAGAGTGCTTCATTCGGAAGTTCTCATCTGCAAATGGTCCTCTGTAGATGCTGCAGATACCAGTACCATCGCCCTTCACAAGACACAAGGCAACCAGCCGTAAGACAAGTGGACACTTTTTCAGCAGTGTTGTAATTTCCCTCAACATCCCCCAGAGGGAGCCACACCGAAAACTAATTTCAGCCTGCTCGGTTCAAAGTTCAACTGCAGTTTGTCCAACATCCTGGGAGGCCATGTTGAATGCACAATATATGCTGCATAGATTTGTAGGTGCTTTAGAGAGGAGTGCAAAAAACTCCTGTGAGTGACATTGGCCCAGTTCCTACACCACATTCCATCCAGTGACGCAATCTACACACCACATCAGGTTTGTTAAATTGCAACCTAGTTCACCAGACCATGATCGAACCATCAACTTTTTCTATGCAAATTTTTTTTTTAACCTCCTTTCACACCAAGAACAATTAACATAGATACCTCTAAGCAGCAATCCTATCAGGGATCACTCAACGTGCAGTTACCTATGTTAAGCAGCACTCACAGTAAGCAGAGGTTTACTGTCTCCTCTGCTGTGTCATGAGAAAAACAACTTTTGTGGTTCTTGTATTTCAAATGTGACTGTTCTACAAACTTACTGCAGCCTCAAAGTCAGATATGCTAACACAGACTGATACCAAACATTAAATCATGAATACATTACTAACAAGATGTGACAAGAAGACTTATCAGATAGAAGATGAGGTGTTTGTTTGTACTTACATTTACAAAGTCCCCTCCTTGTATCATGAAGTCTTTGATAACCCTGCCAATGAGTAGTTGAAAACATCAGTAAGTTCAGTTTTGCCTTTGGCAGGAAACTGTCAGAGAAACATTGCCAGTAAGTCGTAGACATGTTTATACAATGCCAATTTCCCCCCTTTTCGCCTGTTAATCAGTGTCCAGCAAAAGCATTTTCACTCTAACTTTTTCAGATGCTCTCAGACAATAAAACAAGAAAGCCTACACGGCTTAAAACTAAACCTTTTATGGTTTCCATGATAACCACTGTTTAATCCAGGTGGCAAAACAGAAATAGACTTCAACACAAGGGAGATGGTGAATCTGTTCCAACAGACTTGAAGTTTTTAGTCAAGTTGAAATCATTACAAACACTGTAGAAGTAATAAAATCTTTAGTTACACTTTTTCTATAACCCTACGGCAACAGCCTTTTGCATACTTGCTACTTTTGTGCTTTTTTAAAATTTTCAGTATTCTCCCAATCTGGGATCAATTAAGTCTATTTTATCTTATTTTATATGAGTGGACGCCAACTGTGTTATATCTGAGAGCTAAAATCCCATCGGCATTGAGATTTCCATTGTGAAGAATAATCTGATCAACACCTGTGACTGTAATGATTGATTGCACCTCCAGGGAAACAATACTGACAAGGACTCAAAGTGATAATCTGGTCATTTAATATATTGTTGACCATTAAAATGCTGACAGTGGTTAACAGTTGGTAACTGCAGTGATGGAGACGGCTACAAATGAAAGATCAGGGTTCAGAGATCAGGGATGCTCTTGAGGTCAGTAAATTACAAGTGTCAAAATGATTTCCCTTACTCAGATGCTTGTTTTTGTTCTCATGTGAAGAACCACATTAATCATTTTGCTTATTGTTTATTTATTACTGCCTAAATCATAGAATTACATATCAAGTTTTAGATAATCAGAGGTAAAGTGACAAGATTTCATGTTTTGTAGCTCAGACTTTTTAGCCTTCAATAACCTTGCTCTGACTTTTTATTTTCTTGCTTATATAACCTGGCGAACAGCCAAGAGGAAGACAGCCTCACAATTTACAGAAAGAGCATAATACTATATGATTCCTTTATTGTCTTACTGTAAAAAGCTTATGCCCGACTGGGAAATGACTGGAAATGTGCCATGTTATTTACCTGTGGAACGTGCAGCCTTTGTAACCAATGGGTACACCATCTTTCCTGTGGGACAGATGTTTGAGACAGTAAAGATAAAACACTGTTAAACCACCAATAAAGCAGGCTTTCTCGGCATCAGTAAAGATAAAACACACTATTGCAGCTGGGCGAGGTTCATTAAAATGTAAGACCATCACGAGCAGCATTTTCTGGATCTGACAGCAGTGCCGTCACAGTGAAACAGGTAAACCCAGAGTTGAATAAACCAGCTGTTATAATGTTTATTCAAGCCAGGCTCATAGAAACCTGCTGTGTTAAACAGGTTTTTCTGCATGTCTTAACCTGATAAAAGGAAAACAGGCTTTGTCTTACCTGAACTCTCCAGTGCAGAACTGCCTGTAAAATATAATGTAGGGGTTTGAAAACAGAAATAATCTACATGTACATATAAACCTGACATGTCGTCTCTCAGATATGAAAAAACAAAACAAAACAATGTTTCTCCTTACCGGAAATTTTCCGCCGTCTTGGGAACCACGTCGGCAAACAGCTCAATTTTCATCCGTCCCACATCCTGACAAACAGTTGACAAACACACAAGAGTTATCAAATGAAGACAAGTACATCTAAAAAAAAATGGAAATAGAAACCTATGAATCTTGCCCCTGGAGGCTTCCCTACGACTCTAATCTGGACTAACCAGTTACAATCGCCTGGTAACAGTATCTAGCTTGAGGATATGCTCTACTGCAGCTGGTGTGAGTGTAGGACTTTGCTGAGTTTTGGTGTGTTCATATAGTTGACCCTTATTCTTATTACATGGTTGCACACTGTTTACTTTCCCTTTATTGCTTATCCCTATTCTTTTTTTTTTTAACACCAATCATTCTCACTATTGTTGATTTTTTTAAATCATTATTATTGTTTAACTTATTATTCAATCTACTGTTATATTGAAACAATACACGTTTATGTGTCCCGTGCCAGATACCATTTCCCAGTGGTCAAAGCATACATAATAGAATTATGTAAATGTGAGGTCCAGAGCACTATTTGACATCAAATCCTCCTCTGTGTATGTGTGTCAGCTTGGGTGTCGGTCCACCCAGGCCTCCCACATCATCAGTGTGTCAGTGTGACAACAGACAATAAGCTGGTGTAAAAAAGAAGAGAGGCTTGTCTTCATGACATCGCTCCTCAACTGTCCCCTCCCTCCCGGCAGACCCCTCATTATAAAACAAGCAGCCTTCAGATCTCCTGTCTCTGCTACATGGACGATCCAGTATGAGCGTTGAAATGAGACACAGAAGTTGAGTGTGTTGACACAGAACAAACATCGGCTGCAGGACACGTTATCTGCTGAGGGGAGGGGGGGTCATCTGGCTGCAGTGAGACATATTACCTGAAGACAAGTGTCTAACAACAGGTAAGAGAGAGCTTATGAGGTCATTTACGTCATTTCGTTTCAGTTTCTGCATTTAAAAAAAAATCATGTTCACATGTTTCAGTGATGACTTCAGATTGTTTAAAACCAGAAAAAGAACTGCGAGATGAGACGAGGCATCAGGCGCACTGAGCTGATGTAGACGGTTATTGAGGCTGAGGCTCACTCAACAGCCGTGTTAGAGTCCAAAGTCCAGGGATAGCCACATCTACCACATTCACTTTACAGCATCTCCGAGCGCATATATATATATACACAGAGCTGTAATATCCACACCAAGAGCAAACAGCTGCACACGGGAATCAAACTGAGCAAAGAACCTGCGACAAAGTGTGAGAGAATACTCCGAGACATCATGTTAAAAAAGTCTCTCAATATTTTCATTCAATAATTTCCCACTGTTTAACTAAAGCCTGAGCTCTGTGATGGTGCGGACAAACTGGCATCCAGGACATAAGTAAGGTGGGTGATAACTTTCCAGCAGACTGTGCAGTATACTGTTACAAAGATCAGTTTTATTTATTTCTATAATTACAGCAACCTGATGCCTCCAACATTCAACACCTGACGTGTCTAAGTGTATAGAAAAATGGTGTAAGCCAACAAAACCAGTGGGCGTAGTTTCAACTAACGTGCATTGTTAGAGCTACCGGTCATAGGATATGTGAATCCACATAACAAGAGCCAGTCACCTCTTGGGAATATAGAAGGGAAAACAAGTGTGTTTCCTTGTAGGCTACAAAGGCGTGTCCAGTCCCATCCAAATGTTTGCACTCACAGAAAGGAGGAGCCAGAAAGAGCGGCTTAAATGTAAATCCAGCTGACAGCAGTCACACCTGCACCGACCAGTCTAACTGAAAGCATGCAGGGGATCTAAACTCGTATCGCTGGATGAGGGGGTGAGCATTCGGACCGTTGCGGACTAGGACAACCCTGAGCTGAAAGGTACAGACCAGAGAGGAGCGTTTTAATGTTTCACTCGTTGCGCAATGCGCACTTAAAGCGGCCTGACTTGCATTACCTGTCATGTTGCCGGTAATGCGGAAACTAAGGATGGTATGTGTGTTTCTGGGATGAATACCATTGCTTCAATGTTTAACATGGAACTGACTGTAAATGAGTCATAGGTATGTCTTTTTAATATACTTGTTTTAGTAAGCCATTTGAAATTATGTGCCAAACACATTACAGCAATTCAGCAATGCTGAGATGTTTATAAAGTGATGTCCTGTTCAACATCATGTAACTGTGACTAGTTGTAAAGTCATATTTGCTAACATAATAAGGAATGTGTCTCACTCACACATTTTTAGGGCCCATATTATGCAAAATCCACTTTATACTGGTTTTGTGGCGGGTATGTGTTGTGTTCCCCTGGCCTTTATGATGCCTGGAGGTGCTTTTCCATTACAGCTGGGTTCCTCATAGTTTGTCATATCACGGTGTCTGTGGTTTTTTCAAATTAGCAGGTTTGATTCTTGTGTTGGGAGTCACGGTTGCGACTCTTCCAGCAGTGACGACATTCTGGCCAATCAGTGGAAGGCAGTCGGCTGACGTCATGTTTAGTACCGCTTTTTTCTTTGTCTGTCTGCATAGCAAAAGTTCCTAACTGGTATTGTTTTTCTATTTACAGCATTTTCCGGACGGCTACATAAATGCCTCCAGACTTGCCAGAGACTGTTCCAACCGGCACCTGCATCAAAATGCTGGCCATTATGGAGCAATGGGAGGCGGGGTCTGCCCATCCCACGGACAACACTGACATGTATCTGATTCTTCTGCTTTTCAAGTGCGGACTAGACGCGGTGGTCTTCTACCTATGCTGCCGGAAGCTGTCTGCCTCTTTTCTGAGCATGTGCAGCGTGTCCATTGTGCTGGCTGATGTGTTGGTGACATTTTCTATGGCTGCTATGTGGTTTCTTGGGTCTGAAAGGTTTTTTGGGTCACGCTGCTTCTTGTTGGCCCACGCCTCGGCAATATTTGGCACACTGCCTCTACCAGTGATGTTTCTGGGTTTATTGGACTACTGTTTAGAAGATACCAGCCTTGGGAAGCAGAGCACCTGCTGCAAATTTGCCAGGAATGTGTTCTTGACCTTGCTGGTGTGGATGCTGGCTGTTATCTGCTCCTTCAGTTCAGTGAAAGGTACACCGATGGAACTGGATTATGTGACGGGGATGAAAGCAATAGTGTGCGAAGTGGAGGATTCCACACTGGTCCCCTACTTTGAATTGTTGCTTTTTATCCCAATCCTTTTTGCGATGCTACCGTTTTGGTCAAGAATTCCACAGTGGGTGAAAGAAGCTGACAGGATATCTGACATGAGGGAGGAAAAAGAGGACCAGCGCAGCGATTTGTTCATTTCACCGCTCTCTGCGAAGACAAAAAGCAGTCAGGACAACAGTCTGGACGAGACTGCTTTGCCACCTCTGTGGTTCAGCCTCACTCTGTGCTTTACAACAGTCTGGATACCTTATCTTGTGGTATCAGTGGTTTGCCTGGTCTTAGACTACAGGGTACCTGCCTACATCAGTGTTAACCTCCTGTGGTTGGAGTGCACCAACAGTTTACTGATGGGTGTGGTGTTCTGGCTTAAAAGCAAATGGCTCGGGCCATACAACCATCTGCCAGACAATGTCTGTGTATGGCACATTTACTGGCATTTGAGCAAAGGAACGTGGCGGCAGCAATCCCCCGCAGGTGTGTTTAACCCTTCACGACAGAAGAGAAACTCCCTTCTTTACATATAAAAAAAAAAGCTCAACAATTCTCATTTCACAGACTTGGAAATGAAAACGATGATACAGAGGAGTGAGTTAAGACTTCATGAGGATGAGCACACGTCTATGGACAGTTCAACACTGTGAATTCTGTGATGGTCACAGAATCTGTGCATCTCACATCTCTCCTTCAGCTCATGCACAAGTTTCCTGGAGTTACACATTAAAGAGGAAGATGTTGTCTTTGACTGTGATCAGATAATGTAATTATTTAAAGAACTGAAAACTTTGTAAATATTTGCAGAAATCAACACTGATATGTTTTCTAGACTCATTTGTATGTTGCCTTCAGGGATATGCTATGACAATTAAATTTTACTACCACACCAGCGTGTCTTTCAAGATGCTTCTCACTGACCTTAATTATTTTATTTTTCTTGTCAATACAATTCTATGTCAATTGTTCAAAGCTCATTTTCACTCTTTTGAAAACAACAGACAATTAAATATATCAATCACTGTACACATGAAATCACATTAAAACTACCAATTAAATATATCACTGCTGTATTTCTAAAATGGCAAACTGTAAAGATCATTTATGTTTATGTTCAGGGACATGTTCGGGACCAAAAAGATAAGACATTTTCGAACAGATCTGATTTTATATCTCAATAAATTTCTCTTTTTCCATGATTACTATCGAAACACCCAGAGAACGTCACCATGTGGGGATATTAAATTCAATCAAGATGTTCAAAGTATAAAATGTCCCGTTCATAGAGAGCCATGTGCACTATGATGGTATGTGCATATTTCAAAACTACCATGACAATAAATTATTTTATGTTAAAATGTTTTTTCCTGGTATGTGTTTGTTCTGATTCTGAAGTGCTTGTTTGTAATTACGTTCAAATGAAGGACCGACTTCTCTCTTCAACACACCACTTGCTTTTCCCTTGGAGAATTTCTACTGCCAATCATATGAGGTCTATCTGGGGATTATTCTGGATGGATCAGAAATATATTCTAAGCAACAATTTAAATGCATTAATACCCTTTTACAGTTACATTTGGCCTTCAATTAATTTATGTGCCACCAGGAAAAGCATAATACTGTATTGCATTTGGATTTTCCCTTCCTGTATTTTTTTTGTTTCCTCCTCAAAGTCAAGCAGCAGGACCTGTTTTCAGAGTCCGAACTTAAAACTGTAGGTAAAATTCACATTTAATGCTATGGGAGATTTAAATGTGCCTGCATTGGACGCCTTTCAAGGACGTGATTCCGTTCCACATGAATATGTGCGTCCGGTAAAAACAGGAAACTTGGGAGGGATTTTGACTGCCGTTTGCTGTTTATGGTAGCTAACAGTGTTGAATGTGTTGAGTTGGGGAGGAATAAAACTGGGGAGATGAGGGCCAAAGGTAGCAGTGATGCCAGTTTCAGTCAGCACAGTCACAGATACAGAGATGGCACCTATTGTTGCATACTTGCAAACCAGTTTTTTGGTTAACCACAAAGAGTCAAGCGATTCTGTCAGCGATAATCACTGGCAGGATCTTAACTTAAAATTCAAGAAACAATGTTGAGTGAATGCCAAAACAGACACGCCCTAATGCAGGATGAGTCATCGAATATTTGAAATCATAGGAGGAGGAAGAAATTATTTTAATGTAAAATACCTGGGTGCCAACTTCTTGAAGTATATCACAGGATAAACAAACAATCAACATGTGACAAGGCCTTTGACAACTTTATGATCTAAATTACATGATAATTATGGAAGGAAGGGAGGACATTTCCTTCTGTTATGAAGGTGAGATTATTTGTGCTGCCGCAAAACCACACATTTTCATACAATGCAGGGTAAGTGTACCTATTCAGCCCACCAAATCTGCTTTTCAGCCATTTTTAATATATAGGCCTACCACCCCAATTTAAGTGAAAACATTTTAGTTCAAATGATAGTCTTATGTCTCATTTGAAGTGTCAAAGTTTAGGGTTTAGTGCTTTCAAAGAAGAAAAAACTGAAATGGCAGCACTCTAACACACTGCAGTGGCTTTCTTCAGCGTATCTTCAGTGCTTTGAAAGCCCAGAAAATGTTTCAAATTTGATTGAAAGCCCAGAAAATATAGCTATTTCAAATTTGAGGACATTTAATGTTAAATATCCTAATGATAGTTAAGTGAGGTAATTTTACTTTTACTCAAGTATTAGCCTATTCTTCAAAATAACTTGAACTTCTATCAAAGTCATTTACTAGTTAAACACTTGTTATACGTTTACACATGCTTTGCAGTGGGCCTACTATAAAACACTGAACTGGAATCTACACAAGCAAAGGGACAACTGGCAAACTGCAGAAAAGCCCCATGCTTGGGGATCGAACACAGAACCTCGTTGCTGTGAGGTTTACAACTGCACCTGCGTGTTGCCCCCATAGAAATCAAATAAGAGTATCAATTCAGACAGTTTTGGACACGTCTTTGTGTGTTTTGCTCTGGGCTTTGCTCATTAACTGTAAGGTTACCTGCAAGATAAGACTGACTTACAGCCTATAAATGAGTGAGATCACCCCTCACATTTCAGCAACGATTTTATTACATCTTCTGATGGGACAATAGAAATGAAACTTCAATATAATTTATAGTTAGTATACATTATTGTATAGCAGTATAGCTTTACTATCCACTGAAAATAATTCACCACACACAGCCATTATTGTCTATGGTCGACCCCAGCGAGGCTTGTTCCATGTGAAACCCGTCTGGGAAAACCGCTCTATGACCGTGGCCATCATAGTGTGGCTCAGTTTCAGGGTGTTACCAATCATCTTATTAACCTAGGTCGTCTTTGTAGAGAACAACAAGTCTATTTCTCAGATTAACCATGAGGGGCCACGTTGAACTTTGCCAGATTGAACAACAAGTCAATTTAATAACTCTAATCCATGACACACAAGTTTGTATGGTCCAGTCCGGCATGCAAAAACATGGACATGAGGGATAGCAAGGACAGGTGGCTTTGCATGTTTAAATGACATGTATAGGTATCACTAGGGGTGTACTCACTTTTGTTGCAAGCTATCTGGACAATCATGGCTGTGTGTTGAGTTATTCTCAGTAGATAGCAAATCTATACAGCTATAGCTACAAGCTGTACACGGACAACTCTATAGTTTCATTTCTATAGTATTGTCCCATGAGAAGATATAATAAAGTGGTTGCTGAAATGTGAGGGGTGTATACCGTACACACATAAAAAGATAATTATGAGGCGAAAAGCTGAACTTATTCTAAACAAAAGCCCTCAGCTCACTTAACACTTCCACACACTCTACAAGTTGTTCAGGACAGACCGCGAGAGGAAAGTGAAACTTGTTGTTATGATCAGACATGTGCATTAACGTGACGCAGTTTAAACACCTGAGCGAATCACCGAATCAACACGTTTAACCAAACTGAGTGAAACTAACAGTTACTGAGATGCGAAGACGTTAACTGAACGTTAGCTGAGAGCTAAAGTCTCTGTCATTTAGACCGGACTCGGTCGTCTACTCACCTGCCCTCCGATGGTGATGTCGAAGAAAACTATCGGGTTGTTGGGGTTTGATGGCACAACCGACATTTTAAAACTTTCCTCGTATTTCAGGAGTAAAAATATGGTTTGATTGATTTCACATCAATAATTTGAACATTGAGCACATGCGCTGTTCAGACCTACGGCGGCTCAGAAGAGACAAACTACGGCTCACAGGTCAGGACAAAACAAATGCGTTTGCGATTAGGCGGCTGCCGCCTGGTGGTCACTTGGCAGTTGTGTAACCAAAGGCTTCTTTTGCGTTCCTCTTGTAAAGTGAATCTAGCTACGTTTTTTTGTTTCTCTTTATTGTTAATATTCATCTAACTGCCTTTGTGCTTTATATTCACAGATAAAACACAAGCTGTCAGTCTGTTGATGCAAATAATATAAAAGCACAGCTAATTTCATACCCTGTTAACTGGCCACTCAACCAATAATAACAAAGTTTAAAAACAATTTACAATTATTCTCTATAAATAGCCAATGGATAGCATTTTACTTGAAATATAGCTATTCTACTTGTACTGAAAATTTCCACAAAAGAGCACCAACCAAACAAAATAACATCCTGGACACGTATCATAGTTTTTGTTAATGGTTTTATTTTTACAATAAAATGTAATGTTACAATTTAACATGACGCAGAGGTGGCTCACAAAAAATAGCAAATGGCAAAGTGACAATATAGATTTGTCAAGGCTGTTCTAAAGCGATGCCATCAAAAAAACAAAAAACATTTTAACAATAAAGGTGTTAACAAACTAGTGGGTCAAAAAGGAGATTCACCTAGCAAAAGCAAAAAGTCTTGAAGAAAGACACTTCTATGTGAAGTAATATGGTTTCTTGACATTGACGCCATATTCTGAGAGAGCAGGAGTCAGATCTTCCATAGTCAGAGTGTACTTCTTATCCTGTAAACAGACAAGACAAAAAATAAGAATACCATGGTCAGAGAAATATTATGATCAGAGCATTTGAAGGTATCAAACTTTAAACACTCCCCATTCCTAACACACAGCATTGTCAAATATTGTATGTGCAAATTAAGATGACAAACACTGACCTTTGTCTTACTCCTTGAGCTTCCTGAAGCAGTGCCCTTCATTTTACAGTACTGCAGCGCATCATTGGCGATGTCTGAGATAAACTTCTGAGAAGCAAGGGAGATCAGACGGATTCTGTAGAGATGAAGAAGAAGAAAATCAGTCTTTTGGACATTTCTTTCTGTACACAGATTGTGTCTGTCTATCATGGCAAACCTACTAGGCTTAAAGAAGTTTGTATTTTATGCTCACTGATGCCAATGACACAGGAAATGTTTTTAATTAAAAACATGACTGATATAGATAAGAATTAATGCTTTTAGTCAACATAACCTGTGGTTAATACCCACTTATCACCTTGTCTGCTGCACTGGTGCATGTCAGGCCACCAAAACAAAACAATATGTGGGCTGTGTGTGAGACTGATATTTTGTTTACTCTTTAAGCTGGTAGCTGTGACTCTAACTTATGTGACTATGAACAGTCCTGTTCTGTGTGTGTCGTTTGGCACCATGGGTATCGGACAGACCACTCATGCTGAAACTGTGTGGAACTTACATTCTTGGATCAGAGGCCTCAAATCCAGCCCTGTTGAGGTAGTACCCTGTAACTGCATCAGGAATCTGGACAAGAGAAAGAGAGCAGACTTCAGCATGTGATTTGCATTTAAAAAATCGTTTTTGTGTCTCGACCATTCATTGATAATCAAACTGATTTCCTGTGGCACAAATTCGAGTGCAGCCTCTCGAATCGTGGTTGTTGTGTAACTCTAGTGTATTCTAGTTCATTTCAATGATCATACATATTCAGCACGGAGTCTTTATGGCAGCACTGGATTTACAGGACTTGTGCATTAATGAGATTTAGTCCTTAGATTTAGCAGTTAATTAAACTGTACCAATATGGATATTTTATATTTAAAAAATGTTTGAAACTTAATTTCAATGAATTTAGTGATGCTTACTCTGCTTCCTAAATTAAACGGACTGCATGTGAGCCCAGTGGTGTGCGAGCTGTATCTTTTTCTTTCTCAT
Organism: Decapterus maruadsi; assembly: GCA_030347415.2. Taxonomy (NCBI): domain Eukaryota; kingdom Metazoa; phylum Chordata; class Actinopteri; order Carangiformes; family Carangidae; genus Decapterus; species Decapterus maruadsi. Next base: position 15,901,375 of record CM064899.1, read on the forward strand.
ATTTTATATTTAAAAAATGTTTGAAACTTAATTTCAATGAATTTAGTGATGCTTACTCTTGGCATGTTTCCAGCATTAACCAGTACTACAATGTGGGTCATATGTGTAATGCAGGCATAGGTTTTTGAGTTTCTAATCTTTGTGTGAGTGAAAGCAGTGTCTGACACTACTTTACTTACTGTGGGAGTGTACTCTTCCAGCTGCATGAGGAAATCTGCCAGGGGCGTGGTGGAGATGGCAGGCTTTACATCTCCATTGGTGATGCCACCAGGCACATAAACGCCATTGGAGACATTTGTGTCTGCTGATGGTGTCACCATGGCTGCAGACGCAGAAGCTGAAATAGATGTCATTAGGATGAGTTCATCTTGAGTAAGAGAAACTAAATTGTCTACCTACCTACAGCACTGTCCCCATAATAATGGTAACAGTCCTTACTTATTGGTAAAAGCACTAACGGGTGCTGGAGAAAATATATATTATATAATATGAATTAATAATGGTATTGTTATTAATATCAGAAAACAGTCCTGTGTGCTAAACTCACCACAATACAGTACAGTACAGTCTTCAACCTCCAGAATGACACAATTGAACCAACATATCTTTAAACAATTTCAATAACAAACAAACAAAAACCCCTGAACATTACGGTTTATTGTGCACGGTTGGATTGAATAGCATTCGTGGATCGCCAGTTTATTGTGTACTGCGACGGGCAAACATTTCAACAACCTGAAGTAGCCTACAAACAAAACACTTGCTACCCTACTACATACTAAGCTAGGTGATGTTTAGCATAAAAACATTAGCCGAAGCCACAACCTTACCATTACTCGTGACGGAAGGGATGCTGCTGACGTTGGTTGTTGCATTATCATTTACGATACAGTTACTTGAAGTTGAAGACGTCGTCGATGGCACTCCAGTTGTGGCAGACTGATTAACGTTGTCAATGTTCATGTTGATGTTAACCTTAGCTAAAGCGCTAACCTCGGCTAGTTAACACACGGAAACGTCCAAATGTGCCCAAAAGCGCGACTGTTGTTTGTGTATAGCTATAAGACTACGCCTCTGCAGAGTAGTGTATCGTAAGGTAAAGCTACTTTTGTACTTCGGATGATGATACAACTAAATAATTAAACGTTAGACAGCATCGGAAATAAGTGTAGCTACAGTACAGCGGATCGCTGAGTTCACGCTGCAGAGGTAACAGTGTCACGTGATTCTAACATTACATGGTTCGGACTCCGGAGATACCCGGAGATGTCCGAAGAGGAACGAAGTTACCCGGAGATGTCCGAAGAGGAAGCCCGACAGATAATGAGCGGTCGGTGGCTCTCTGGTGCCCTGTCATATCAATATGGATTTCAAATGTTCACATTGATACTGTTTCTTTTCTTCTGATGCATTGTTTTCATTTCACTCAAGCCAAATGACTTTGAGTTGAGGTTCAATACATTGAACTCAATTTTCAGATAATTTTGGCTAGCGTTTTCCTGTAGGCTAAATCTCCAATTGTCCTAAATTACCTAAATGTTTTTGTACTTTTATAGGCTACTGCACTTAATTTTTCACTTGTATTATTATCCTCATTGGGAGTTGGTATCTTTCATTGCTCAAATAAATAAATAAATAGCCTACCCTAAATAAATAGGCATCAAAATAGTGAGCTATTCTGAGAAAACCGCCATAATATAGTTTTACTGTGGCCTGTAGAAAAGCAAACCGGTTCTTAAAAGGTACCAGAAGGCCCAGGATTAACCAGGCACGGGGCAGTTGCCCATATGCCATTGTATGCTACAGTGTAGCCCAGCGGTTCCCAAATCCCCCCCCCCCCCCACCGCTCCTCCTTCAAAGTTCTGACAGAGCTGACCTGATATCAAGTCATTTTGAGCAAAAAATATCCATCCTTCAAAGTTCAAAGTAAAAAGCAGTGGTTGAGGTCAAATCTTGTAAATCTCACTCTGCTGAGTGATATCAAGTCATTTTGAGCAAAAATATTAATCTCTGTGCAGTAGCCTACCAGAGGCATCAATTTCTGGCAGGTGAAAAAGCCTAATTTTTACATTGTAACGACCCTTTACACATTATTCAATCACTGGTTTACATCAAATGTCGTCAATAGTACTCTCCTGAGTGATATCAAGTCATTTTGAGCAAAATTATCCGTCTCTGTGCAGTACCAGAGGCGTAAATCAATTTCTAGCAGGTGAAATACCCTGATTTTTTACATTGTAAAGGCCCTTTACACATTATTCAAGCACTGGTTGACATCAAATGTCGTCAGTTTTACTCTGCTGAGTGAAATCAAGTCATTTTGAGCAAGTCATTTTTTTTTTTTTTTTTTACATCCCAATGGCCCTTTATGCATTTTTCAAGTGGTAAAAAGCAGTGGTTGAGGTCAAATCTTGTAAATCTTATCACCGCAAAAATCAACTTCTGGCATGACACCGGGGCCCTCAGAGCGGTCAGTCCCTCCGCCACCCTGCAGGGGGCGGTGAGGGGTTTCTGGCTGCTCTGCTGCCTGTCGGCTTCACTACTCGAGGAAGTGAACTACTACCACCAGAGGGCTTTGCTACCACACTGCCTGTCTGCTGCTTCGTCTGCTTGCTGTGTTGTCTAGTATCTTTGTGGACGTGACGCCGTTGTGTTTACTGTCGGACCAATGCTGAAGTCGGGCAGAAGGTTTTGACAGGCGTATGGGACAGAGCAGGTACGGTGCCTTTTTTTTTTTAAACCAGAAACTCATCTGTAGCAGCCTTCCTGCTCTCATTTATTTAACCACCGCATTGCGATGAACTGTAAACCCATTCAAATATCAACAGGTAACCATATCTGTGGATCTTGTAGTGACGAGTGACCTGTTTTATTGGACTTTGGAGCTTATTTTGTGAGTCATTGTGTGATCTTTTTTTTGTTTGTTTGTTCAAGTTCACAGGGAGCCACAATGACCTCTCCTGTCCGTGTCATCGTGGTGGGAGCTGGGTGTAGAGGGGAGATCTACTCCAATTTTGCCTCCATCCATCCTCAACGCATGAAGGTGAGGAGAGGTTCTCCTTTGTGCTCAAAAGACAATGAGACATTTCAGTGAACTGCTTTGTTGTTGACAGTAAAAATAAAAAACATTAGCTGACAGCAGAGAAAGAGAAAATCATTGACAGGACACCAATGATAGAAATGTAAAGCACATTGAATTTTTTTTTGTCAGATCTACAAACCAAATCCATGTTTTCAGTAACAATATAGGATAAAAAAAATGCAATGAATAAATAAATATCTCTATAAGGTGCGCTAGTATTGCTTTCATGAGCATTTAAGGTCATTTACCCGATAAAACTTTTCCCTGCTGCTTTGTGATTGGAGAAAATGATCACAAGACATTTTCCACCATGACCATTGTGTTAAATGTCACTTTACTTCAGGTTGTTGGAGTGGCTGATCCGAGAAGGTTTGCTCGCACTAAACTTCAACAGAAACACAAAATTCCAGATGAAAACACAAATGAAGGTGAGCATGGAAAGAAAAGCGAGCGGTTTATTGCTTATTATTATTATTATTATGAATAGCTTAATGCTGAAATGCTCTCTTTTTCCAACTAGACTGGCACGATATGGTTGTGAAAGAGAAGTTTGCAGATGCTGTGTTGATATGTACTCCAGATTGCCTCCATAAGGTAACCAAACAATGGAACTGTGTGAAGCACTGAAAGTTTTATCTCCTCAGTTTTCATTTTTTTTTACATTTTCCAATCACCCTATTGAACTGGTCTGTCTTCTTCAGGAACCTGCAGTTGCCTTTGCAAAGAAGGGCTACCATATTCTCCTGGAGAAACCAATGGCAGTGAGTGATTAAGATTGAGATTACACATAAAACATTTCAACATAGAGCATAACTTTTACCACCACTGATTTTTTTCTCTCCATCAGATATAAGTGTGATTTAATACAGCTGAAAACACCCCTCATTTTCTTCTGTCTCTCATTGCATATGTGTGCTACTCATGCTCTCCTCTCACATGACTTTAGACGACTGCTGAAGACTGCAGAGCGATCGTGGAGGCTTGCACTCAGAGTGGTGTGATGCTGTCAGTGGGTCATGTTCTCCGCTACGATCCTGTCATCCACAAGATAAAGGTGAGCAACACACTTGCAGGACCTGATCAAGATCAATCAGTAAAAAATAGCCCTGTTTAACTAAAATGGACTTTCTTGATGCAAAAATACAAAGTTATTTTTACTTGTGATCAATAAAATCAATTGGCAGGGTTCAGTAAGTGCTCAGAGCTTCTTGCTTTGGAAATCCCGAAGGAAACCTGTAATAATCAGGTTTGGTTTTATCTTTGTCTAGGTGCTGATAGATAATGGTGTCATAGGTGATGTGATCCATATTCAGCACCTTGAGCCGGTAAGTGTGCAAACAAAATAGAAATTTAAAAACAACAACATAGAAATATAACAAGATGATATTGTAAGTCATGGACTCCTTATCAGCCCTGGCTATTGATTGACAGTTGTTTTCATGTGTGAGTTTCTTTAAATTCAAATAAATAACTGTAAATCTTATCCTACAGTATAACAATCCTGATAAACTCCAGGACATGATATTTTTCAATTCAAATTTGTACTTCATCTGTACTGAATATGTCCCTATGAAATTGATGCATTTCTACATTTTTGTTTAAGTCAGATGTTTAACATGCAGCATCAACCTCTTGCTCCAGGTCGGATTCTATCACTTTGCTCACTCGTTTGTTCGAGGAAGCTGGAGGAATGAGGCTGAGAGCTCTTTTGTTCTTTTGGCTAAATCGTGCCATGACATTGACCTGATACACAACTGGGCTGGAGGCCGCAGGTAAACCATAAACACTAGTCAATGATCAACTCCAAACTCATGTCAGGTTAAGAAATACTGTTGAGAGTTGTGTATACCGTCACCACTAAAATAAACATTTTGACTCGTCAGCTGGATGATATCAAGCCTTCAACCAAACAGTGCTAGTAGGAACTGGACCCAGCGTCATGGCTTTTTATTGAACGGCAGCTTCTGTGTTGTCAGGCTGGTTGAGGCTGTTTGTTCTCTTCCTACGATTAAGCATTAACAGTTTGTATTTGCAGGTGTGTGAAAGTGACATCATTTGGATCAGTCAGCCACTTCCGAAAAGATGAGAAGGTGTGCGCACTGTTTATAATCCGTGATCCAACAGACTGACACATTGCTCTTGTATTTGGTTTTAAATTTGTTTTGATTTTTACATTTTAAAGATCTATGAATGCTCACATCACATAAATCCTACTCATTCTCCGAGTTAGTTGTTTTTGTTACTGCATCTTATGAATGACAGAAATGGCTTTAGTGAGTATGAATAATAAATATGCTGTGTTTTCATCGTCAGCCCGAAGGCGCCGCCGATCGCTGCATGGATTGTTCTGTGGAAAAAGGCTGTCCATACTCGGCACGCAAAATCTACCTAGACAGAGTGAAGCAGGTTCGCATTTCATCCCATTCTTTTCACCATCTGTTATCATGATGTGTATTTCTCGTTTTAATATGTGCTGTGTGTACGTATGTGTGTTAGGGTCACACTGGCTGGCCTGTTTCAGTGATATGTCCGAACTCATACCCAGACATTGAGTCAGTGACTGAGGCACTGAGGACTGGACCGTACGGCCGCTGTGTGTACAGTTGTGACAACGATGTCTGTAGTAACCAGGTTTGTAGCACATTTACATTTCCTGAGAATTTTACAACATGAATACATTTTTGAAAATAGTTTTATGATATTTTTTTATATTTACCCCGTGTCTGATTTTTCTGTTGCTTTTCCTGCTGGTCACTTCAGAGACCAGCAGGTCCCCCCCCCCAATTCGGTCGCGCCACGGTCTCCTGAGATCATGTGGGAAACACTGTTATTTTAACAATGTGGTGTGTTTCACATTAATTTACATAATCTGTGATGGTGTATTTGAAGTCCAAGTGTATGTCATTTACAGCAGACAAATATGGGTACCACATGTCAAAGTTTGAGATCTCTAGCACCAGGAACCACTGAGTTACACTCAAACAAAAAGTGTTAGGCTACTATCATCCCCGGTCTCCCCTACTAATTAAGCATATACAATAAAGTCATGTGTACTGGAGTGGTCCCACTTAAGCACATAAAAGTACACTAAATACACTTCAAGTTGAGCTTTTCTACAATTTAATTACAATTACAATATATTGAGTATGGAGGTGGGGGGTGGGGGAGATTTGTGCCAGTGTTCATGTAATTGTTGCTAATTTAATATACATTTATTCATGTATGTTATCAAGGACAACAAAATGAACACAACAGATGTTGATGTTTTTTTTTTGTTCTTTTAGAACCTGGAGAAACTGAATCCATTCATTTCTAGCACGAGAGCAACATGCTAGGAGATGTTGAGAGAAGGAGCGAGGAGAGGGAGAAAGGGAGAGGGGGGTTGTGGATTCGTGTTAATATTAAAGGAGTCATTACCAGGAAATCGCAATTTCTCTTGTTAAAACATGCATATTGGTGTTTGACCTCAGTTGAAACTTGCCTGAAAAGCTGGAGTTTGAAAGTGGCGCCGTTTTTTCGCTTCGGCTCTTTTTCCGAACAGGAATAGCACACAAGGGTGTGCCTTCCTAAAGCACAAGATTTAGATTCTGCTCCTACGGTGACGTCACCGTGGAGGCTACTTGCATAAGCCCACCCCTCTTTCACCACCCAACCCCGCCCCGTCCGCTACCTGAAATCGCCGAAGCGGTACCAGGGGGCTGTTTATGTTTTGGAGTCTGCATGCAGGCAAGCCCCCCCCCGGCTCTGTCCTTCCTGCGGCGAATCAACGCGTGCCTCATTACATATTATACAATGCACATCCGGACCAGTCAAAACCTCGCGCGATAAAGTCGCGGTACGAAAAAGGGTCAGAACAAGCTCAATGTTTGATTAAATTTCTTTTTTTTTTTCTAATAAGTTTTACGAATTGATCCAAAGCGATCCAAGGGGGGCTGGATACGTAAAAAACCAGGTTATGACTCCTTTAATGTAATTGCTGCTTATAGTTAAACATTTAAATTGGGCGATTACCGTAATCCCTATAGTTTTAGGAGTAGGTTTGTTACCTTGTCAGTGCAAGCTACTTTTAGAACAGCGGAGCAGAATCGTGAGCTGCTCAGAGCTACGCTACGGAGGCTGATGGGATTTCTTGGTTTCCCTCATCAAACTCATCAAATACACAGTCCAACAACTCCAAAACGCTCTGGTGGACAAGTTGTGACCTTCACATCTGCTCCTCCGTTCTAAAAATAGCTTGCACTGACAATTAAAGGTAACAAACCTACTGCTATAGGGATTATTGCAATGGGCAAAATTTGCGAAAACTATTCCAACAGACGTTACTGTTTTGTTGGGGTTTTTTTTTGTTCTTTTAACAAAATAGGTGGGAGAAACCAGAGCACCTGGAGAAAACCCATTCTCGACACTGAATCCATTCATTTCTAGCACGAGAGCAACATGCTAGGAGGTGTTGAGAGAAGGAGCGAGGAGACGGAGAGGGAGAAAGGGAGAGGAGGGTTGTGGATTCGTGTTAGTATTAATGTAATTGCTGCTTATAGTTAAACATTTAAATTGGGCGATTACCGTAATCCCTATAGTTTTAGGAGTAGGTTTGTTACCTTGTCAGTGCAAGCTACTTTTAGAACAGCGGAGCAGATTCGTGAGCTGCTCAGAGCTACACTACGGAGGCTGATGGGATTTCTTGGTTTCCCTCATCAAACTCATCAAATATAGCCTCATAAACCAGCCTCCCCCGGAAATGCATTTCATTTCATTTCACAGGGGGAGTCTGGCCTCATCCCCGTTGAAACCGTTTCGCCAGAAATCGGCCGTCTACCGAGCCAATCAGCGTCGCCGCTGTGATTGACACAGCACGTTGGCCAATCAGGGCCTGAAAACATCACTACGTGGACTGGACTTACCTACAACAAACATGGCGGAGCGTCAAACAGCGGCGTAAAAACAGCAGTTAACAGAAGTTCTAAATGAAATACCATCAATTACAGAACTTAAACAAGAGCAAGAGTCGGCGCTTGTTGAGTTATCGCTGTTCTTCTTCGGTCCGTGATTGGCCAACCTGCTGTGTCAATCACAGCACGTTGGCCAATCAGGGACTGATTGGCTCGGTAGGCGGAGTGTTTCGGCGAAATGGTTACAACGGGGATGAGGCCAGACTCCCCCTGTGAAATGAAATGAAATGCATTTCCGGGGGAGGCTGGTTTACGAGGCTACATCAAATACACAGTCCAACAACTCCAAAACGCTCTGGTGGACAAGTTGTGACCTTCACATCTGCTCCTCCGTTCTAAAAATAGCTTGCACTGACAATTAAAGGTAACAAACCTACTGCTATAGGGATTATTGCAATGGGCAAAATTTGCGAAAACTATTCCAACAGACGTTACTGTTTTGTTGGGGTTTTTTTTTTGTTCTTTTAACAAAATAGGTGGGAGAAACCAGAGCACCTGGAGAAAACCCATTCTCGACACTGAATCCATTCATTTCTAGCACGAGAGTGACATGCTAGGAGATGGGGCTGTAGGTGTTAAATGTCGACTCGTGGTAATTTTTCCACACACCGCACATATTTGTCACCAGTGTTGCGGTAGCCCTTTAGTGGGAGAGGGGTTCTGTTAATAGACTTCAGTGGCATCTCGTCTTCTGCGTATAGAACTGGCTCTTCCACTTCTTCATGTCTGGATGGCGGTGGAGACGTCAGAACTTTCTTTGTGACGCAGGACTTAACCTTCTGTGAAGCGGGCTTTGTGGCCTTCTCAAGCTTTTCCTTCACGTCTTTGAGCTCTTGTCTCAGAGTGTGCTCTGTCACAGTTTGTTGGTTGACTAATTTGATGTAATAATTTCTCACCGACGACACATTCATGTGAGCCTTATTCACCTGTGCCTCTAAGTGAAACCTTTCGCGGCTCTGACTGATTCTGCTCTTCCTACAACTCTCATTGGCTCGCTTCTGTTTTGCCACAATCTTTTGGCAGATGTCCCAGTTCTCAGCTTCATCACCATCATCCTCTTCTATGATGTGTTTTTGCAGGTCAAGCACTCTTTGCCGTAGTGTCGTTGGGTGTTCAACATCAATCATACACGCCTTTACAGCCTCCCTCAAACGAAGCAGAAGTGTCTTATTTTTAAACGTCTCATCCCTCATACGGTCACGTTCAGGCAGAAGGGACCGTGCATAGTTCCTACGTTGTTTAAGTTCTGACATTATCAGTCCATTCATACGCTTGGTGGAATCTAACTTTTTCTGTGTTTCTGCTAAAGATGAATTAAGTTCTTCGACTTCATTTTGGAGCTCATCATGTTCATCCTCTACAAGCTTCTTCATCTCAGTTAAAAGAGCGATTTTCTTTTTATACTCCGCTATCTCTTCCCCCAGCTTGGCCACTGATCTCCTGAAAGCATTGATTTCGCATTCTTTTTCTTTGATTGTTTTTTCTCTTTCTTTGATAGTATTCTCCTGCTTGGCCACTTTACTTTTATAATCGATAATGTCGTTTTCTAGGTCAAGGATCTTTTCTGCCATACCTGCTGTTCTACTTGCGAAGGAATTATTCAGCTGTGCGACTTTACGTTCCTCCAACTCCAACTCTTCCTGAAGATGTCCGTTCTCTTTCACTTGCTCGCCCATTTTCTTTTCCATCATCTCCACTGTCTTTTTGTTCTCCAGCTCTGTCTCAGTGAGTCTTTCCTGGAGCGCTGACACCTTCAACATGTCATTATCAATGATTTCTTGCAATTCATTTCTCTGGATCCGCAGGTCTTCGCTTCTCTTGCGTTTCACCTCCTTCACTTCCTTATCACATTCTTCTTTTAAATTTGACACTTTCCCATTTGCAATTTTTTCCTGTTGTCGCAAAGTCTTTGAAAAATCCTTTCCATCTTTCTGTATCTTTTCTTCTAGCTCAGGTATTCTTTTACGCAGTTTTTCTTGCTCAATCCTGTTCACATTTTCCATCAGTGTCATCTCGGCGTCAAGTTTTTCATATTTTAGGCGGTAGATGCGGCAGTCGTCTTTCTGCTTCCGTGTTTTGTCTTTGGAAGCTTGCAGCTCTTCTTTAAGAGCCTCGATTTGACCATTAAGAGACTCTTTTTCTTTGCCGAAACCTTCAATATTCTCTCTCAGAAGCTTCTTTAAGCCCTCATTTTTCTCAGTGAGTCTGTCGACCGTCCACTGGAGGAATTTCTCTGAAGTCTTGTCGTTCTCCATTTTAAATGAGAATAAGTACACTGGTACTTTAAGTAAATATTACTTTAAACTGTTAACACTTGCGTGCGTCTGTCAGTAACACTTGTGACTGTCTCCGTCGATAACACGTGTGTATCTGTCAACACAGTAGTACAGTCTTTTATGACCAACATTCCATCTGAGATAAAAGGCACAGGAAGCTGTGACATCATCAGACTATGATGTCACAGCTTGTGACATCACATGTGGCTGATGACATCACATGTACCTGTGCCCATCGGTCACTGGTGCAAGTAGCTCCTGTTGCCTAGCAACCATCTCAAACTGAAAATTTTAAACACTCAAGTTACTATTGTTATTCAAATCTTCTTTGAACTTCTACTGCTTCAACATACTTTCACCTACAGACTTCATTCCACTTTTAAAATGTTCATAAAACTTTCAAGTATTCAGGGTACATTCAACTTTTTCATATCTTCTACCATTATTGATCAGTACCCTTCAACTGTTCATGATCAATTTTGACAAAATTCAGATTTAACATGGCAGTCAATGGGACAGAATGTTGAGAGCTCCAAATCTTCTTCTTTGAACTTCTACTGCTTCAACATACTTTCACCTACAGATTTCATTCCACTTTTAAAACGTTCATAAAAAATAAAAGTATTCACGGTACATTCAACTTTTTCATATCTTCTACTAATCACTAATCTTCAAATATTCAAGCAATTTTCCAAACATTTCATACAAATCCAACGTCCTTCTTACAAGTTCTACTTTTTAATCTTTTCTCACATATTTCACTAAAAAGATGGTTGTTTGAACTGAAAATTCACAATTTACTCCCCTTTAAAACAGCTTCATTTATGGCAGTTGAGATAACTTACCATCTTCACCCCCTTTGTCTTGTCCAGTAATATCTGTTCTGTTTTGCCCAGGTTGTAAACATGGAGTTTGAAGGAGGTCTGACTGCATCCTTTTCCATGGTAGCCTTCACTGAGCAGATGTGCCAACGAAAAACAACCATCTATGGCAGCAAGGTAGGACTGAAGGAACGAGGATTGGAGAAAAAAGAGAAGGAAAAAATATAGAAACAAGAAATGGTCTGATATGGTGGCTCAAGGGGTTCAGTTTGTTCAATCCCCAACTCTGGGAAAGATACAGAATCCCAAACTGGCCCCAAATGTTTGTGTATGGGGAAAAAAAGGCACAGTAAACCGTACACTACTAATTACAGTTACCCATTCAATTACCCATTATGTCCTAAGGATGGGAGCACTGTCACCCTGTTTCTTATTTGTTAGCTGTGTGTAAGTAATGATTAAGCGTGTCTTTACAGGGGGAGCTGTCATATGAGGGCCATGAGATTCGTGTGTTTGACTTTCTCACCCAGAGATCTACTAAACACAGAGCAGACAGTAATACCCCGGGGCACTTTGGCATGAGTGGGCACGGTGGAGCAGACTACCACCTCATAGATGCTTTTATATCTGCTGTGGCGGTGAGTTTTTGTAAATACTGTGAACATTTAATCTTGTTAATGTAAGTTTTCTCTGGAGCTTTTCTCCTTATTCCACATCAGAATTAACGTCTTTAGTTGTTTCTATGTGAGCAGGTTTCATTTAGCTTTAATTTGTCTGCAGCTGTCAGGGATGAGGACAGATTACCAGCGTTTACTGTGTTTACATTTCATACCTGTGGGTGGGGCTCTGGCACAGGATCTAAAGGACGAATGGGATTAGGAAACACTGTCTGTGTTCGTTGATCGTGCTGTGTTTGTGCTTGCAGAGCAATGATCCATCCTTGATCCGGTCGGGCCCTGAGGAGACGCTGGTGAGCCATTTACTGGTGTTTGAGGCTGAGCGTTCACGACTGGAGAGCAGGGTGGTGTACTGTGGTGATGTTATCAAGGACCAGACGAAATGACCTCATATATGACCTTATAATTAAACACAATGCTGCTGCCTGGATAATTAAATACACAGTTAAACCAATGAATGAATTAACTAATGAATGTAAGGCCAAATCTTAGGACAGAATACATATTGATTATTTAGTAATTGCTCAGGGATTTTAATACTGTCTGACTGTCTGTGTGAGTCGACGCGACTGAATATGTTCTGTTTTAGCACAATGGGAAGAACTTGATCATTTGTTCTGTCACAATGTCAACTAAAAAGTTGGGAAATTTTACCATACATTGTCTTTCAATCATTGTCTGCTGTGAATGTGCCTTTTCATCGCATCCCACAAACGGCATAACTTTTGTCAACCCTGTCAATATACAGAACATTTGTCAGCATACTTTGCTCATTGGCCTCATTTAGGGTCTGGAGTTTTGTTCATTGTAGTTTGTAAACAAAACATTGAAACCGGGCCTCTCCTCTGGAGCTCAACTGTGTATCTTAGCCTCCTGCCCCTGACAGCAGCAGTTGTCAGGACAGGAAGGAAGGAAAGGAAATACTGTCCAAGTGACGCGCTGGAGCCGCGGGCTGATACCCGCCGTCACCAAAAACAGGAGCCTCCGGTCTTATGTTGTTATACAAACTACTATTGTGCAAAATTAGCCTACTGATGAACCTTTTTTTTTTGAGACTTCTATTAAATGTGCATAAAACTGACCTAACAAATGCATGTAAGAATGCACCATTAACTCTAGCACTTTAAAATCAAAGTCAATTCTTACATTAGGCACTTTATCCTCTGTAGACTACAGTAAGTCAACCTCTCTATAAATTACTAAATTAATAACTTTATTGCTATTTCCTCTAATCAGAGTTAAAAGCGAGGATACACAGAGAACCACTCTGCTCATGTTCAAGGTGCATGTTAGTGACAGTAACATCTTCTGAACACCAGGTGTCACTAGTAAATTTAATTTGCAGTCACCATATTTGACAAAGTTGACACTAAAGGGGGGTGACAATGATTTGCCCTGTTACAGTCTGTAATTAGCACTGCGAGACTTCAAAATGTTATGGAGCATCACAGCAGTATTGATGATGACATTGTGTTTTACAGTTGTATAGACAAAGAGACAAACACTGGCCACCACAGGAAAAAGACAGAAACACTGCAGCAAAGCCTTGGCGTAGCAGTAAATAAAATGCAAGTGTTGCTTCTAATAAGCAGGATGGAGGGTATTTTATCTCTTTATTAACCTGCTTGATACATTTCAAATAATGTTGTCTAGTTGAAGTGGATTTTGCATGACCTTTTTTTGTGGTCAATATCGTAGGCTGCTCCTGAATCTAAACTGTTCTGGACAGAAAATATTAAATTTAAATAATAATCAGGCACATCAAATGTGCTAAAATGTATGACTAAGGCGACTAATTCTTTTCTCTGGCACTTTTTTTGTTGTTGTCAAGATGCTTTGTGCCCCCCATTAAATATTAATGCATTTATGCAAGGTTGACTGGCAATCTCTGCCTTTTGGCTATTTATAACATATTCTTTGTACCTGGCCAAATCCGTCTTCTGCCATTTAACTTATGAGTATGATTATATGCTCCTCCTGCAGTTGCTTCAGCCCCTAAGCTGTCCATAGTCGTCGGCTCGACGAAGCATTTGTGACTCTGGAAAAGAAATATGCTTGGAGCCAGAATTACGAAACAGAAAAGAACAGAACCATCACAAAAAATGAGGTCGGTGAAAATCTAATTTTGTGTGATGGGAAATTGAATCTCTATGTAATACTAACCCTGTGCAGTGTATTTCCTATTAAGCATGTGGTTTTGAGTTAGTTACTGTTATCAGATTTCCAGTGCGGCGTGTAGTTCCCCCACATCTCTTCTGGCCAGTCAACTTTCTTTCCCTTCTCAAAGTCTGAAATCAAAGTCAACAAGCAAAGAAAATCATCTAACCCTAATCATCATCATTTGAAAGACTGGTTGGATAAAAGCTCTGCACATTCATCCTAAAGCCTCTGACACAGAAACACAAACAGTTTGTACAGGACAGGTAAACCCAAGTTATATTTCAGGCAAACCTTAAAACATAACATAACCTCAAAAGCTGCCCAAGTATGAATAGTTTGGCTTATAACCTATTTTATCTGATTGCATATTTTCTCTTCATTCCACTCTTTCTAGTTTCATGGACTTTCTGTACCCTCTAGGGTTTGTTTGCTCGACTCTCTGATCGGAGCTTCACTCTGGCTCCTCGCCTCTGTACACAAATGCATGTATGGTACTATAGCTGCAGCTTATCCAGGTCAGATGCAGCGAAAATATTATGTGTCTCATTAATTACTAGTTTTATTACCATTTAATTTAGAACAAAAGAGGTCTAGTGGTATGTGACAGATTGCTGGAGCTAAAGAGATTAAAGTGAATCAAGTTTAAACCCAACCCCATTAGCACAAACCTACAGTATGTTGCTGATTCACACTAGGAATTGATGCTGTTGGGGGTTAGGTGTGTTAAATGTAGAAATTCAGTGATGAGTATCACATGCTGTAGGGTGTAGGCTAGGTGAATATCTTACAAAAGTGTACAAAAAGATGACTTCTGAAAAATACTGATTTTGGCCTCTTGTTAGTTAAAGGCTGTACTAAACATAATCACAGTACAAAGTGAAAATTTCAGCTAGATTGAACTGCAACCAAAATCAGCTAAACATTGCCTGTTGGCAATTCATAAATAAAGCTGCATTAGGTACAATTTAGTAGGTTAATATAATTTACAAAAGGAAAATGACTAATGCTCAAGACAAAAGGCCAGGGTGATACAAGTGGAGGCCAGGGTATCAAAAACACGGTATGTCGTTTCCTGTAGGAAGGGAAGTTTGTTTAATTTAATTACGGATAATAATACAATCATTAGCAAATTTCTTTGGAAGTTAGCTAGCAATGTCAGAAGCACTGCTGTGCAGTGTAGGTATGTACAAATTAAATAAATAAAAAAATTGCCTAAATGAAATAAGTCATTAAATAAAGTTATAATTCTGTAGATATGATAAGCCATCATAAATCACATGATGCCAATTAAACAGAAAATCCCCAAGACCAACTTACTGTAGGTCGGGCCAGGTGATGGTACTTGATTAGCTAAAGTTCACACCATGTAGCCAGTGGAGCCATTTGCATTTACTATAGGCCTACATTGTTTGTTTCTTTCCATTTTGCATTAGGTTAATTGTGTTTGAAATTAAACTAGTTCGTTGCCTGAGGTCAAACAGATTATTGCTGTGCATAATTGAGGAACTGAATACCGAATGACTCACATTGCATCACACTATGGTAAAATAGCTCCTACAATTTTATCAGGCAATCACATTCCATTATGGAGGGAGGTGTCCTTCTTAATTACCCTCTGAACACACAATAATGTCAACAACAGCACACACCATTCCTGGACCTTGCAACACATCCAGGATGACTAATTCTGGAGTGGGTCCAAGAGTCCATACAGCCAGATGGATCACATTGTTGATGGTTGGACTGACACAGTTATAAGAATACTGAGGCAAGAAGGGTGTGTAGAGAAAACTGAAGAAATGACGAAATGATTGAATCACAGAAAAAAGATCCTGGTGCCAGGATGGTATTACAGCGGTGGTGTGAACAGGCACTCCTCCGGGGCTTTGCTTCGCTTCATTTTCCATTTGAGGTAATGATTTTAATGATGTAAAATGTTGTGTCTAGCTGTGTCTAGATTTTGTTCTTTTCAGCATAAGCAGCCCTGAGGGATTTCTTTAACCTGTCTAATGAAGATATTCGGTCCTCACAAGAACAGGTCAGTCAGTCACACTCACACACACACACACACACACACAGAGGAGAAAAATGCCAGAGAGACTGGCAACGTGCTCTAGGAGAAGTTTGCAAACTGAGTCAGTATTTTTGAATGACTCAACCAGTCCACCGCAGAACCCTTTCATTTCTCAGAGCCCTGCCCTCAACCCTCCCTCACACACAGGCATGCACTGCCTACGTTTAAGGCCTTACCTCACCACAGCATCACTTCCCACCACTTTACTAGGATACATCTACCAACAACAATACCAAAATATTTTCCAAGGTATCTAAACTCAGTATTTGTTATTTTAAGTATTTTAGATTTCATCAGTTGATGCTGATCTATCTGATTTGCCTTTTATTCCTCTATTTCAATTTAATTTAACACTGACATGGCTTGGTGACATGCTGTGGCCAGTGACGTGGTGAATTTTCTGCAGAGCTAATAATCTTATGATCCTGAGTTTCATTAACTGCATGAATCAGTCACGTTGCCGGGAAGAAACCCCTCCATCTGTTTCGATTCTTCTTTTACGCAGTAATATCTGCTGGAGGGCTTTTAATAATGTCCCATGCTACTTTTTCCGACTTACACGACAGCCATCTGTGAACAAGGAAGTGGAGGAGGAAAGCAAGGAGGGGAGCAGTAAACTGTAAAACATGGTCTGGCTGTATCGATGACTCAACAGGAAATGATGAAGCCGGAGTAAGTAAGGTGAGAGAAGAAAAAGGGAGGAGTGTAGGAGTGAGAGATAGAGCAGGAGAGAGGGGAAGATTGAGTTTGTCATGCCTCAGGCCTCTGTGCTATGTCATGTGGAGAGGCTACGAGAGAATATACGTGTTTTCTTCTTCTGAGGAAATCTGTCGGCCGTGAAAACACAGCTGGCCTCATGCTGCCCCCCCTTCCGCCTCCCCCATCACCACAATAGTCAGCACAATAGAGTCATGACGTACATGCATAAAAGTTAAATAATAGGCAGTCGCTACATTACCAAACTTGACTATTTTCCGTTCAGCTTTCCTGATGGCTCGTCCTCTCGGGTCATTTGGTGATTCAAATCGACTTTGACCCCAGAGCAAGTCACAAACATTGCGAAAACAAGCAAACATTTAGAGGGAACACTCAGTGGGTTCATGGCCTGTTGGACAAATTTGCATTAAAGATGACGGATGATATTTTTGACTCTGATGAAAGAGATCATGGGTGAGATAAAAATCAAGTCCATTGCCCATGTTTGGCAGTGTAAACCCTCTTCTCCCCCTCCTTTATCCTCCCTCATTTCCACTGAAAATCTTAATGAAGCAGGGATCAACTCCACAGCCACTGCGGAAGGCATCCTGCTGGGCCAACCCTCTGCCCACACTGGGATCACGGGTAGGGAAGCTGCCCAGGCTTCCAGTGCTGCATCCTGGGAAAAGAATCACTCTTTTCATGCCTAGGTCTCTGCCATTCATTGAATCTGTCACCATGAAATTAGATGTCACAGAGTTTAAATCACTTTAATCCTTGCCACTTCCTCAGTCACTTCTTTGCCTGCTGATTCACTTTTGTCTTTCTCTGTTGGTTCCCTCGGAGAAGAGCTCTATAGTTGCTTTCCTGTCTTTTACAGAGATAGCGTCACCACCACCACACATAAATCTGTCTGTTTTCAACCTCTATCCAACATTTTATTCCCAGCATGCATTAATGGTATTGCTATATGTAGGCTATATTTTTTCAAGACATCCAATTTTATTGCATTATGATTTTCACAGAAATTATTTTCTCTTGGCCCACAGTGCAGTTCCTGAGCTATTCAACAATCAAAGGCAGCACAAACATCATTCTTCAGCCCATCCTCCTCTCCTTCCCAGTGGCTGCTGGTTCTTTGATAGCTGAGCTGTCTTCTCACGGGATGAGGTCAAAGGCTGTGGTGCAAAAGCCCACTCAGACATTTGAGGAGCCTGATTCCTTCCTAACGCCTCCAACTTGTCAGACCCCACTACAAATCCGTTAAATTAGGAAAGATTAAATGAAGTGCGTGTTTTTCAAATCGCATAGCACTCTGTTAGACAGCAGTGATACAGTCTGGTACGAAATCAAAACCTGTGTACGCACTTATTTATGGAGAAAATGGGAATTAAAAAAACCACAAATCGCCAAAATGACTGTTCCATGTCAGGATGATAAGATCATTTTGACCATTATTTTAAATATGTCTACCGTTGTGAACATAACTCTTTTTAGACGCTACAGGCTCCAGCATTAATTCACAGAAATGAAGGAATGTAAAACTCAAATGTAAGTAGACCACAACTTTGAAAATAGCCACAGGGTTGTCTGTCTGCAGTCTGTAATGGTGCTCTAATTACTATTACATGTTTGTACACAGCTGGTTCCTCTATAAGAGAATTCCCTGTGTCACCATGTCAGCACATCAACCTACACAAATGTGTTTACCATAGAACACATACAGTATGTTAACACCTACTTCATTTCCTTCTCCAGCAGTGAGCAGACGTTAATCTTTTGAGATCTTTCTTATTTGTGCCTTATTCTAGTTAGATATGAAGCAGATCTGCTGTTGATATGTTCAAATATTATTATAGCTGCCTATTTGAAACGTTCTGCTTCAGATGTCTTTGATAACAGTCCAGCATTGATGGTCAGTCTCCATAAGAGCAATCCATCAGATCTTTTAGTAAAAAAAGAAAGCACATGGGTAAGGGAGGGGGATGAAGGGGGTAGTTACAGATGTGGGAGGTGGGCTTCTGACAGCACTGACAGCTGTGAGGGACGGAGGTCTCTCAGAGCAGGAAATGACTTGACCTCCGCTGTGGGAGACTGGCCCACCCCGACAACAACCCCCACAGCTCTGTGCATCCTGGGTCACCACGAGCACCCACAGTGGACCGCAGATCAACAGCAGAGCAGCGGGGACGAGAAAATCTGCTAGTCCAGGTGGCAAAAAATGAGACATTTTTACATGCCGCTGTGTGACGTCTACACAACAAAACAGAACAAATGGCCAGACAAAGACGTTTTTAAAGGGATTGTGTGTGTTATGTTTCTGAATGGAAGATTTGAGCTGCGCTCCACCACTAAGCCTTACATCACAAATGAAAGCAGTTTCACCTCCTTATGTCACGTTGAAATGACAATGTGCTATCACTTTATTGCACAACAGGAAGTCGGGCAAATGGCTTATTTGCTTAAAAAAGTATGAGTATTCCTTTGAGCAAACAAGTTGCGTCGATTGGAGAGTGACGGTTGATGATTGCAGCAATACAAGCACATTACATGTCATATTTATTTTTTGTTTTTTTTTATTTACAGTGGCTATCTAAAGGATAGGAAAGGCTATATAGTTATACGACACTCCTTTAATCCATATATGAGTCTGTATGGTTTCAAGTGGAATATAACAGCAGAGTGGGTGAACAATAAGAAGGAAGGAAGTTTAAAGGGCCATATGGCATCAGTCCTACACTTTTATGAGGTGCTTATTTTATTCAGTGCTTTAATGAGGATTTATAAGGAGTAATAAAACAGTAAAAATATTATTTGGCAGTGTAGAGGAAGACTGAAGGCCCTGTGCATGTGTGCCAGACTCTGGTGAAAACAAGAAATTCACTTACTTTCTAGTAAACGGCCTTCCGTATTGTCCTTCAGCCTGTCTCTGCGTGGGCGAACGCAAACACAGACAGTGAACTCCTATGTGACATGCAGGCTTCAAAAACACATTGTCATCCACCATGATCAGGCTGCCAATCTTGTAACTTGTTCCTCTCTATCAGCCCTAGATTGTACTGCTGCCAGAAGACACCCACACACACTCTGACTCCTACACTGGGGTCAGACTAAAATTGTTTACTGTGTGTTATGAGGGGCAATTTCCCATACACTCATTCTTCATTACACAATGCAGATAAACATGGTTCAAATTCTGACTCTCATGAGGATGACTGTCAACTTCAGAGCTGGTTTGGGAAGGGGACGTGTTATTTTCCACAAACTGGAGATGGGTCTTTCTGAAATCAACACAAATTATCTTGAGATAAAGAGACATTTTCGATGCATTAGAAGTAATCACTTATGTAGCCTTAATGCTCAGCCAGCAGTGAGGACGTGTTTAGTGAGTAATGACAGCCACACCTTGGGTGATTCTCCTGGATTATTTGACCTATATGCTAAACTGAAAATCTACCAGACTGTATGCTACCGTGGTTTATAGCCTACCCTCAAATTCTTTAAATACCCCTCTTCTCAGTCGACAGTACTTTTCCCCATCGTGTTTGATTTTTCCTGATGCTTTTTTTCTAGGGTGGTTTTCCCCTTTAAGGCGGGTTTGGGTGGAGTTACACTGATGTACCGGGGAGCTGAATGCATTTATAAGGAGATGTGGGAAATCCGCGTCACTCCGCGACTAAATGAGATTCGCCTCCCGGTGTTGTTGACAAGAGGAGGGATGTTGCACATGGTTCAGTTTTGATTTGGGAGTCCCGGCTCATACACACAACGTAGGCTATTTATTCACAGGTTGTCTCACATTGGACGTGGATCGAGCGCCAGCTCTACAGGATGGAGAAGTTGGCCGCATGTTCATGGTAAGACCTTTGAAAATGTGAACTATGTCTAGACTGATGGAGCTCCGACTAGTTTGTCTGAGGGCAGCGGGAGAGGCTGCTCCCCTCAGCCGCTCCACGACTTCTTCATGTCCGCCCAGTGAGTCTATGGAGGCGGGATAGTTCCTGCCGAGGAGCCGCTAGTGGCCGCTCTATCTATCTATCTATCTATCTATCTATCTATCTATCTATCTATCTATCTATCTATCTATCTATCTATCTATCTATCTATCTATCTATCTATCTATCTATCTATCTATCTATCTATCTATCTATCTATCTATCTATCTATCTATCTATCTATCTATCTATCTATCTATCTATCTATCTATCTATAATGATTGCTTATAAGCGTGTAACGAGATATGGAAAGTGAGGTGGGATTGAAGTCAGAAAGTTAAATGACTTCAACCTAATTTTAAAATTTAAATAGGATTTGTATTGAAAATATGTTCAACATTGTTCACATGAAGCTCAGATCATTGTATTTATTTTAGATTAATTGGTGACCTCTCTGATGAAATAGGCCATAGCTTTTTGAATTGAATTTTACAGCAGCTGTCCAACGAAATTTCTGGGCTATTTCACTGGATAAAAAAGGTAAAATGCAAGAATGGCAAACAAGATAAAATAAACACTGACTCTGATATAGAGTGAATTTGTGAATATAAATAAACAGAAAAATAGAAAAAAACAATAAAATAAACACATAGCACATTATATTATATTGTGTAATGTTATTTGGTGATTGATGGCACATGGGTAAAAAAATATTCAATAGTCTGGACACGTGGGCCTTCATAGACCTGTGATGCCTCACAGTTAATTGTGTTTCCACACTGTAAATGCAAATTTAGTGAATGACAGAAGTTGATTCCAATGAAATGACTACTTCAACCTGTCATTCACTTACTCACTCAGTGTAAAATTTGCTCCAGCCTTCAGGGTGACTTTCAGACCTGTTCGCTTTCTCTTACAGCTACTGAACCAGCTTCAGTGATCCGATAGGACTCTGATTAATCTGAACAGTGTTCAAGTGATTCATATCACAACAAACTGCTTTACTCTCAGCGAATAAACGGTAGTTCGTAAATGAAATGAGCCAATCCCAGCGATGTATGATTCACCAGCATTAGTGTCACAGTCACAAGGAATTCATTTGCGATTCAAAGAGTCAGAATTTAAGAATTTTTTTTTCATCAAGGTAACATCAAACTGTGTGTAGTTTAAAAATTCAAACTTCAAAGATCAAAGTAAATACACATGTATGTCTTATGATAACAACTAAAATGGTTATTGGGCTGAAATGGATATTAAATAGGCTACTGCCAACACTTTGAGATACAACAAATTGGTTATCGACTTTTAGAAAACTACTTTTGTTGTGTTTTTTTTTTGGGGGGGGGGGGGTCTGATTTGAAGTTCACTCTGCAAAATTTGATTGATTTGATTGAGCTGCATGTCACAAGGTGGGCTGCTACTTGTATTCCATCATGCTGCGTTGCACCGAATTCTCATTATCTGCTGAAGTGACTGGTTTGGCTCTTTCACAGCTACAGCAAAGGTCTCATGTCTGACCCCTTAAAAAATGTGCATTGTGAAATGTACTGTATGTCTGCAACAGACTAGTTTGTTAACAAATTACAAAGCTCTGTGAAAAGCCTGCTAACACATGTACATGTAGTTCCTTTAAAAAAAAATCCCTTCACAGTGGTCTAGTCAAGTGGTTTATGTTGTTGTGGTGGAAATATTTGCACTTGCCACTTGCCAGGCCTGAGTGTATAGAGTTTACAGAAAGTTTTAATTAGGTGGTGTGAAGCACAGACTGTATACCAGTACCTCCATAATAGTCATTTAAGGTCCAGTCAGTGAACGGCCTATCACGTGAAAAAAGAGAGGTGCAGACATATTAGGACTACATGCCAAGGCCCCTGCAACCAGACAAACAAACAGCTTTCTCTAGCCTCTTGGTCGTCCTTCCATCAGTGCCAGTTCATGCGGGGCATTGGGTGGCACAGGCTCATGCCTTAGCCATGTCTGCTTGTCTCCATGGCGTATCTTCAGTCCTAACCTCATGGGAGAGTTCACTTGGATTTTTCAGGCTTGTTTCACTGTGCACCAAAGTGACACAAAGCCCCATTCATGCCTGAGAGTGGCTCCATTCATGGACACTGTGTAATTGCCGGTAGAATTCATAATTGTTCAGCGTCTTCCATCTCCGAGGTTCACTGGTGGAAATGACGCCACAGTTGGTTGTTTTAAGGATTACATGAATATTCAAATAGATGCATGGGTCACTGTTTTGTTTGTAGTGGGGTTTTGTGTTGCATTATGCATGCTCCACGTGGTTGAACTGTACACATGAAACAAAGCCGGACTTTGAAGAACAAAAATTGCAGTGTGGTGGTAAAAGGGTGACCTTCATGCTCCAGGCAAGTGTGTGTGAGTGTGTGCGTGGGGGGTGTATTCCTAATGTCTGCATAGCTTAATACAGACAGGAAAGGAAATGTGAAGTGTGTAGTCTCTTCAGGTTAGTGCTTACATTTTTATTGTGAATTAAACCTCTCTGTCTTGTGTCTGCGCTGCTGTTAAAGCCATAGGATGCACAGGAGCTGCTCTCACTTTTAGTGGTCAGATAATGTGTTTTAACATAAATTGCCCCCCCTGGTTTTATATGTTGTGAATCAAGCCAAGGTGGCACTTTTCACATAAAAACAGAGTCTGACCCATAGTACATGTCTCCATCTCGCTGTTGAAGTGAAACAGGTAGCAGCCACCGTAAAGTGACAAGCATTTGAATCATCTTATATGGAGGCCAATTCGTTTTTTTGGCTTGGTATATGTCTTTATTATTATTTTATTGTTATTCTAGGAAGAGGAGAGGATCCACCTTAGTGTGTGTGTATGTGTGTGTGGCGCTGCAGTGTGCCGTCTCAGTGCTGGAGTTTGTCATCCAGCATCACAGGAATGCTGCACAATTAGTCCCTGTTGTACGGGTATATACTGCAGGGTTTCATGGTCGCAGAGAGGAAGGAGGGTGAGGAGTGCTGCTGCCCTCCCACTTCTGACCCAGAGGTTGTGCAATAGCCTGCTCATCAGACAAATGGCTTTAAGCTGGAACCACAAAGAGGTACACATGGCAGCTGCTGCCAGAGCAGACTGAAGTAATTTACTGGGCTTTTGTTGTGACTGTTGTTTCTTGGGGGCTCAACTAAAACAATGCAACGTTTTCAGGAATTTAAGTAGGTATTTTCTACACCCAGCAAAAAGTCAGGACAAAGTAAAGATGAAAAAACAATCAATTGCTTGCTTCCCCCACAAAATGGCTTTTGTTTACACAGTTATGTTTCAGTGTCACAAAGCCTTTTTCAGAGTGAAAAAGAGTAACGGTAATGAAGGCGTGTAAATAATGCCTCGCTGACATACGTTGTTTAATCAACAGGTGATAAATGTTTTTGTCCTGATCTTTGACCTGCCTGGTAGGACAGGAGTGTGCAGCTGGGTGTGCTGGGCTGCGTTCAGTTCTGTACGTGCATTATGTGCCCTGTTTATGAGCATTGCATATTGATGAAGGCGTGGCCAGAACAAATGGAGGGAAACCAAATGTGGAAGATTCAAGTTGTGACAAACCTCCAGTAACGGCCAGCATGGATCCACTCAGCTCTCTGTTTCTCTCCTACAGCTTACCACTGGCTAAGATGAAGCTGTGATGAGTGTGAAGGAGCAGACTTGTCCTGGAACTCGACCAAAAAGACCCTTCATGATTTCTAAGAACACAGCAGTCTGTCTGCCACAGCATGGCCAGGAGTCAGAATAGCTACTGGGGACACCTTGACCTTAACAGGTACACACACACTATCTATCTATCTATCTATCTATCTATCTATCTATCGATCGATCTATCTATCTATCTATCTATCTATCGATCTATCGATCTATCGATCTATCGATCTATCGATCTATCTATCGAAGTAAAATTAGCTTTAACAAGATTGTAATTGCTTCATCAAGCAAGACAACGATAGGAACAAAGAACAGGATTACCCGAAAAATAATAAAATTCTTATCAGTGAAATGATTAGTGTAGTGATAAGGCAGTATTTGGCCGCTATATTGTAACCTTATAGGATGAAGACGTGAGTCACATCTTTTACTGTAACCATTTACAAGTTTATGTGTCTATGATGAATATTCATTATATTCTTTGATAACAGACATTTTATTTAAATGGTTAATAATCATTATTTTATTGGGAGAAGCTGGACATCATGCAATATCCTTCATATTAGATAACGCAGAAAAAAAGGGAAAATGATGGACAGATGTGCACAGATGTAGAGTAGAATAGTAATAATAAATATGGTGAAATAATATAACAAAAAATGGCATTATTAGGCAAATATTGAGCAAACAGAAATGTTGAATATGCCTCAGAGAAGACATGGAGTGATTTGCAGTGGTGCGACATTATGTAAACACTTTAAGATGAAAAGAAACAATATTCTGTTACAGCATGTCATGCTTGTTGTTTCACACATAATGACTTACTCATGACAGGTTATAGGCAGAAATGATTTACACTCATGCACAACTCATGTGTTTCTCAACTCTTCTTGCGTTGCAGAGTGTGCTTTGGCCTAAGTGCTGATATGGACCACAACCTGACGGAGCTTCAACAGCAGCAAACGGCCAAGGAATTCAACTGTAAGTACTTTACATTTGAGTTTTACATGTAAGAAGCCATAGCATCATTTAGCCCAACATGGATACAGCCTTTATGAATTTGAGTAAGTTCTTCTAGAAATTGGCATTAGAAATAAATTGTTGCTACAAAATACAAATAATATTAGAAACTAGTGCTGAAAACTGAAATAAAATAAGACAAGAACCCAAAATAATAAAGAAACATTGATGAGATTTTATAGTCGTCATTTGTGACTCACTATTTTGAATTATTATTATGAAACATTTCAAAAGTTTCACTAGTGCTATATAATGTATGTTATCTTTCTTTTTATAACAATCATTTATTTTCTTCAAGTTGATATCATTTTAGGTAAAGTTTCCAGTGTCAAAGGTTTATATAAGGTTTGTCTTGGCTTGACAAGCTGGAGTTTAAACTCTGTTTGAGTAATTAAACAGCATGAGGACGGGGCAAGTGAAAGAAGTGAAGGAGGAGGGAGAGCTATCGCTCCCCTGTCACCAGCTGTTCCTGCAGTCAGGGGCACGCCGGATGTTTCCACAGAGAAGGTTATGGGAAGCTCCGTTAAGATTGCGTCCCGCCCCGCAGATAATGATGATTCCTGTGTTAATCAGGTTGTTGTGGCTGATGTTTGACGAAGAAGGTGATAGGTTAAGCGGTTGTTTTTTCGACGTGTTTTCTCTCTTGTTTCCTGTGGGATACCTTCACGTATCTCTTTTTCCTAAGGAGAGTGGGCAGCCCACTCCCCCTGGTATTTTTCCCTCCTACACTGTCACTACACTCTAGTTTAGAGTTTTTCCTCATTGCAAGTTGTTTTCCATGTTTCTTCCTCTGAGAGTTGTTTTCACTCTGAAGGAAACAACAGTGATAGTAAAAACCCCAGTAATACCACAGCAGCGGTGCATAGTGCAGGTTGGGATGCCATGGCTAGAGAGCACTAAGCTGAATACTAAACCATTTTCTTGATTTCATGATCTGCCCTTGTATCCATGGAGCACCTGTATTTGATACTTCGACCTGTGAAGCAGCACTCTGTAGCAAACCTATTGGCATTCACTTTTTTGATATCTCGGGCTGATGTTTGATTTTTCTTTTCCTTTTTTGCAGCCAGCATCTCCATCCCCCAGTCTCCTTTCTACTCTGATACCTATCGCCTAACGTCTGAGAACATCTTGCGGCTTCATGAGGGAGACCAGGTGGTCCCTTCTTCCCAGAGACGGACAGTGTTTGGGGGCATCCAGAAAGAGGCCAAACCCCTGCCGCCTCTGCCTGACCCTGAGGAGCTCATGTCGGACGAAGCCGCTGATAACGAAGTGGAGTTCTTTACCAGTGACCGACGACGCCTTTTGCCGAAAAGCTGCCCCAAGGCCGTGTCCAGGGGCGGTAACAGAGACTGGGGGCAAGTAAATCATGCCTACCAGGAGGGCTCGTTTCGGGCTGGCGGTGCTGAGATCGCCTCTATGGCTTTCTCCTGGCCTGGTAGAGAAGACAGGCCAACAGGTAGAGGGGCTGGGTTTGGAGCCAGCAACTGGACACCTGCCCTTCACAGAGAAGACCACCCACACATGGTGTCACCAGCTGGAGAGCCTTTGTGTGGCAAACAGCCAGACCACCAGCAGACATCCAGATTTCGATTTTCCTTCTCAGGCTCTGCCTTGCAGCCACACGGCAACACCATAACCTTCCCTACAGACAAGCCTCAAATCCCTCCTCGCATCCCCATCCCACCAAAGCCCCCCGCTCTGTCACAGACTGCGAACACAAACGATGGAGACCGGCCTCCTAAAATCCCACCAAGGGTCCCTTTAGTCCCACCCTGCCCACCACGTACGCCGAGCCCCAAAAGCCTTCCAATTTACATCAACGGTGTGATGCCTGCCACACAGAGTTTTGCTGCTAACCCAAAATATGTCAGTAAGGCGCTACAGAGACAGCATAGTGAAAGGGCGCCCCCTACAGCTCAGTTTTCTCCCTGCATCGTTCCCATTCTGAAGGACGGAAGACAGGCAAGCGCCACACACTACATCCTCCTGCCCCCAGACCGACCGGCTCACACAGACAGGCGAGAAAGACTCCTCAGTGAGCCGGCCAGGATGGGAAACTCCAGCGTCTGGCAGAGCAGATAGAGACCATGTCGTGAAAACTGATTGGTGCTGTGACTGACATCATGAATAACTGTGTGAAAAACGTCTCCATGCTACATGGCGTGGTGCGCTTTTCAGTGACTGATGTTCCCCAGCTACCAGAGCACTGTGTGGCTTTGGTTTGTTTTTAACTTAACATCTATTACCAGTCAGTATTTCATCAACCTCACTAGGGTGAGTTCAACCCAGAAAACATCCTAACATTCCAGTGTTTTCACTCGTGTTGGAGAAATATTTACCTCCTAAAAAGACTTTCAGTTTCTGGTTACATGGATGTTGCAGTTTATGTCACAGGGAAAATGTCTTATCACTCGTGTCACTAAAAGAAACTGAGCTAATACTACATTTCTTACAAGTGAGCAAATAATTACTGTATGTACAAGCTGGGCTTGTAATGCTGCTTTAAATCATGAGTGCATGTAAAGATTGAGTTCATGTTTTGCAGAATCATTCTCACATTAAGATAATTTATGGTATAATTGGTTGATATTGGAAGTTTTGAGCTAAACACTAATGTCTTTCAAAAGTGTCAGTGGATTCTGCTCCATTTGTGCACTTTTTGTTTGGCAGCTCTCACAATCAAAAAGCAGATTTTTTAATAATATAAAAGTAACACCAAGCTACATTTTACTCATTGTTATCACTTCAGACATTAATTATTTTTGGAATATTCTACTTTTATGCACAAAGTGTTTAATTTATTGAAAGGGAGATTGTGTGATTTTTAATGTAAACAGTTGCTGCAGAACAAACCTCAGAACGTATGACTGAAAACTGCAGTTGCTTCAGTTGATTTGATTGACAGGTCCTTTGATACACACATGGAGAACATTAGCCAACGACTGCGTCCGTCATGTTTCATGATGCTCCTGAAGGTTTTACCTCAGCTGTGTATCAGGAGGCTTGTTTGCAATTACAATGAGGTTACAAAGACTAATATTAATCATTTAGGCAATTTAGCTCAAATACTGCAAACATGGTCAGACATGTACAGACTGGACCTTTAATGATTCCCTGTGTGCCTGTGTGTGGACATGGAGACCATGTTACATTTACATTGTTGAAGTGCGGACTCACATTTGCAGCCTTTGTTGTGCAGCTGGTTCTAAGTTCTCGTGAAGGTTCTGTGTCAAATCTGATCTGAGCAAAGGCTGCAAGTTTGTAATGTTGTAGTGTCAAAAGTGAATCATTGTTAAATTTGTGTTTTTAATCTATTTATAGAAATAAAATAACTTATTCATTGTATGATAGCTTTGGTGTTCTGTGTCTTTTGGGAAGGCAAACATATGTTCCTCATTGTCCCAGCGTTTGTGTTAGGAAATGCTAAGAAAGAGAAAACCTATTCTGGAAACTTTTCATTTACTCATTAAATCATCAAAATTAAAATGCGATTTCTATGCATATAAAACTGTTCTGAATATCCTGCGACTGGACATGGAAGTGATGTTTTAGAATGTGATGATGTAGCGACTAGCCATCCCTATAATGCAGAAAAAAGGACTTAAAGTGCTAATGATGGTTTATATTCGATAAACACCTACACATTTAAAAATTCTGCACCTAGATTGAAGAGAAATTCTCTTAAAGTCTCTCAGAAGACTCTCTGTGGGAAAGCAGAGAAAAACACACAAACTGGAGTTTCCGAGACAAAATTTAATGGAGCATCAACAACAGTGGACGTTTGGTCAAAACTGCTAAAATAACAAACTGAGTTGCAGGCTGACTGATGGGCCTCGGTCAAGCGCCTGATGATGGTGACAGTGCGTCAGCGCCTTTGGAGGGAGAGTCGTCAGGTAAGCCATCTCTTGTCCATGCTACATTTTATCCTCACACTTCATTATTCACAGTTCGTTTGCCATCAGATCAAATGGCATGTGGGCAACGTGGCCTTTCAGCAGGTACTGTATTTGTGGTTTTGCTTCGCGCTAAAACCACACTCGTGTTGCGTGTCGTCTCTGTCTCTTATTCCTCTCCTCCATATTTATCATCAATCTCAATGAACGCAGTCTAACGGAGCGGAAATGTAATGTTAAGTAACTTTTACATGTGTTAATGAGAGAGATGAGCTGCACTTCTCCAGAATTAAAAAAGAAAAAAAGAAAAAAAAAGGAGTGAGCAAATTCTCCAGAACCAAGTCAAGAAAAAAAGGCGCCAGTCCATAGTGAAACCAAGCTATTGGTTCTGCTGACACGTTTTGGCATCATGATGAACCAGCTTTATGCTGAAATGGATCAGCAGACTCACAAATTCGTCTAAACAGATCAAAACTTACAACCTTTTTGGGTATAAAAAAACCCTGACTTGACTCTGCAGAACTCACACACCAACTTTCTCATGCACTGGAAAGTCCAACTCCACAATTTAGTAAATTCAAGTCTGTTTCATTCATTTTTACTATAATTAGTTTTGTATTAAACATTTAATCAAAGTGACATGGCACAAAAAAAACAATTATTCTACAATGAAATAATCACTTGTGCTTGCAAAATAAGTTAAAAAGAAACACATGAAACCTTTACTAACCCCGTCCTGTCACACCCACCCCATTCTCCCCTCATCCCTGCAGTTCCTTATGGGCCTTATTGAACTTTAACCTGTGTTCCTCTACAGGCACGACCTCAGTCACCTCATCTCTTTGGGCTGAGGTCCTTCATGCAGCCTCAGGGGGGGCTGCCAGAGATGGGAATATGATGTTCGCTTTACCGCCAGGCCCGGTTGAGCAGTTTGACTTCCGCCAGGCGTTTGCTGATCATGGTGGCAAAGAAAAGAGCGAAGAGTACGCTGCTGATCAGCATGTAGTCATAGTCGTCTTTTAGTACGTCAAACTGCTTTGAGGGATACACTCGTGTCTGATAGATGTCCAGACCATATGCAACCACCTACAAGAGAAAAAGTATCATTCACAGATTACTGTTAAATTCATCTGTAGGGGAGAAAACCGTGTCAAAAACTTTGTATTAATTTCTTTATTAATTTTATACTAAATACCAATAAGTATTAGTTTACTTTTAATAACGGCACAAGTGATTAATGTTAATTTTAGATGAGAGTACATATGACTGGATTCAAGTTGCTGGAGGAAAATAAACACACAGGAACTCAGAAAAGACAATATAAATATAAAAGCTTTCCAAACCATCTATATGTCAAAATATGTTATCATAATAATAACTGCTTAATGATAATGATACTAACCATATCACAACTAGAATCAGACACCTGCTATACTGTGAGAGCAGACTCACCAGACATGTAGACTCCAGCCCAGAGGGGGCAGTGTAAATTCCTCGCACTCTCATCACAGTCTGATTGTAGTTGATGAACCACTCTGTGCGGATCAGCAGCTCTGGTGCGTATGGTATGAGATTCTCTTCGCTAGAGATAAAAGTGAGCAGGTTAGACAACGAGAAAAGAAAAACTCTAAATAGGTGAAAATCTGAACAGTGGTCTTACCGGCTCTGCTCAGACACCAATTCTGGCCTCCGAGGGTCAAGGAACATCTTGGGTAATGACAAAATCCCTCCAGAGGGTAAGCCAACTGTGACAGAACAAACCCAGAGGAAGACTTAATAAAGGCCAAACCAAGACCTTTTCATTTATTTTCAAAACCGTATCAAACTGGAAAATGTGTGGCAGACAGACGGCAGAACACTGGCACCAGAACTCACTGAGCAGATGGCGGCTGGTGATGCCCTTCTCGGTCAGAGTGGCCTCCATAGTGGAAATGGCGGAGGGGAAAATGTAAGACTGCTGAAGCACTTGTGGAGCGTGTGGCCGGTCCAGTGAGCTGAACACCGTGCTGTTGTACAGCTCCATCCCTTCGTACAACTCGATCACGGAGAACTCGTTCCTGCGAGACTTGGTGCTCCAGTATTCGTACTGTGGAGGCAAACAAAGGCAGGGGTCAGATGACATGACCCCCTCCCATGTTCCATGACCAAAGCATCTGTGCTCAGAGTGACTGTCAATAACACTCACCACCACCCAGTTCTCCGAGTGCACCACATGCACCGGCCCTTTGGCCTTTCTCTGAATGGCTTCGTGGAAGATTCGACCGGTTACTCCATCGATCAACATGATCCCAATGAAGCTGCGCTCCTGGTGCAAGTCTGTGCTCTCAGTCACCACCGCAAGAAGGTTGGGGTTCAAGTACTGGAAAAAGTAGCAGATTATTTAACATATTTATAAATTCAAATACAAACAGTTTTTTCCCTCCTCTTTATCAGCATCACCCACCGAAACAGTCAAAACAAAATAGTGAAACTCAGCAATAAAATCATAGGTCAGGAACAGGAGCTACTCATCAACATCTACAATACTCAGGTCAAGAAAAAGGGCACACAGATCGCCACAGACACAACACACACACTACACAGCAACTACAGCCTACTGTACTACTGTCTACTCAACACGCAGATACAGGTCACTCCCACTCCGGACAAAGAGAGCATCATCCAATTTCATCCCCACCTCAATCCGACTTTTAAACACCTGACTCCCCTCAGAGCATTTACAGTTTCAGTAAACCTGTTTTTACCTAATTTTTATCCTTGTATGTGTCTGTTTTTAACCTTTGCTGTGAGTACTTGTGCTTATGTGTGGATGTGGGTATGACTGTGGTATGTAGGGATGCATGGATTGTTGTTTTGCACCTGCACTTTTGATGTCCTCCCGCAACGGAATAATAAAGTACTTGATATACCCCCTTGTCTTATGTGCTGGTAAGATGCTTACTTATATGAAATAATCTTGCTGAGCAAGAATGTGTAAAGTGTGTATGGTTTTGTATTGTGTTATGTACAAAAAATTGTTTAAAACCAAATAAGAGATAAAGTAGGAGAAGAAACAAATAAAAAAGATTAGATAACACACACACACGTCACACACACACAAATTCACAACAGGAACCTTTAAATGGCCTAGTATGTTAAATACAAACAACCAAAGTGATGAGGTGTAACTTCACAATGTAAAATAGCATCTGTCTTCAATTAGAAAAATATGTTTGCTTTTTAATATTAATGTTCATAACCCACTGAATGACACAATAATAAAAACAGAAGCATCGTTTTGCCCCGACACATTTGCTGCCTGCCTCTGACCTGCCCTCTTTTCCTTTTTCCCTCCACACTCAGGTAAAAGTTCAACCTGACCCTCCTTTTCTGTCGTCAGATGTCATGAACACTGCACTTCCTCCAGAAAGCCTTGAAAGAGCTTTTGAGTTTTCATCAGTATCATTGCTGTACATTTTAAGCACTTACGTGATGGTGTGACTTATAACGAGCCCAGCAGTGGAAAATTTAAAATATTATTCAGAGTGTGTGGGGGAGTAAATATGATTCACTGGGCAAACAGTGGCCTGACGTACAGTATTCCTTGGAAAGATGAGTTCTCAGTTTACATCACAAGACAGGGAGTGACTGTCTTTGTGACTGCAGTGGGAAAGACCGGGCGGGCACAACACTTAACCACATCCAGTACAAATAAGAGCAATAGTAAAATGTTGAATCTTTCTCAGCACCACTTCCAGAACACAGCATTAGAAAGGTTTTAAAGGAAGTTACTGTACCTTATACAGGACACTGCGGTCTCCCATTACTCTGCCCTGGGAGTGGACGTGTTCATTGGGCCTTTTCCCTTCCACAGACACTATTCTCTGAACCTCTGGTGGGACGACCACCTCCCAGATCAGCTCCGTGGACAAATCCTGAGAACACAAAAACACCTACATTCATTATCTTTTCAGTCACTCATGTGTCATTGAACCATCATTTTGTGGTAGCACCTGATCAGTTTAGATTCAGATTTAATATTACTTTATTTATCCCCTGGGGGAATTTCATTTCTTTTTTTTTAAAATTATTATTATGATCAGACCTCAGGATACAACTTACATCACTGTGAACGTCCACTTAACATCCACATCCAAATGTCTATTAAACATTTGTTATGGGAAATACCCTTTATTACTGTTTCCAAAATAAGGGAATAAATAAAAAGGAATAAAAATATGTTTATATTTCAATCATTGTCAAACTCCTGTCCTGATTAGCAGAGATGCTTGAAATAAGGAGGCAGAAAGAATGGTTCACTTGCCGTCCGTAGCCTGTAGCCAGAAAGCCTTCCCTGGCTGGAGTCAACAAGGTAAAAGAAGATGGAGGAGGCCATCTCCTGGAGCTGCTGCAGCACGTTCTTGGTGGAAGGAAAGGCAGATACCTGGAGAAAATGGTGGACAAATTAAATCAAAGAAAGAAAGATCTGAATCATTAAGTATTGCTCTTATGGGTACAAATGAGTTTGAGACACAAGTATTTAGTTGTAGTAAACACAGTATGTGTAATAGCTATTTCAGAATATTGATCTGGTTCTCAGTGTCGCACAGACCTTGTACTGGTCATCGATGAGAAGTAGGACTTTAGCATAATCCTGGTCCATGAGTGGCAGCATGAGGGACTGGAGTATTGGCTGAGGAAGAGTGGGTGGAGTGACGTGGCTCTTCTTTCCAAAGATGGGGTTAAATACATGGAGTGTTGCCAGGCCTGTGTCCTGATCAAACAAGGAAAAACATGGAAACAACTCAACAACAATAATGACAAAAGATGGAAAAAATAAACATACCACTTCAGTTTTACTTCCAAGTGCTGTTAACTGCAGGGGAAAAGAATCTAACTGTTGCCTCTCATCAAAAAACAGTAAGGTTCATTAGCCACAGAGCTCAGACCCCTTGTGATAAAATACCTTGTCTTTAATGAGCAGTGTGCACTGTGGGGGATGAGGGAAGTGTGCAGTGGTCCGCTGCACCATTAGTTTGAAAGCTGCATTCGATGGGATGTTGTCCAGGTAGTGCCTCCATAAAATGCTGCCGGTTTTGCTGTCGATTCCAAAGAGCTGAGCAGAAAAGAAGAAAAGGATGAAAAAGGCAGGAGAAAGTGAGATGCGAGGGGTGTATTTGTTGGTGTTTAATTTCACTTTCTGCCTGTCTAATCTTAGACAAAACAAACACTATGAATGCGAAGCACAGCTTGTGTCCCCAAGCACAATCACTGAACAATAGCTAGCTACGTGAGCTTCAGTTTCGTACTTTTCCCGATGCGGTGACCATAACCATCATCTTCTGCAAGTTGAACTCATCTCTGGACAGGTTCTCAATGGTCACATCGTTTTTCACTTGACTGCGAGGCTTCCGTGCATCGTAGAACAGCTTCCAGAGGTGGCCGACCCAGGCCTGCAGCAGGATGAGCTGAGAGGAGAGCCTCTTCAGCACCATGGATAAAAGGCCATCTGGAAAAATCACAGACGGGCCACAGATGCTGCTTCGTGACTCTCATTTAAGATCTTATTTGACACAGTGGACATACTGTCATTGCAGATACATCACAAGAGCTCCTCACAACATCAGAATGGTAACTGATCACTATGTGAATACAAATATGCAGTACAAAACATGCAGATTATCGCCATTAATAAAGTGGATAAGAAGAGAGGTACAAATTTAGCATTTCTTCAACAAATCTATAACTAGTTCTTAAGGGTTGGAAGGGGGCTAACTGGGATGTTACAGATGGTTTCTATTAAAAAAGAGAAGACTAAACCCTAAGATAAACAATCAAGAGTTACTGAATAAAAGCAGAGAAATCTGTTACCTTGAATGGCTGAATCCAAACGCAGCAGTTAAAAACAGGACAAAACACAAGAAATTGAAGCTAATAGCAGCGACAAAAAGTTTAATTCCCTCAACATACCCAATAATCTTTTTTTAAAAATTTGCCAATCTGACTCTCGAAACTGGTGCAGCTCAAGTGGAGATAAGGGTAAAAGCATAAACTCACAGAACTATATTTAATGACAACATCTCAATTTTACATTAATAGATGTTCCATTCATGTGGAAATTATGAAACATGCTAGATTAGAAAACATTAGAGAACATAAAAGATGAAACAATGTAACTAATAAAAATAATAAGATTCCTAAAGACGGACATAGAACAATAAAAGGGATTCTTGTTTGACATTTACCGGCCTTTTTGCCAAACTCTCCCTCCAGCTCTGCCTGCGTTCCTGTGAGGGGCAGATCCACCATTTCCATTGTTACCACATCTGAGAGGGCCTCCTCTCTTGTCCACATTACACGCCCTGGAAAACAAGACTCATTATTGTTCTGTAATCGTTCATTTCTCTTTCCACACCCTGTCACAGTATGCAGCGTGTGCCGACACTTTCTGTGAATTATGACATGACACATTGTTTCTCCCCCTCATGCTTGTGGAAAAGACAAGAATATGTGCACGTTACAGTATGAAAACTGAGAGCGTGTTTGTGCTGCACACAGCGGTCAGATGTTGGCAGTGATTATGATGATTAAGAGGTAGAATACAGAAAAATATTATCATAAGGAAAAGCACAGTTCACCGGCCTTTGTGTACTTTGGAAAAATATACTGGATCTTGCCAGTAAAACTCACAAAGGGTAGACCCTCATAAATCACAACTCTCACCTACTGACCATTAGCTGGCTGTTATGTTTCTGTTATTCTGTATGTTATTTATGTGAAACTTTGGATGTCATGGGATGCAAGACAACTTTCAGAGTGATCTGACAATAAATCTGATCTTATCCTATCCTACACTACACTGACAACTACAGTATAAGGTCCAGATCCAGATTCATTGAGCTGTGGGATCTGGCCAAAATACAGCCCCCCTTTTTTCTTCCTTTGGCGCTCACTAGTGGTAGAGTAAAAACTGACAGTTTAATGCACATCAATATTTCATTTTCCGGCTTCCTCCCACGCTCTAAAGAAACGAACATTAGGCTTATTTGTGAGTCTAAATTGCTCATAGGTGTGTGTGTTACATGATCATTGTGAGGTAGCGAGGCCGTTTGTCTCTGCATATGTCGGCCCTTTGAGAAACAGTTGATTTATCCAGGGTGTAGCCCACCCAGGCCCTGGGTAAAGTGGGATTGGCGACAGCTCCCACACCCGAAGCAGTATAGCCAATGAATGGATACAGATGGCATGCCCCCGTATTTTTCCCCCCCATCCATACCTGGCTGTTGTATGAAAGTGAGTGTGTGGTCCTCTGTCTGCACCATGACCCTGTACCCCACAGAGTCGTCTTTCTTCAGGAATGCCTGCACATACAGCTGAAAGACAAAATAAAAATGTTGTTAAAAATGTTGTTAAACTGTGCAAAAGCCTTGGTTGAGTGACCAGCCACAGAATAATCAGGGAAACTAGCATACCTTTTCTGGTTTCCCACCATTGGGATCCATGTTAAAAATGAGTGTTGTGTCAAGAAGTCTGCGTCCAGTCTCTGCACTAAAGAGGTTCACACTAGAAGCCTGCAGGGAAAAAAGAGATTTTCATTTGACTTTTCAACGACATATTGAGGAGGACCTATCATTGTAATTTTCACTGTTCATTTCTTAGAATAGATTTCAATGCTTTAATTTACCAAAAATACATTTTCTTTTCTAATATAGTTAATCTTATATTGTCGTCTGTCTGCAGGGCAAGTTAATGCACTGCCACTGCTCTTACAATGTTTTGTCTTTGTATTGTGAGGACATGTCAAGCTTGCAACCTCCCCACTTAACAAATCTGACTTAGGCAAACCACCCACTTAACAAATCTGAATGTAAGATTGCTCCTTAACTCACAGTTTTATTCTTGGGTGACATGACAGCAGCAACAGTCTTCTCTCCAGTAGTTGCAAAAGAAACCAGCATCGCCTGTGAATCAAGGCAATAGCATCAATTATTTTCACAGCAGACATATTTCAAGTGTCTGCTTCAGAGCCTAATATAAGTACATATTTTCAAATGTCAAAATTCAAGAAAATCTAGGTGAAAGCTCGGTGAGATCTATATTTCAGGTGTGTAAGTGCTGATTTTGTCTGGAGTGATGTACAGTGCAATTTGCAATGCCAGATTAAGACGGCATTCATGAAAAGAAAACATGAAAAATTACAAGTAGGTGGATTCCAATTGTTGGGTTTCAATTGTGGATTACACAAAAGTGCAGTATGGTGAAACAGGTACATACGGGCTTGAAATCCCTCAGTGTAACAATTTGACCGTTGTTGAGCTGGAGGAGCAGGTGGTGTTCAGGCCCAAGCTGAAGGAAGAATTCGGACAGTGGGGGCTGTGCTGGGTTCGGCTGGGTGGACACCAGCACAGGCTGGAAGCCAGGAACAGCTTCAAGTCCCAGTGACTAGAGGCAGACAAATGGAAAGGACACTGTTAGCATTCAGACAGACTAATAGAGGAAGGTTACATGACACAGTTCTGCTGTGTTTGTGGTGAAATGCAGAAAAAGAAACAAATGGAGACCATCCAAAATCAGAGCAGAGGACAAACTTGCTCTTTTCATGACATAGAAGATGTTTTACAGGTTGCATTTTCTCTTGACAAGTACCTGCAGGGGGATCTGGGTCATTTCTGATTGAGTATGTAAGTCAAGCATGTGCAAGGAAGCAGTTGCAGAATCCACACATGTCAGTATCCCCTTGGCGACCACTGCACAGCTGGCCTGTATGTTGGAGAGCCATGGAGCTTCAACCGAGATCTGAGGACAACAGAGCAAAGCGTTCAGGTATGTGGAGATTTCTTAATATTTTGCTTTGTGGGTTGGGATTGCTGATGTACTTCATCATTTGTGCTTGATTCAATTATCGAATACTGTGAGAACTACTGATCTTTACAGATTGTATGCAGAAGCAACAAATAACGATTACCTGCTTCATTATCTCTCCATCCTCCACACTGTAAGTAACAACAGTAATGTGGGAATGGGGAACGACTCCCAGTGCATATACTTCACCACTTCCATCAGAATACACAGACTGGTAATCCACAGTTTCACTGCAGAGTGGAAAAACAGAAAGTTACACAATTTTAATAATGCCTATCTTCATCCTATAAGAAGTCAATAGTTAACTATAAATGATAATGTGCATAATATCCACCTTGAATGTTGAGTTCTTTAATTTAAGAATCATAAATTACCAAAAACATTTAAAAAGTAAAATGACGTAAAAAGCTACCAGCATCTAGAAAATAAAAAAACAGCATTCAAGCTGACAAAATATTTAATTTCACAGATGCAGATAAACTAAATGT
This sequence comes from Decapterus maruadsi, assembly GCA_030347415.2. Lineage (NCBI taxonomy): Eukaryota > Metazoa > Chordata > Actinopteri > Carangiformes > Carangidae > Decapterus > Decapterus maruadsi. The sequence goes on from CM064899.1 coordinate 15,939,953, forward strand.
TCTGTGTGGACAAAAACGTGACTTTAAATGTTGATATAGTGAATTAAAAACATGGTCATTCACCTTTCTGGAAGATTTTCTACCCATTTTTGATGGCCATTGGAAAGGTAATGGAGAGAGATGGCAGTTTTCTTCAAGACAGCAACATGTTTCACTGTGTCTTGCTGTCCTACCATACATGCCGACTGGAAACTAAAATACAGAACAAAGGCAGTTATCACTTGATCAAAATAAGGGCAATCATACACTCAATCAGCACTAGTCAAAGAGGTAATCACCTGCCGGAATCAAGCACAATCTCCCAGTTCAATCCACCAAAAGTTATGTCCCAGGAGCGCAGCAGACGGCCGTTACCGACCACCAACACAGCATCTAGGGCACAAGAACAGTTTACTGAGTAACCTGTTTTCAGAGGAGGAAAACAAATCTCCAAATATTCAACTGCAATGACAAAAATCACCTTGTCCATGTTGCAGAAGAGCCTCGATGTTTCCCTCTGGCCCAGTCTTATCCACATGTCGCCAGACTGTATCAGACATTGTAATTAAAGGTAATTAATAGCAATGTTGTGCACTTGGTCCAGTAGCAGTGTCTATTATTAAGGACTGACAAAGCACTCACTGAGTTCTCCGGTCCTGGTGTTGATAGCAGCGAAAACATTGTTCTCTGTTGCCATAAGCACTTTTTTGGAGGACTGCATATGAGTGTCGAAGTGAGAAAAACGAACCTTGCCTACATATTGTTGCCTCCTGTGTGGATCACAGAAAGAGAGAAGTTGTCAGAAAGTCAACAAACCAACTCATGCCAATGACTAAACTAGTTTCTCTGTCACTAGAAAACATTATAGGAGCTCATATAAAAGGGGTACACATATATTGGTGGACAGTAAACCAGTTTTCACTGCCTCGAGATCAGCTTCATTCACACTGACTCTCTCGACCTCACTACACCAGTGGTTCCCCAATGACAGATTAGCAGCTACAAGTAGGCCAGCAGCACCTCGTGTAAGCTGGCGAATAATGTTTCTTGTATTATTTCATTGCAATCTATTTTATTTTTGGCCTGCTCTCTCAATCAAAGCCCAGCACATACACACCGGGTCGCAGCTAGTGGCTGTGACAGGTGTTAGCATTAGCATGTCGACATTAAAACATTATTCTGAATGGCAGACGTATTTGTTTCCTTCCCTCCGTTAGACTTACCAGTCAAATTTACCGACTTGGTCCTCAAACACAGCCTTGACTGTGCCACACAATATAATAAATTTCAGACACAGCAGAATTAGCTTAGCCATTGCAGAAGCAGCTTTGGCTTGTTCTTCAAGCGAAGGAGGAAGTCGGAAGTTGACTAGGTTCGTTTTTTTGTCTGGTCATTGAGAGGTGCTGCCGCCTTCAGGCGAGATACAACAATGGTGATTGACTGCACAGGCTCGTGGCCCTGCAGTAATTGAAGCTGCCTTCATGATGTCCATGATACTAATAAATATAAAACATTTAGAAAGTTGTCAAAATGTTTGATGCAGATACAAAAAGGGGGCTTAGATTGTATTGAATTACACTGAAAGAACATTCATGATTATGGGGCAATTACTGAAAAGTTTTAAAATAGGCTACCCCATATTAGTGAAAAATTGAATATTGAAATAGGCGACTGTATCTTTGAAGAAGAATAAATTAGTGAACGGTCAGACAAAATAGGCATAATTCGCAGTCCAATCAATGGAAACAATGTCAAAGACCAGAATGGGCTATTTTTCATTTTTTGAGTGTTGAATAAAAAGAAGGCAAATCCAAAGAAGGCTGTGTGCAGGATTAAAAAACTAAATTTACAAGACATTGAAAAGCTGTCAAACTGCCTGAGGAAGATCTTAATATTAAAGCCTTTCTCTTACTTGAGTGTTGAATAAAAACCAACAAAACGGGGGAATTGTGGTGTTAATGTTTAACCCTTGAAAGTGAAAGAAACCATTGAAGGAGGCAGAGTTGATTTTCAGTCAGGTTTGGTGAGATTGTGAGCGAGCGCCCCCTGTGATTCACACGAACAGTTTCTTCATCCAATAGCTGTTTTTTTGTAGGGGATTCAAGATGGCGTCGAGCGGAGGAGATGGGGAACACGAATGGACAGCGGCGGTGCGGCCACTTTTATCGGCTTCATACACCGCTTTTGAAACGAAGGAGCTACCTCAGCTTATCGGGTCTATAATCAACAGGTAACCAGTCACGTGTCAATAATTTGCGTGTCTCTATTTCCTTCTGATACTGGTCGTGTCCACTCAGGGGTTAGCTAGCTGGCTAACTTGCTAACCTAGCTGGGGCAGTGCAAAACGATGGAAAACGTTACCCGCTGAGCTAACGGTTAGCGGCTAACAAGCTACCTGAGCCTCTAACCTGCAGTGGCACAGAGTCAGCTGCTTACGTTAGCTCATATGCTAACGCCAGCTAACTTACTCTAATTGCTGTATGGTTTACCGGGGGGCTGGTAACTCGTAAACGACGTGAAACAACGGATAGCTAATGAGTGAAGGACTTTGTGCTTTAATGTTACTCTGTCACTGTGCGAACGTTAATCGACGTAGCAGTGAAACGTCTTGGAAATTTTGCTTCATCATTAGCTAGCTAACACAAACATTAGCCAGCGAGAAAACTGATGGGCCTGTGAAACGGGTTGGATAACGTAGTGTTCAAATATCACCAGCGTTATTTAACGACGTCATTTAACGTAACTGAACCAAATGTGAATTGGCTGATGTGTTGAACTTGCTACATTCAGGTTCTTAGGGGATGTCAACTGACTGATCGTTGCAACGGTCCTCCGTCAGCTTATCGGTATATGTTTGTCTGTGGTCGTACTGAAAGTAGGCGGAGATCATTTTGCTGTTCACCCAGTTTTGATCAGCTGCTGGTGGTGATGGGATCACCGGCATTGTATAGTCAGGGGGAAAATAAGTGCTACAACCGGAGCCATAAGTGCTTTGGAAAAATCCGACATTGTGCTAAACCCAAGTAAAGGTCGTGCAGTGCTTGTCACACAAGATGAGTAGGCTACGTCTGTGGAGAGTGTTAATTATTGTCTCGGAGGGTTTTGCACATTATGTTTGTTTGTTCGCAAACCCGTGTAGATTGTGCCCAGTTTACTCCAATCATATAACGTTATCGTTCTGGGGTGATCATCTAATCAATAGTAGTAAGCTACCACCAGCGCTGTGTTTTAGCCGGGTGGTCACTTGACACTCCTCCTTGGTGGTAGTATCAGCTGATCCTTCGAGAAAGTCAAGAGAACAGCTTCCTACCGCGTTTAATGGTTTCATTTTCCACGACAAGCAATAACCACCTAGCAAACCAGAGCACCGCTGTTACCAGGCTGGTTTGTTTCGTTTTCAAGGAAATCAGGCAGCCAGCAAACGCTTACTTGGTGGCATTGGAGTTTTTGCTCTTCTCTCACCTCCTCATGTCGAAGTAACATAACGTTTGAGAAAATGTAGATGTCCTTTAGTCACTAAGCTTCACAAGTGTCTGTTTTGTCACTAAGCCCCTGCTGTTTCATCAGATACTGAAATGACATGTAAATGAAGCACCATAAGCCAAGTTCTGCTAATATCAGCATGAATAATTATTTTCTGTCTTTAAATGACAGATTATGCAGGGGGTGAGTGTAACAAAGTGTAATACTCAAACAGCATGCATACACTTGCACACTTCAGTTATGTCTTTAAACTGCCTATGTGGCTCTGACTGTCCATGGCACTGCATGTTCTTAGCTACACTGGCTTTTGTTATACCTTGTTATTTGAAATCATTATTATAGCGTCATTGTGAATAATAATTTGTATATTGATCTCAAGCATTGTCATTTTGGGTCAAAATAATTCAGTCAGTGATTTTTTTCATAAGAAAGGACAAAAAAATTATGTTAGGAACATCAGAAATACTCATTTATTCTCTAAGCCAAAATTTGGTATGCATGACGATTCTGATTAGTAGGGTACTTGTTTGCTAAACTATCAAATTGAAAGCAATGTTTGTTTGTTTTTTTGTTTGTTTTTTAACCTTTCAAGAATCTTCTAAATCCTGAACATAAGAGTTGGATTATGCAAGCTGAGAGCGCCATTATGACTATTTCCCCCCACAACGGAAAAGCTGATGTTTATAACATATTGGTTGTCAGCATTGATGTGATGTATAATAAGGCGAGGTGTGAACTGTGCATGAGGAAAATTAATTATTTCAGCTTTATTTAACCAGGAAACATCTCTTTGACAAAAGGAGCTTACCCCCCCAAAATCACTTGCATTAAAACACAATATATTTTCCTGAATCAACAACATCTTAATGAGATGGCTAGCTGGTCTGAGCTAGCAGGTTTTAGGCTTACTGGCCTGTTTCCCCCTGGACAGTTTATGAAGAAGGTGTTAGCGCGTGGATTAATTCTGAGTAGGAGCTACTTGTTTCTTTACCTTGGTCATGTCGTGTGTCTTCTTTGTTGTGAGGTAAAAATACCAAATCATCATTTTGTTGCTTATTTTAGCAAAAGCATAAGTCAGAGAAAAATTTATCATTTAGTTATTTTAGACAGCGGAGATGTTTTTTTTGTGTGTATCCTATTTATTGGGTTTGGTTATTGTAGGTACATGGGTCTTTGTGTTGCCATGGAGTAGCACATTGAAATATTTTTGAACTGCCCCTTAAATGTATCACATTGAATGCTGCAGAGAAGCATTAACTATGCCAATGTGGAGTATAAGTAATGAAAAAACATAGGCTTTATATACCTACCTATACCTTCATATCCCAGGTCAGTATAGAGCACCACAGCCTTCTTTCTGCTTGCAAGTATGTGATATAATCATATTGGAGAGGTGTAACTTAGCTTGGGTTATTTGTGTCAGTGCCGGAAAGATCATGTTGACTATAAGAACTTTGTATTTTCAGAGTTTGAGAACATTAAATAGGTTAATATAATTGATAGCATAATTAACTAGAAAATAGTTTTCCCTCGTGGCAGACTGCAATTAGCCAAAGAGCAGAACTGTCAAACGTGTAAGAAAAGACCACTTGAATAGTGCACCAGAGGACAATCCACAATGTTATATCCCTATAATGAGAGCCATTTGTCTTGTTTATGTGATGTAAACACTTATAACAAACTGTCTTGAGAAATGTGGCTAGATGTTCCTATACAATAATTATTTCTAATGTCTCGATGTCCGCCTTCAGATCTTAATAGTTATAAACCCCAAAATGAAGAAAATATCAAGTGCCAAACATAATTGTTACGGACGGTTGGGTCTTTCCTGGATTTTTATTTGTTGTTTTTGGAGCTGGTTTGTGTGTACATGTGATGCGCAGTTGTTTGGCGCGAGCGGTGATTGCTCCTTTGACACACCTGGGAGACGCTGCCACAGAAACAGACACATTTTTTGGACATTACGACATTTGCAAGTGTGTTTTTCAAGTGTGTTTTCTGATTTTTTAACTCCATTTTCCTTTCTGCAAATAACTTGTCTGGGTCATATGATATGTTTTGCATTGATGTTTTTTTTGGCAATACATTTACAATTAAAATATTCTATGATAATTCACATTTTACAACATTAATTTGATATTTCACTTCTCATTTGCAGTGAATCAGACATTCTTCACCATGACAAGCAGTATGAGCCTTTCTACTCATCATTTGTGGCACTCTCTGCACATTACATCACCACAGTATGTGGACAAAGTACGTATTTAATACTATTTTCTACTACCAGAATATTTGAATGTTCGTGCTATTGTTTCTTCCAGCCAATAATTATTTTTGCTCTGGCTTTCTAGTACCAAGAAATCAGCTGTTGTCAGTTGCTGCAGCGTGCAAAGTGCTGATTGAGTTCTCATTGCTACGGCTGGAGAACCCAGATGAAGCATGTGCAGTATCACAGGTGAGAGAGAGAAACTGACGGGGAGAGTGTTATGTTGTGGGACTGTATAATATTATAGGATAATTTCTGGTTATTTTTATGAATAGACATTTTACACCAGCAACAGACAAAATGCTGCTAAATTGGTCCTTGAGTGCAACTTTGGCTCTATTCAGCAGGTATTTAGAAACATGCCACTCGCTAGTTTAATGTAGTATACTGTGCATTTTCCCCAGAAACACCTGATTCTTCTAATAAAAGGACTTTGCACTGGCTGCAGCAGACTAGATCGCACAGAAATCATTACTTTCACAGCGATGATGAAGTCTGCCAAATTGCCTCAAACAGTCAAGACCCTTTCGGATGGTAAGTGTCCCCTCAGAGATGAACCAACGTTACAGAATACTTCATTGATTATGACACTGCAGTAGCAGTTCTTAAGTGGTTCTTTTGAATGTTTTCTTCATTTAACAGTGGAAGATCAGAAGGAGTTGCCCAGTGCTGTGAACCCAGAGCTTCGACAAAAAGAAGTACAAATGAACTTCTTTAATCAACTGACTTCAGTTTTTAACCCTGACCTTACCACCATCTTGGCCTCCCCATCAGTAGCACAAATGCAGGCAAGTGTTACCCTGTGGCTGCCCACTCTATTACCTTAAATGTATTAAACACTACAGCCTATTCTTATCAGTATTACGCACACTTGGCTGCTCTTTGACCACAACATTACGGCAGTTATAATAAATCAACATAATTGTGACATTTTTCAATTGTCTGCTGTTTCAGGCTGAGAGTGATTGCGATGACCAAACCACAGATCAAGCTGTTCAGGCCAAAATGAAAAATGCCTTTGTCTCCCAGAATGTGTCAAGCTTACAGGAACTTGGTGAGTAGAAACTTGTTGTATTTATTGCAAGACAGTATTGACTTATTAGCATTTAGTTTACAAACATATCTTATACATATTTTAGACCATAGACAATAAATCAATATGCACTAATAATTGCTTGAGAAATTGTGAATTTTGTCTTTGCTTGTTCACGTTGCCATTTAAACTATTATTGTTTTAGCATTATGTTTCTACTTCATCAACTAATACTTAATTTCCACAACTTGTCTTTCCAGGTGGGTCTGAGAAGTTGCTACGAGTGTGCCTCAACCTGCCCTACTTTCTACGCTACATCAACCGTTTCCAAGATGCTGTATCAGCCAACTCTTTCTTTATCATGCCTGCCACTGTGGCTGATGCCACTGCAGTCCGCAATGGGTATATATATTTTTTTCATATATGAGGTTAAAATATTTTGATTAGAGTAATATGATACATGTTATTATAATTAGGGCTGGGTGTTGCTGTTGATTTCCTGAATAAGTTCAACTATGATTCACAACTTTTACCAACACCTGTAAGGAGGAAATTCTTTTTTGCGTGGTACTCAATGCTCTGTTGACCAGTGACACTGGCAGCTTTATGCACACTCAACTGATAAGTTCTTGTTTTCTCAGTTTTACACATCCACAGGCGAGTGTGAAAGACATGTACTAAACATTGATTCTGGGTTTTATGAACCAATGAATAATAATTATAAAACCCAGCCCTAACTGTTAATGTGCTTTGTTTTGTTGAAGCAGTATCACCTGATTAAGTTGGTGCATGGGTCTTAGATAATGTGTGTTTCTCGCCCAAGCATTCACTTAACTTTCTGTTCTTAAACCCCATACCCAGATTCCACTCACTGGTGATAGATGTAACCATGGCTTTGGACACACTTTCCCTGCCTGTACTGGAGCCCTTAACGCCAGGGAGATTACTGGACATGACCGTGCTGGCTTTGAGCTGTCTCTATGCTGGTAGGTGGCTGCTTGTTCAATTTTCAACATCTCTTTACTTCACATTCTTATTAGACTACCAAGCAACCTACTTTATCAATTCATAGTTCAACAGGTTGTCAGTCTCTGCAGTCATTTCTTTTATTGGTAATTGTAAAAACTGCTTTTTACCCATTTAGGTGTCAGTGTGGCCACTTGCATGGCAATTCTGCAGGTAGGAAGTGGTTTACAGCTTCGATCTGCCTCCACTGGGACTAAAGAGGAGGACTATGAAAATGATGCAGCAACAATTGTTCAAAAATGTGTGAGTATTATCGGTATTTTAATTTGTGGTTATGTTTAAGGGATATTGTCTTGTTTATTCTTTGGGAGCTAAAAGGTTGCTATGGCCCATTATTGGGTACACACATACAGTGAAAATAGCAAATCAATTGGCTCCATGGAGAGTTTATGGTAACTGTGGGGTAAGACTCCAATAGTGCACAGATGAGCCAGAAATGAAGAGTTCTTCAGACCTTCAGAGCAAAGTCAGAAATCCATAAATTTGTTATTGTCTTTTATTTAAATTCTTCCGCGTTTTTCAGTTTAAGATTGTTACCATGGTGACAGCAACTCTGTGTCTCTGTTGCTCAGTAACTTTCTCATGATCACTTGTGAGACATTTTGTCAGGAGCCTGCACTGCAGGTGTCCTGTGTTTTATCAGTCTGACACTGGGATATTTTGTTTTGGTGGCCTGATGGTTGGCAGTGCAGGTGATAGGTTTCAAAATCATCTGATCATGATCAGTCACCTGCTTCCTATGGATTTTTGTAATCATGAATGACTGCATTGCTGACATGGCTTTCCTAAAAACGGCACAATCGAAATGCTAACAAATACAAAAATTGTGTTTGCAACAGCTGGAGATCTATGAAATGATTGGACAGGCCATCAGCAACTCCCGCAGAGCTGGAGGAGAGGTGAGTGGCTTGAGTTCTATGATGGGATAGACAAATAATGCCATGCTATGTAAACTATTTTGAGGTTTCCGACATTTTTTTCACCTTTATGTATATAGCATTATCAGAACTTCCAGCTGCTTGGAGCCTGGTGCCTTTTGAACAGCTTATACCTGATTCTCAACCTGAGCCCGACTGCCCTGGCTGATAAAGGCAAAGAGAAGGATCCCCTGGCTGCCCTGCGTGTCCGAGACATTGCTGCTCGCACCAAGGATGGCGCAGGATCGCCTAAGCTTGGTCCTGGCAAAGGGTATTTTTACTATCTGTGTATTTTAATATGCAGTGCTTAATTTATTAGAAGATGACTTAAAAGTTTATTTTAGTGTATTTATTATTTTTTAAATTCTTTCTTTGATCTTCTCTCTAGACACCAAGGGTTTGGAGTTCTGTCTGTTATCCTGGCCAACCACGCGATCAAACTTCTGACTTCCCTTTTCCAGGATCTTCAAGTTGAGGCCCTTCATCGGGTAACTTGTAACCTGTTGTATTTTAAATAGAATACTATTTGCAGTTAATATTAATGTTGGACTTGTGCCCAGTATCACTATAAGAACCAAATAACTTCCTCTTCTGTAGTAAGGCTGCCAACATGACTTTCCATATCACTTTTTGGTTGTTCTTGTCTTATTTTTCATTGTTAAAATCAAACACAGAGGTTTGCAAAATACAAAATACTCATTTTATAAATGAAAATACAAAGCAATTCTGTTTTATGGTTTAGAAAATTAATAAAAGTGAGGGGTAAAGAATGAGGCTTAGAATGAGAAATCTTTATTTTCTACCTTAATTCCAACCCCCCATCGCTCTACCTGCAGGGCTGGGCAAGTGACGGGCCACCAGCCGAGCTCAACATCATGGCACAGAGCACATCCATCCAGAGGGTCCAAAGACTCATCGACTCTGTGCCCCTGACCAATCTGCTCTTCACCCTTCTCTCTACTTCCTACAAAAAGGTGTGGTCATTTTTATCCAAATATCTGTAATTTGCAGAATTGTTGTCATATTATTGATTTCACCCTTCATTGTTACATGAACACAAAATGTGATATCATTTGGTTGAATACAGACACAATGAAATATGTAACAAAAAAACAGAACATGTTACAGAATGTTTATGCAGCAAAAATAAAAGGTATTTAAGCTGCTAAGTTTGTCCTCTACCCACTAATGTGAATGATTAAAAAGTGATCATTTGATTAACAACATTACTGTTTTTGCTGCTTACAGGCTTGTGTTCTCCAACGGCAGAGGAAGGGCTCAGTCAGCAGTGATGCCAGTGCTTCTACAGATTCAAACACCTACTATGAGGATGACTTCAGCAGCACAGAGGAGGATAGCAGTCAAGGTACTTCGTCTTTCTTTATTCAGTATTTAAATCAACACTTCAATAAGCTCCCATAAGATAGAAAGTTCATGCTATTGTCTGCACCCATGTAGCAGCTTGAGGTTTGCAAAACAAAAAGAAAAATCACATAGCGATAGTGAAGTAACAATAACTGTAAAGGTCTACCGAATTACATATTATATACAGCTCGAAAGCAACCGATGGTTTGGATACAGAAGGAGGAAAAAGCAGCTGGTCTACTACGCCATTCTCATGAAATAATGAATTAAAAAAAAAAAAAAAATTTGAAGTTACATACTGCAAAAATTCAGGGGAGCAAAAAGAGGCCTCAGAAGAGAAAAGGCTACTAGTGAACACATTTGAAACACAAACTTAAAACAAAGTGTTTTATTCAGGTAGTCTTGAATAATGATCACTCATGCAAGAGCTCAGCTATGTAAATAATGTATTACAGCTAGGGGTGACCTCGACCAAGGATTTTCATAGTCAAATCTGATTCGTCAGATTTTTCCCATAGTTGACTAATCGTCAAATCATGTTGTTTTTTCCCTCATTGATTCATGATCTCATTTACGTCTTTTTCTGCTCCGGAGAAAAGACTTAAAGCACCGAAATAAACAAATTTGATTCTTCAGTTAACGTAAAATCAGAAGAAGAAGAAGAACATCACTTGTCTCTCTTTGGAGACGGTGCAGCGATGTGTGTGTTGTAAATTTACAAGTGTTTAGGTGAATGAAAACGTGACGTCCCATCATTGTGTGGCCCGACGGTTCAGGGGCTGAGTGTCACAGCACTGTTTTGTGTGTGTGTGTAGGTGCTGCGCGATTGATAGACAGAGAATGTGTCCCCTAGATTAATAGGCCCAAATTTAATTTTCCCCCCATAGAGGGGAGAGAGACTCAGCGATTAGTCGACTATTCGAGGTCACCCCTAATTACAACTATTAAGTATCATAACATGGGCCATAGAAAGAAGACACGGTTAGTACATCTTCTCTTTGTGGATGTGATGAAGACTGAGTAACATGCCCAAGAAGGTTTTGTGTGATGAGAGCAAGATCACTTTCAAGAGTTGAATCAGGTGTACTGTCAGTGGTTCAGTCAGGTTATGGCGGCAGTGAGAAGGGTGAACACCTACACATGCACACAGTCAAGTAATTGATTTTTTTGTCCCTTCATCACACAATGACAGTGTAGTTGACAGTGTCTACTATTTCAGCAGAGAGAAGACAGGAGAAGACAAGTGCAGCTTGTGTTTCAGGTCAGCAGTTTTCTGTCCTCAGGTCAAAGACTTGGTGTCCACTTCACTGTCCTAGATTCATTTTGTTTGTCTCACGATTTAGGCTGAGCTGTGGCCCTACTAGCTTAGAAAATGACGGAGCCACAGGTGAAGAGGCTTTGGCAAAATAGCCCCAAACTCTCCTCTGTGTTCCTATTGACACAAACTAAATCTAAAAACTTCTTTTTTTTGTCAAAGAGGTTCACCTGTGGCTTGGTGTGGTTCAAAGAATAAAACCAATGGTGACATGTGGGTGCTCGTTTTATCTGAACAAGCATTAAAACTTCACAGGAGAACTGGGTGTTGATGGACAAGTCACTGATAACATTTACAGTAACCAACCAGCTAATGGAGTTGGTCCTAAAAGCACCATGTGGCCCTGTCCTTGTACCGTAGTTGTCCTGTTCAATTAGCTTTCCAAATGTTGAGAGCAAATATTTTAATTGGTCAACATAATCTCTCTGCATACATTATATTATGTTATTTTAAGTGAATATTTGAAATGATTGTGATATTGATGTTAATTTTGTGGTCAGTCTTGGCCCTGTTTCACATCATATCAATTTTTACTTGTTTCCTCACTTGTCATTGTGTTACGCATTACACATGAATGTAAATATCTTCAGTACCAAAATACTGTGGCGCCCACATCAAAACAGTGGTCTTATTCTTGAAAATGACAAATTGAAGTTGTGCTTGTAAACAATGGGCTTAAATACACTATGCTACGTCTTGCTGTCACCTAAAAGATGATTTTTGTATGTTGCATGCAAATGTGAATATCAACTTAAAGTGATATTCTTTCAAAAAATTAAGTTGTTTTGTGTACTTGAGTTGATCTACACATACTGTACACACCTAAACTGGCTACGCCTACTGTCGCCTACTACTGCTTTTCAATTATAATGATAATTTTGCTATAATTTGCTATTGTAACCCCTCTGATTGACAAGTAGCCAGGGCTGGTGAGTGGTCTGATAATTCTGTAGTTCTTCTGGGAAACATAAACGCTCAGTGGATGGACAGACCTAGAGAGGGTTGATTGGAATGACTGGCCTTTCTGCTCTGAACTGAAGTGGTGCCTTGTGACTTCTCTGCTGGTCATGGGCTGTCTGTGACAAATGCTGTTAGTGCATAATGTAGTGGTGGTGTTCTAGCAATGTAATCATACCTGCTGACATATCTTGCACTCGTGAAGACAGGGCTAAAACTGTCATCACAGTTCGATCAGGTGGTGGATAAGGATGCCAGGCAGACTCTGTAAACCTAAATGCTTTGTGAAGATGAAGGTGAATCTGTCAGTGCTGCAAATCCCATCTTTAAAGGATTAAAAAACTGCATGGCTGAGGGGGAGGGAAGGGAAGCAGTAAAGCTAAAGGAGGGGATGCTATAAAATGAGTAATATTATATTTCAATTCTATTTTTTTTCTAGCTATCATTAAGTCTTCACTACTGAATGCAACATCTGTTCAGAGTTAATATAGTGAAAAACAATCAAGAGTAGGTGGTTGGCCATGTGACAAAATCAACCTTCTATCATTATAATTAGAGGGTTAATCTGGTGCTTGAAATTTTTGTAAGAGCATGCAAAACTAAATCTACTGTATTTTAGCGTAATTGTTAAACGTTCATGAGTTCTAGCTGATGCATGATGCTAGTGCATAAAAAATCTCAGTGCTTGTGACATTTTGAGTGTAACACAGTGCTCACTGTTATGAAACAATGCAGTAGTGATGTGCTCTCACACAGCAGATCCAGCTTCCATTGGAGAGTAACAATACATGTGCCGCACAAAGTGTGAACCTGACCCTCTCTTTTGCATTGTTTGGCTCACTGTACTGTATATGAAGACACACGATTCCAGATATAAAATCAACATTTTATGCTATTTAAATTTGTAGAATATTTTTGTTGACCTTTTGATATTTAAAAAAACAAACTCTGATAACCCTTTTTTTCCAACCATTAAATTCCAAATCACATAATGTTTCAATGATATTCTAGGAATCTCTTGAAGCTCCTCAATTAAAAAACCATTCAGAATGCTATTCATAATTGTTTCCCACCTGTTTGGATGGCAAGTGTTTCGGTGGAAACAGACAAAAACAAAATTACCAGGCTTTATCTCATACTCAGTGACAACAGTTAAAAGTGGGGGTCATCTAAAAAAGATAGATAGAAAGAAGATAAATTGTTTGTGTCTTTCTTTAAGTGGATATTCACCAGCAGAGCCTCAGTACATGTTCACTTTTTACCGCAGTGTTTGCCTCTTGTCCACCGCCTGTACATTTGTTGTAGGTTTCATGAACTAGTTTGAAGCTTTGTATATTTTACCTTTTGATGACGCACCACCCGTGTTGCAAGTTGTGGATTATCTCTCAGCTCCAGTCTAAGATATTGATATAAATATATTTTTTTTAGATGATGACAGTGAACCCATCTTGGGGCTTTGGTTTGAGGAGACAATTTCACCCACCAAAGACAAAGTAGCTCCCCCACCACCACCTCCACCCCCACCGCTGGAGACGTCTCCCAGACTGAAGAGCCCCAGCAAGCAGAATCCGAGTGAGAATGGAAACATCTTAGCTGGTCGTAAAGATCCAGAGCTGGTAAGTGCTTTTTTGGCATCCGAGACCTTATAGAATAAGGTTGCAAGGCGATAGTAAGCTGCACATGTATTATTGTATTTTTAATGCTACCATATCTGTCCTTATGTCACAACTAACAGCTTATTAAAAGTTAAAAGAATAGTTCACCCCAGAATGATATTTCACTTATTATCTACTCACCCTCATGTCGACTAAGGGCTGGGAGACTTTTCGGAGTCCTCCGTGGCTTCTCTGAGTTACAGGGGGTCTCGGCGTAGCAGTGCATGTCCATGTAACGGTTGCAAATGGACACCGGTGGTCTACGTCACAAAAAAACACACCAGGAAATACTTCCATGCTGCTCGTCTGTAATGTCCGTCTTGTATTGAAGCCTTGAAATGTGAAATTGTCCTGAAAAAAAATTAAATAAGTCCATATTTCAAGCTTATTTGCAGCGGAATCTCCTCTTCCTGGTCCGCCCAAGTCTTGCAAGATTTGCGGCGGCGTGAGTTAATTGCAATGATGTCGACGCAAATCTCGCAAGATTTGGTCGGACTGCGAGGAGGAGCTTCTGCTGCAAACAAGCTTGAAATATAGACTTATTTAATTTTATTTCGGGACAATTTCTCATTTTGGGGCTTCAATACAAGACGGACATTACAGACGAGCAGCATGGAGGTACTTGGATGTTTTTTGACGGAGACCGCCGGTGTCCATTTACAACCGTTACATGGACATGCAGTGCTAAGCCGAGACCCCCTGTAGCCACGTAGGACTCTGAAAAGTCTCCCAGCGCTTAGTGGACATGAAGGTGAGTAGATAATGAGTGAAATATCATTCTGGGGTGAACGATTCCTTTAAGTTTGGACTTGTGACAGCAAAAATAACTTGTATCTGCTTGTTTTTGTAGTTTCTCAGTTTAGCGTCCAGCATTCTGAACTTCATTACCACCTCAATGCTCAAGTCCAGGAACAACTTCATTCGCAACTATCTGAGCGTGTCCCTTACAGAGCAGCACATGGCTACACTAGCCAGTATCATCAAAGATGTGGACAAAGATGTCAAAGGTATGGCTGAGAATAGTCACACTATGAATCAAACCTCAAGAATCAACCCTAAATCTCTATTTTCTCTCAGCCTAGTAGTCAGTAATGGATATAGTCCATTATTGATAGACAACAGTGCAATGCAGTAGTTAATACATTTTTTTCTGTTCAGGTTCCTCAGATGAAGTGTTTTCTTTAGCTCTGTATCACTTTAACCACACCTTGGTGACATCAGATCTTCCATCCCCGGCCTTGCAGGTAAGAGGAATTTGCACACACAAGAGAAAATTCAATCTTTGACCAGAAAATACATGGAGCTGCAGCTATCTTCGTTGTTTAAATATTTCTTACATTTGTCATATTTTGAACGCAGCCTGTTTCCATCTTTAAATACCTTACAAGATTATTGTGATGTTTAGCCTGGTGAATAAACATAATCATTTTTTTTCTTTAGTCTGTTAAAATGCTTGACCGAGACATCTGTAATGATAAACTTGTGTAAAAATTAGTTGTTTAGTGTCAGTGTCTAACTATTGCACCTCTTCTCATTCTCAGAGTACCCTTCTGCAGCAGTTGGGTGTTGCACCCTTTTCAGAGGGTCCCTGGCCTCTGTACATTCATCCACAGTCTTTATCAGTCCTCTCCAGACTTCTCCTCATATGGCAGCACAAAGCCAATGTGCAAGGAGAACCAGATGTGCCTGAATGTATGAAAGTCTGGGAAAGGTATGTTTGCCATGGCATCCAGCTGTCATGTCTAATGAGAGTGGCTAGCATTTTCTGGCTGTGACTTTAATAAAATTGAAATCAGTTTGCATTGATAAAAAACAAACATTAGGCTGCTGTCACTTAAACCAAACATTTCAAAGAACAGTTGGAATTCAGAGACAATGCAGTGCTTCATTTTGGTGTCCATCCTTAAATTACATGAGCTTACATTTCAAGCATTTGATTACATTTCAAGCTCATCTGTATTCAATGAAATTGACAAAGTATGAAACCACACCTGATTTCTGTGAATGTATAGAGAATATTGTCTTTTTTTTATAGCTTCTTTTTTTTCTTCTTTTTTTTTACTTTTTACAATTTCTCTCCTCTGTTATCTTTTATGCTAAGGTTTTTGGGAACATTGAAGCAACACACCATCCAGGGTTCTGTTCATGGAGAAGACGACCTTAATGTGGAGCACCTCCAGCTCCTGCTGCTCCTTTTCCACAATCTGTCTGAGCGCGGGCGACGGTCAGTCCTCACCCTGGTCACCCAGGCCATCACTGAAGTGGCACAGAGCAGAGACTCCCAGCTGAAAGCGGTGCCCCTCAACCTGGCCCGCCTGTTGCTTGTGTTTGACTACCTGATGCGCCACTACTCCAAGGCCCCCTTGTACCTTTTCGAACAGGTCAACAATTATTTTCTAGTGGTTCTTTTTGTTTTGTCCTGTCAGTCAATTGGTTTATATTGTCCAGAAGATATGTAGATTTAAACATCTGTTAAGTCGAACCAAGTTAGTAGATAATTTCTTGTTTGATTTAAATGCACGGTGTGGACTTTTTTCCCATATAGTCACTTTGATAGTTAATAAAAGTATTCTGAATTGTTTTCTAGTGCAACTGTATAATAACAATGGTAACTCAAATCTGTGTGTAGGTGCAGTACAACCTCCTCACCCCACCATCCACTGGGCCGAGTTCTGTTCAGGAAGGTGGCAAACGCAGCAGTCTCCCTCTTTACTACGGATTCAAGGAGGTTGAGGAGAACTGGGCCAAACATTGTTCAGCAGGTAAGACCACTGGCTAAATCATGGCAATTTTCTGCAAAAACCCACCCAAGACTCACTCAGGTTTTTTGACTAATCATAGTACTGGTTGTCGACCCACAAAAGTCACTGGTAAAATAAAAATAATGGCCACAACCAATATTTCCCAGCATTCATATCTTCCAACCTCCGCTTTTGTGTTCTTCCTTCTTATCCACAAATAGGACATTTGTTACTGTTTTCATCGGTAGTGGGTGAAAAATAACATTCATGTATCCAAATTTCTTTTTTCTTTAGATTCAAATGTTCAGCCCAAATTCTACTGCGTTCTGTCCCCGGAGGTATCTGAAGATGATATCAGCAGACTAGACAGCAAGGTCTTTCCTAAACTGTTCAACGGAACAGTTAAATATGATGAATTGTATGCAAGACTCATTTCGCTCCTGGCAGCAGGTTCTCAGTTTGACACAGCAAGAAGACAGGAGAACAAGCCCATCACTCCTATGGTGAGAACACATCACACATACAAAATATGAATTGTGCACCGAGGAAAATAAGACCCCCAGGGCATAATACGATTGTATTAGTTTCTGTTACTTTTGAAACCTTTGCTGATTACTTATGGGTTATATCTGTTTATATTGTTCTACCATGTTGATCTGCATCTTCTGGCAGAAATTACTTGTTATGGCCTATCTGCATATAGTATGAAGTTGGAAATTTCTGTAGAGCATCAGCAGACTAAATTAATGGCACTGAAAAGTAATCAAGAGGTGAACAAATTAATCTTAATGTTATTTAGATAGATTTACTCATTTACGTACGTTTTAATTGATACACGCTGAGCAGCTGCAGACAATGGCCTTGACAGCAACTGACTGCAGTTTATTGAACAATATATGTTTATCACCTGTGCACAGGAGGCCTGCTCTCTCCAGTACTACTTCCTGGTACTGTGGAGGATTCTGGGTGTTTTACCTCCTTCAAAAGCCTACATGGAGCAGCTAAAGAATGGCTGCAGTGACCCCAGTGAGAGCGACATTCTGCACACACTGCGGTGGTCCTCACGTCTCCGGGTATCTACTTATGTGAACTGGATCAAGGTCAGTTGACAGCTGAATTTACAACTGAATGCTTTTTCAGCATGAAGGGTGCCAAATAGTACAAATTACTTTGTTTCATCATTCTACAGAATTTTGTATTCTACTAGGGCTGTCAAAATGAACACATGCAATTAATCTGGAAACAATCACATGTTAATTTCTTCATAAGCAGGTTCATGATCTCTTTGTCACACTTCAGTGTTGCGCTAGTATTCAGCTATGACAATATGGCAACTGCAGAAGCCTTTTCATTACTTACTTGTAATAATAAAGTAAGAAAAAATAATTTTACTAGTTTGATTTGTTTTCAACTCCATATACTGTATGTACTTGTTTTACCTCCACACCAAAATAGAAGTAGTATTAGCATTTTAATTGCTGTTAATCACATATTAGTCTTGCAGTTAATCAAGTTAATTTTTTAATCGTTTAACAGCCCTATTTTCTATATAATTATTTTGTTTCTTAAAGTAAACAAGTTTAAACTGGATGTCTCAGATTTGTATTTTGAAAATGTTCAATTGCTTGATTTATAATTTGAAATGTGTACTGTGTCCTGTATCCTGTCCTTAATCCTATTGTGTAATATCTTCAATAATTAGTCGATGTCCATTGATCTTTTGATGTATGAATATGCTCGTGTCCCATTGACAGGAACACTTGGTGAAGCAGGGAATGAAAGCCGACCAAGCAGCCTCACTAGTTGAGATGACTTCTGCTAAGTGCAGTACGGTTAAATATGACGTGGAGCTAGCAGAGGAGTACATCGCCAGACAGGTAACTATTGTAACGTTGTAACTGATCATCATCATATGTGTATTTATTGTTAATCGACCTCTGTCTGTACTCCGTTTTCAGCTTTTCACATTATTTTGTTTTTTGTTGCAGATTTCCACCTTCTCCAGTGTGGACCCAAACGCCATTCTCCCACTACATCAGTTACCCTCTCTGCAAGCCATCTATACACTGGATGCAGTCATCTCTAAAGTGCAGGTTTCCTTAGATGAGCACCTATCTAAGGTTGCCATCGAGGCAGATGCCCATAAATCCACTGAGATTACAAAGAATCTGCTGCCAGCCACACTACAACTCACTGATGTTTACACGGCCTTCACCAGGTGAGAAAGAAGAACTGATATAGGCTCATCGCACACTCACCAGTTTTATCTAGCAGGCCCAAGGATAAATTTGTTTGGTAAATTAAGAATACAGATTAAAAGTAGATGATTAAACAAAAAAGCAACATGGGAAACCATGGTCCAACAACATGTCATTCAGGTTATCTAGTACTAAGAAACAATCTTTTTGCATATGTGTGTGTAAAATTGAATCCAATGTCTAACAGGTCTTACCTGCTAATGAACATCCCAGAGGAAGGAGAGAACAAGCTGACAGATGCCAAGCTCCAAGGTTACGCTGCAGTTCTGTCTATTGGATCCACTCGCTGCAAGGCCAACATACTCGGTATGTGGAAGAACTACTCAGAAAGAAGCATTTTCTTTCCCATAATTTCTGCACATGCAATCTAACCTTTTAAAATGAAACATTGCAGGTCATAGCATTGTGCAGAACTTACCATCGGCTGTTCAAACAATTTGTGAGACTTGGAACAGCATTCACACCAATGAATTCCCCAACATTGGCTCATGGGTAAGTGACTGAAGTTGCTACTTATGGCTCAGTTTAACTTAAGCGCTGAATGTAGTTTTGCTTTTACCACCTGAACCTTCTTAAACTCTTCGACTGACAACATGACCACAAAATGCTACATCCTACCTTTGTTCTGTGTGCTCTGTCGATGTTCAGAGCAGTTTACTGTGGTTATTTTATCCATCTGAATGTAGCATGTAATTTTTGGAAACATTTCTTGAAACTTCTGTTTTAATGCAGACTCCTAATTGAATTTGTTGTAGGATATTAGTTGTATCAGAGTACAATACCATAAAGACTTAAATAAAGACCCTGCCCACCACGAGACTAATGATCTGGTTTGTTTTCTCTCTCAGCGAAATGCCTTTGCCAATGATACCATTCCATCAGAGAGCTACATCAGTGCCATCCAAGCGGCTCACCTGGGCACACTGAGTTGTCAGTCCTTGCCTCTAGTCTCTTCCCTCAAACACATCTTACTCTCGCTGGTTCGCCTCACAGGGGACCTCATTGTGTAAGAGCTCCTGAATCATTTCACTCATAAGCAGTGATATGCCATTAATGGAGTTTACGTGCCTGTGCTGTAGCTGCATATTCAAATAACTGTATGTTTGCCCCCCTCAGCACTGAGGAGCTGAATCCCTCTCAGGTTGTGCGCACTCTGCTGCCCCTCCTCCTGGAGAGCAGCACAGAAAGCGTGGCTGAGATCAGCAGCACCTCACTGGAGCGCATCCTCGGACCATCAGAGTCAGACGCCTTCCTGGCACGCATCTATGAGCGTTTGGTGACTGGGTGTTACAACATCATTGCCAACCACTCAGACCCCAACAGGTTAGTCTTGTGTAAAACATTATTAACAGTATTCATCTATCTACTTTTTTCTACTTTTTTTTTATTATTTCTAAACCATTTAACCTGTCTGCTTTTGTTCCGATTTTCCAGTGGTTTGGATGAGTCTGTCCTGGAGGAATGCCTCCAGTACCTTGAAAAACAGCTCGAGAGCAGTCAAGTCCGTAAGGCCATGGAGGAGTTCTTTTCTTTCAGGTATGTGCTGAACTGATAAACCAGTCCACATTGTTACACATTTGTACATCATGTGTAGTGCACTTGATTCATGCTGCTTTTTATTCCAGTGGCGAGCTTGTCCAGATTATGATGGCAACTGCCAATGAAAACCTGTCAGCGAAGTTCTGCAACAGAGTGCTGAAGTTCTTCACCAAGCTTTTCCAGCTCAGTATGTCTCCATGACATCACTCACACACACACAGTTTAAAGGTTGAGTCTGGAGGTTTGTTTGTTGCACAAAACATTCAGACAGGGCCCCTCCTCTCAGGCTAAACTGTGCAGCCTCCTGTCCCTGACAGCAGCAGTTTTCAGGACTGCAAAGAAAAGGAAATACAGTCCAACTGGAATGGGAGCCTCCAGTGTTATGCTGTAACGAGTAGTAGGGCCATTGTGGTGATCTGGGAAGTGGGTGTTAGCAGTGGGTGTTAGCGGTGGCGGATAGCATCATCCGCCACCAGCACTGGCTAGCATCCAGGACAGCTAGTGTGGCAAGCAACCCTCCTACTGTGCTGCGCGGGGCTTCACATGAGCTCTATCAGTGGCCAGAGAAAAAACATAGACTTGTCCCCGTGTGCAACAAAATGAAGCAAAAGACCAAAATTCAGGTAGGGGGAGGGGGCGCTGCAGACACAGTCACCACCACACATGACTAGAAGCCCATAGGTGATGATTAAGAGGGATATTATTTGTATAAGTCTAGCGTTCATAAAACCTCCAGACTCTACCTTTTAAAGTGTCAAAAATACAAAATCCAAAAAGCTGCAACATGCCGATGCAGCAGATGTCTCTGTTATCTTAAACGTCATGGTCCTGCTTTTATCCCCAGCGGAGAAGAGTCCAAACCCCAGCCTGCTGTGTCTGTGTGGCTCTTTGGCCCAGTTGGCCTGTGTGGAGCCATCTCGACTGCAGTCCTGGCTAACACGCATGACGGCCACACCACCGAAGGATTCAGAACAGCTGGAAATAGTGCAGGAAAACCGGCAGCTTCTGCAGCTGCTCACCACTCATATTGTGCGCGACAACAGCCAGGTGGGTGAAGGAGTGTGCACCGTCCTCCTCAGCACACTCATTCCCATGGCAACAGACATGCTGTCCAATGGGGATGGAACGGGCTTTCCTGAGCTCATGGTCATCATGGCCACACTCGCCAGTGCCGGACAGGGGGCCGGCCACCTGCAGCTGCACAGGGCAGCTATCGACTGGCTGACCAGATGGTAAGAAACAAGTTTCGCAGATATCCTATTCCTGATTTATGCTTTTTTGGCATCAATACTAGGTATAAAGTAAAAGACCAGACATATAAATGGTTAGTTGTTCAATAGTTACTTTTTTTTTTTTTTTTAAGTTTCTCAAATTCTTCTTTGCAGCAAAAAGTATTTAACACAGAAGAATGTTGTGGAAAAAGTGAGCACGAACGTATCCCAAGGAAAGGTATGTTGTTGTGTTTATCAGTGAATCGACACAAATTATAAATGCCTAATACATTTGATGCATTTGTCAAATTTGCATTGAACCAAATGTCATGGAAATTTTGTGCACTTGTTCCTTGATTTTAGCATGCAAGCATGCTGGAGTGTTCGTGCCACATCATCTCCTATCTGGCTGATGTAATGAATGCCTTGCGACAAAGCAGTGGACAAGGCACCTCAGCACTGCTGATGGAGGGAGAAGAGAAGGCCATGGAGGTGGACTCGGACTGGGTGGAGGAACTTGCAGTCGAAGAGGATGATTCCCAGGCAGAGGATTCTGTGAGACCTCACCCCTTTATGTCTATCCTCTCTTAGATACAAAATCTCAGAAAACAGTTTGTGACACCAGCACGGCCAGTCTTAGTTTGGGGGCGCAGTGGGTCAATCTGCTACATGTGTTAACACTTTTATCTCCACTGTTGACCTGCAAGTAACTGACAATATGATATTCAGTGATTCACTGAAACATAGTCATGCTATGCATTTAATAGTAAATAGTGTTGTTATTTTTTTTCTCCTTTTTTTGCTCCATTAATTGCTAAATGGAACAATTCATCTTGATACATTTGTCATTGTTTGATAGGATGAAGACTCCCTTTGCAACAAACTCTGCACCTTCACCATTACTCAGAAGGAATTCATGAACCAGCACTGGTAAAGAAAAGCTCAGTGTTCTCCGTGGTTTCAGTTTAATCGTGGTCAATTTAATGGAAGCATTGATCTTTTGGTACAGTATGAAAATGCTGGAGACATCTTATCTTGACTGGCCTGATAAACTATACAGAGTCTTGCACTGTTCCTTTTTATTCTGCAGGTACCACTGTCATACCTGTAAGATGGTGGATGGGGTAGGTGTGTGCACAGTGTGCGCCAAGGTCTGTCACAAAGACCATGAGATCTCCTATGCCAAATATGGCTCTTTCTTCTGTGACTGCGGTGCCAAAGAGGATGGCAGCTGCCAGGTGAGACCGAATACCTCAGGTCATCATGGGAAGAGAACAACAGCGGTAACTTTGGCTTGCAAGTCATTCCCCCATTGACTTCCATCCAGTCATTTCATTTGGTCAGGGTCATAGCTAGCCCACACAAGTGGTCAGGAAACAAGAGAAATCATGTTAACAAATGTCTGTTGTCAACATTTTGTGTACTGAAAAGACCAGCTTCCCTAGTTAATCTTAAATGATGAATCTCTCAGTGTGCATGTGATGATGTACAAACCATCAACTACATTTTACCTTCAGTTTGTTGTTAGTTTGATAAGATGTGTGATAGAACTTTTGCATCTTTCTTTGTTTTTGAGATTCCAGTGCTTTCTTCTTTGTTTTGATTATATTGGCTCTCAGTGGTCCACGTTTTTAAAATCTACTTTTTCCAGTTTTGTAGTTATACACATTGTGGTCTGAACTATCCTACAGAGAGAGCAACAAAGTCTATGCTATGGATATTCAGGAAATTGTATTGTCCAGTTGATAATTGATCCAGTGCTATCAAAGGTCTTTTTCAATCAGTGACTTATTTTGCCTGTGGAGGCAGATCCTCCTCCGTGCAACAGAACCTTTCTCAATACTATTTACCATACACTATATTGTGGAGAAGCTAGCAAAGTGAACAAAAGCAAGTTATTATAAATGAAAAGCAGTAAAACAGTCATGATACTCCCATGTGAAAATCCTGTATTTGATAATACTGTTTATATTGATCTGAGTATGAACCCTGTTGCTGTTCTCACTGCTTTATTTCTGTGTTGTGTCATCTGCAGGCCCTGGTCAAGCGCAGCCCCAGCAGTGGCATGGGCTCCACTCTCAAAGAGTCCTCTGCATTCCAGAGCGAACTGCGTATGCCCGAGAGTGCTATCCGCCATCAGAACGCCTCACCTTCTGACAAGGGCAAGGTCACAATCTGTGATGGCAAATCTGGAGATGAGGACAGACCTAAGAAGAGCAGTGTGTGCAAGAGCATCGAAGGCTGCCAGGAAGAACTGCTTACACAAGTGGTGAGGGAAAATGCTTTTTAAGTTGTTTTTTTATATGCTCAGCACTGTATATTGTGTGACTCGAACTTTTGACTCTTTTTCAATGTCAGATGGGATCATCCACTGCAGCAGTCATACTGGAGATGCTCATGTTTCTCATGGAGGCTATCCAGACCAACTTCCAGCAGGCCTCAGCAGTGGGAAGCAGCAGCCGTGCTCAACAAGCCCTCAATGAACTGCATACTCAGGACAAAAATGTGGAGATGACGGACCAGTTAATGGTATGATGAACTATAGAGTTTGGATGGGGTTAGGAATATTGTGTAATTCATTGATCATTAATTTAAACCTTATCAGAAACTAGATCATCCTCTGTGGATTAGTTTTCTAAAATGTAGCACTTTTTCCTCAGGTGCCAACACTTGGCTCTCAGGAAGGAGCTTTTGAGAATGTGAGGATGAACTACAGTGGTGACCAGGGACAAACTATTCGCCAGCTCATCAGTGCGCATGTCCTCCGCCGTGTTGCAATGTGTGTCTTGTCCTCACCCCATGGCCGTCGCCAGCACCTTGCAGTCAGCCATGAAAAGGGAAAGGTAAGCTGCACCACCTAGTTACGTAGTTCATTTGTTTTTGTTTCTTTTTAAATGAGATTGAGAGGATTTACATTATTGTTTTAAGATTTTTCCCTGAATAGGCATTAATAAAACCTGCAAGTCCGGTTGCTTTTCCGCTGTTTTGCTAATGCTAACCCTCTGCCTGGCCTTGTGCATTTGTTTACAACGAAGCCAGTGAAAAATCGATACATGGAGCAGTGGATAATGTTATCTAACACATGATGTTACAACATGTTTGTGTTGTCTTGACTGTCATAAACAAAAGATTGCGGGTTACTGAAAAAATCCTGTATAGTTTCTCTTTAACTTTATTTTCTAAGGTTCATAGCCAGTTTGTGGTGCTTTCCCATTTATAACAAAGCATAACATATTTTCTTTTACATTACACAGATAACGGTTCTCCAGCTGTCCACTCTTCTGAAGCAAGCCGACTCGAGCAAGAGGAAGCTAACTCTGACCCGTCTGGCTTCAGCTCCAGTCCCTTTCACCGTCCTCAGTCTCACAGGAAACCCTTGTAATGAAGATTACCTCGCTGTGTGCGGCCTCAAGGTCAGAAAATCACCCTCTTTTCAGATTTTTGTTACCTTTTTAGGCACGCAGAATTAAAATATTTAAAAAATGTAGGAATTCATTTGAGAAATAGAAACTACAACTAATTTGCCATAATAAGAAATCACTGGAGAATCCAACTGAAGATTACGAGCTACAACAATATTTAACAGTATACTTTTGAGATTTTGAAAATGGACATACATAACTTGGGTGCTTTTTTTCCAGGACTGCCATGTGTTAACTTTCAGCAGCACAGGATCTGTGTCAGACCATCTGGTGTTGCATCCACAACTGGCTACAGGCAACTTCATCATCAAAGCTATCTGGTTACCAGGCTCACAGACTGAACTTGCGATCATCACAGCTGACTTTGTCAAGGTAGTATATGTATTCAGAAAAGATGCTGATTTGATGTACTTTTGAGTCAAGATTATTGACTTGGTGTTGGTAACTTACAGTAGGTGTAATCGGAACACTTGGAGCCATCTTTATCATATGTCTCCCTTACTTAACAGATATATGACTTGTCAGTGGATGCCCTGAGCCCCATGTACTACTTCCTGCTGCCAAGTTCCAAGATCCGTGATGCTACATTCCTTTTCAACGAGGAGGGGAAGAACATTATCGTCATCATGTCTTCAGCAGGGTACATGTACACCCAGATCATGGACGAGTCTAGCAGTGCCCAACATGGCCCTTTCTATGTCACAAATGTTTTGGAGATAAACCACGAGGACTTGAAGGTACGTGGGATGTATACCTAGTTCATCAAATTATGCCTTCCAAACAGTGTGAGCCACAAAAGCACAGACATGTCATTGTTTACTGCATTACTGCCACAGCACATTTCTGTCTGCATTTTTTGGATTTGTTGACTTCAATGTATCAAACTCTCAACACAGAACAGCTCAAACCAGTATTACTTGAAAGTTCTGAATGGCAGGAAGCAATGTTGAGGTAAATCCCCTTTGTGTGACTTCCAGGATAGCAATGGGCAGGTCGCTGGCGGCGGTGTGTCGGTCTATTACTCCCATGTGCTTCAGATGCTTTTCTTCAGCTACAGTCAAGGAAAGTCCTTTGCTGCCACAGTGAGCCGTTGCACCACTGATGTGCAGAGGCTATTCCCCATCAATGTCAAAGGGTAACGCTTCCTCTACAACATATATATGGTCTTTTCATTTCCTTGTCACTGCATGTTGAGCCCTCACAGACAAATTTCTGGTCTGACAAATAAAGTTTATATTGTATTCTATTATGTTCTATGGGTTACTAGAGGATGTCTGGCCTGTGTCTTTATCTCCGTCTTGTCCTCCTGCCCCCTTTAGTTCAAACGGTGGTAGCAGTAAGGTATCCCCTGCTCTGTGCCAGTGGTCTGAGGTCATGAACCACCCAGGGCTGGTGTGCTGTGTGCAGCAAACAACAGGCATACCTCTGGTCATCATGGTCAAACCTGACACCTTCCTAATCCAAGAGATTAAAACTCTTCCAGCCAAAGCTAAGGTGATGGACATTTACTATATTGATGCATAACTGTCACTAGTAGGTTAAAACATGATAAATTACGGAAGTAATTGGAAAACATTTCCTAAGGATAACATTGGGTTACTGTTTCTTCTCCCCAGATTCAAGACATGGTAGCAATCAGACACACTGCTAGTAATGAGCAACAGCGTACCACCATGATTCTTCTCTGTGAAGACGGGAGCCTGCGAATTTACATGGCTAATGTCGACAACACCTCCTACTGGCTCCAGCCCTCACTGCAGCCCAGCTGTGGCATCAGTATCATGAAGCCGGTCCGCAAACGCAAAGCGGCTGCCACCAGTGAGTGTAAAGTCAATACAACTGTTATTGATGCAAAATGGATCCTAATATACTATAGATGATTTGTACAATCAAATCATCACTTAAAACAATGGTCACAAACTCAGTCCTATCATATTGTCTATTCCCTCATCTTGTATTTTTGAAAGTTCGTACTGACCACGGTGCAATCAGGTTTTCATTAATATCTCTGTAATGAAGTGGAAGAAAAAAGAGAAAATGTTTACTTTTCCACCACATGCTATGACCTTGTAAAATTTTCCAATTTTAATGCAATCATTCTACCATCAGCCACGCGATCATCCAGTCAGGTGACATTCCCAGTGGACTTCTTTGAACACAACCAGCAGCTGACAGAGGTGGAGTTTGGGGGCAATGACTTGCTACAGGTTTACAATGGACAGCAGATTAAACACAGGCTCAACTCCACTGGGATGTATGTGGCCAACACAAAGGTAGGGACATTTTGACAAACTTGTGCTTTTTTCTTATACATTCTTAAAATATGTCATTAATTAAATCATGTAAGGGTTTAAACAGAAGGACTCATTACTCATGACTGTGTTTCCTTCCAGCCTGGGGGATTTACAGTGGAAGCTGTCAACAACAACAGTTCGATGGTGATGACAGGCATGCGGGTGCAGGTGGGCACTCAGGCCATCGAGAGGGCTCCTTCCTACGTGGAGGTCTTTGGCCGAACCATGCAGATAAACCTGACAAGAGCCCGCTGGTTTGACTTCCCTTTCACCAGAGAGGAGGCCCTGCAGGCTGACAAGAAGCTGTCCATCTTCAGTAAGAGCAAGAGTGTGCTTTGATGATGCTGCCTGGTTGCTTGTAGTTAAAAGGATATGTCTTGTCTGTTTCACGTAGGGATGGGTAGCACAGCGTTGTGCATTTGTGAAGTTCTATATTGTGTACGGTAATATAGCCTGAAAATTTCACAATAATATTTATAGATCGTATCACCCAGCCCCAGATAAATTTACTGTGAAAAGTAAGTGTTTTGCATCAGCCTTTCAATATAGATTCCTAAAAGTTACAATAAAGTCGGATGACAGATCCCTATAAGTAAAATTTCCAGCAATACCTCGGCATTATTAGAAACTAGTGTTTTACAGCTGTTCCTGCTCAGCTTCCTCCAAAACAGCAAAATCCAGATGTTTTAGTTTATTGGTCTAAAAAGAGCTTATGCTAATTGTGCCATTGACATTGTACATTAAAATCGAGATAAGAGATTTATTTTGCACTCAGCACTTCAACCAGGTGAATCATTGTAGCTGCAGACTGTTCTGAAACCATCCTCTGATTCAGATCCATGTTCCCATTCATTTTTAAGTTGGTGCATCTGTCGACCCGGCTGGCGTCACCATGCTTGATTCAATCAAGATCTACGGTAAAACCAAGGAGCAGTTTGGCTGGCCTGAGGATCCTCCAGAGGACTTCTCTTCTGCTTCGGTGAACAATGTCTGCAGTCCCAACCTCAACCAGGGCAACGGCACCTCTGATGGAGACATAGCCACCCCCACTACCACGAGTGGGACTGTTTTGGAGAGGTATGGGCATTCTATTTCTTGGGATCGCAAGGGCAACACAATTTTCTTTGGTATTGGAATTTACAGTTCCCAGTCCCTTGTAGAGAAGTAAACCACACCCATGATCTGATGAGACACATTTCCTTGACTTCATAATGGCCTATCTACACTGCAGATTTTGCCATACAGTTTATATGTCTGTGCTTTTAAAACCTGTGGGTGTACAAGACAATTGTGGGCACTTGATTGGCAGTTTCTTTTATTGGTTTCCAGTTCATGATTTCCATCTAATACATCACAAAATTCCACAATAGATGTTATACATTTTATTCATGTCACTCACTTGGTATATCTTTACACTTCATGATTGCAGCTATGAAACTTTATGGGTTGAAACTGAATTTAACAATGGGGGTTGGGTTTCCTTTAGATTATTTAGTGCATGGCTATTGTGATGTCATCTTTTCTTGCATGCTTATCTTTTGTTAAACTGATCCATTTAATTTCACTTGTTTCTTTATGTGATCCTCACACTTTTTTTGTTCTTTTTCTTTTGCTCCCAAAAATACAATAAAAAGTTGTGAAACTGAGTCCTTATCAACCTTGGACCGGTTAGTAACTGCCCTTTCTCTGCTTGTTTGTATGGTTTTGTGCACGTGTGCCAGTTTGTGTGTCCATGCCTGCGACTGTGAACATGCCATGCGCCATCTCCACGCTTGTACAGCAACAACAAAAAACCCATTCTTTTCCTTACTACAATCATTCTTGCATTCAGTGTTACTTTTGGCATTTAGCATAGCACAGATTGCAATGAGTTGAGATTTGGATTTTGTTTGTTTGTTTGGTTAAGTTAAGGCAAAACTGCATTAGCTGTAGTGTTGATCTTTTTTCTTGATTTCAGGTTGGTGGTCAGTTCCCTTGAGGCTTTAGAGAGCTGCTTTGCAGTTGGCTCCTCCAATGAAAAGGTAATAAAGGCATAAAGATTTTATCCTTTTATGCCTTTAAAAGTAACAATATGTTTGAATGACAAGTCCTGGATTAAACGTGTCTTGCTTGGGTGACTGCCCATCTTTAACTCTTTGTAGGAGAAAAATAAGGGTGCAGCACTGGAGTTGGCCACTCTACTCCTGTCCATGCCAACCCCTGCAGGTGTGCAGCAACAGACTAAGGGACTTCTTGCCAGTCTGCACACCAGTCGAAATGCCTACCACAACCACAAGGTAAAAAACAAATCACATGTCCTAAAGAACTGCATTTTGCAAACTCACAGTAGGGCTTGAGACTAACAATGTCCCCATCTGCTTGCTGTTTACATGTTTGTATCAGGCTTTGTATTATTTTTTTCTCTGTTGTCAGGCACTGTTGTGTTATAATTAAAGGTTGAGTCAATAGGTTTGTTTGTTGTAGTTTGTAAACACAACAATTGAATTTCAGTTCTGTTTGAGACTGTCCTGGCTGGCAGAATGTGATAGGAGCTTCTGATGAGGTCATGCTGTGTGTATAATAAATTACACAGCAGTGCACAGTGATGTTAAATGTGCTTTGTCTACATTTGCATTACTCATGGACAACTAATGCCGTGCTTGTGGTCCTTCTTGATCAGGACCAGTCCTTGCTGAGTAACGCAGTACAGTGCCTAAATACGTGCACTCGTGAGGGGAGGGAGCTTGACCCCGATGTCTTCCAGAGGCTTGTGATCACTGCCCGCTCCATTGCTATCATGAGACCTAATAACTTGGTCCATTTCACAGAAACAAAGTCACTACACCATGACACTGGTAAGAGGCTTGTTTGGCTGACTATACTTTCTGTATCCATTATGTCATGCTACAAAGTTTTTTGAACATGGACCATTAATAATGACTTTATATTTGACTTGGAAAAAAATAATCAAGCTGTCAGGCCAGAGTAACTTGTGTTCTTCTTGTCTTAATCCAGAAATGACAGAAGATGGACAAAAACATGGAGAAAGCGAAAGCTGTAACTTCATCACACAGCTGATGAATAACTTCTGGAAGCTTCATGCCCTGAAACCAAAGAACGCCTTTCTTGCTCCTGCTTGCCTGCCAGGTGCGTGCAGACATGAAAGTTCTGATGGTATAAAATATTTACCAAGTATCAAATATGTGCAGTTTGATGATCTGAGTGAATATGTTTTCTTCTCACCCCCTAAGGCCTAACTCATGTGGAAGCAACAGTGAATGCCTTGGTGGATATCATCCATGCATATTGCACATGTGAGCTGGATTACATAAATGTAGCCTCCAAAATCTACATGCAGATGTTACTATGCCCAGTAAGTACCAAACTTGTCAGGATTATTATTACTGCATTGATACTGATTCTTTGAGAAGGGAAGTTGATATTAAATTACTATCATTGCAAAATAATTGTTATTTTCCAAATATAAGGAAACAATATTTTTATGCTACTGCTGTTGAACAGTAGCATAAAATGTGACCCTCTAATTACTGTCACATTAATAAGATATCTACAGTATTTGCTGTCAGAATATGATATGTTTCATGCATTACTAAAGGTATTGGCAGTACAGACAGACTATCAACAGGTAAACATGGTGAATTTGAACCACTTTCAGGACACAGCTGTGAGCTTCGCTTGTAAGCAGGCTCTGATCAGAGTGCTAAGGCCAAGGAACAAACGACGACATGTGACCCTTCCATCTCCCCCACGTTCCAACACACCGATGGGTATGTTTGGACAGGCTTCATACAAATATCAGTGTGTACACTGAATTTTACCACATATCAGCCAGAAGTTTTTTTGTGAAATTTAGATTCTGTCAAATTTTCTTCAACCAGGAGACAAGGATGATGACGATGATGATGATGCAGATGACAAGATGCAGTCATCAGTGCTGACTGCAGGAGAAGAGGGTAGACAGGAGAGTCAGGAGCAGAGTGAGGTGGACCATGGTGACTTTGAGATGGTGGTGAGTAAAGAGAGGCAGTTCATTCTGTGGATTGTATTTGATATGACCCTTGCATTGTTTAAACTCGTATGTTGGCCAAGTCTTTATACTGAAATCATGTAGAGTTTTATATTTAAAATGATGTATTTATGTAGTTCGTAATACAGGAAGAGATAACAGACACGGTTTAAGTTATTTAAATTCATTTAATTGCTCACAATAACACTACTGATAATACGTAATTATAAAGTCTTGACTGACTGCATGTCATTTATCAACCATGTTCTGTTGAGATATATGTTGCAGGAATTATCACCAGCTTTGTTTTTCTGTGTCTTTAGTCTGAGTCAATGGTCTTGGAGACATCAGAGAACGTCAACAATGGAAATCCATCTCCCCTCGAGGCTCTGCTGGCTGGAGCTGAAGGTTTCCCGCCCATGCTGGACATACCTCCTGATGCAGATGATGAAACTATGGTAGAGCTGGCCATCGCTCTCAGTCTTCAGCAGGACCAACAAGGTCAGTTTCCAGAAAATAACAACACCATTCAATAGTGAATTTGAATTGTATACTCTGAAAGATTTAATGTTTTGCCATAGATGTCATCATTCTGGTATACGGTTATCTTGTACCTCACATAGCTGCCCATAGCTTCATCAGGTAAAACATCAGTTGTTGGTGTAATGTTTTTACTTTTTTAGGCAGTAGCAGCAGTGCCCTTGGCCTTCAGAGCCTTGGCCTGTCTGGCCAAGCCCCAAGCTCCTCTTCACTGGATGCTGGCACCCTTTCCGACACCACTGCATCAGGTAACAAGACCAACTCAGGATAGCATTTGCTCATATGTGACTTTTATACCTGTATGATCACAGTGATTTGTAAATTCATAACACAAGACGCCTAAATTGATTTTTGTCTTGCATAGAATTTCATGTCAGAATTGCTAAAAATCAACAGTATGTGCATAACCATTAATCATAATAAATCTTAATTTTCATAATCCAATCTGTTTGCAGTTTGTGGTCTTATACCATTTTGAAAATACAGCAATTCATCCTTTATGTTTGGTTGAACATAAAAATGTCCAAAATAGATTCAATATAAGATTAACAAATGTTGTCAGGTTAAAGTGTTTTAAATACTGCATGCATTTCTGTATTGTTCTTGCTCAAGTGTGAACTAAGATCATGTATCCTGGCCAGATGACCGCGGTGTATTTGCTGTTACAGCTATTGCTATGATTTCAGCCCCAGCATCAGATGATGAGGGCAGCACAGCTGCAACTGATGGCTCCACACTGCGGACATCCCCAGCTGAGCATGGAGGCAGTGTGGGCTCAGAGAGTGGAGGTTCTGCAATCGACTCTGTTGCAGGGGAGCACAGTGGTGGGTGATTGCAGGAGAAACAGCAATGACCCTGAACACAATTGCATGCAAAATACTATTTTTTAAACTTAGACCTGTATTCAAAATGTTATGTGTATATCTGAATTGCCATAAACCTATGAAATGCATAGATATCAGTAGACTTGAAACGGTACAGAAATTCAATATCAAGATAATAGAGAATGTGAAGCTGACGTCACGCTGCTTCGGCGTTGTGGGACGTCGGCGCCATCTTTGGAGGAACGCAAACGTAAACAGAGTGGGAAAAACGGAGGAAAACGAGCAAAAAGTAAAAGAGAAAGAAAAAGAGATGAGGAAGACAGACAAAAAAAAGAAAACAAAAAAGAAACGGAGAAGAGGAAGGGAAAGGAAGGAGGAACGTATCATGATAAACTCAAATTTAATGAGAAACAAAGGTAGACAGAAACACTACAACTTACTAAGACCCAGATTTACTCCCTCCACTGACTTATCCAGACATTGTGAACTATCTCGTTTTTCGTATTAGTGCATATACTGCTGTGGCATTTTTTATGCAGCAGTACTGTCCCACCATCATTACTTTTAAGCGACTTTGGGAACTTCTTTCAGGGGGGGGCGAGCAAGTGTTTACATCCGCGATCCTCCAAAGATGGCGCCCAAATTCCAACGGCATGACGTAACTTCACATTCTCTATAGTGACCAAAATGATCATCATCCCAGTATTGTGAAAGTGCACTCAAAATGTTCATAAAGTACTAAAACATCTTTCAGATACAG
The DNA here is from genome assembly GCA_030347415.2 of Decapterus maruadsi. Classification (NCBI taxonomy): domain Eukaryota; kingdom Metazoa; phylum Chordata; class Actinopteri; order Carangiformes; family Carangidae; genus Decapterus; species Decapterus maruadsi. The sequence goes on from CM064899.1 coordinate 15,973,544, forward strand.
ACACTATAGACACACCTGTCACCTGCCTCCCATTGTGCTGTTAAACCAGAAACACTATCACTACACTGTAGTTGGAGAGATGACACTGTTGCACTCTGTAGCAGCTCTGCCATTGCCTTTGCCAATGTTTTGACCAACACATAATTAATTGAAATTCATGATATATCATGAAATTGGCATCTATTTCATGTCTAGATATCAGTCTGTACGTGTTTGAATGCTGGTTATCAGTTGAATGGGGATTTTGCACTAAGCTGTTGATCAGTTTTGATTAAACTAATATCTAACAGCTTTTTCCAGTGCAACAGTTGTAATTTACAGATTATTAATCATGGCACCTTGCCCACCTTTCCCTTCCCTCCACTCCAATTGGAGGTTATGATATTCCCATAATCTCATATTACTAATTAAACCTAGTAAATGATTTTCCAGTTTTTATGAAATACCCCACATCACTTTTTAATATTGAAATAAATCCTTGATGCATATTATATGCTATAATTTCTCTAGTTTGCTTAGTTGCGTTTGTGAATGCTTGTGTGCAGTGTCGGGACGCAGCAGTGCTTATGGGGACACAACAGTGGAAGGCCACCCTGCAGGTCCCGGCAGTGTGAGCTCCAGCACTGGAGCCATCAGCACAACCACAGCACAGCAGGAAGGCGAAGGCTCGGAGGGAGAAGGAGAGACTGAGGGAGACATCCACACAAGCAACAGGTCAGACACTGTGAATATGAATGAGGAATTAAAATGAACTAGTCAGATTTTGGTGTAAGCTCTGCTGATAATATGCCCTTTTCTGTGTTGTGAGATTTTCTCTCCTTAATCCACGGGTCCATGAACTACACTTTTTTTGTTGTTGTTTTCTGTTCGTCATTAGGCTGCACATGGTTCGCCTCATGCTCCTGGAGCGCTTGCTCCAGCACCTTTCACAGCTCCACAATGTGGGTGGTGTCCAAGCCATTCCTTACATGCAGGTTATCCTCATGTTGACCTCTGACCTGGATGGCGAAGATGAAAAAGATAAGGGAGCCTTGGATGACCTGCTTGCACAGCTCATTGCCGAGCTTGGCATGCACAAGAAGGTATCTAAAGGCTAACGCTGATTAATCACAGTTGATGTGTCACTGTTTTACTGAATCCATGCAATCTCTCTCTACAGGACGTGTCCAAGAAGAATGAGCGCAGTTCCATCAATGAGGTTCATCTGGTCATCATGAGACTGCTCAGCGTCTTCATGTCTCGAACCAAGTCTGGCTCCAAATCTTCCTCTGAGGTACACCCTGTTTTCATATCCTAATGCTCTCTGCAGTTTAGCAAAATGTAATTAATATGTGTAATTTCAAACCAGCACCAGTTAGGACTGGTCAGTTCATTTAACTTTGTTTTCAGTTAAAACAAAACACCCAACATCATCAGCTCTAACCTGGGCACTGAAAAAATCAAGAAGATCGATTTCCTTTGTTATGACCACATAAAAGTTATCTTGCACATTCACTAACTCTACTCACATACACTAACTCTTTTTCTTCCCGTTCCCTACTCAGTTTTGCTCATTACTTCTGGTTACACCTTTTTCTCTTCCAGTCATCCTCCCTGATTTCCAATGCCACAGCAACCGCTTTGCTTAGCCTGGGTGCCATTGATTACTGTCTCCACGTGCTCAAGTCGCTCCTGGAGTTTTGGAAGAGTCAACAGGGTGAAGAGGAACCTGTGACCACCAGCCAGCTCCTCCGCCCACACACAGCCTCCTCTCCTCCAGACATGAGCCCTTTCTTCCTACGCCAATATGTCAAGGTATAAGCTAACAGGAAAGCTGTTAATCACCATAACTTCAGGTCTTTTTGTTTAGTAATTGATATTTAATAACTGTGTTGTTTCTTGCATCAGGGCCACGCTGCTGACGTGTTTGAGGCCTACTCTCAGCTGTTGACTGAAATGGTGCTGCGGCTGCCATATCAGATCAAGAAGATTGCGGACACCAACCCTCGTATCCCACCTCCTGTCTTTGACCATTCTTGGTTCTACTATCTGTCTGAGGTAAGCTTTTGAATGTAGCACTTAAGTCATTTTCATTTCCTTTTCACTGCCTGTGCTCAGATAAGAAATAAAGACCGTGTGTCCCCTTTCTTTTCAGTATCTGATGATCCAGCAGACCCCGTTTGTCAGGAGGCAAGTGAGGAAGCTTCTGTTGTTCATCTGCGGCTCAAAAGAAAAATATCGCCAGCTGCGGGATTTGCACACTCTGGATTCCCATGTGCGTAGCATCAAGAAGCTTCTGGAGGAGCAGGGCATCTTCCTCCGGGCTGGTGTGGTCACAGCCACGTCTGGTTCAGCTCTACAGTATGACACGCTCATCAGTCTGGTGAGGATCGTCTGGGATACTCTTATATAAAACTGCTTTTGTATGATGTGTACTCAGTATACAATATGTACATTTTTTCTGGTGTATCCCAAAACCTTCATCTGATGAACTATTTTTAATACTCCCTTTTACGTTTTATACTGATACGGACTGAGGTATTCATAATGTTATTTGTTTGTCTTCAGATGGAACACCTGAAAGCTTGTGCTGAAATCGCCACTCAGAGGACGATCAACTGGCAGAAGTTCTGCATGAAGGATGACTGTATGTTTTGTTTTTCCAGATCTTTACAGAGAACTTTTTAAATGAAACAAAACCAGTGCAACCCTAACTCTCCTCTCATCCCTTGTCATTGTCTCTGTCCAGCTGTGTTGTACTTCCTGCTCCAGGTCAGTTTCCTTGTAGATGAGGGCGTTTCCCCAGTGCTGCTGCAACTCCTCTCCTGTGCCCTGTGTGGCAGTAAGGTGCTGGCCAGCTCCTCCTCTTCGTCGTCATCGTTCTCAGGGGGAGGCTCTGCTGGTTCTGGACAGACAGGAGGTTCTCAGTCATCTCAGAGCAAGTCCTCCAGCAAAAAGAGCAAGAAAGAGGACAAGGACAAAGACAAAGATGGTGAGGTTGCACCACATCTCATACTTACACTATGGCTGCTTGTTCACATGATAAAGTACACAGTTTGAAAGCTGGAAAAGACTCCAGTGGTGATTCGTTTTGACGCAGTAGATGACAGGTGTGTCTATGGCACCTGAAAGTTCTAAACTCCTGCTGGTCTTATGTGATATAAATCTGTTGGTTATGTGTAATTTCAATGTTAACAGTTGAGCATTCACTTGTTAAATGAGATGAAAATGTTCCTAAAGCAATAAGACACAACCTGAAACCTTTGTGTTCACCAACTGGTGATATTACTGATAACACAATAACTTCATGTTCATGATATCATTTTTTTTTTACATCATGTCTCTGTCTTTGTGTTGTATCTTTGTGGACTCACCACAGGTGATGGTGTTGGCAGCCAGGAGGATCAACTGTGTATGGGTCTGGTCAGTCAGCTTAACAAGTTTGCTGACAAGGAGACACTCATTCAGTTCTTGCGCTGCTTCCTGCTCGAGTCAAACTCATCTGCTGTGCGTTGGCAAGCCCACTGCTTGGCACTTCATATCTACAGGTACTGGCACTGTTTAATGTTTTGTCCGAAATGCAGACTAGAGCCACTTTCCCGTGGTACAGAATCTGCAGAAAACATGGAAATTACTTTGCAGTAGTTGTGTACGCAATATCTGGGTCAAGCTTTCATTTGTAGCACAGACACTGTAGTTAGACATGTGACCTATGGCTTAACCATGATACAAAAGGTTGTAGTACAAGTGAACGTACAGGGCTCATTTGTGAACAATAGTTTGAATAAATGGTAAAATCATAACATTGGCATTTGCCTAACATTTGCACCTCTGGGCAGGAACTCCAATAAATCTCAACAGGAGCTGCTGCTGGAACTGACATGGGCCATCTGGCCTGAGCTCCCTGCGTATGGCCGCAAAGCTGCTCAGTTTGTTGACCTGCTGGGATACTTCTCCCTCAAGACTCCTCAGACAGAGAAAAAGGTTTATTTTGATTTTATACAGATTTTAGCATAATTGTTGAATGGAAGGTCGTAGTATTTGTATTTACCTTGACATTGTAATTTGTGAGCCTAACCTTCACATTATGGACGTTTGTTTGCATGATGTATTGGTTCCTATTCTGTCTTTTCAGTAGAACACAGTCTTGTGATGACAATGATTTTAAATTATTTTGATTTTTACATTGTCTTGCTCCAGCTGAAGGAGTATTCTCAGAAAGCTGTGGAGATTCTTAGGGCACAGAACCACATCCTGACGAATCACCCAAACTCCAACATCTACAAGTACGTCTCAACAAACATATTGTAACATGTTCAGGAGAATGCAATTACCAGCAGTGGACATTATCAACATGAATATTGTGTATTCTCTCCTGCAGCACTCTGTCAGGTTTAGTTGAGTTTGATGGCTTCTACCTGGAAAGTGACCCTTGCCTGGTGTGCAACAATCCAGAAGTTCCCTTTTCGGTATGTACAACACATCCAGAAGTAATGGACACAATGTGTCACAAAAAAATAGAGTCCAGCACTTTTTGCATCACTTTTGCATGTGGCAGGTGTTTCTGTTTGATACTGAGTAATTTGGAGAGCTAGTACAAGGTGAACCAGGTTTAGGATACTCATCTCTATATGTGTACCACTGTTTTTTATGCAAAGCATGCCATAATGGTGTATTGTGTTTTCAAAATTGTCTTATTTTTGTCTTTCAGAATATAAAGCTGTCATCTATCAAAGTGGACACACGCTATACCACCACACAGCAGGTTGTCAAGCTCATTGGCAGCCACACCATCAGCAAAGTCACAGTGAAGATTGGTGACCTCAAACGCACCAAAATGGTCCGCACCATCAACCTCTACTACAATAACCGTACTGTACAGGCTATCGTGGAGCTGAAGAATAAGTAAGTAATAGTTTTCCACCCCACTTCCACTTCATATTGATTTATTTAACAATGATGCTTTAAGAAAACAAAGTGACTGCTTGCCAAATTTGCTTAGCCCTTTTATTGTCTATTTTCAGGCCTGCTCGTTGGCACAAAGCAAAGAAAGTCCAGCTGACACCTGGACAAACAGAGGTTAAGATTGACCTTCCCTTACCCATCGTCGCATCCAACCTGATGATCGAGTTCTCAGATTTCTATGAGAACTACCAGGCCTCCACTGAGACGCTGCAGTGTCCTCGCTGCAGTGCCTCTGTTCCCGCCAACCCTGGTGTGTGTGGCAACTGTGGTGAGAATGTGTATCAGTGCCACAAGTGTAGGTAAGAAACTGGTTTTCTTTGCAGATTTGAAATAATGATCGCAGAGACTCAACTGGACAGTATTTTTTACCCATATCGTCTCCTCCTCTCAGGTCCATCAACTACGATGAAAAAGACCCCTTCCTGTGCAATGCCTGTGGCTTCTGTAAATATGCCCGCTTTGATTTCATGCTTTATGCTAAACCATGTTGCGCTGTGGATCCCATTGAGAATGAGGAAGACAGGAAAAAGGTAAGCATTTATTTGCTGGTAAGGATATTAAAAATGAAGTAATCAATGGGGGCTTTACTATTCCAAAAACATTTGTGCCTCTAATCTGTGTGTGTGTTGTCCCTGCAGGCTGTGACCAACATCAACACCCTGCTGGACAAAGCTGACAGGGTCTACCACCAGCTGATGGGGCACAGGCCCCAGTTAGAAAGCCTCCTATCGAAAGTCAATGAGGCAGCACCAGAAAAGCCACAGGTCAGTTCACATGCAGGGAATGAACAGTACCTCTGATCTCATACTAGATGTTGAATCAGAAGCTAGTGTATGAATACTGTTTAGGAAGCCACTTTGTCCACATTTGCTGGTATCAACTTAAATTTAAAATACTGCATCTACAGATATATCACAGGAGTAGCTGGGCCATTTATGTGAGTATTCTATAATACTTAAAAAAATTCAATAAATGCTGTGGACAGTGGACCAACAGTATTGGCACATTAGTATTACATAATTGTACATTGAGTAATTCTGTAGAAGTTCTGTTGTAAGACACTACAAAATAAATTATTTTAGTTTTTGATTTTAATGTCTGCAATGTACTGAACAATTCTTTCTTTTTCTCTTTTCTTTTTTCCAGGATGACACTGGAGCAGGTGCAGGGCTTGGCACATCCTCTGCTAATGTGAACCGGTACATTCAGCAGCTGGCTCAAGAGTACAGTGGGGACTGCAAGACGTCATTTGATGAACTCTCTAAGATTATCCAGGTTGGGAACAAAGAAGAGAGTTTATTTTTCTTAGTTACAGGTGTGCTCACTTTTCCTCTCCCACCCAACTCTTGTCGTTTCTCTTTCCTTTTGTTTATAGAAAGTGCTTGCGTCTCGTAAAGAGCTCCTGGAGTATGATCTTCAGCAGAGAGAAGCTGCCACCAAGTCATCCCGAAGCAGTAGCAGCCATCAGCCCACTTTCACTGCCAGCCAGTACCGTGCCCTCTCTGTGCTGGGCTGCGGCCATACATCCTCCACCAAGTGCTATGGCTGCGCCTCAGCTGTCACGGGTCATTGTATCACACTGCTCCGTGCACTGGCCACTAACCCGGCCCTCCGGCAGATCCTGGTCCTCCAGGGACTCATCCGGGAGCTGTTTGAGTATAACTTGCGACGTGGCACGGCAGCCATGAGGGAGGAAGTGCGCCAGCTGGTCTGTCTCCTCACCAGGTATGATGGCCCTCGCTTACATGTCTAGTTGTAGTTAAGGTTCAGTGAGAGTCTATGTATTTGCTTACATTGAGGTTTGAAATGATAGTTATTTATTGTTCTGTCTTATTTTTTTCTGTATTTTCCTGCTTCAGAGATCATCCAGAAGCCACTCAGCAGATGAATGACCTCATCATTGCTAAGGTGTCAGCTGCCCTGAAAGGTCACTGGGCCAATCCTGACCTGGTAAGTCTTCTTGTATGCCCTAAATGAACACTGCAGATGTTTAACTGTATAAACAGCTGTAATGGGTTGAGCATTTGAACAGCATTTTTCGATATGAAAGGGATGTCTTATTTTCCCAACAGGTGAGCAATCTGCAGTATGAGATGCTGCTGCTGACAGACTCCATTTCAAAAGAGGGAGGATGCTGGGAGTTGCGGTTGCGTTGTGGTAAGCCTGGTTTTCTTACTAACCTTGTCTCTTAACTCAATTTAAACTGGTGACTTGAGGCATTCTCAAGATCATAAAAATTAATGAAATGATCTACCTCTGCAGATTATTTTGACTGTTTTTTGCTTGGTTATTAAAGCCTGTGATGTGTATGGGATATTATAATGTTACTGGTCACAACTGAACTGACTGTGCATCTAAAAACAATGCATGTTCTCATTTCCCATAGCTCTCAGTCTGTTCCTGATGTCAGTGAACGTGAAGACACCTGTAGTGGTGGAGAACATCACTCTCATGTGTCTGAGAATTCTCCAGAAGCTGATCAAGCCCCCTGCTCCCACCAGCAAGAAGAACAAGGTGACATTTTAGCTGATAGTGGTGCATTTTGGTAGGAGTTTAAAATTGTCAGTTTTTTTTTAACACAGCTGTGTGTGGTTTGCTCTTTGTTCACAGGATGCTGCTACTGAGTCCCTGACAACAGTCAGACCCTACAGTAATGAAATTCATGCCCAGGCCCAACTCTGGCTCAAGAAAGACCCCAAAGCATCTTATGAGGCCTGGAAGAAATGTCTGCCAGCAAGATGTAAGTACTGTGAAACCACAGGTCACTTGTATTTATTGTATTTATTTATCATATTGCTGTGAAATTATGAACTCTTGATAATAAGTGTTTCTTGTGGATCTGTCCTGGGAACCACAGGCCAGGAGACAGTGTCGAAGCCTCAGGGGAAAGCTGAGTTGCGGAAGCAGTATCTGCTGGAGAAGTATGTGTGGAAGTGGAAACAGTTCATGAGGTCCAGAAAAGGAGAAGGCCTTTTCCCTCGCCTGCTCAAACTGAGTCACAACAACTGGCTGCGACAGGTAGAAAAAAGTGCTTATAATATAGTGTTGTTGATTACTGCAGCTTTGTTACACATGCGTACCTTTAGTTAGAACTCAGATTTGGGAGCCAGTAACTCTATAAACTGAAAAAACTATAATTTCATCTAATCAGCACCTTGTCCAAACATGAAATGTCTGCCTTTGTTGCAGGTCCTTTTCACACCAGCCACTCAGGCAGCCAGACAGGCAGCTTGCACCATCGTGGAGGCCCTTACAACAATCCCCAGTCGCAAGCAACAGGTCCTGGACCTGCTCACCAGGTATGTTCCACAAACTGTAAAGCCCAATACCGTGTCATTTGATATTAGGAATGTAAATAAACTGTTTTTAGGCTACAGTTATACAGTTTGTTAAATTAATAAGTGTATTTTCCTGTGTGCCTGTCAGTTATCTGGATGAGCTGAGTGTGGCTGGAGAGTGTGCAGTGGAGTATCTGGGTCTGTACCAGAAGCTGATCAAACCAACACACTGGAAGGTTTATCTGGCTGCACGTGGAGTCCTGCCCTACATCGGTAACCTGATAACCAAGGTAATGCATAAAAGAAATGTAGAAGATGTATACATGATATCTGTAATTGCCACTAGTTTTGTTAAATTAAAATCAACAGAGGTTTTGTTGGATATGGTGAAATTTGAACGTCCTGAGAAGAACGCTGCGTATTATACATGTTTTTTTTGCATTTAAAATGTCTGTTAAAAATATGTCAGCAATACCAGGATCATAGCAAAAATATTTTCCTTTAATTTTCAATTTAGGAAATAGCCAATCTGCTGGCTCTGGAGGAGGCTACGCTGAGCACAGACCTGCAGCAAGGCTACGCCCTCAAGAGCTTGACTGGTATGTTCGTTTCTGTCTCACTGTTTATCTGACAAAGCAGTCTTTAGGTTTACAGTAGAATTTAAACATTATAGAGCAAACCATCCATGAGATTATTACAGTCCAGATACTACAGTTATTAAGACTGTTAAACAATGTGTGTGTGTGTTTGATGCCATTGCAGGATTGCTCTCCTCTTTCGTGGAGGTGGAGTCCATTAAGCGCCATTTCAAAAGCAGGCTGGTTGGCACAGTGCTCAATGGGTATTTGTGTCTGAGGAAGCTGGTAGTGCAGCGCACAAAACTCATCGACGAGACTCAGGACATGCTGCTTGAGATGCTTGAGGACATGACGACAGGTTAGTCAACACACTTTAAATTTAACCATGTTTAACCATTTTATTGTTCTTAACAATAAAATTTGCATTTCCAGTTTTGTCCCAGTCACAATTAAGAGTTCTTTCTATTTCTATTACTCATTGATAATAATCCATATAGAATGAATTATAAATCAACCTCTGATTTTTAGTGAAGGAGTAATCCAATGAAATGTCTTCAGATGAAGCCAATGTGTGTACGTACTAAGAAACATGAATTTTGAAGTGTTGTTATTTTGCTCATAGGTACTGAGTCTGAAACCAAAGCCTTCATGGCTGTGTGCATAGAGACTGCAAAACGGTACAACCTGGATGATTACAGGACACCTGTGTTCATTTTTGAGAGACTCTGCAGCATCATCTATCCTGTGAGTCACCTTTACACTTATATATTGCATTTGAATAAGTTCTGCATATTAAAACTCTCTGGATTGACTGTGGGTGTCAAGAAGTCATCTGCAACTTTTGTTTCACCCTCTGCTTTCAGGAGGAGAACGAGGTGACAGAGTTCTTTGTGACCCTGGAAAAGGATCCTCAGCAGGAAGACTTCCTGCAGGGCCGCATGCCAGGAAACCCTTACAGCAGCAACGAGCCTGGCATCGGCCCTCTAATGAGAGACATCAAAAACAAAATCTGTCAAGACTGCGACCTGGTGGCCCTTCTTGAAGATGACAGTGGCATGGAGGTAAAGTGACTTTCTGCTTTAAGCCACTTTTGTTTTTTATTTTACTCCTATTCCCCACAGTACCAAACTGTACAAACGGCGTCCTGTGTAATTGTAAAATCTGGCTGAAATTGATGCGATGCCTTCCTGTTCCTTTTAGCTTCTGGTAAACAACAAAATCATTAGCTTGGATTTGTCCGTGGCTGAGGTCTACAAGAAAGTGTGGTGCCCAACAAATGAGGTGAGTGTCCTTGTAGCTTCTGATAAATGGATTATGTTTTAAAAAAACAAAAAAACATTTGGAAATCTTTAACTATACTGTCATTAAATTACAGTGTAATAAAGTGATAAACATTACTCACAGAGCCTGCTGACTTTGTTTTTTAAGGGTGAGCCAATGAGGATCATCTATCGAATGAGAGGTTTGCTGGGCGATGCCACTGAGGAGTTCATAGAGTCTTTGGATTCAACCACAGGTTTGAGTTACTATTGATTTACTTGATGTTCACAGTTCTGAGTCAAGTATAATTTGTACAGCATGTTTTGATGTAATGTAATTTGCATGTCTTCCAGCTGTTAGTTGAGCTACTACTAGAGTCATTTAGCTCTTTCTGAACTTTTACCTGTAGTCAGTATATTCCTGGGGGCGTGCAAAAAACGTAATGTCTCTGATGAGTGTTGTCTTTTAACAGATGAGGAGGAGGACGATGAGGAGGTGTACAAGATGGCTGGAGTCATGGCGCAGTGCGGAGGACTGGAGTGTATGCTCAACCGTCTGTCTGGAATCAAAGACTTCAAACAAGGAAGACATCTGCTCACTGTGAGCCAACCTTTGTTTTGTGCCAGCTGCCCTTTAAGATAAGACGGTAATTGTTATTCTATGGACTTCTAAATGTGTGTATTCATTTTCCTCAGGTTTTACTCAAGTTGTTCAGTTACTGTGTGAAGGTGAAGATCAACAGGCAGCAGCTGGTCAAACCAGAAATGAACACACTCAACGTCATGCTGGGAACTCTGAATCTGGTGAGTCTAATACAGTAGTGTTGGTCTTCAGAAGGGAAGTCATTTGTAAGACCTCCTGTGTTTTCATTTGCTTCAAGTGCGCTGTATGTTTGAATGTATGAATGCAGGGACAGGGTGTCACTGTCTTCTGATTCTAACAATTAGAAATTCAGTCTTAGCCACGTTGTTGTGATGCAGTTCATCAGTTCTTGTGTTAAGATGATTTTAATTTACTCTTTTCCTCAGGCTTTAGTGGCAGAGCAGGAGAGCAAAGACAGTGGTGGAGCCTCCATAGCAGAACAAGTGCTGAGCATCATGGAGATCATTCTGGACGAGGCCAATGCAGAGATTTCAGAAGACAAGGTAAGAATGTGACGTCCATTCAACCCTCTGAGCGGAGACATAGAGAAGTACTGAAGGAACCGTAACATCACCAAAACCAGAGATTCTTATTATTTGTTTAAAATGGGATCTGGTTTGTCTTTGAAGGGGAACCTGCTGCTGACAGGAGACAAAGATCAGCTGGTCATGTTGCTAGACCAAATCAACACCCCGTTTGTGCGCTCCAACCCCAGCGTTCTCCAGGGTCTGCTGCGCATCATCCCCTACTTGTCCTTCGGTGAACTGGAGAAGATGAGGATCCTCGTGGAACGCTTCAAACCATGTTGCAGCTTTGACAAGTGGGCATCACTTAGATTTCACTCACAAATAAGCATGTAGCAAGTATTCAAAATCGGCATTGTTCAGTTAGTTGAATAAAGAGAAAAACTGTCAGCCTTTACCAACCATTGTTATATCATCAAGCAAATGAGGCTGTTGAGTCTTTGGATACAAAAGTTTGCTTAATTACGTACCTTCTCTTTTGCTTTCTAAGGTACGACGAGGAACACAGTGCAGATGACAAAGTGTTTTTGGATTGCTTCTGTAAAATCGCTGCTGGTATCAAAAATAACAGCAATGGCCATCAGCTGAAAGACCTCATTCTCCAAAAGGGAATCACACAGAGCGCACTGGACTACATGAAGAAACATATCCCAAATGCCAAAAAGTAGGTCGTCTCAAGGCTTCAAGTGTCTAAAAAAAAAAGAAAAGAATAAAAAAAATCAGTCAAAACTGTTGTAACAATAAAATGTCTTTTTTTCTTTTCTAAAAACCCTTCAGTCTGGATGCAGATGTCTGGAAGAAGTTCCTCTCCAGACCAGCTCTACCCTTTATTCTCAGATTGCTTCGTGGTTTGGCTACCCAGCATCCTCCCACACAGGTACTAAATACTTGCAGCAGGAGCTCTACACAGCAGTTAGCATCAACAATTCTCTCAAACAAATGAAGATCCTTGCTTAACATGACGGAGTGTTTTGATTTCTGTCCAGGTGCTGATAGGCACAGACTCAATAACCAACTTGCATAAGCTGGAGCAGGTATCCAGTGACGAAGGCATCGGCACTCTGGCAGAGAACCTCCTGGAGGCCCTGAGGGAGCACAGTGACGTCAACCTCAAGATTGAAGCGGCGCGTAGGGAGACCAGAGCTGAGAAGAAACGAATGGCCATGGCCATGAGGCAGAAGGCCCTGGGAACACTGGGCATGACTGTATGCATCTCCTCTTTCATGTTCTCCTTTTGCTTTCTTTAAATATTCGTCATTTGTTATTCTGCCGTCCATCATAAACGTCCCATCATAAACGTGTTATTATTGTTGATTTTTGCCTTTCAGACCAATGAGAAGGGGCAGGTGGTGACGAAGACCTCACTGTTAAAGCAAATGGAGGAGTTGATAGAGGAGCCGGGCTTGACCTGCTGTATCTGTAGAGAAGGTTACAAGTTCCAGGTAAACGACACCTCAAGGATCATGAATGGATAACATCACAACCCTCAGTGGAGTTGATTTGGTTGTTGTCTTGCACGGTTTTCCCTGTGCATCATCCGCTGGTGATAACCAGTCAGCTGTGTAAAACTCAAGGATGTGGGAGCCTCTTTTCATGTTTATTGAACTGACTTGTCATGTTTCCACCTGTCTCTTACTTTAGCCAACCAAAGTCCTGGGAATTTACACTTTCACAAAGCGTGTGGCCTTGGAGGATTTTGAAAACAAGCCACGCAAGCAGCAGGGCTACAGCACTGTGTCGCACTTTAACATAGTCCACTACGACTGCCATCTGGCAGCTGTCAGGTAAAAACAAACACCATCATGAACCTGCTGATGTCAAGAGCGCTCAAGAAATCTTCACCTTTTTTAAATACAAGATTAATCTAGTGCAATCTGAGTTTTGTATTTTTCTTTTCCCCATTGGTTAGGCTGGCCCGCGGGCGAGAGGAGTGGGACAGTGCTGCTCTCCAGAATGCTAACACCAAGTGCAATGGACTGCTTCCTGTGTGGGGGCCACATGTCCCAGAATCAGCATTTGCTACATGCTTAGCAAGGTAAAATCACACACTAATACACACACAGTTATCAAAGATTCCTTACATGGCACGCAATTAATGAGCCTGGATTCCTCTCCCCTGCACAGGCACAACACATATCTGCAGGAGTGCACAGGCCAGCGGGAGCCTACCTACCAGCTCAACATCCACGACACCAAACTGCTTTTCCTCCGCTTTGCTACCGAACAATCGTTCAGTGTGGACACGGGAGGAGGAGGCCGGGAGAGCAACATCCACCTCATCCCCTACATCATCCACACAGTGCTCTATGTCCTCAACACGTATGTACATTGATGATGTAAAACAGTTGTGCAGAAGTTGCTCATCAGGCAAGGAACATGCTTAATGTGTGGCATGAGCTAGGTGGCCGTGGCCTGGACTAGCACCATTACTCAAAAAACATTTTTTATAGTCTCTACATCAAGGCTGAATCTGACACAAACATGAAAAAGATATACATTTAAATGTTTAATGAAAGAAATCACACTTTGCAGTAACCTAGAGGCAGAGCAGTAGATCAGTATGAGACATTTGATCCGTACCAGCACGGAGCTGCTAGATATGACACAGTGATGACACGTAAACCATTAGTCACCCCATAAGTCATGTGTCTTTCCTAGACTTATCTCACATTCTGGTGCAAACTGTCTCTGCAGAACAAGGGCTACGTCTCGGGAGGAGAAGAACCTGCAGAGTTTCCAGGAGCAGCCGTGTGAGAAATGGGTGGAGGGCTCATACGAGGTGGAAGGACCGCACTATTTCACCATCCTGGCCATGCACATCATGCCGCCTGAACGCTGGAGGAACTCGCGTCTCTACTTCCTACGAAGACTTCTGGTCACTGCACATGCCCGCAAGGTCTCGGCCGTCTGTGCCAACAAGTACGTTGAGTTTCCCCTCAGCTGGACGATGGGGCAACATGAAATGATAACTTTAAGGGTGGGGTTTAAGGGAAGTCACCTCAGACGATATGTTTCAAACCACTGTTTACAGTTTAGTGTGCTGTAGTTAAAGAAGAAGTAAGTGGTCCGGTCGTTTTCGCTAATGCTGCGTTCCAGGCAGGCTTTTGAAATCGTAAATTACAGCTTCAAGTCACAACTTACGACTTTGTAGCGTTCCAGGTAACCCACTCGTGTTTTTCCGACCTGTTTTACCGGTGAAAGTCACTATAACAGCCACTCGTAACTTCCGACCGGTGAACTCGTACCAGATCGAACTGGTACCACTTCACGGTCGGAAAAATACGAGTTTCCTTGAACGCACCATAACAGTCCTCGTCCCTACGTCGCCACATTCACGGCGTTCCTTGGCTGCACACACAGCCCTGCATGCCGTTCTCTCTCCTCATTGGATAAAAACTGTAGGATACGATAAATGTTTTCTCCTCGGCTCAGAGCAGAGCAGAGTGACTGACAGACCCGTGTTTTGGTCCAAACACTCTATGTAAGTGATTGCTGTCGGAAGATATAACTATTTAAGACTTATATTAACACAAATATATCACTTACTTCTGCTTTAACTTCAGAATTAAAGGGCCAACGAGGAGTTTCTATTTGGTTATAAAACAGTCTCACGTTAATGTGGATGAATCTACGCTACCCGCACTTGTTAATGGCTCCATTTTCGATCAATATATCGTTTTGTCTCTATCATTATTTTGTTATTATTAGTGGTGGCGGAAATGCTGGTCGAGCCGACCAGAACTTTCGCGGACGCAAATGAGAATAACGGCGATTCGGGCGGCGTTATGGTCGGAACTACGACGGTAACTGAACCTCTTTGAACCTCTGACTTTAATCCTTGATGAATGAAAACATGAGTCCGTCTTGCGCCGGTGGAGGAATTCTACGGTGCGCGCGGAGGCAGCGTGAAAACACTTCGCTTCTCCAAAACTCCTCGTTGTCCCTTTAAAAGAAAAAAATCTGTGTTCTTCATTTTAGAGTTTCATTTTCACACCGTGCTTTAATCATAGTTCATTTCAATATGCTCATCTTTCACCTTTGTCCTGTCATCAGACTTACAGACAAAGCACCAAAGGAATATGCAGTCTATCGCTCGCCTCTTCTCTTCTGGGGCCTGGTGGATCTGGTCTACGACATGTTCAGGGTAAATGTGTAAAAGATTAAATCTACCATGTATACTGATACCACAAACAGCTTCAGCTGCTTTAAGCAGTTCAGCACTGATCAATGTCAAACAGAATTTGAGTTTGATCTTTGACATGTTTGGTTTTGTGCATTTTAAAAATGTACAAACAGCCAAGGATGTCTGATGTCCCTTTCTATAGATGCTTTACTGTCACCAACACCTTTCTCCTCTCTGCCGTTTGGCCCCACAGAAAGTACCCACGAGCAACACGGAGGGGGGCTGGTCCTTCTCGCTGGCAGAATATGTCCGTCACAATGACATGCCCATCTACGAAGCCTCGGAGCGTGTGCTCAGGGCCTTCCAGGATGAACTCATGCCCGCAGAGTCCTTGTCAGAGTTCTTCGATGTTGTAGGTCAGTATACACACACATCTGGTTGGTTCAGTGACCAGTTTGATCCGGCAACAACTGACGGAGCTGTGATGGCCTTTGTTCAACTCTGAACGTTTTGTCATGGCACTAAACTTTCTGTTGTCTTCTCCTCTCCAGGTCTCCTCTCTGAAGTACCCGACCCTGACCTCTTCCTGCAGGATTTGTTGAACTCTTTGCCCTGAAGGCCACCTTCAGCCCACACCCCTCCAACACACAACAGCCCTGCAAAATAACATTTGGACACCTACCAACTGAAAGAAAAGTCCTGTGACATACTGACACACACACAAAGTAAACACCATGCTTCCTGCTCACCTCCCTCTCCCATATGACATAACAACTTAAAGCAGAATCTAAGTGTAGTCTATAAACATCATCCACATCTGGCCACATCTAACTAAACTGAGTTTTCCATGTTGTCCGCTGATTCTGCTTCAGTGTATAGTTGAGGAGGTGACTCAGTTTCTCACCAAGGTTGAGACAAGACTTTGTGGGACTCAAAACGCAAAAGATTCTGTGTATTTTCTGCTTCACAACAGCTCCTACCAGTTCACCTGAAGCTTCACCATTGTGACGTCACAGATTTCCACAGAGAGAGCGGCTGATTCAATTTGGTTATTCACATTTAATAAAAAGAAAAGGAGAGGAAAAAAAAAAGTTTGATTGGAATAACTCATCCTCCCTGTGTTTTAGGGTGGACATTTTGGCTTTTCAGATCCCCCCCATCTACATCCTGTTCTTGGGGTGTTGGGGTGTAATGTTAAGGTAACTAAAAATGTGGGATTTGACCTACCACCTATTACGGATGGCATTTGATTTTATCTTGTTTTCATTTCTTGTTTGTTTGGTTGAAGTTTGTGTTTTGGTCGGGGCTTTTTAAACATGGCAGGTGTCATTGTCCCATGGTTGCCAGCTAACCTGTCCTTTCTTCCAGGCTTTTGCTTTTTGGTCTTTAAGTAGGTTCAACTGGAATTTGAGTGATGGACAGAAAAGGGTTTATTTGATTAATGTGTATGTGTAAGGTTTCTTTTATCAACCTCTGAGCAAAAGGAGGGAAAAAACGATAAAAAGTTTGTTTTACTTTTTTCCATAAAGCAATGCCTTGTTGACAAAGTGAACTTTGGACTTGTGAAAGATTCCATCTGTTGCAATGAAATATCAGACCTGTCTAAATTAACAATAAAACAGACCCACATTATATCCTTAACCACTTTTTTTTCTTTGTTTTGTCTTTTGGTTTGTTTTCTTCTGCACACTTTGTTTATATTTCTCGGGCCTCTCTGCGGTCTTTAAGTTTTGGTTTTGATTTTCCCCGTACAAATCTCTGGCATCACTCTGGTGTCAGTGCCCACAGCAGTTTCCTGGAGAGCAAAGTGCAGCCGAGTTTTATCTGCACTAACTGATCCATTCTTCAGCTTAGACAGTTTAAAGGTGTCCTTGTACTTAAGAGTGAAATGCATGGTGTGGAGTTCACCCAGTTTATTGTTAATTTGCCTATTCCCGCTGCTACAATGTTCACCTGTTGCTGAATGTCTGCTTTTTGAATTTAGCTTATGATTAATAAAGCCGTAATAACTCAATCTGACCCAGGGTAACCTCTTCTGTTCCTGGTGCTGTGTAGACTCATAACAGGGGTGGATCACCTGTGTCCAGCAAACGTGGTTTCTACAAATTAATGAGGTGTTAAAGTCATGCAGTGTTACGGTTATTTATTACAAGATCAGGTCTTTCCTTCGTCACTCTCCATATTTGGAATGGCATGTCCACATTTTTATTCCTCTATCTATGCCGGCTGCAGTAAGAGACGTGAACATACTGATTCCATGCTCTTCGTCCGTGTGTCCATCCCATATGTCAGTCACCATTTGTTCACCTGGATAAACTGATACAGACTATAGGACAAAATCATTCACCTGGATTCATGGACAAACTGACTAGATCTTGACTAATGTTGGCTAAAGTTCCCAGTAATGAGAAATGACCCACATAATTTCATTGTACTTTTATGTTTTTGTCATGAAGATCCACTGTTTTTTAAAAGTTTTTTTTAGAGGTGTCGGGATCATGGGAGTCCTTGAAGGCCAAAGCTGCAATTATGTGGATCCTATCTCAAGGTGTTACTGTTCAACAGCCACTAGAGGGCAATATTAATTAATCCTCACACAAGACAGGTAGTTTGCATTGTAAACTGGCCCAAATAAAATGGAAATGACCATTTCCAACATGATCAGTGTAGAAAATATCAACAACCGTTTATTTTCACCTTTGATGTAAAAACATTTTACATGTAACAACAACAAAACATCTTTCATAATGTCAAACACATTTACAAAACAAAAGTATGCATAGGCATAAACATTTCTCCTTCATACAAAGGAATATAAAACCTCGACAACATGGTCCCTATGGTGACCTGTGACGAGGAGCAGGCGACTAAGTTTAAGGCATAAAATGCACATTTTCAGGCCCATCTGCGGACCAATAAATCACAGTGTATTTGGTCAATGATTGGTGTAAAACTCCAATCCTTTCACACTTACTGATGATTCAAGGCACTCCAGTAACAAACAAAAAAAATCTCTTTTACAGTATATTTTGTGTCCTTTTTTCCATCTGACATATCTTCTTGACAGTGTCCCCACTTGTCACTGGCAGCACAGTGGTGCCACATCCTCCGCAGGTGAGGGGAACAACCTCAGGGCTTCTCTGGAGGATTTGGTGTAGCCGTTATGGAAAATCAAGGCCTTCTTCACGGTGAAGAAGGAGACGGTCTTGTCCCACACATCAGAGCTCGACACCCCGGCATTGAGCTGACCCTCCAGGGCTGAGCGGAGCCTCGCTGCCCTGTCTGTGCATTTCCTCTCCAGAGTCATCACTTTACACATGCTGAGGGAGAGAGGGTGGAAAAAATTGAGATTGCCATTCAACAGAGTGAACAAATCATTGACCATAAAAACTAATGGCAAACACTATCAATACCAGTGCATGAAGGCACTTTTTCATGTGTTTTCATTTTTTTTGAATAAGCTGTGACATTTCTGCTGCAGGCTCCAATACAAATGAAATCAATAGGATTTAATATGATTTGCAGTGCTCACAGATATGAGACATAAACAACAAATAGAAATGCAATAGAAACCCAGAAAAGAATCACAAAATTTAACAGCCAATTGAGAAAAGCAAACATAATTTTTTAACATCTCAAAGTCAGAATAAGTTATAACTTTTACTCAGTCCTGAAGAGTATCATTGTCAAATTTCACGTCATGATAAAAAAGCTAGATCACCAAATTGTTCCAAAAACTTAAATGACTATGAATAAAAAAACATTTTGATGAGAAGCATATCTGTAGATTTGTTTTATCCATCTGATCTTACGTTGTGTGGTGATCCCTCATGGCGAATGTGAAGTGGGATGGTGTCCAGTCAGTCCAGATCTGGTACAAGAGGCGTTCAGGGTTATAAGAGCTCCATCCCTTATATACTTATAGCAACTTTCCCATCGATTTAATGTGTTGCTGGTTCTCACACTGCTTGGCCAATCACAAAGCGACGTTATGACAATAGGATGTGAATGAATTAGTCGAATTCATGGGGCACAATGGCCTCAATCCAAACAAACAGCTGGGAGGGGCCCTTCGCATGCCCCCTTGTTGCTCAGCTGATGTGCCACAACCGGGGAGATGTCCTCATCATTGTGTAGACTGGGAGTGATATGTGGTGGGAACATGGGAGAATAACATCTGCCTGAGGTCCTTCACTGTAACCACGAGTCAACATGGTGGATGGATATGTTAAACATCACCTTCTAACTCTTCACAAATCAACATTTGCTCTACAACCAGAACACAAGTGGCAGCTTTGAAGAAAGACTTACAACAGACAATTCTTGATATTTTCTTATATTGTTCCTGAAACTTCTAATAAACCTCTCTCTTATGCTAAAATATTATTAATGAGTTAAATGTTTGTCTCACAGTCAATCTATCCGACCATTATACCTCCTCCCCACACACACACACACACCCTACCTTTCTTATTTAACTTTCTGTCTCTATTTCAGCTTTGCCCAATTCTCACGGTGAGCGTCTCCCATGCTTGATTGGCTGACAATAGCGTCCGATATGTCCAGATGGTGTGCCTGGAAGCCCTGTTGACAGCCCTGTCTTCCTGGGTGTGTGTGTGTGTGTGCTGGGAGAGGGAGGAAGGGGGGGTTGGTCACTAAATCTTTGTTCGATGGGGCACACTTCCTTTGTGCAGGCGGCCTCAGTGTCATTAACACTGAAGTGTGGGAAGCCCAGGACCACAGCGGCTCCCACGTTCCACACAGGCAGGAATGGAGTGTGTGACTAAGACGTGGCCAGCGGCAGGCAGGTCAGCCAGCTGTGTGTGTGTGTGTGTGTGTGTGTGTGTGTGTGTGTGTGTGTGTGTGTGTGGTGGGTGGGGAGGGATGAAAAGTGAGTGAGAGTGTGTCAGTCTTTGTGAGGGGTTTTTCCTGATGTGTGAACATGTGCTTGGAGGTTTAACACTGTTGGATGTTTACCGTCGACAGTTCAATCATGTTCATGTATCAGCACATTAGAGTTCCGAACTACACTTCAAAAAGTCACTGAGTCCTGTTCAAGGCAAAAATATCCACTTAGTATTGACTTTTTATTGACACTTTCATAGAGTTTCAAAGAGTTGTTTGACAATCTAACAGAAATAAACACTAAAGAAATCATTTGGGAGATGATCAGATTAGTGGTTCCTCAAAGGCAACACCAGGAAACGACACCACATCATCGTCATTCTGCATCTTCAAAGGAGGATTAGATGTTATAAAATACAACCTGGGTCCCATTTTCTCAGTTCCATCATGATATCTGTCTGTAATAATCACACTGTGCACACAAAAACAACTGCTGAGACATGAGGACACAACTATGTCACTATAAGTCCAATTAGAGAGTCAGATAACGAGTAAACAGTTAAATCATATTATTTGAACAATTGAGAAGAGCACAAGCAGATCATGTGAAAGATGCAATATTGTTTTCATTTTGATATTTCTGCAACACTTGTATTAATTAACTGAATAATAAACTTGGCCTTTGATTGGTAGACTATTTTGGTGAGTGAAGGTTCTTCTAAACTTTTCCAAACTTCATCTCTGAGTCATCTCAACTGTTGCACGACTCCATGAGGGGAGTCTGTGGTGTCAAACTGGTGGAAGTGGCTGCGTGTAGATCTTTCCTAATGACTGGCCCTCTGTAACACCCACGTGTGCCTGGCGGTGGAGGCACTTTGTGCTCAATTACGAGGCGGCGGAGATGACATGAGACAGCGGCGTGCTTCCCTCTGGGGTCACCACTTTCCCATATCAACACAAGCACTGGGTCAGTCTCCCAGCTATACTACCCCTCCTCCATCTGCACCCCCTCCACACCGGGCTCTTTCTCTTGCAGTCTATTCCTCCACCTGCTCCCCGGAGACACACTCATTGTCCCCATGGCCATAAACACTTCATTGAGCATGTGGCAGCCCTGCGTTCCTCAAAGCCCTTCCCAGTGCTCTCATTGGCCCGGGGACTGTGAGAAACTCCAACAAGCCCAAGACCCACACATTCATATGGAGATTTGGGCGTATAAATACAGGGCGGAGGCAGAGGAGAAGGCAGCTCAGACTGAACTGGCTCTTCAAACTGAGCAGACACACATACACTGACTCTGCAGCTATGGCGCCCACTGTTTTTGGACAAGCAAACTACTCTAAGGAACACCTGACTCCTGCTCATAAGGTAAACATCTTTTCTATAAAGCCTCTTCATAAATCCCTTATTGAAATGTGTTTAAATAATATGTGAACGTTTGCAGTGTTCAGGTGGACTAAATGTTTTCTATCTTTCTTCTCCTCAGCTGAGAAAGCCAATGGTGGAAAAGCTGCGCAGAGATCGCATCAACACTAGCATCGAGCAGCTGAAGTCCCTGCTGGGCCCAGAGTTCCTCCGACAGCAGCCGGACTCCAAGCAGGAGAAGGCAGACATCTTGGAGATGGCTGTGTCCTATCTGAGTAGCTGGCAGCAGCAGCAGCAGCAGCAGCAGCAGCAGCAGCAGCAGCAGCAGAAGCAGCAGCACCAGATCAGCTTGACCTTTGGCCTGACCACGGCCAGCGACGGTTACTCCCGCTGTGTGCAGGAGGCCGTCAGCTTCCTGACCCACTGCGAGGTCCAGACTCGGGCCCACAAACGGCTGCTCAGCCACTTCCAGGGCCTGCAGGCGTCCAGCAGGACCAGTCACAATGCCTGCACCCTCTCGCCTCCCGGCTCTCCTCTCCATCAGGTCAGCTCCAACAAGGGTGTGAGCCAGGCCAGCCGTGGCCTGTGGAGGCCCTGGTAGGATGGAGGCAGCATCACCTCTACACACAGAAGAGAATTACATCTGTGAATGTCACAGACAGAAAGTTGAGGACTCACTGAAGTCTGAGTGTTTAATTAGCGCTGCGAAAAGGGGCTCAATGTCCCAGTAATCCTTTGGAAGGACGGAGATGACTTTGTACACAAAGTGTATACATGTTATGCTTACTTATAATTTCTTGTGGTCACTCTGTGATTGTGTTAATTGTTGTTAATTGTTCATGTATGAACATCACTGAAACATCTTGTTTTCTGACCCACATTGGGTCGAGTTATTCAAGTGTCTGTGACACTGTTGGACTGATATGTTTAAACTCCTGTGTATCTTTGATACCATGTATCACCGTCTGATATGTTTCATCACCTTGGTGCTGATGATTCAACAACATCCCATAAATGGATCCTATGGATCCAGTTAGTGTGAATCTTGTTATGATTATACTTTATTATAACTATGTGTAACCATTATTTGGCCTAAAGAGTGTTACAGCTGAAATTGTAGTTTTTTACTGTTCAGCTGTGATGTTTATAATAGATGTTTTTTCATCTTCATATGAATACCTTTTATAAAGACATTCCATGTTGACATCAATCTTTGTTAAAAGAAACTGTTGAATTGCTTCCTTGAGAAGTTTGCCTTTTGAATATTTGAAACAAATAAACTGAAAACTTTATGCAAAGTTTTGCAAACATAAACACTGGTGTTTTTCCATTATTATTATTATGATGATTATTATTAACTGTTATTTATTTATTTTTACATATATACCATTCATTATATCTGACTAAATCAGTGAATAGGCAGAGTCTTGTCCAAAGCTTAGAGGCAGAGGCTGCATGAAGTCCACATATCCTGTCCCACCAAAGAGTTTATCAGCGCAGTGTTCAACTATACCGTCACTATTGTGTCTTGCATCCCTGCAGCCGTTTATTCAGGTAATGATCACATGACTGGTTTGTCAGATCAGTTAAGTCCATTCTGCATGCTCACTTGTTAGTGTGTTTATAACTGTGAGAAAACAGCGTAAACAGCTGAATAAGAATCAAGACACAAGAATATAAATGAGACATTAACAGAGACCATAATGCAAAAAGCAACACTGAATATATTAGACGGACTTCTGCAAAGGAATGCAGACAACATCTAATATCTAAATGCACAGGTCAAGTTCAGCAGAACAGGGTTTGGATTTTATAATGAAACGTGTCGCTGCCAACAATGGGCATACATCAGATTTTTATCTTATTTGAACTAATTTAGTTGTGAAGTCTGATTCTATTTCAATAAACTTCAAAACACGTTTATGTTCAATCACAGAATTAATTATTAATCTAATTTAACTGGAGGTGGTTGTTGCGTTTTTCTCCACATGGATCATTAACATTTCATTTCATCTGATCCTCTTGGTGCACAGGTGTCTCTATGAATTGGAAATCTCCACTCATGTCACATGTCCCACTTCTGTTGCGGTGGTCGCGGCATGCTGTCTAGTGCTTGAATTATGTCTCAAGTGCCACAAAAGTCTTTCACAACTATTTGTGTGCGCAGAAGTTGTGGAGAATGTGGCATGCCTGGGACTTTCTCAGGGTCTAGTTGGCCAGGCCAGATGGTCTGGGTGAAGCTGCCTCCCCTCCCCCCCTTCAACAGGAGATCAAACACCGTAGCTAATGTGATGTGTAACAAGACACACTTCTATTGTTCCTGCCTTGGGACCAGTGAATAGGCACAGAGTGTGGGAAACGGGAGATACCACACTCACAGAGAGATGGCTGATGGGAAGCCGCTCCGTGCCGCCAAAATTGTGAGCGATGGCCGAGACTTTATGGCAGGAATTCAGAGCTACTGGTGGGAGGGAAACTCGTCTTCACACACACTTGTAGACAAAGACCCCCAGAAGCCGTGTGGTGCACATTAACTTTCAGAGAAGGCACAGATTCACACAAATATGTCAACAATGAGACAGATAATAAAGACAAACATGGTAGCTGGAGAGATTGGAATTTAATGTGTTTTTAAAATACCACAGTAGTGACATTCACCCTCATATACTTAAAATAATCTATTATTTTCAAGACACAGTATCTGAGGTTAAATGAGTATGATCCAGGTGTATTGACAGAAAATTGTGAAACCTATCAACAGGTTGGAAACCTGCTCAACATCACAGAACAAGAAGGAAACCAGTACAGGACCATTAAATCAAGTGCTGCTGATCTGTGTAAGTTCTGCAGAGCTGAATCTTTGTTGAATAAACTGATTTTGTGAGATTTACACATTACTTTACCGATTTATATTTTATACTCACTATTAGATGAGATCATAAAGTGATGCTTTTGTCAAGAAAGACGACTCTGCAGCTGTTTGATGATGCATGATAAAATGCATTTTGTGAATTATGACAGTATGGAGGGAACTATGTGTCTCTAGTATGAAATCAATTGTGATAATCAATAATCTAACGCTTTTTAATGTCCTTCTTGTACATGTTGCAGCTAATTCTTGTTTATCTTTACTTTGTTTACTTTGTGAAAAATGTTAACAGTGGATCCTTAGTAATGAAGTATTGTTGTGGCATTACTTCTTTGAGTCAACTAAAACTTTAAGTGAGCAACTTCTTTTAGCATTGTGGCTTTAATGAAAGAAGTCAATACGGACCAAAGGCAGACAGACTGCTCTGTGCCAAGCTGTGAAGCCAGTTGACTTGATTTTTCCCAGATGGACCAAGACACAGAGTTTCTGTTTGTCCTTCAACAAAAGATCAATTAACATTCCCAGTGGAGCATTGAGCAGCAACATGGCTTTTGTAGGGCCATTTACACTGATGTTGGGACTGGTGGGAAACTAGGGAGACGGGGCTACTCACACTGAGCCTACAAGGCTGGATTCACATCTGGGGCCAGCCAGTGATAGAGGCCCTAAGAGCAAGGCACACTGCCAACCCTCTCTAATGCCATTAACTTGACATTAATTTGACACAGTTCACTTAGAACAGGGCCTGCAGACTCTCAGAGGCAGTAAGACAAGAGCTTAAAATTAATGATTGCCAACAGTTTTTTTTTTTTTTTTAGCAGAATTCACTCACTAATATGGGACCACAAACAACAATAACAGCTATTTTGTATACGGTAATACCTGTCTGTTAGCGTCGAGCCATGCAGGGCTTCAATGATGAGAAATTAAACACATTTCCAGACTGTTGTGGTATTTTATATGAACACCTGCAGGGCACATACAGCATTTTTGTTTTTGAAAGAAGGAAAGCAGGTTAATGTGTGTTGTTATTCTTGAACAGACTAAATCAAAATCTCAGTGTCCCTCTAAGACCTGAGCCCTGCCTGAACCCTCACAGACTAGGATGTCACAATGATGCACATGCATGATACAAATTTGTTAAAAATTCAAAAACAACTTCATTAATTTGACAGCACATGCTGCAAAAACTCACGACATAATAAGTGTTTCCGATTACATAAAATGATAGACCTGGCTAAAGGCTAATAAGCTAACAGTACATTTTAGCAATAGCCTAATGTGAATCTTGACTAGATATTTTGCAGCATGTGTGTTGTCAAATTGATACAGCTGTTTGTAGCACATTTGTGTTTGAGTTTGAGTTTTCATATTGCCTAATACTTGCCTTGTGTTGAGCTCTTATGGCCATCATGCTTCACACATTAGTCCTGACATTAAACTGCAAGGTTAAGTAGCAAATATTTCCAGGAGCAACAGGTGGAAAAAAGACATCTCTCTATCTGCTCTGTTGCCTTATATCATCCAACCGGGGACAGAATCGCCTGTTCCACTGGGGAAAAAACAGCTTTCTGCCTTCAGATGCTCCTGTTTGTGCACCAAAATGCATCTAGACTGAGGTTCAGTTGTCTTTGAAGAGAAAATGAAAGCCTTGACTTTATATTGTTTTACTGCAGTGAGGCATTTGGCCCTTAATTGCAGCCCCAACACCCCCACCCCCACAACCACCACCACCACCTTTGAAGGCATGCATCTCTCTTTATTCATTGTACATCTTAAAAGTCAAATTCTGACCCTCAGCTCTTGATGAGTTGTCGGATGACGCCTTGATTAAGTTGTTAATTACCTGTTGCTTATCTTTGGGAACAGGCCAGGCACAGATAGATGCCCCTATGAATTATTGTCATCTCCTCTGTTGTTGTGCTGGGAGTCCCACTGGTCAGAGTGTGGGAACCCCAGCCCTGCCTGGGCCACATGACTTTGTTATGCTAATCTCCCAGTATAAAATGAGGAGCAGCTCCTCCAGAGACACCAGAGCTTACACTGCCACCAAGAAGACGCTGCTCACTTCACCTGCACAGACATGGCTCCCTGCTCTACCAACTACTCGTCTATCCACCAAATCAGGATTTCTGAGAGAGACAACATCAAAGTGAGTAGTAGAGAGGATTTGACTGGGTTTGCATCAGCCTCTGCAGCACAAATTTCTGTTTGTGAATTGCTGTTTTGGAACATAAACTTACCTGGCTGTGTCCGTTTCCCCAGTTGAGAAAACCTGTAGTGGAGAAAATGCGCAGAGATCGCATCAACAGCTGCATCGAGCAGCTCAAAGTCATCCTGGAGAAGGAGTTTCACAAGCAGGAGCCCAACTCGAAGCTGGAGAAAGCCGACATCCTGGAGATGACCGTGAGCTTCCTGAGGCAGCAGCTACAGTCGGGTCTCGACTACAGCCAGGGCTACTCTCACTGCTGGAGGGACTCTCTGCACTTCCTCTCTACTGGCTCCAGCACAGAGGCCTCTGTTACTGCCCTGCAAGGCCTCCACCAGCAGCAGCAGCAGCAGCAGCAGCAGCTCCATCAGACCCAGAGAGCAAGCAGCTCCTCCCCAGTGTGCTCCACCCTCAGGCCCACCACGCTGCAGGACAGCAGCAGCAGCAGCAGCAGCAGCAGCAGAGGGCCCATGTGGAGGCCTTGGTAGAGACTGTCACACAGACACTGAGACCTGAGGGGATCTACTCTCTCTCACTATGTAGGAAATATATTTCCAGCCTGCTCATTTCTGATGGGTTTCCTTATTGTCTCATCACATTGATGGACAGGTAGTAGAAGCAAAAGCTCAGATTCATTTGAAGATTGTCCTGCTATGATGTTGATTTACATCTGATCTTGTTTTTTCCTGATGTTTAAAGCTGGAGGTTGGTTTTGAGTAATTATGGTTTTGTCAAATCTAGTGAAATGATTGTTTACTCCAGTGGAGTTTATCTTTGGATTGCTTGATGTAACAGTATATATGT
The DNA here is from genome assembly GCA_030347415.2 of Decapterus maruadsi. Taxonomy (NCBI): domain Eukaryota; kingdom Metazoa; phylum Chordata; class Actinopteri; order Carangiformes; family Carangidae; genus Decapterus; species Decapterus maruadsi. The sequence goes on from CM064899.1 coordinate 16,000,985, forward strand.
GTACATGTATATGCCATACTGGGTTTTACTGACAGCTGATGTTGAGAATATTTCTCTTCTGTTTGAATTAACTATGCCAAATTTTATGGATAAAAATGATGTGATGTGATGTGTGTGTTTGTTTGTGCATGTTTGGATGAACATATTGACATCTTGTGAGGTTGTAATGACATATTGATATGGCTTTTTTGCTATTACATTGTGGCTCTTAAAACTTATTTTTAACATTTGTATGACAATTAACAATAAAAAGAAACAATCGTTAAAACAAGCTTCCTGATTCAGAGCTTTAAATAGACAGACAGACAGACAGACAGACAGACAGACAGACAGACAGACAGACAGACAGACAGACAGACAGACAGACAGACAGACAGACCCTCCTCCTCCTCACACCACAACTGTGTCATAAGGCAAGATCAAACATAAAGGTTGTATTTAAAATCACAACTGACCTTATTTGCAACTATATAACAAGACAGACATAATCTCAGAGCAGCATTTCCCATATCTGAGGATATTGTGATACAATATCACTGTAGGCCTACTAGACAGAGCAGTATATGATTAACCAACCAACCAACACCCAGTGACACTGCGAATGAGCAGGCTGGAAATATATTTCCTGCGTACGCTGTGAGGTTCCCTCAGATCTCGGTGTCTGTGACAGTCCCTACAAAGGCCTCCACATGGGGCCTTCGCTGCAGCCAGCAGAGAGGAAGTGCAGAGAGTCCCTCCAGCAGTGAGAGAAGCCCTGGCTGTTGAGTCCCGATTGTAGCTGCTGGCTGTCGTCTCCAGGATGTCATCTTTCTGCAGCTTGGAGTTGGGCTTCTGTTTGCTCAATCCAACTGTTGATGCAAACTCTGCACATTTTTTCCAATAGGTTTTCTCAACTGGTGAATGGACAGAGCCAGGTAAATCTATGCTTCGAGACATTTGTCCCGTAGAAGCTGATGCAAACCCAGTCAAATCCCCTCCACTACTCCCTATTGTCCCCTTCAGAAATCCTGATTTAATGGATAGAGGAGTAGCTGGTGGAGCAGTGAGCCATGTCTGTGCAGGTGATGTGAGCACCTACATCAGGAAGACACCATATGGTCTTCTCATTTGGAGAATCTGCTCTGAAACTGATTTGGAAAGATTAGCATAAGAAAGCCATTATGTGACTTGCGCAGGGCTGAGGCGTCTAAATAATGGGACACACACAGCAATAACTCAAGCAATCACAAGCTGACCAGTAGAGATAAAACCCTTCCCCCAGATACAGATCAGAGTGGAGATGACAGTGTGTCGGTTTCTAATCACGTTCTGTGGCTTATCTCACACACCAGCAACACAGGGGAATACATGCAACTCCTGATGTGCACCCACTTGTACAATTTAAGATAAGATTTATTGCACTGGTATGAATTGCCCTTCCCTGAATTGGCATTTAGGGAAAAGGCAGTTGAAAGTCATTAAATACTGTTGCAACACATCCACTTGAGTGGGATGATTGGGAATTTTTGGGTTTTGAAGGTGTTGTTCCTTTCTCTGCTAAATAATAATAATAACATTTGGTAGCACTACATAATACGGCCCGCAATTTACAGCGTAACTAGCGCTCTCTTGCCGCATAGGTTGCCGCTTATTTCACACAAGTAGTGAGTAACTGCGGCTGACTTCCCCCCCTGTTTCCCCCGTGCATTTACAGTGTAACTAGGCTGTGTCTTAGTGCGTAACTTACCTCCTGCTTCACACCAACTTCCACACAAGTACAGGGTAACTTTCGCTGTTTTACAGCTTAACTAGGCTGCATCTTAGCACGTAACTCCTGTCATACTTTACACCAAATTACACAGTAACTCTCGCTCACTCCGTCACTAATTAGCGCATTTTACAGTATAACTAGGTCGTGTCTTGGAGCGTAACTCCTGTACAATTACCTGCTACTTTGCCCGGACTTAAAGTGTAACTTCTGGTAGCCTACATTATAAATTAAATAGTCTAGTGTAGGCTACAATATGAGCACAATTGTTGCAATCTATTTTTTTCCATGTGTCAGCAACGAAATTTCACCTCTATTTCTGATATTTATTATTCATTAATTAATTGTATGGTTTTGGATAGGTGAGAAATGGAGTGTGGAAATTTGCCAAAAAATGGCTGGCTGGTAGTAAACTTACCTCTCTAAAATGCACATCTATGAAAGTCTACTTCTGTCATCCAAGGGCAAAACTATACAGTAATACATCCACAATAATGAGTCATTCAGAGAGTTAGAAAATGCTTTATTATTTATCAACCAGAAGAAACATGACACATCCACATCCATGATCATTCAAGTATAAGGACAGTAAGTACTGTTAGTGAGCACTGTTACTCCCTCCTTAGTCTCAACCTACACTCTAGTTGTGTTATAGTTACCCACTAATTAAGAAGTCGCGGGCTGTATTATAAAGTACTCACTGTTACTCCCTACTTAGTATCTACCTACACTCTAGTTGTGTTATAGTTACCCACTAATTAAGAAGTCGCGGGCTGTATTATAAAGTACTCACTGTTACTCCCTACTTAGTATCTACCTACACTCTAGTTGTGTTATAGTTACCCACTAATTAAGAAGTCGCGGGCTGTATTATAAAGTACTGGCTGTTACTCCCTACTTAGTATCTACCTACACTCTAGTTGTGTTATAGTTACCCACTAATTAAGAAGTCGCAGGCTGTATTATAAAGTACTGACTGTTACTCCCTACTTAGTATCTACCTACACTCTAGTTGTGTTATAGTTACCCACTAATTAAGAAGTCGCGGGCTGTATTATAAAGTACTCACTGTTACTCCTACTTAGTATCTACCTACACTCTAGTTGTGTTATAGTTACCCACTAATTAAGAAGTCGCGGGCTGTATTATAAAGTACTCACTGTTACTCCCTACTTAGTATCTACCTACACTCTAGTTGTGTTATAGTTACCCACTAATTAAGAAGTCGCGGGCTGTATTATAAAGTACTCACTGTTACTCCCTCCTTAGTCTCAACCTACACTGAAATTGTCCTGCATATACACTGTACTTGTCTTAGAGTTACCCAGTAACTACAAGGAGTGGGCTGTATTATTAAGTATTCTTTGTTATTCCCTCCTTGGTGTGCAAATACACTGTAATTGTGGAGTAATGCCTGGAGTTACCCATTACCTTCTACTACAGCTGTAACTACTAAGTGGAACCAGTGAGTTAGAACACAGTTTGTTTCATAAGATAACATCTTCTGAAAGTACAGTAATACAAAGACAAAACTAACTTAAAGGAATAGTTCACCCCAGAATGATAGTATACAAAATATTATATTGTTATAATAACAAAAGCCAGTAGAAATCTGTTATTATATGATGTCATGGACACTTAAAATAATAGTTCACCCAAGAATGATATTTCACTCATTATCTACTCACTCTCGTGTCAACCACTGGTGTCCGCTTGCAACCGTTATATGGACATGCACTGCTTCGCAGAGACCCCCTCTAACTCAGAGAAGCCACAGATAACTCTGAAAATTCTCACAGTCCTTAGTCTACATGAGGGTGAGTAGATAATGAGTGAAATATCATTCTTGGGTGAACTATTATTTTAAGTGTCCATGACATCATAAAATAACAGATTCCTACTGGCTTTTGTTATTTACATTTAAGTTCATTTTTGTTCCTTCTGTAATAAACTGTTTAATTTAGTTTTCCATCTGCCTGGTCCTTCTAAGTCTAAGACAGTCAGTCAAGTCAGTTTCATTTGACAAAATGTACTTTCTAAGTTAGAAATGTCAAGTGGAAAAGATTGTTGTGATACTACTATCACACCGCAGTGTGACACTCAGTGATGGACAATGGATGGGCTCCCCCCATAAAAGGTGATCTTGATCTTGATCCAGCTCCTTGGGTCAAGGCAGAGATCAGGGCCATGGGTGGCGCGCCATCTCCTTAATGGGTCTATTTTCATGGCATCTCAAAAAACCTCACCTGTGTAGAAACATAATTATATCTTGTATCATCAACTTCATCACATAAATGCATCACTGTAAAACAAAGTGAGAAAATGAATAACTTTGAACGGTAAGCTACAGTTTTTTCATCATGGAATAGCTACTTAATCCCAGTTTTTACCTTTCACATCATGAATCATTAGCCTTTTAAACCATAACTTGTGATTTGTAAGCACATTAATCAACTACAAATTATACATATTTTTTCTTTAACTATTGAGTAAATATTTTAACCATTTAAAAACCCTCAACTTAGTTACAAAATCAATGTCATTACCATACTGTTTCACAACTGTGTGCTTCACCAGTACATTAACTGTTAACGTTACTCTTGACTGTATTCATCTTTAATAACATGTATAACCAACACTAACATTACCTAATGGAGCCAATGCGTTCAGTACATGGATGTATGGTACATCTCAAATACAACCTCAAAGCAAAACAGCCGCAGCACTAAGGTTCCCGGTTAGCGTGGTGCAGGGGAAAGCGCACATTATCTTTAGCACAAGCTAACATTGCTAACTGCGTTAGCATAGCTACTTAACTCACCAAGAGGTTGATAACGCGGCGAAAATACCGTCACACAGGTCCTGGGTTCATCCCTCTCGTCTCCCGGGGTCTTTGTTCTGTGTTTATATCAACATATCACATCGTAGCATAAGTTCCCTCGTTTCGCCACTTCCTAATCTCCTGGCTGTACATCCATGCCTGACTGTCGTCTCCCCTGCAGCTCCGTTTTCTCTAGCGAGGTGGGACTTTCTAACTTCTCAGAAAGTAACCAATCGGGAAGTGAACGCTTCTGGTCTGACCAATGACAGATGGTTATCTTTTTCATCGCATTTAACCTGTCTAACAACGCTGCTCATCATTGATCACATAAGGTGTCAATTAAATTTTACGATCTGTCATTGGTCAGACCAGGTGCTGCTCACTTCCCATTGGCTGCCTGGTCCCACCTAGGCACTCTAGTCCCACCTCACTGGTGACGATGTAGGTTGACACAGAGCGATGTTTTTCTATCGCTCTGGGTTGACACAGCCACAGGGACGACAGCCAAGCAGAGACCAAGTGGAGATTGAGAAATGAGGGGAAATTAATGATGTGTTGATATACGGTAAACACAGAACAAAGACCCCGGGAGACGAGAGGGATGAACCCAGGACCTGTGTGACGGTATTTTCGCCGCGTTATCAACCTCTTGGTGAGTTAAGTAGCTATGCTTAACGCAGTTAGCAATGTTAGCTTGTGCTAAAGATGATGTGCGTTTTCCCCTGCACCACGCTAACCGGGAACCTTAGTGCTGCGGTTGTTTTGCTTTGAGGTTGTATTTGAGATAGTACTGTACCATACATCCATGTACTGTACGCATTGGCTCCATTAGTTAATGTTAGTGTTGGTTATACATGTTATTAAAGATGAATACAGTCAAGAGTAACGTTAACAGTTAATGTACTGGTGAAGCACACAGTTGTGAAACAGTATGGTAATGGCATTGATTTTGTACCTAAGTTGAAGGTTTTTAAATGGTTAAAATATTTACTCAATAGTTAAAGAAAAAATATGTATAATTTGTAGTTGATTAATGTGCTTACAAATCACAAGTTATGGTTTAAAAGGCTAATGATTCATGATGTGAAAGGTAAAAACTGGGATTAAGTAGCTATTCCATGATGAAAAAACTGTAGCTTACTGTTCAAAGTTATTAATTTTCTCACTTTGTTTTACAGTGATGCATTTATGTGATGAAGTTGATGATACAAGATATAATTATGTTTCTACACAGGTGAGGTTTTTTGAGATGCCATGAAAATAGACCTGACGAGGGAACCCATGGCCCTGATCTCTGCCTTCACCCAAGGAGCTGGATCAAGATCAAGATCACCTTTTATGGGGGGAGCCCATCCATTGTCCATCACTGAGTGTCACACTGCGGTGTGATAGTAGTATCACAACAATCTTTTCCACTTGACACTTCTAACTTAGAAAGTACATTTTGTCAAATGAAACTGACTTGACTGACTGTCTTAGACTTAGAAGGACCAGGCAGATGGAAAACTAAATTAAACAGTTTATTACAGAAGGAACAAAAATGAACTTAAATGTAAATAACAAAAGCCAGTAGGAATCTGTTATTTTATGATGTCATGGACACTTAAAATAATAGTTCACCCAAGAATGATATTTCACTCATTATCTACTCACCCTCATGTAGACTAAGGACTGTGAGAATTTTCAGAGTTATCTGTGGCTTCTCTGAGTTAGAGGGGGTCTCGGCGAAGCAGTGCATGTCCATATAACGGTTGCAAGCGGACACCAGTGGTTGACATGAGAGTGAGTAGATAATGAGTGAAATATCATTCTTGGGTGAACTATTCCTTTAAGTTAGTTTTGTCTTTGTATTACTGTACTTTCAGAAGTTCAGAAGTCTTATGAAACAAACTGTGTTCTAACTCACTGGTTCCACTTAGTAGTTACAGCTGTAGTAGAAGGTAATGGGTAACTCCAGGCATTACTCCACAATTACAGTGTATTTGCACACCAAGGAGGGAATAACAAAGAATACTTAATAATACAGCCCGCTCCTTGTAGTTACTGGGTAACTCTAAGACAAGTACAGTGTATATGCAGGACAATTTCAGTGTAGGTTGAGACTAAGGAGGGAGTAACAGTGAGTACTTTATAATACAGCCCGCGACTTCTTAATTAGTGGGTAACTATAACACAACTAGAGTGTAGGTAGATACTAAGTAGGGAGTAACAGTGAGTACTTTATAATACAGCCCGCAACTTCTTAATTAGTGGGTAACTATAACACAACTAGAGTGTAGGTAGATACTAAGTAGGGAGTAACAGCCAGTACTTTATAATACAGCACTTCTTAATTAGTGGGTAACTATAACACAACTAGAGTGTAGGTAGATACTAAGTAGGGAGTAACAGTGAGTACTTTATAATACAGCCCGCGACTTCTTAATTAGTGGGTAACTATAACACAACTAGAGTGTAGGTAGATACTAAGTAGGGAGTAACAGTGAGTACTTTATAATACAGCCCGCAACTTCTTAATTAGTGGGTAACTATAACACAACTAGAGTGTAGGTAGATACTAAGTAGGGAGTAACAGCCAGTACTTTATAATGCAGCCCGCAATTTCTTAATTAGTGGGTAACTATAACACAACTAGAGTGTAGGTAGATACTAAGTAGGGAGTAACAGTGAGTACTTTATAATACAGCCCGCGACTTCTTAATTAGTGGGTAACTATAACACAACTAGAGTGTAGGTAGATACTAAGTAGGGAGTAACAGTGAGTACTTTATAATACAGCCCGCGACTTCTTAATTAGTGGGTAACTGTAACACAACTAGAGTGTAGGTTGAGACTAAGGAGGGAGTAACAGCCAGTACTTTATAATACAGCCCGCGACTTCTTAATTAGTGGGTAACTATAACACAACTAGAGTGTAGGTAGATACTAAGTAGGGAGTAACAGCCAGTACTTTATAATACAGCCCGCGACTTCTTAATTAGTGGGTAACTATAACACAACTAGAGTGTAGGTAGATACTAAGTAGGGAGTAACAGCCAGTACTTTATAATACAGCCCGCGACTTCTTAATTAGTGGGTAACTATAACACAACTAGAGTGTAGGTAGATACTAAGTAGGGAGTAACAGTGAGTACTTTATAATACAGCCCGCGACTTCTTAATTAGTGGGTAACTATAACACAACTAGAGTGTAGGTAGATACTAAGTAGGGAGTAACAGTGAGTACTTTATAATACAGCCCGCGACTTCTTAATTAGTGGGTAACTATAACACAACTAGAGTGTAGGTTGAGACTAAGGAGGGAGTAACAGTGCTCACTAACAGTACTTACTGTCCTTATACTTGAATGATCATGGATGTGGATGTGTCATGTTTCTTCTGGTTGATAAATAATAAAGCATTTTCTAACTCTCTGAATGACTCATTATTGTGGATGTATTACTGTATAGTTTTGCCCTTGGATGACAGAAGTAGACTTTCATAGATGTGCATTTTAGAGAGGTAAGTTTACTACCAGCCAGCCATTTTTTGGCAAATTTCCACACTCCATTTCTCACCTATCCAAAACCATACAATTAATTAATGAATAATAAATATCAGAAATAGAGGTGAAATTTCGTTGCTGACACATGGAAAAAAATAGATTGCAACAATTGTGCTCATATTGTAGCCTACACTAGACTATTTAATTTATAATGTAGGCTACCAGAAGTTACACTTTAAGTCCGGGCAAAGTAGCAGGTAATTGTACAGGAGTTACGCTCCAAGACACAACCTAGTTATAGGCTACTGTAAAATGCGCTAATTAGTGACGGAGTGAGCGAGAGTTACTGTGTAATTTGGTGTAAAGTATGACAGGAGTTACGTGCTAAGATGCAGCCTAGTTAAGCTGTAAAACAGCGAAAGTTACCCTGTACTTGTGTGGAAGTTGGTGTGAAGCAGGAGGTAAGTTACGCACTAAGACACAGCCTAGTTACACTGTAAATGCACGGGGGAAACAGGGGGGGAAGTCAGCCGCAGTTACTCACTACTTGTGTGAAATAAGCGGCAACCTATGCGGCAAGAGAGCGCTAGTTACGCTGTAAATTGCGGGCCGTATTATGTAGTGCTACCTAACATTTTTATTTGAAGAGGGACAGCGCATATTAATGAACATTGGTATATAAAAAAATACTGCAGTAAATATGCTGGTATAGCCAAGCGGCTAATTTTCGTCCGTAGTCCCTAATAAACATAAAATACAACAGATACATCAAAGATGTGATATACCATCATATACAGTTTATTTATGTTTATATTTAGAAAGTGATGATGAAAACAAACCCCTCTCTGCTGAACCTGCAGGTTTACATGGTGATTAGTTAATGAGAATAGGATTAAACCTCCAGAGATAGTTGAATGATATGTTCTCACTGAAGCAGGCAAAGATCATCTCTACTTTAACTAATACAAATCAAGAAAAGTGTGAAAGAGAATTCTGGCTTGAGATGAAACATAAACATGAAATAATGATTTATAGGCTTTGGCTTTAATAAAGTTATTAGATCAAAAAGCTTGTGAAATGAGAGCTTACTAACAGCACCTTGTCCCAGTGCTTATTGCTGACAATAAAACCCCTGCTTGTTCACCCATGGCACACTTCAATTGTTGACAGAGGGTATTAAGCTGTGAGTGGACAGAGAGACTGTGGGAAAGCCAAGCTTGGACTCTACTCACACATCTACTGGTCAATAGCACTGACCTCTCAGTCACAAAAGGCCTTCTCATCTCTCCTCTCAAACAACAGCCAAGCAGCAGTGCTGTGTGTGTGTGTGTGTGTGTGTGTGTGTGTGTGTGTGTGTGTGTGTGTGTGTGTGTGTGCCAGCAAACTAAAAGCCAGGCTGAGACTTGATTTTATATGCAATGTGAAACTTGCCACTTGTTGAATCGCTGTGACTGTCACTTGCTGACATTAACAAACTATAAAAACTTTACAGGTCCCAAAATATTGAAATGTAAAAAGGAAAAATACATTACATATCACTTTTTTTCTCCAAAACTCATTTTTAATGACGTAATCTCCAAGAGTAGTTTCTTTTTTTCCCACAAATCTTCTGAAACAAATTACACCCTCTAAGAATAAATGGTCTTCTAACACTGACAATGTTTCAGTTACTACTAAACCCAGCAAGAGACTCTATATTTAAAGATTTAGTGACCCACATCACAGCACATTTTCAGCACTAATTGCTGCAAAATTAATAATAAAAAAAATAGATAAATCAACTAACAGCACAAGTCTAGGTCTAGATCATCAGTACTTAAATGTTTAAAGCCAGTATTGATAATCTCGTTACACTCCTTCACTGTTTGCTCATGGTGTACATTTGAATGCAGTTCTGGAAATGGGCAGTCGTGTTCATTTGTGGTTTCAGCACAATGATGTAAACTTTGGGCAGGAAGTAGCCCCCGAGAAAGGCCAGGACACTGAAGAGGATTGCAAACACTTGCGCAGCGATGGTGAATGGACCTCTGCTGATGAGGTATAAGGTGAAGAAGCTTATCCAGGAGATCATATACACCATGAGGCTGAAGGTGTTGCACTTTGCCTCGTTGTAGTTTGCCGGCAGGTCTTTCCCCATGTAGCTGAAAGAAAAGCAGAGGACACTGAGCAGGGAGACATAAGCTAGCTCAAGCCACGCGCCGGGTGAGAGGGTGTTGCTGCACTCCAGGACAATGCTGTCCTTGTAGAAGTCGAGGTCTTGGGACGGCTGGGGGGGATTGAGGGCCACACGGAGCACAGAAATGAACAATATAGTGCCAGACAGCAGGAGAATAGTAAACTCCGGCCCACGTTTTTTGGCCCACTTGTCATAGGCCGGCGGCAGCTTGGATGCAAATTTAAAAATGCAGACAACCTGGAGGGAGCGCACAGTGATGCAAGCCAGGCACACAGTGAAGCTGAAGATGAATAGAGGCTGCTTGAGGATACAGGCCAGAGGAGATGGCCTGCCAAAGTGGCACAAAGAGCTCAACGCAGCAGCAGTCAGGGCTGCCAGCATCAGGAGGCAGGTGCGGCCTCCAGCAGACTTGGCCACAGGCGTGTTCAGGTTGAGCAGGAGAATTACTGCAGAGCTGCAGGTCATGAGAAGACAGGTGGCCAGAAAGAAGAGCAGGGCAGTAGAGAGGGGGGCGTCCCAGGCCAGGAGCAGGATGGTCCTGTTCAGGCACTGCTCGCTGCTCGGAGGTGCCCACTGCTCTGGCAAACATGGCTGACAAGTAGTGGGCTCTGCGGAGTAAAAAGAGCACATGTTCATGTTTTAGGTTTTCTTAAATGTTATTGATAGGCACTGGGACAGTGTTGTGACAGACAGATTTGGAGATATGGAGTCAGTTTGGCCCCTGAATCAGCACATACAATGGAATTAGTGCACCACCTGCTGGTCAGTCTCATACACAACAGATGGAAAATATACTGCTTTGAAGCTGTGGTGGTGGGCAGTCCCAACTGACAGACATCCCAGACAGTCCACCAGTCTATCACAGGCCTCAGATGTAGAGATGATCAACCTCACACACTCACATTCACATTAATGGGCAATTTGGAGTTGCTTGTCAACCAGGTGTGCATGTGTTTGGACTGTAAGAGGAAGCTGGAGCACCTGGAGGTACCTTGATATTATTCAGATATTTTTCTGGCCTTTAAAATTTTGTTCGTCATTATGATACCACTTATGTTGAGGAATGTAGCCTCTGGACAAGCCTGGCAGTCGAAGCAGCAGGTGTGTTGCCCAGTCAGCAGCTTCTTCTCACCCCTCGGGCAGGGAGGAGAGCAAATGGACAGCGGCACCTTCAAGCAAGCAACACAGTTTGAAAAAAGGTTAAAGGTTAAATAACTTACATTTAACCAGGTAATGTCACTGAGATCAAATCTTCAGATAAGATTAGATAAGATAAGATATTCATTCATTAGTCCTACAATGTGAAAATTTCCAGACATAAATTAAACAAATAAAGAACACTGAATAATAAATATAAATACAATAACACTGTTGTTCTGTCTAGTTATAAGTGGTGACATCATGCACAGAGGTAAGACACGACCAATCAGAGAGAAGCACACCTTAAGGAGCGATTTCATCCATCAACCATCTCACCAATGTTTTTTTTTTTTTTATTCTATTAATTTTTTTCTACAGTTTCATAATTGTATAATTTTCATTACAAAAAATGCTATAAAAAGAACTCCACTTTTATCTTACTTTTCTTAACTCTTCTGTGTCATGCCACTCAATCTGATCTTCATGAATTGTTAGGGAAATGGGCTCTGGGCTGAAGGAGCCCACCACCCTGAGGGACCAGTCAGTTCCCCTCCAAACCCACGAGATGATGTCATATCCTGTGGGTGGGTCACCGTTGGAGTCAAAGTACACAGAAGTGTTGCCCAGAGAGAATCGCACCTGCTTGAGCTGCTGGAGAAGCTGTGAGAGGAGAGAGAATGCATTAGATGTTAAAGAAATGTGGTTATGAGAGAGTTTCCTTTATATTTTTATGTTTGCCCACCTCCCATGGGGGCACCCTCCTCCTCTGACACGCTCCAGAATCACAGCCAAGCGCTTGATGCAGAGCGTGAGCCACAGCGTAAACCGCCTTGTACACGTTGAAGGAAGAAGTGATGTCGTATTTCTCCAGTGAGAAGTTCTTCCTGGCGAGGCTGTACAGGTCTGTGGACTGTACGCAGTCATTGCCAGGGTTTGTGGAGCTGTTGGAGACTTTCTCGGTGTCACTCTGCTCCAGCGAAGCCTGAACTACCCTTCTCTCAAAGTCCTCAAAACCTGGAACAGTGAGAGATTTAATGGACACACCAAGCACGGTGCCAATTGTGTGGATGCCACGTATACCTGATATAACAGTCGCTACTGACCAGTCCTCTGTCCCAATCCACACTTTATTCGTCACTTTGCGCTCAACAACAAATGGGAAGAAGCCACTGAGTTTAGACTTGCTGGAGAAAACTACGATGGTGTTGACTTTGGTCTTCAGTATGCTGTCCACCATGTTCCGCATGGTCGGGACTGTTTCAGGTTTGAGTGAACGGATGACTCCTTGGTAGGCGATACAGATGCCGTGGTGAGGTGCTTGCTGGGAAAGACTTTGCATGCCTTGTAGGCCGTAGGAGTTGTCACTGCCCAAAAGAGCGATCCAGGTCCAGTTAAAATGAACCAAAAGCTGGATCATGGCTGCAACCTGGTTCTTGTCGCTTGGAATTGTACGGAAAAAGCCTGGATAGAGAAACTTGTTGCTCAGCAGTTCATTTGAGGCTTCATAAGAGATCTACAATGAGACAAAGAGGAAGTGAGGAACTCTTGTAGCTCATATTCTAAAAGCAATGACTGAAAAGCAACAGAACTCACTTGTGGTATGAGATAGGCCCCGAGTAATGAAGCAGGGGTGAAACTTTTGCTGCTGCTGTCCGGCCCAATCACAGCCACTGCTCTTTGGCTGTTACCACCATCTCTCTCTGAGGCCTCCTCTGTCCCAGGCTCCGAGGGGCTCTGGCTCTGTTGTGCCAGCAGGTCCAGTGTGGCCAGGACACTAGCAGGCACTGAGCAGATGTCGTACATCTGGTAGCCCAGCTTTACTCCTGGTAAGAGAGGTTGTGGTGTGCTTCTGTTGTTGATTTCCTCCACAGCAAACCTCATGGCTTGCAACAGGTGAAAGCCATGTTTGTTGGGTCTACCTCTAGATATGGTAACACAAGAAAAGAGAAATTCATCCGTCCACAAGGGATAAATAAAACAAATATCTACAATAATACATAAAGCCACAGTGTGCTGGAGAACAAAACAATCAGTAAAACTCACTCATTACATGGACCAAGAGCAGGGAAATCAGCATTTTGCACATCTGTGTAGTGGAGGGGAAAGAGCCCAGCAATGGAGAGGTTTCCTTGCAGGTGCATCCCCTGTCCCTGAGAGAAGTAATCCAGCTCCCCATCAGTGAACTGCACAAGCAGCCAGCCCAAGGTCAGAAACACAGCCTGCAACATCTCCAAAACTGTACCTCCACCTCACACGCTGCTGTGAGAGCTCCGTGTGGTTTGCAAAACCGATCAGACACTGTTTTTAAAAGTGTGGAAGGACTCAGGAAGGGATGAAAGAGTCACATTTGCATCATTCTGGGGAGCATTGGTTGACTGAGGTGTTTTGCATATGGGTGATTTGTTTGTGTGACTGTAGAGTTTCCCTCCCATTTAAATGAATTGCATAAATGCAATAAGCCATGAAAAGAGAGACTGGTGCTTTTCCATTAATCTTTGACAAGTGACATAAACTGGTGACTGGAGTCTACTTCAGCACAGATTTATCAGTCAGTTATGTGTAATACAGAAAAATCTGAATCTTTTATATTTCAAGAATTCAACATGTAATAGACCTACTGTTAAACTTAACAATCCCCAAATGCTTCAATATTGCCCTTTTTTTTTGTCATTTTAACCATTTAAAAGTATGCTTTTAATAGATGCTTTTGCAATTTAGACATGGGACTGACCTGGTTAAATATACATTTTAAATAGTGATGTTCATGACAGCAAGTAACTCAATTTTTATGGAGATTAATGACACAATTGTTGTGTTGGGCTTGTCTTTAAACATTGACCAGTGATTTATCCTGTGCTACAGTCATCCAGTCAAGATGTTTATTCATCTTTAAGAGAAATCAAATGCGGTGAGGAAATGTCAGACATCATAACAATGAATCCTCACACAGAGAGACTGATAAGAACTTTGAAGAAAATTAAATTGGCTATGTTACTTTTTTGTCCAACACTGAATCTTCAGTTTTTCATTCACAGTGATGACAACATCTCATACAGTGCCCTAGACCTGCTATGACCAGTGCTGTCACACCAGCAAGGAATACCAGTGGGCCATAAAGAAACACAATCTTCTTGGTAATAATGTGTGTAATGGAAAAGGTTTGTGCATGTGTGGCTAGATTTGCATTTTTGGTTGATATTTGAGGCTCTTTTTGTTAAACACACCTGTTAATTTGCCTGAAACTCACTGGGGTCCAGAACGCAAAACCATTGTTTTGAAAGGAATATTGTGCATTTTGTCAACCACATTATTATGGAGGCAAATAGACAGGTATATTTCCATATTTGTAGAAACAAAAATGAAAGCTATTTGCATAGTGCAAGCTTTCACAGAAGAAGTAGCCCTAATTGAAGCTTTTCTTATAAGTTCTATTCTCCTATTCAAACATATAACAACAATGAAATGTCTGTCAGAGTATGTTCACATCAAATTAATTAACTATGACTTTTACTGACAGAGAGAGTAAAACAGCAACATGATTCAGTGACACTAAATATCTGAACTACAATGTTATTATAGTTAAACTGCAGTGTCCCAAAGGTCCTTTTTTAAAAACATCTATAGGTCTTACTGTAGGTTGCACTCTTGTTTTGATTAAATTTATCAGCTTCTCTGTTCTTGTTGAAGATACCTCAACAAAATGAACTTCATATCTTGTTGAAATATGAACTGTTTATAATTACGTTTAATTATCAAATATTGACTAGACCTACTATTTACAGTAGCCTATTATCAACTTAAAAGTTAGACCATAATAACAGCATACCATTCACATTTGTCTTATTTTTCACTTTGATAATGTATAAGTATTGTTGATTGATTTTAAAAATAGGCCTACATTAATCACATCATGGTTAAAACTCTTGACTGATCTCAGTGTATCTGGAGTGACATTTTTTCTACAATATAAATTAGTCAAGCAGTTAAAGCAGAATAGCTTTCTCTGCTGAGGATCACCTATGAAAGGGCCTAATTATTTGAAATTTTCTAGAGCCAGAGAGTGTGAAAAAACACAAACAAGGCTAAACACTGAAATTTTCATTCCATAAGCTATTGGTTATATAACCCAATTTATTTCATAAGTGATTTCAGAACCAATTTCTCATTTGTGTTGTTTTCTTTTGCTGGTAGCCTACAATAGCCCTTAAAGTGAAATTTTTGATCAATCAAATATAGGCCTACTTCAAAATGTAAAGATGTCTGCTAGTGATTTGTACAAAACGTCTAACAGGTAGTTTGGATGTAAAACCCAGTTAAGCAATGTGGGGCTTTTTTAATTTACCTTTTTCCATCTCTCGGTCATAAGCGCTTGAAAAAGCGGTTGGTGCGCGGCTCTGCCTGCGTCACTACTGTGCGACGCAGCCTACATGCCGAGGTGAAAGTGCAAAGCTGCCATTTTTTCGAAGGAACCTTCCCGATTGGCCACACGAGCCGAGGCGAACAGTGAGTTTGGCCGTGACTTTTTAACACTTGTCTCTCTCCTGTGGGCTCTGAACACATACACAGGCCGGGGCTGTTACACCTGCTGGGGGTATTTGACCTCGGGTCGAGGCGGAAGCTCCGCTTTGGTCTGCAGACGGCCGCTTAGCTCAGCAGGCTAACGTTAGCATTGGCTGTAAACAAACAGTGCGGGCAGTGGGGGGACAGCTGCAGGTCCACCACCGCACCTCCTGCGGGTCTGTTCGGCGCATTTGGTCCGACATTCAGCCAGGTGAGCGGGCTAACATCAGGCAGGAGAGGGCGAGGAGCCGAGAGACGCTTTGGCGCTGCAGGTCTGGAAGTTAAGCGACCAACTTCAGTTTTGATGACAGTTCGAGTTTCCCCAAACGAGCTCGGGGCTCAGTCGCTTTAGGGCAGGTAGGAGGGTCTGTTAGGTCGCAGGGGAGAAAAAACACTCACACACATACACAAACACACAGCGGTATGTCGTCCTTCTCGGAGTCGGCCCTGGAGAAGAAGCTGTCAGAGCTGAGCAGCTCGCAGCAGAGCGTCCAGACTCTGTCTCTGTGGATCATCCACCACCGCAAGCACTCGGCCCTGATCGTCAGAGTGTGGCACAGAGAGCTGAAGAAAGGTGAGAGAGCTGTCAGCACTGAGTGCATGATTAACAGATTAATGTGTAATATGAAATGAGAAAAGAAAACTATCACACAAATAATATACTCAGTTTTATGCAAAGGTAACTTTTTTTCCAGTTTCATAGTCTAATGGAAGTGCTGCCTGTAGGCACTAGGACTTTTGTAATCAAGCCTCATTTTGTTTGATTGTAAGTAAAATAATACATATAATAATATATAATACATTTAAATAATAAATGTAATATATTTCCATAATAGAGATGATATTTTCATTATTATGGAAACTAGTAAAGGAAGATAGCTTCATAAACTACTTACTCCAATCCATAAACACACAGAAATGGGTCATGTTAACATCTCTGCATGTTTTACCGAAGGTGCAGATTACTTATTAATCATATTAGACATTGTGTTGATGTACAGTTAGTATTCATTGCATCAATCACAGACTAACCTACTATCTAAGAATGAATTTTTTCATCAGTAGTTGATGAAAACAGTGTTTTGAATAAGCTTTTTTCATGTGTTGTCCAGCTAAAAGCGGCAGGAAGCTGACCTTCCTGTATCTGGCCAATGATGTCATCCAGAACAGCAAGAAGAAAGGACCAGAGTTCACCAAAGACTTTGAGACAGTCCTCGTCGATGCCTGCTCCCATGTAGCCAGGTACACAATAATGTCTCCAGTGTGTGGGTTTGTGTATGTGTGAACAGGTGTAATGCTTATTGCCCTGAAGCTTTTTGACCAGTAAGTGCATTCTAGCAATACATTCTCACAGCATTTGTTGTACTTTTTTCCTTTTCAAAAGGACTCTTTGAATAATTGTTGTTAGACCACCGAATTTGTCTCAGGCATCTCTCAAAACCAGGTGCATTTGTTCAAACATAGGTTAACACATCTGAAACCTAATACAAGAAAAAGTTAATAATCATGGTGTATTTTTTTCTTACACAAGAAAAAAAGAGTAAGGGTTTCATTTTATACATTTGACCCCATAATATTTTTTTAATTAATTTTCCAAACAATGTTTTCTCTACATTTTGAGCTCCAAAAGAAATCTTTGGTTTAATTATCTGAACGTTGCTGCTCTTCCTGCAGTGACGCAGATGATAACTGTAAAAAGCACATGGAAAGACTGCTGAACATCTGGAAGGAGAGGAACCTCTACAGAAGTGACTTCATCCAGCAGCTCAAACTGGCCATAGAAGATACCAACAGCCCCAGGCCGGCAAATAAGACAACTGGTATGTAATCGATCTTGTTGCACCTCTACATTACTTACATGATACCTGTGATTGTTGTTAGGGGAGGAGGTTAATAGAATAACAGGTGATTTATTTTTCTGCTCTGTGGTCTCTAAACTTGACAATACAGAGGAGAAGAAAGCCGTGAAACGCAGCTATCAGAAGTTCCAGGAAGACGAGGATGATGAAGATGATGACTACAGAAGCCACAACTCCCCTCACAATGCAGATATCTCTGCAACTCAGCTGGTGAGTATGGCAATATTTTGTGGTAGAGAGGAAAACACACAAAAAAGGTAAACAAAGTCTCTCACAGTTTAGGTCTGGGCTTGTTTTGTCTTTCTTCCTCTCTCACTCCTCACCCTTCTCTCAGTTGTGATATTTCCACATCTCACACAAAATGGAAATTGATGCAAAGCATAACACAAGTGTATCTGCCAGTTTTAGACTGACACAGCTGCCATTTTCTCGTACAGCATCCTTGTTTAGATGTGATTTGCTCAGACAGGACCCACTAGTCAGTCACTATATGTAATCAACTGACCACAAAGATAATCTAACTTGGTCTGAAACACTGCATCAAAATAATAGCGAGGTGGAGCACACTCTGATAACCTCTCTCCATCTGATTCCTTTAAACACACATGCAGACAGAGGAGCTGGTCAAGGCCCTGCAGGACTTGGAGAATGCTGCATCAGGTGATGCAGCTGTTCGTCAGAAGATCGCCTCGCTGCCACAAGAAGTTCAGGATGTTTCCCTGTTGGAGAAGATCACAGGTAAGTGACCAGGCTGCATAGGTATGGCATTGTTTTTGTGCCATTTTATGCACTGAGACTTTCTGAGCACAAACAAACACACAAATAATATTTAGAAGAGAAAATATATTTGATAACTGATAACTTACAAATATCTATAAAATATATTACAATTTGCTAAAAAAGACATAAATATTATTTGATACAAATTCAAGATACACTGTTCTCTCAACATTGCTCAGCATTGTAATGTGCCACAAAACCAATCACAGACTTGGAAAAAGTTATCCCGATTTAATCCTGTTTTGTGACCAATCAGGTCGCTAAAAATCCGTTACCATTAATTATCAGGTCCTACAGCAGTATTCTGAACATCATGTCCTCATTGTAAAAATAAAACAATTTGATTTGTTTTAAATTTTCCTGAACAAGAAAATATGAATTGTTAGAGTTTTACTCCATAGGAGATTACATTTTTTTAAATGTAGTAAATTGTGAATTTTAATAACCCCTTCCAGATAAGGAGGCAGCAGACAAGCTGTCGAAGACGGTGGATGAAGCCTGTTTGCTGTTAGCGGAGTACAATGGCCGACTGGCAGCAGAGCTGGAGGACCGGAGGCAGCTGGCCCGAATGCTGACTGAATACATCAGCAGCCAGAAGGAGGCGCTCACGGAGAGGGAGAAGAAACTAGAGGCAAGACAAGACACACACACACACACACAAAGAGCTGTGTTAGTTGCTGTCTGAACATGTTTGTGTTAATGTTGCTCCCTCATTTAGAGTTATCTTTAGTGTATTGTTTTTGGCTTTTCATGCCCTTATTTAATAGGACAGTTGAGAGAGACAGGAAATGGGAGGCACGGGCGGGGGTGACACGCAGTATAGGGGCACTTGACGCAGGATTCAAACCGGGGCCACCTGCAGTGAGGACTATAGCCTCAACACATGGGACGGGTGCTCTACCAACTGAGCTAAACACCGCCGCATTTAGAGTTATCTTTTTAACATATGCTCATTCTGTATGTTTCTATGGATAAGGTTCTCTAGTCCAGCTGCAATAGCTGGACAGTAACAAAAAGAGAATTTCATTTTTAAGACTGTGACCTAGGAACTCCTGATTTATCAAACACAGGCCGCTGAATCCCCATCAACAAAAAATAAATAGATTAAAAAACATATGGAGGAGTTTTGTCCAGCATCAGTTACTTTGTGTCACTACACAGACTTTATCCTCTTCCTGTTGAAGATGTAGTGCATTATTGACTTATATTTGAATTCACACATTTGAATTCACATCACAAACTGTAGATGAGCCACAACTAGACCTGTCACAATTATTACATAATTTCCTGATTGCAGTTATTTGAGCTGACTGCAATTATTTTGAATAATTGTGAAAATTGCTTCCATACGATATTCTTTTTGTGCAGTGATTGATCTCTTTATTGTTTTTTATTATTTGTTTTTGTCAGACCTTAGAGTCATTTATCAACTGTCCATTCAGCTTCCTAGTTCAGCTTTGTCGTAATGTTTTTTGTACAGTTTGCCCCTGAAAATAGGAATCACTGTGTGAATATTGTAAGCATTATGCTCATATGTACCTGTGCTATATCTTTCTTAATGTTTCCTCTGCAGGAATATAAGCAGAAGCTGGCGAGGGTGACCCAAGTGAGGAAAGAGCTCAAGTCCCACATCCAGAGCCTCCCTGACCTCTCCCTCCTGCCTAATGTGACGGGAGGTCTGGCTCCGCTGCCTTCAGCCGGAGACCTCTTCTCCACCGACTGAGAGGTCTTACCTAGAGTAACTAGTCCGGTACTCCCTCCGACCCAAACCCAGCCCCATGTTTGATTCACAAAAATACTCCCAGGTGTGTCTCTAAGCCAGAGGACACATGTGGTCAAACCTCTCTCAGCCTCTCTCAGCAGAGTAGCCAGCCCATCTGCAAACTCCAAACCTACAGGACGAAAGGCAGAGAGGGACGTTAGAAGGAAGGTTTGGTGAAATCAAAACACTCTGCAGAGGAGAACAGAGACTCTGTCAGCCTGGATCTTTTCTGTTCTCAGATTCCACTCCACCAGCTTGGAACAAGTTTGTTCCCTGTTTGTTTTAATTTCTTTTTTAAATGCTGAAAATGTCACTGATTTAAGAGGTGAGAAAGGGTAAAGGACAAAGACAGACATACATGTTGGTTGTCAGGGAATGTCAATCAAAGTGTCTTTTTGTGTGGTATATTTTGGATTCAGTGAGAGAAGGTGGGCTGTTTGCTCTGACAGTTCTCAGAGGTTGTGACTACAATGTGAAGAGGATGTACCAGTTATTAGTTTTATTTTTTAGCTTTCAGTTGGTGGCTTTTTAATGACACATAGTCAGATAGGTGGTTTTGATGAATATGTACAATAATACAAGATCTGGTTCCAGGTGTTTTGCTTTGATGAATGTTCATGGTCCACAGCTGTTACACAACACAGGTATTTCAGTAACACTTCATCCGGTTGTGACTGAATAGGATTTGTGAGACAGTATCATCCTGACATTAGAAAGTACACAGACAAACTTTGATCCCCATTTGCAAACATTTGTTTCTCATCTACAGACTAAAACTAGCAAATTTAAAGAATGTTTTTATTTTCATGCTTTGATTGGGACACAACGCTGGCTGTGCACTAGGCAACGTTCGAGTTTCACAAAACAACAGTTTGAGGTTTGCTTTCTAAGAAACAGATTTGTATGAAAAAAAGTATATGAAATGCTCAAAGAAAAATACAGCATCACTGAAAAGTGCAGAAACCTAAATAAAAATGTTACAGGTCATTTCATATAGGTGTGTAAAGTTGTGAATTATGGAAAGAAAGACACAGGACTTGTCTGGTATTGGTGTATACCACATGATCTGTTTTGGTATTAGAGATGATATTAGAAACTGTCATCTTCACTTGCAAGAAATATGTTCATTATCAGGGATGTGATTTTTCCGGATTTTTCCGGAAATCCGGATTTTTAGACATGAAAATGCGACCCTCGTAAATCATGCAAATCCGCTTTTTTTTTGAGAGAGGAGGCGGTGGGGGGTCGGACCCTCGGACCGCCGGACGGCCATTATCCACCATTTAACCCACACAGCCATAGGTTTTGATGTTGACCATAGAGCGGTAACAAACAGACGTAGCGGCGGTAGTTTTCTCTCTCTTTCTCTCTTTTTTTTTGCCGCGGTAGTGTTTGTTGGAGCGGCGTGGTGCTGCACGTGACGCGCTGACGTTAGTGTGTTTACATTTACGACGAGCATTAATTCTCTGTCCGAACCCGTTAAAAAAAAAAAATCCCGGCCTCGCCGAGTCATATTCTCGGCACGAACCCGGCTCGAACCAGCGCGTCCGGGCGGGTTGGACCGTCCATGCGCCCTTAGTAGAAGCCCAACAGAACGGGAGAGAGATCCGAGGGACAGAGAGAGACGGCACAGCAACAGGTGTGTGCGTGCATGCGCGCGCGTGTGCTACCTGCTGTAAAGGGGGATCTCCAGCCACAGCTCCCCACTAAACCAGGTCTGAGTTCAGTTTAAGTTAACAACAAAGTTTAAGTTTTAACACTCCAGCCATTCTTGCCATTAGCCTACAAGTCAGCTATTATTATATATATCTGTTTTTTAAAAATGTATTATTGTTTACTTATTTACTTTCTACAAAAAATATTAGACATGTACCACAAATCTGGCTGGAAGGTCTCAATGGTTCAAGAACTTTTATTTCCCATATTAAAATAGAGCTACGTTTGTTTTCCTTTTAAATAAGTTCAATAGCCTATCAAGTGGTAATTCCACCTGCCACAACTGGCTCTCTGTCTCTCTGGTCTCTCTCGCTGTCAGACACATTTTGAATGATCAAAATGATGAAAATTATGTCACTGTAATAATATCTGCACCTATTGTTTGACATGCTGTTTTGAGTTTCTCCTTAAATTAATTGTTTTCTGTTTGATACTTGTAATAATGGTAATGGCTGTACTGTGGCCGTGTCGCGCTATGGGTCCGTATAATTTCCTGCTTTTTTGTCCTTGGCGAATCACATCCCTGATTATGATTCACATGTGATTAAGATGGTGAACCATAATTGATATTGCTTGACCAACACTGTGCAGAGGAAATATTGAACCAAAAAGTATCGACAGGAGAATTAGCCTTATTTTTAATTCATATTGCAGAATCCCTTCATTTTGACATGAAAGCCAACAGCAGGTTGTGGCTATCTTTCTCAACTGCAGGACGATAGGTTTCATTTGTTCAGCTCATTTGGTTTCCCGTTATTTGTGTATTGATCTTATGATAAAATATGAGAGATGTTTACCACAGCATTTTGTTTGAGCTTCCAGAAGCTCAAACAAAATGCTTCTGCTGCTAATGAGAACAGTGTTTTCTAAAGTTTAAGATTACAGTAGCTCTAACTGAACCTGCTGATACAACAGGCCTGTGCAAAAAATGCTGCTACGAATTCCTTTCAGCTTTCTGATTGGTGTCTTCTGACCGTCTGAATCCAAGGTATAATTCAAACATCAGGTAAAATGTGACTCACAGCAGCTTCAGTGTGTCTGTTAAACCAAATGTGTGGTTTTCATAATTAAAAGTCAGTTGTGGGGGCCCAAAGCACAAATTCAGCCCCTATGGCGACAATGTTGGATAAATGTCATATGTTTAAGTAGCTGCATTTTGACTGATTATTTAATTTGTGATACAGTTCATTGGTTGATTAAAGGTAAAAACAGCAAGTGTTCAATCCAACAACTGTATACCGGAAAGGATTTTAGTAACATTTTGACCCAGGTGTGCTTTACTGTTGATATTAGTTAGATCTTTTATTACCTGTTTGCTGTGTGGTATGTGTCTCTCTACAGAATCATGCTGTACGACCAGGACTGCAACGTTAAGGGTAGTGTTTTTCTGTAATGAAAGTGACTCCGTGGAAGCCAATAAACTGGAACCATTTGAACTATTGCGCCATGTGTATTTTACATGAAGTCAACAAATTCAACACATCTGGGTTACGGGTTACCAATCTATCACATGTAGACATAAAGAGGCAGATAACACACTCAAATTCACACCTTAGAGCCTCTGGTCCACCTATTGCACATGTTTTTTGGATTCTGGAAGGAATTGAACCAAAACCACCTTATCTTGAGGCAGCAGTACTAACTCCTGCACCACAGCCGGTTACTGGTAGGTTCACCACACAGAGGCACTAGCTTGTGTCCCCAGTAGATAGACACTGTGTCCTTTTACTTTGCTACATTGAAAATAAATCCCTTTAAGGTCATCTGCTGGTAGGAAAGAATGAAACTGCTACACACACTACTTTTTAATAATTGTTTAAAATCAGCATTGTGTGTCTATGCATGCACAACATCTGTACACAATGTAGCCACACAAGTATGTATGTATCCATCCATCCATCCATCCATAGTTACAACCTGGGAATAACTGATGCAGCTGTTCTTTATCAGAATGTTGCTGTCTGATAGTGATGTCACAATGATCCATTTTAAATTCCATCTCTTGTGGAGAGTCTGAGAAGAAACCTGCACAAGAGCATTAGAAACACAGAAGGTGTCACACTGAAGAGCAAAGATGAGTGAGAATAGGTCAGTGTATGATGAACTCCGTCTGGAGCAACAGCTTTGTGATGCAGTGATTCGAGTGGACAACACTGAATTTAATGTGCACAAGGTGGTCCTGTGTAACTGTAGCCCCTACTTCAGGTAAGTAGCTGATTGCATTTTACTCATTTCTGGGAATAGTTGATCTACTTTATGTTTGCAATTTAATTTGACTTGGGCACAGCACCTTGAAAATAGTCTTATGTTTTACAGTTTTACTTTATTTTCATCCCCTTTTCTGCACCCTCTCTGACCCACAGAACTCTCTTTACCCACTGGTCAAACCCAGACAATTGGGACTTTGACTTGTCCGGTGTGTCACCTGACATGATGAGACTGATCATTGACTTTGCCTACACCGGCGTTGTTCCTGTGACACCAGAAAATGTCAGAGAGGTTTTTATAGCTGCTGACCGGTTCAATGTAGAGGGCATCATGGAAGTCTGCAGTCACCTCCTGGAGGAGCAGCTGACCCCACAGAACTGCATTGATACCTGGTGGTTTACAGACCTCTATTACAACCCCAAACTGAAACACAAGACCTTCCTCTTCATCCTGAATCACTTTGAGGACATTGACACCACCTCAGCAGAGTTTGTGCAGCTTTCGGAACTGGAAATCAGTAAAATCATTGAGAATGACCAACTGAATGTGAAGATGGAGGAGACAGTGTTTGAGGCCATTCTCCACTGGATCAACTACGCTCCTGAGCAACGCAGAGAATACGCCTCTCAGCTTCTGTCCAAGGTAAATGAGGGACTGAGCCAGTACAGAGGTCAACCCAAAATAGGAGTTAATTAAAAGGAAAATAAATGTAGCTTTATCTGCAGGAGCTCTGCATGAAAACTTTTATGACCCAACTATTTAAGGAGTTTGATAAATCTGAATAAGCTAAAGTCTGTTGATAATGCTAGCCAGTATAATAAGCTAGTATGGGCCATGGCCTATTTCTGTCTTTATGTGCAGGTCAGACTGGCTTTAATGAATCCAGAATACATGATGGAGAATGTGATGAAAAACGAAATGGTGAAGACGAATGAAGAGTGTCGCCAAATCCTCCTTAGTACGATGGAAGCCATGATTGATATGAGAGCAAGGAGATTCTCCAACTCTATTTCCCCCCATCATTTGGCCTGTCCACGCCTGCCCCCAGCCATCCTGTTGGCCATTGGAGGCTGGAGTAGCGGTGGCGCCACCAATGCTGTTGAGGCGTATGATGTCCGTGCAAAGGTGTGGGCCCAGTTAATTGACGATGGGGGATTTCCTCGGTCCTACCATGGCACTGCAGTCCTCAATGGGTCACTTTACTGTGTTGGTGGCTTTGATGGCGTTGAACATTTCAACAGCACGCTCAGGTTTTACCTGGAGACACACACCTGGGAAGAGGTGGCACCGATGTATTATAGACGCTGCTATGTCAGCGTAACTGCTTTGGATGGGTACATATATGCCATGGGCGGCTATGATGGATACAATCGACTTGAAACTGCAGAACGCTATGAACCCAGAACCAATCAGTGGACTTTAATTGCATCCATGCATGAGCAGAGGAGTGATGCTAGTTGCACAACCCTCCATGGCAAGGTAGGTAACCCTAACACTAAATAAGATCATCACCACAACACAACATCATTCAAGGTTTATGGTTTGACACTATTTACGGTGGCCCTAAGAGGTCAACACACTGCAGCTTCAGAAAACATGTGCAAATACACAAATGGAAATGATCAGAAAACATCTTCATAGATCACTCAACAACACAATGAAAGTGTCTCTAGAGGACACAAAAAAATTATGAGCATGGTGATTTGGACATGGTCTGAAGAAAAACATAAATTTATGTTTGAATCAGGTAAAAAATTTTTTCAAAACACTATTTTACTTTCACTAATTCTCTCCAGGTCTATATCTGTGGTGGCTTCAATGGGAATGACTGCCTGTCAACGGCTGAATGTTACAACCCCCAGAGCAACCAGTGGACACTGATCACCCCCATGAGAACCAGGCGCAGTGGAGTTGGGGTCGTGGCTTACAAAGACCACATATTTGCAGTAAGCACTTGACCAAACTCTCAGAAACACACGCAGAAAAATATGTTATTAGTTAGTTAGTTTTTATATAGACCTAAGCCAGATAATAATCTTTCAATCGAAATCAAGCCAGAGGTTGTGCATCCTTTTCATTGTCCTCAAGTTGTATGTAAGGCTGAAAGCAGATGTTTCATATTTTGTAACATTATGACAGGAAATATGGATCTATTGCAGAACATGTCAGTTATCAACAGGTTTTCCCGGTGTTATGTAACCTATGCCTCTTCTTCTTATAATATGAATGAGATGCAAAATACAATCAAAGCACTCCCAACCTCATGTTTTACTCTAACTTGTTTAGGTCGGTGGTTTCAATGGAGCCAATCGGCTGCGTACTGCTGAGGCCTACGACCCCAACACTAACACCTGGTGCCATATCCCACAGATGCACAACTACCGGAGTAACTTTGGCATCACAGTAATCGATGACTGTCTTTTTGCTGTTGGGGGTTTCAACGGTTTGAGCACCACCCCTTATGTTGAGAGCTACAATGTTGAAACTGGTGAATGGTCTGAGATCTTGGACATGGAGATCTCCCGCAGCGCCCTGAGCTGCTGCGTGTTGTCCAGACTCAACAACTTGGCAGAGTATACTGCCACTCGTTACTCCCTGCAATTCCCAGATGCAGAGAATGAGGTGGATTGATGGAGATAAGTTTATGAGTTGCTCTGTAAATAAATATCCCTGTGAGTCTACTACAGTGTGATAATTTGGTAGTTTTTGTTTGATACCCCCATGACCTGTGCCCATTTTGTTGACTGTTGTAAGGAAAGAACCTAGCTGGTCAGTATGCAGCTGCAGATTAAAGGACAATTCCAGGCGAATTCAACTTTGAATTTGAATTAGATCTAGTTTTACAAGCATGTCAGCTTGTAGACAGCCTAACCTGCATCCGCTCCCATTCATAGAGTGCCGAAGCGGAAGTAGCCCCATGGGTCCTCAATTCGAAAAAGTCCCCATAAGTATGAATGGAAGATCAAGATTTATTTCGTGATCCGTTTGAATTGTGCCATGAGAAAAAAATATGTCCTCTAGCTGTAAAAACATCACGTTTCACGCCGAGAAGTCAGCACTTTGTTGTAAACCTATTGTGACACTTTCCAGTGTCCATCAGCCTCTGTAGCGTAGCTCTGAGCAGCTCACGAATCTGCTCCGCTGTTCTAAAAGTAGCTTGCACTGACAAGGTAACAAACCTACTCCTAAAACTATAGGGATTACGGTAATGGCCCAATTTAAATGTTTAAAGGTGTACAGAAAAGAAAACTGAATTTGAGCCCACCCTGGGTCATTAAATTAGTGTAAAAACTCACTGCAAAATTCTATTTTTGAGTAAATCCGGGATGAAAGTGTGGTTTTTTGTTTCACGTTGGACAATGCAGGCGCACGTGTGACAGTGGTGGTCCTGTCACTGTGTGCCTCCAGTTGATAATGGGCCCTGGCTACTTGGCCAAGGGGATGTCCCTTTGGCTGACTGGTTAGCGCGCATGACTCCGACCTGGGAGTCTGGGGTTCGAAGCCTGCCCGGGTCCCTCTTCACCTTGCCACACACGGATTATACGTCAGCCTGTACACAATTCAAAAAGCCACTGATATTGGATCAGTCATCCGTCATTCAAACGTCTGGAACACGCACACACACACGGAGCTCGGACTCGCCCCAAGCTTTGAATATCCCGCCCGCTCGATAACAACCAATCTAATCCGTTTACCTCACTCGGTTAAAGTCGTGTTGCAGCTCGTGACAACTCGGCGCGACAAACGGCCATTTGTGTGCACCCCCCCCCTAACATGACTTGGTGTGTATGGGTCGAGGTTGGACATAACATTGTGGAAATGTGTCTTGATCAAACCAGAGACCTTTCTTGTATTTCGTATTCCAGTTCTCATCCCTCCTTTGTTTGATCTAACAAAGACAAAATACCCAAAAAGATTATAACACATAGTTCTACTTAAATGACATTTATTTCATAGCATGTTTATGACAACCTGCTTCCCAAAAGCAGTTGAGATATAATCAAGATCAATAAAATCATATTAAATGTATTTTATTATTATATAATAAAGATGATAGTGATAGTGATTTCCAGAAATAAGATTAGTCAGATTAAACTTTTTTTGTGGATGAACAGAAGTGGATTAAAAAACAGAGCCAAAGGCCTCTATCGCAGTGGCAGCCCTGTAATAAGAGCCTTTAGACACTTACGCCTAATAATTAAACAACAAAATAAAAAAAGGTATTAGTGGTGCAGATTGGTTCAGTCCTTCACAACAACTTTGATGAAGCTCTTGATGTTCCTCAGATTGACACTATCAAAGTTCACCAGCAGCACGCTGGAGCCAACACTGGTGGGAAGGAACTCTACACTGGCGTTGGCTTCTTGCTGAGGGCCCACATCTCCAACCCTGGAACAATCATTGGTCAATGATTAAAACTAATCGCAAATGAGGCTCCTGTTTTATTCTGAATTCTGATCTAATCTCTTGTACTGTACATGGCATAATAGGATTTTATCGCATCATCTTAAATTACAGAACAGCATCATTTCCTGTAAAGACGGATGCAAGAAAGTGTTTGGTGCAAATTAAAGTGCAATCGACTTTTTTAAGGCTTTGACTTGATACTCAGTCAATCACAGTAAGTTACAAGTTTGTACATCTAACCCTGATTGAAATTGGGTGACATAAGCAAAAGCCATGAGACGCCAAGCATAGAAACATGTATGTGCATTCTGTTCATAATTCAACTCTTAAACATACTTAGCTGTAATGGGTTTGCCACCGGTGAGCCCGACCCCCTCAATGGTGAAGCTGCAGTCCCGCAGCGGCTCTGGTAAAGGGTTCAACAAGGTCATCTCTGCTGTAATGGCGTGGTTCACTGTGGCCTCTCCTGACAGCTGCAGAGATCATTTCAGGTTAGGATAAGATTAGAGAGCTGTATTACTGGTAATAAAAAAGCTGTTTTCCATCCATCCATCCATCCATCCATCCATCCATCCATCCATCCATCCATCCATCCATCCATCCATCCATCCATCCATCCATCCATCCATCCATCCATCCATCCACCTTTATCTCTATTTCTGGCTCATCCAGCACAATGGTCTTTTCAGCCTTATGGTAGTCGATGGTCTTCTTGTCGATGGTGATGGCTGTCAGCTGGATCAACCTGTCTGAGGTGATCACTGATCCATAACTGTCATACTTCAGTCTGAGAGGCACACGCTTTACTGAAATGAAAACCAAGACAAAAAACATATTTTATACACATTAAATAATGGGTTACAACAATCTCAATGTATTTTCATTACAATATCCACAGTAGTTTTTGGACGGTAAATATTATGACCAAGGTATTTATGCTAAGAAACATTTGTGGGGTATCTGGATTTCCTCAAATGTCTTTTTCAGGCATAGATGGCCTTGTTCATTGAGGTACTATAAAGGTACTATAAAGACTATGAGATACACAGTATTTTCATCACATCAAACCTTCTCCAGCGGCCACCTCCAGTTTGTCTGAAACAAACCCACAGCTATCTCCCAGTTTCCCATTGTAGCCGATGGCTTTGGCGACGAACAACAAGGTGCAGGTTCTTGTTTCCATGTAGTTGTTAGTGAGGACAGCGTACACCTCGAAGTCTGAGCCAACGATCATGTTGTCAGAAAGCTTGACCTAAAATGAGATTTACAAGATGATTCATTTAAGGTGAATCAGACTATTCTGTGATTTTAGGCACAATATGTCGCTATTCTGTATTGATGTGAATTGACACAACAGCCTTTATTGTCACCAAAAGATTTGGAGCGCTACAGTACACTCCACTATGCATACAATAAATAACTATGACATAAAATACAACACAGGACAATAAAAGGCCAGCCTAAAATAAAGTGCAGGTGTTGATGTGCAAAAGGCAAACAAGTGGACTGAGTTTTCATAAAACTGTCCAGATGAGGCTTCTATCTAACCTCACAGCCATATCTGTGACAATTGACAAAAATCACAATTGACAAAAATCACAAGAAATACTAATGTTGTATAATACTGCAATGTATTTTATTTCTTTTCTTTTTCAAACCACTGAACCTATGTTTAAACTGTAACAAATATCTTCCATCCTAACCCATATTATCTGTGTAAAAGCTGTAACAACAAAACACAAACCTTGAGATGGAGCCCTGGCTCCTCTCCTCGCTGCTGTAACTTGTTGTGATGCTGAGCCTTCTCATACACCCGTCTTTCCTCCTCTGAGCCTGTAAACCATCAAGTTCATGTTTATTAAGACAAGACAGTGCTCAATGCTGAGGCTGTTAAACACAGCAATCATTTTATTTTGCCTGACATTGGTCTTATGCAGTTTCATTTGTGTTACTTGAAGTCATCTGAAAACGTTTGCAGGAGCAGTGTGTGATGTGTATGTTTTGAGTACTTCTGCAGTACCTTCTGGATACTTGTACTGGTGTGTGATGTCATGTCTGTTATCTGAGCCCACTGTTTTGGTGCTGATGAAACGTCCAACAGACTTGGTTGACCCACTGAACTTCACAAATGTTCCATCTGTCAGGCGCACCAGGTCCACAACATCTGCATTGACCTGTCCCCAAACATGACATGAACACAATATAATTATGTAATAGTAGCACTACATACTGAGATATCCTTAAACACTGTACATATTTCACTCTGTGCCTGGTGGGCTAGCAGAGCTTGGATAATGCAAATCTCTAAATCTAGCCTTGATTATTCCGAATTAGGTTCAGTTTTATTTCAAAATGTTACAATAAAATTCACCTCTGCAAATATGAAGGGAGCATCATACTTCTTCGTCAGTTCTCCTTCCTTGATGCACTTCAGTGAGGCTGGTCCACAACAGAAAACATCTGAAATGGAAAAGGTTTCAGATTCACACCAAGTCAAAAAAAGAAAAAGGGAACATAAAACAATAAAAATGATACAATGCTTAATATTTTTGCTGATTCGTTTTGTGGCAGGACACAAATGTGAATTTTGTTTTAGGCTACTAGTATCATAGCCAAAATGAGGCCCCAGTAAAAACATAGACACCCAATGAACTGCTTTTACTAAATTACCCTAATTCATCCTAAGGTTCAAAAGATGATCTAAAGATGATCCGAACTGTCGTTCAGATAATCATAATTCCTTAGTATCTGATTGGTTGGTCTGGTTCCCTCTGGTTAGCAGATTACTTCAGTCACACTCAGTGACTCTGATGAAAAATTGGCAGGTTTCAGTTCAAATTAATCCATGACAGTGATCTCAAGATTCACAACTATTAACACTTGCACAGTCAACAGACTTTGATCATGTGTGACATGTAACAGTCTTCCAGAGACATAATGTGCTTAGTACAAATAAAACTGCTGTGACAAGTTAGCCTTAGACCACACACTCAACCCGTGACTACTGAATTTGAAACCATGGTGAAATAGAAAGCAACCCATTTTGATGCATTGGTGTAGCAGGTTTCATATAGTTACAGTCAGAGTTATCTTTTATCACCATCGCTTCTCTCCTGTGGGGTTGGGTCGCTGGCCTGCCACCCATCATACTCAGACCCCAGATCTGGACGACTCATCCAGCTGTCCACCCAAACATGGAAGTTCCTGGGAAAAAAAAGGATTATCTGTAAAATTATGATAATAAAACTGATAATACTAATAAAAATCAAAGCTTCACTTGGTCACACAATAATCATTATAGTGGAAGACTAAAACAGATAAAGAGGATTTACAGAGGAGATGGTAACATTCAACCCCACCACAGACTCACCAGATTGAATCACTGTTATCAAGTCTTTCACCGTCTTCGTCATACAGGTTTTCTATCACCAGGTTGGCATCACTATCATGAGCTGATCCAAAGTTAGTAACCACTCGACATGGGATGCCCAGGCTTCTGGACACTGTAGATTGAGTGGGGGGAGCAACACTTCATCACACCACTTTAGTAAAGCACATGCTTCAGATTAAACAGCAAACCAAAGATTAACAATAATGACGTCACATCAAATGCAGACAGATAAACACAAAGCTATGAGATAAATTTCTAAAATTAGGGGTGTGATTAAAAAAAAAAAAAAGACCCTTGTGCTAGTTGCACTGTTTTTCAACCTGTGCAGGCAACAGCAGCGAAGACCCAACACTGGCCGTAGCGAACGGGGCCCTTTTCAGCCCACTGATGCAGAATGTCCCCACTGCCGATCCACAGGCCTGGATGATGTCCACCTGAAAAGTCGTCCCACTCTCCCACCAGCACACCCCTGTCATCATTACTGTTGATCTGTGGTCACAGACAGAGGGGAGATGAGGATGGAAAGAATAAGTGGGAGCCTGAAAATGCTGTCAGATGTTCGTCTTAAATGGTGAATGTGAACAGCAAAACAGAGAGGATTAAATCGATCATTTGATTGTTTGACACATATGCTGGTATGATCATAAAACATGAGGGTCTTTTATGTCATACATTGGACTGGACAGTGGACAATGGAGAGGAGGTTTCCACATAAGTTGGAATGGGTGTTTTTAATGTCTGTTAGTTACCAGCCTGTATGTTTATTTATGTCCGAATCATGTAATTGTTGTTTTATGCTAATCTATTGTCTATACTACTTATTCATGCAGGGTCATGGGGGTGTGGTACAAGACAGAGGTCTGACTGTGCCATGTTCAAAAAATGTTAAAAATTGTTGCGAATGAATGTGGATGATAAAGAGCACATATGTATTAAGTGATCATTTAATTAAGGCCCATTTTCAATGTGTTACGTGAGCTTAGAATTATAGGGTTCTATCTCCGTTTTGGGTAGTTCTGAGATATTGAGCATCAAAGTTCCAACTCGCCTTGTGTTTTGGTTGATAGAACCTTTTTTATTTTATGAATAACTGATGAAAAAAATGTTGAAAATTTAAAAATAACACCACACAGACATTAACAGACCACTAATGGATGATATTATGCAAAAAACTCAATTTTGAAAAAAATGGAGATAGAACCTAGCTCACGATTTAGTGATCCCGTCACAGCTATCATCACTGTCTGTGGACATGATGATACTGATTTGTTGATTATATTGATTTGTACCAACACCTAGCAGAAATAGCTTTTGGTTTCTCAGTTAGCTATTTCAACATGCAGAAGACACGGTTGCACACAAACTCTTTCTTCGCAGCTGCTTTGCATCACAAATGTTGCTGGGACGAGGGGAGGGGTTAAACATTTCCAGAGAGGGACAGAGGTTTCTCTGCAGGACCGTAAAACACTTCTATTATAAAGTAGCATAGTTTTCTGATGCACCATGGTAATCGCTTCTTGTGCAGCTAAAAACAAAACAATCCTTCACAGGCTGACTGCAGCTCTTACTAAAGCTTGGCCACCTACCATAGCACTCAGCACCCTGGTCACATAGACAGGATCTCTCCTGGCAGTGCAGTCCTTGTCAGCATCTGACACAAACTTTGGGTTGTCATCCAGGATTTTCAGACAGATATCCAGTATGCCTTTCTCAAACTGCAGAAGATGGATAATATTGAGCAGCATAAATGTCATATTACATTACATAATATTAAATGGTATCAACAGTGTTGATGCTTTAAGAGATTTTTCCTATTTTCTTCCCTTTTTTTCATATTCACTGTTTAGCATACCTGTCCAAAGTTCCATGGTGTCCCCTTGATGCGTTTAAAAGTTCCTCTGTAGAGCTGCCCGTGTTGTGCTAAAACATACTCCTGCCTCTTTGACTCACTGCGCATGTAAACTGCATCTCCTGTAAATCAGTGCAGAAGGGACAGCTGCACAAACAGTAACTGTTGGACCAAGTTTACGTTTTAGTTATAAAATCAGTTCAAACTGTGCAAGATGCTGTTGGACCACAACAAAATATAACATTAACAACTTACCATGGCACCAAGCATTGAAAAGCAGGGTGAACTTTCCTAAAACAGTCTTCTGCCCTTCCTGGTCCAGAGTCAGAGTATAAACTCCTATGGGGCTATTGGGGGAGGAATTGATGGACAAAGACACTGTGTTTTCAGGGGAATCATTAATAACAGATGCACTCCATTCATTGTCCACTGTGGAGACACCTAAACCGAAGGAGACCTTAGTGTCTGACTCTTTCCTGGGTAACGGACCTGCAGAGACATAAACAGTACATCTGAATCCAGATAGTAGACAGGCACGGATCCATGTGCACACACTGCTGCTGCTCTCCTACAAGCGTTTTTATGCACTCCTTCCATATTTTTTTTTCCTGACATTAAAGGGATAGATCACCCAAAATTCAAATTTCACCCATTATCTACTCACCCTCATGTCGACTAAGAGCTGTGAGAATTTTCAGAGTCCTCCGTTCCTTCTCTGAGTTACGGGGGGGTCCACGCGGCAGGATTTGTTCATATAATGGTTGTCAATGGACACCAGGTTTCTTAGTCCAAAAAGACACACCTAAAAACATCCAAATACCTCCATACTGCTCATCTGTAATGTCCCTCTTGTATTTGAAAAAAAATTAAATAAGTCTATATTTGAAGCTTGTTTGTAACGGAGGCTCCCAGTTTCTCTGTTCACTGCTCTCCCTGTGTCAGGGCAAATCTCACGTGATTTGTACTGACCGGCAGAACAATTTCTCATGTCGGGTACAGACGAGCATGGAGGTATTTGAATGTTTTTTGGTGTGTCTTTTTGGACAAAGAAACCTGGTGTCCATTGACAACCATTATATGGACAAATACTGCTGCGTGGACCCCTCCGTAACTCAGAGAAGGAACGGAGGACTCTGAAAATTCTCACAGCTCTTAGTCGACATGAGGGTGAGTAGATAATGAGTGAAATTTGAATTTTGGGTGAACTATCCCTTTAAGCAGCCTGAATCTAAAAATGAGAGAAAATGCGTACCAGTCTCAACAATGAGTGTGAAGCTTGTTTCACCCAGTTTAAACTGTCTGCTGCCAGGTGTCAGATGTAAGATGATGTTGAAAGGCTGTCCCCTCCTCACAATCAAACGCTCTTCTTCATACAGCTCCGTGTGATGGCTGCTGTTGTTGCTCTTAATATTCAGATCACACCTCTCGATGCCCAAGGCTGTGAGTGGAGAGAAAGGCAAACTTTTTGCTTTTGACTTCAGTTAAAAAGTTCTCATCTGCAACAATGTGATCGGATAAATTTAACTAAAATAACCTGATGGCTTTTATCTCCCTAAAAAACTTTTTCCCAAATGATAAATCATAAGAAATCATCAGTACTAATAGAGTTGCTATATACGTTTGATCTGAGATCTTATGTCAGCCACTGTTACCGTACTCTCATCATATTTCACAGTTGACTTTCAATCTGATATGTATTCAAAATAGTCTGAGTGTGAAGTAACAGAAAACCACATCTCCAGTTGTAGATTATTTCCTCTTCTGATACATTGCAGACACATGTGCTACAATATAAGACACAAATGGTATTTTCTCGCCCTTACCTTCACTCATGTCTGCAGCAAAGTTCTTGTCTCTTGACTTCAGTGGAAAGTGACACTTCAGCTACAGCTCCTGTGCTCATTGGTTAATGACCTTGCAGTGTAAATGCCTCGGAGGGATATTTGTAGCATGTGAAACTTGATCACGACACCCCCCTTCTGTCTGGTCCCCACATCAGTAATTCTGTTTTTAGCCAGGAGGGGCAAAGAGACTCACAGCACTCTACTTCATACTTAAAATAGACTGTGAATCTTGAGGCTATTGTGAAAGATTTCTCTTGAAGAGCAGTATTCATGCAGTGTGTTATTTAAATTAGTCCTTAGTCTGCTAATTAACAGTAATGTCTCAGTTATGTTAATTTAGGCCTATATGTTTCACAGCAACTTAGCAACTTAAAACAATATTTTCCTGCTAAAATAAAAAAGAAGCCACCAACAAAGAAGTTTTTGTACCATATATTAATGTTTGACTCAACATAAACAAAATGATATCATTCAAAATCAATAAAAAACAGTTTGTTTTCCTTTGCAAGGCAGAAAACCACTTCACACTTTTTTTAAAATCAAGACAGCATAAAAGATAATTACTGGAGGATGTTGTGAAAAGGTCACCATACTGTAACCTCAATACGTAGTTTTGTCACATAATTTGCTGAAAAACATAGCAGTTTATTATAGACTGAACAAAAGGGAAATTCAATGTTTTTCTACATTTCATTTGATTTTTTCCATGAATGCGATTCAGTAAAATTCCAAGTTAGATGGAAACCAATGAAACATAAAATAAAGATAAAAAACAAAACAAAAAACAGTTTTGGGCAGTGATGTGAAATCAAAACCTGCACACACGGTAACCATGAGAAGTTTTGCAATAAGTGTGTCCATCTGTCCAAAAGGAATCACTATGTCTGTCTAAGAAGGAAGTGAAACACCATCACAGTGCAACATCCTCACTTTACTGCAGTCTGTCACGTCTCTGAGTCTGTCTGGTCTTCTCTGAAGGAAGCACGGAGTTCAGAGGAAGAAACAAATGTATTTTTAAAAAGCTGAATAGGAATAAAAAAGGGTTAGACCCGACTGACCCCACATTTGAATAGTGAAATGATTTACATATTATGAAAGAAAAAGGAAGTTACATAACAGAGCAAAACAGCAAAACATGACTCTATCATGTCAAAGAAAGTCAGTGGTTTTAGAGCAAATTGAGAAAAGTCAACACTATGGCCTCAAAACAACTTCAAGCTCTTGTCTTCATTTGTATATTGTGCATTTTTGCATGGACAATAACAACAATTTTCATCAATAACTTGTTAAGAAAGCATACAAATACATGAGAAAACATGTACTATAATCAGAAAAACATTGTTTTAATGGTCATGTTCATGTTGGAGTATCGACGAGTATGGAACCATTAGTGGACCCTAAAAGGAAGTGGTTCTGGTAATAGTAGTATTCAGTATGTTAGTATGCAGTAGTTGTGTTGCTTTTTAATGGAGATTACAATGTGCACAGCCCTGTTTCCCAAGATCCTTTGTGTTTGCATTAACTGGGGAGTGCTTCAAATCCAGATGTGAATCATCCTTGTGATAAATGATTTAACAGAGAATAAGAAACTCAATAAGAAACATTCAGGAAGACACTAGTAGTATCAAAATTGCCCAGGAGAAATACATTTATGCAGTATATATATATATAATTATGTTGATATATTAATTAATACATCATCAAACTGTTTTTCTCCATTTATAGTCACCAGCTTTACTTTGTGAGTCTGCAGTGTGTCCTGGGCTTGTGGCCAGTGCATAACTCTGGCCAGGAACTGTACTGTTGATTGAGTTTTGCTTATAAGTAAAACAATGCAGTCCAACGCTCCAGAGAAAAGGAGAACATGTCTTCTGAAGCAGCACTCTGCTGTCCCCCTTATGTATAAATGGTCCTGTATCTCTGTTCCACACAAACTGTTGATTTCCACAACAGTAGCAAATACAACTGTCTCTTCTTTGTTCCCTGCATGTCAATGATTGTGCTGGTTGTACAGCACACAAGATCCCTCAACATAAACATGTGACATGTAGATAATAATAATGACAAAAAACTTTTTATGCATGTGAACCATCTTTCCTGTAATTATTGTAAACTCAATGTGTAACAATAAATAAATCAATAACAATGTCCATTTTGAGCTACTTATGCTCAAACCACTACTTATGTAGCAGCTATAGCAGTTATTGTGGTTATCATTTACAGGTTAATATTTAATGTCACCACATAACTATGTTGTAATCACATGCCACACAGACCTTGTGACCTGACAATGCTCGTGCCACATGATTGTGCCGCCACATGACTGTGTTGCTGCACATTTTTTCACCCAGAGAAACTGTCTGTCTCTGCAGGGTAACCAGGAGCTCTCCAACAGAAACAGCTGCAGTTGACCCATAATCTGCAACAATATTCAAATCACAAATTATTTACTGACAAGAGTAAGATGAAGAATGAGAACAATGAGGAAATAATCTTAGATCTTGAGTTTGGGCTTCCATGCTTACCTCCTCCAGTGAATCCTGGGTTACACCTCTGTTGATTTTGCTATTATAATTTCATCACTCTGAAAACAACCACATAACAGATATCCTTGGTTAATGGCAATTATGCATCCCATTGGAAAATTGGTGCATGAAATGTGCCTTCAGTTTGCTTTTAGGACAGATGTCAGGAGTGACTATTAATTTACTCAGACAAACCTTTAAACTGTTTTCAAAAATGTGCCACAGCTATCATTAGAGACACACTATGTACCATGATGCAGCTAATACTATATAAAGTGGCAATTCATCGGATTAGGTTGTTAAAATATCATGTGTACCTGACTATGAGCCAGATGTGCAGTTCCTGGAGCGGCACCTGGTTTCTTTTTGATGACTGATAAGCTGTTGCTCCTCTGGGCGGGGGTCTGACACAGGGGTGGGCGGGGCTTTGAACTTTGGGATATAAATGAGGAGG
Source organism: Decapterus maruadsi (assembly GCA_030347415.2). Classification (NCBI taxonomy): domain Eukaryota; kingdom Metazoa; phylum Chordata; class Actinopteri; order Carangiformes; family Carangidae; genus Decapterus; species Decapterus maruadsi. The sequence continues at coordinate 16,039,708 of CM064899.1, forward strand.
AGCTATCCACTACCTCTCCACCAATGGCAGACAGGCAACTGTGGTCTGAGCTGCTGAAGTTGATGCATTCCCCAGATGATTCAGCGCTGTCCGCTGAAGGAGAAACACATCAAGTTCAAATTAAATACATATTCTTATTTCACAATGCTTTGATCATTTTCATTTACATTTTTCATACAGATCAGATGAGTATTCAGAGTCTGAAGGGAAATAGCAAACTGCCTAAAATCAAACTCACTCAGAGGATGGTGATTTTTCCACAGCTCACAGTTACGATGAAGGTGATACTGATGAAGGTGATGATTGTTGAGCTCATTGTCACTCGTAGCCTCAGGGGAGGAGCTGGCCGCAGGATTGGCCTCCACTCCCTGTAAATGGTTGGCAGGGTAACCAGCGAGGGGCAGTGAGCCTCGGCCGGAGGAGGAGGATGATTGGCTGAGGGTGGTGGAAGCCGTGCTACCAGAGCCAATGGAGTGTGGACGTGGGTACTCTAAGCCCCTGTGTGAACAACATGTCACAGGGACTGACGACACACATAGATAGACGTCATCAATTCTGTTTTACTCCTGTTAAATGAATGACTGATATATTGACAACTACCAACTTGCTTAATGCAATCATATAAGGCGTGAAATGTAAGATGTCTACTTGACTGTTATGATATTGAAAATGTGATGTTTTCTTTAATTCTCTTTTCGATGTAAGGTACTTTGGACACCAGGAAGACTAGCTTGCGCCGCTGGCACGAGCTAACGGGGATCCTTTTAAATAAATAAATCAATGAAAAAATGATGTGCTGGATCAGTGAGCAATGAGGAGACAAGCACGACTGTTATTTCACAAATATTAGCTTGGTTAAATTTAGTTGCTGTGTTGAGCAGTTTTGATTAGAATATAAAACAAAAAAGCAAACCTATAACTTTTCATCTTCCATACCAATATCATGAGAATTAGAAAGACTAGTCTAATGTGGCTGCATGCTAATGTGCTCACAGTGATGATGTTAACATGCTGAATTTTAGTGAAGCTAATGCTAACATTAGCTAATTATCACTAAACACAGCCTACAGCTGTGATTCATTTTACAGGTCCTTTGAGATAAACCAAAGCACAATGTCCAGATTTGACCTGGTGATGGTCAGTCAGAGGATCATCACAGCTGCTACAGCTCATCCCGAGAGGATGGGTCATTGAGACACTTCGGTCACAAAGGTGGCAGAAGTTAGCTGAACTTCGTTTGAAACTTGGGTGGAAAATGCTGTGTGTGCAGCTCCTTACTTCTCCCAGACGGGACACAGTTCACGGCTCGATCACAAATTGCAGCATCACTTGGTTGAATGTCCATGAACGGTTTACAGCCCACTCCCATGAACACCCTCTCCTGCATACGCAGCTCTGGAACATTAAGTAGCTATGCTCACAACATGTTTTCAGATATGTGAAACATTTTATAAACTGAACACTTGGTAAGAGCTACATAAAAACATGTCATTGTTGGTACAACCTCTACTGTGGGCTGCTTGATCCCACAGGATCCTCTCCAGATCAGTGGTCCAGGCTTTCTTCACCTCCATGCTGGAGGCCTTCAGGCAGTAGGTGTCCTCACTCTTCCTCCTGCGGAACCAGATCTCAAAGCACTGGCCACTCACACCAGAGTTATGGGTCATCCCAATGTCGCTTGTCTGGGATGAAAAAGAGACACAAAAACCACACTGATGAAGATATCATATGTGGTTGTGTTTTAGCTTCTTTGCATGTTGGAGGCTCTCGACGGCTGTGAGGTGTAACTCGAAACACTTGGGAAATGAAACATGCTGTATATCAAAACTAAAGCTAAAAATAAGGTTGAGTATTATGGCATATGCTCTGACCTTGAATGACTGTTTGTAGACGTAAACATCATTGCCAACATCTGTCCTTTTGGTTTTGCTGAAGAGGACTAGATGTTCAAAGAGGAAGACGCGGCGCACACATTTCTTCTTTCTGAAGAGAACTGTGAACTCGTCTTGGCGAACCAGTCGACCCTGCTCTTTTAAATTCACCTGACAGAGCAGAGCAGAGAGGAAAAGAGGTTTAACTTCATTTAACTGCTGTGTTCAAGTACATCTGATCTACTACCTCAGCATCTTACATCACAGTCCTGGATGGCATCCATGGTGAGCAAATCGTTGCCATGGCGCATCTGAAATCGGACCAGGTCTGCAGCAGCCTGAATCTCAGCCCTCTCACGCTCCCTCTCACTGCCAGTCAGATCAGGCACATGCACAACTGGGCCACGCACACCGGTTGTGAGCAGTTTACCCTCGACCACGTCCTTTGGTCTGTATGAACCGGCCAGAGCCAACATGTCCTGCAACAGGAGGCTGTACTTGCTGATCCTCTGGATGGGTCTCAGCAAATATGATGAAAGGTCCATCATGTCGCCCAGCTCCTGCTGCTTTTTCTGTAGGGGCAAACAAAGTGGATGTTAAAGCTGAAAAGATAAAGCAAAACACTAGTAATCCCAGTCTGAGGGGGTAATACAAGGACTACAGCCACATGGCAGACAAAAACAGCATGTAAATGTTCAGAAACACTCCTGATGAGCTGTAACATGCACATGACTTAATGACTCTGACCTTGAAGATGTCATGGCGACGGTACAGGATGAGGGCATCTGACTGGGGTTTGTTCCTACTGTACAGAGCGTACAGGCCAAAGCTTTCCCTCTGTGGAGACAACCCATGTAAGACCATGTGAGAAAATGTATTTACCAAGTAGCTCTTATTTTTTATGATCTTTTAAGGACAATTTTTTAATGATAATAAAAACACAAATTCATGACAGATGTTTAAAAAAAATAAGAACAATCTTTACTATTAAATATCGGGGATACTGGTTTTCTGCAGTTGCAACTCACATGTCTGAGAAAGCAACGGGCCACCATGGCCGGCTCCCTCTGACAGGCCTCCAGCTCTGGCAGGAAGTAGTGGCTGTGGAAGTCATAAAGTTTCTCCAGGTTGCCGAAGATGACCCCTCGCTTGCCCCTGAGGTCCTGGGGGATGTCGGGTCTGTCCAGCAGGGGGAGGTAGTGGGTCAGGATGTAGCCCAGTGAGCGGACATACTCCCTCTCTGTGAACACCAGCTCCTCCAGGACACGCTGCAGCCTCCTGATGAGACAGGACAGGACAAGTCAAGTCACTGACTTGAGTTCAAGCTGTATAAAACTGGTAGTAGTACTAGTATTTTATAAGCTTAAGGTTGGTAGAGCTGGATAGATTAGAGGTGATTACTGAGGTGTATTTGGGGGGAAGTTAATTTGATGGGGAGAGAGTGACAGGAAAGTTGGGCAGAGGGAGAGGATGACATGCAGCAGAGCTATGACTCAAACTCACAGCTGCTGCAATAAGGACGGAGCCAAAGTGGCATGTGCTCTAGCAGGTGAGTCACTGACGTTTCTGTCCTTACTGATTATTGCTTACATTTTTTACATACTACAATTAAAAAAAGAGGCCAACATTAAGCACTTTGACTTTTGAAACATGCTTGATGAAAGGCAATTTTTAAATACATAGTAATTGCTTGATATCATCATTTTGTTCATAAATATAATTTAGCCATTATATTATTTATTCGCCTGCATTGGTATCAACAATTTTCTTTGATGACACAGTCACATGCTGTACACTAACTCTCTATGATTACTATGATGGACATATGTTGAGCATGAATGGATTCTGACACAAAGGATCCCAATACACAAAAATACCCCCCCCACCCTAGTTTATAGCCTCCGAATGGGCTAGTTAACCCTACTGGAGGACAAGAAGACACTAGTTAAGGACATTTTCTCTTCTGACTGAGCTTATTGACTTCCCAATGAGATTGATATCTATCACTAACTGCTTGATCTAATCACTTCAAGCTTAGTGTCAGTGTCTGGTCCCTGCTCAATAATCCATTCATGCTGCCAAAATATAAAAGTGAGGCAAAGAAAGTCTGAAGAAACAATACCTGTAGCCCTTCATTGTCAGCTGAGGCAGAAAAGAGGGTATGAAATCTTTTAAAGCCTGGCAAGACTCTAGAGATGAGTAAAACTAAAGGAATATCATTGAATTCCCACAGAATATTAACTTGCAACGCAAATGACTGACATTCAATTCTTTTTATTTATGAGTTCATTTCGTGCACAGCTCCTGTGATAAACTTACAGGGCATTGCTGCCACTCTCCTGTGCATTTGCCAAACAAGACGTCCCCTCGTATCTCCCAATGGGCAGGCTGGAATGTTTGGAGCACGGGGTCCCGTTGCCTCCTGCAGCGCCCCGCTCACTCAGGCAGGAGTCCTCTGAGCAGAAGCTCCCGTGGCGCGAGATCTGGAACTTCTGTGCCTCCTTGAGAATCCGACAAGACGGCTGACCGTGGTGGGAGCACGCTGACGGTGGTCGAACCTGTTGCTCTGGAGGAGTGACCGACCCCGCTGTGGCTACACCTGTGGTGCACGAGTCCTGGCTTACCGATCTCCCTCTTAAACCCCGTGCCCATGGAAACCACTGACAGCCGACAGTGTGGGACTGAGACAGAGCAGCAGCGTCTCGTTCGCTCCTCGCTCTGCTTGCTTGTCTCCTCTTCGTCTCTCTCCTTGTTGATCTTGTTGATTTAAAAAATGAAATGCTTTGTAAGGAACAAAGAGCTAGACTTGAAACACAGCAGATCAAAGCTCTGCACTGCTTCAATCTCACAAATCTTTGTTTCAAATTCTAGTGGACATCTTACGTTTACAAAGACAATCAACAAGCCAGGCTTTGTATCTTGGAAATATGCGTAAAAATGATCCAAATGTTATAAATAAATACATTTGGCTGTAAAAAACATAGAGTAGCAATATTTCCATGGAATAAGTTCATACACAGTACATGTGTGAAACTGTCAGGCGAAATAAGATAATTTTCCAGCATTAAAATCAATCACAATGCAATGGAAAGGAAGCACTATGTTCATTATTGTAGTGCTGAGTATGCTCATTTCTGTTGCATTCATTGATCATACAGTATGATGATGATTACAATCAACATTAGAGATTAATCTCCACTGTCAAACAGTGTTGCTTCTGGTCTGTTTGGTGCAAACCGTGGATGAGCTACTCTGGTTAAATCCTACTCAAGTAATATGAATGAACAAATGAGTCATATTACCTGTGAGGTGACTGTGGAGTGACCTTTGCCCCCTGACTGGTTCTAGCATCCTCAGGTTCAATGACCATGCTACAGCAGGCTCCATTTGTTGCATCAATCGGCTTCGTCTTCGCTAAATCCACTGCACCTGACACGATACCCTCCCACTGTGGGTGGCGAGGCCCCGGGGTCGAATGCACCACCAGACTCTGGCCCCCAGGTGATGCTGTCTGAATATTTGTGCTCATGACATCAACATAATGACATTCACAATGGCTGCTAGAGTCTGGGTTTTGGTGGTGAGCTACATCCACAATCTGCATCCTCTCCTGAAGCTGCTGTCTGGCCTCCTGACACCTCAGCCAGGCTGCGTTCCAGACTCGCATCCCCCTGGAGCCCCGCAGGGCGCTGGCCTGTGCCTTCACCTCCTGAAATTTCTCTGGGCTAAACTGCAGGAACCGGTCCTGGAAAGCCTGAAGGACAGACAGTGAATCACTGCTGGTGGTTGGACCAGAGCCCTGTGCCGTGGGGGGCTCAGACTGGCAAAGCGAGGTGGTGCTTGGTCCACATCCACAGTCCTGGTGTGGCTGTTGAATTGGCTGAGTGTTTAATTGACTCTGATCCAGGTAATCAGTGCATTCACCGGCCAGAGCCACAGCCTGGTGGGAAAAGAGGATTGGGTCGTCATGCAAAAACACAGCATCATCTTTATTTGTTTCTATAATGTTATTGTTCTCAGATGGTGCAGTGGTGTAACCTCAGCCGATGTTAATTAGGAAGCACTAATGTGAAGTATGACAGTGAAACTAGTGTTGTCCTGTTGAATTAAGTGATACTCTGATTAAGTGCTCTCACATAATAGACAGATACCTGAATGTATTTGGTTTGAATATGAGCGACATCCCATTGGTGATGATTTCAATGTAAAGTTACACTTGTTTACTGATTCATTTGAGCCTCTATTAATCTAAATTTAAATGTATAGTAATATAAACCTGTAGCTGCTACCTCCAGAAAGGGCTTTGTGGGTTTCTCCTACAGGGTAAGAGCTGACCTCATGAGCTTAAATACGGACTAACAATCTAATACAAACCTGCTCACAAAAGTCACACATGTTGACCATGATTTGCAGCTCTCTACCACAGGCCTCTGCCCTGCACAGGAAGTCCTCCAGGCCTGACTTGAAGGCACAGACACGAGACCTGAATGCGTCTGTCTCTGGATAGGAGAGCCAGCTCTGCTGAAGCCGCTCTGCCTCTGACACTAAAGACAAAGCATGGTGTCTTCGGTCCTGGGGAGCAGAGAAGAGAGATTCAGACAAAAGGAACCAAAACCCACACAATGACAGACACAAGCAAAGCTAGACTCACATTAGCTTCAATAAGGAAACCAGTGAAGCTGTTGAGGATCTGCTCCATTCTGTCTCCAGAGTCCTCGACTGACTCAGCCTCCAGCAGGTGACGCTCTCCTTCTACATTAAACCACTGCTGCATCTGCAAGGAAGAAAGTGACGCAGAGCAACACTGTGTGAACATGTGCACACTCAAGGAAACGCGATGTGTGTTCACACTTTTAGTTTTTATTCATCTAATGTGTGCTGGAATTTCAGTCCACACCAACACATGGAGGACACTTAGGTCACGGCATCAATCTGATTCCACTCACTGCAATATTATGATTTCTTCAGTTCACAACTGTAATGATAAATAAACCGTTATTTTATTTGACTGTGAATTGCATTCATCTAAGTATCTAAATACATATGTAATGGTCAGTTAGTGAGCTGACCAGTACCTGGGTGAAGTGCCCTTCCACCTCTCTGAGCTGCAGCAGGTACTCCAGGTGTTCATGTGACATGTTGGACCTCTGCACAAGGACGTGAGCCTGTTCCTCCACGTGGTTGTAGAGGCTGGTCACTGAGTCAACTGCATCACTGCATGTCAGGAAAAGACAAATCACACAGTCTGATATCAGATGAAAACGAAAACCTTATGTGAACATAGTTGGTTTTCAGCACATGTAAATAAAGCAGGTGATAGCAGGAGCTTTTCCTCAGTCTTTACCTGAGGTCCTCGCAGTGGGGGTACTTGAGGTCACTTTCCTTCCTCAGCCTCGCCAGGACAGCCCCACCCTCCCTCTGCAGGCTAACCAGTCGGCAGTCCTCCAGTACATCCTTCATTAGAGTCCTCTGGTCCATCATGCACTGCTGCACAGTCTGTTTGAAATAAGTACACATCAGTAACTGATACAGTGAGTCTTGAAGAGCTGTGCTGCTATATTGTGAATGCTATCTTAAAGACAAAACCTACAGTGCATAGTGTATCATCAATCAATACAGTTAGGTACCTCCAGGTAAACTCAGCTCCCCAGGCCTTAATAGTAGTCACAGCTTTAGAGTACCTGTACAGTGTCAGTCCTCTGGGGTTCCTCCAGTTGACTGATGGCTCTCAGTAACAGACTGGACGCCTCATGAAGATCAGATACAAACGGGAAGAGTTTCTAAAAGATAAAAGATTTCTGAACATGAATAAACTGTGAGCCCTGATTGGTAAAACAAATATTGCACAAGGGACAAGGCAGAGAAAAAGAAGTTAAGGTCAGCTGGACAGCTGAGGTCACCTGGTGCAGCTCCATCCAGTCACAGTGGCTGTGAGACAGCGTGCCGTCCAGACAGGAGCTCAACTGACTCCCCTCCACCAGCTTCAGCAAGGCCTTCATCGATGTCACCACGTCAGTCTGCTCAGTGTAACAAATGTTTCAGTAACACCAACTACTACAAACAGGACTCTCATGTCTGACTGGGATTAATCACAGATACTGTAACACTGTGCAAATCACACGGTCATGAGGTCCATGTTGGTTGCCCGCAGATATGTTTTGCTCAAATTTTTTGTCTCATCACGATTGAGTGCGGCTTTAGCCTAAATGCAAAAATGTCTCATAAGGAAGGCAATTCAGCAGGTTGAGATAGCTGCAACCAAAAATCAAGACAAAAGTGGATAGATAACAGTCAAATGATATTATAACATCTACTTGACTGGTGAAAATCTGGCCTGCTGGCTGCACCAGAGGAATAAAATTGTGGCAAAAAAATACACCCAATATGTCTCATGATATTTCACTCAGTCATAGCAGTCATCCTCTGGAGAGAAATGTGTATACAAAATGTCATAGTCATTTCGATATGGATTCAAGGCCAGAGAAAAAGAACCTATAAAGAAGACATACTGTACTTGTTATTCATTTCTTTTAACTTTAAAGTCACAATTGAACAATACGTCCCAGGCAGGTTCATCCCTTCCCACGTGGGGAAAATATATATATATAATGGAAAAAACAGGCCTAAGTCGTCTTTCTCATTGAAGTGTGCTGAACTCTACTGTATAAGGCTTGTGAAGAGGGGAAAAAGCTGACCTGGACACTGGGACATCGCTCAGGCCGGGAGCTGCTGTCCTTGTCCACCAACAGCACCAAACTGTTCACTGCCTGGGGACTCTGCTCCTGCAATAGTGAAACAGACAATAAATGTGACTTCACTTAAAGCATTCAAGTAAATGGAAGTGACATAAACACTGTAAAACTATATCACAACGATGTTCATACTGAAGAGGACCATACAATATCTGACATCTCTGACCTGCTGCACAGCAAAGGTTTTTGTCATTCTTACCTGAAGAGTCATCAAGGCCTTGTAGAGCTGTGGTGGAGGGTTTGTCCTCCTTGCGTCAAAAATGAGTGTCATCCCTGCTTCTCTGATTTCTCTCCTACACACATAGATAAACGGCAAATTAGTACAAAACAGTTAGAGTGATCTTCGTTGATTTACTGGGATGTGGATGTTAATACCTCACCTGGTGATAGAGTGGAAGTAGAGGAGCATCTGAATGAGTTCTTGGCTTGTCACAGCTGATGTCCAACCTTGGTGGTCTCCATAGAGCTCAACTATTGCTCTGTTTGTCCTGTCTCTGCCACCTGTAAGGGTTAGAGAGAGAGAAAAGATCAGGGAATATTTAAAACCCAGTTCTCTGTTTAATTCAATCAAATAGACTGAATTCATCTTAATGAATTAAAAAAATAATTCTATTTTCCAATTGTTTCTTTTAACAGTTTGACAAACGATGTATCCAGATAAGAGTGAGTATCATTGTTGTCAAACTAAAAACTGTTAAACTACCTGTGCGAGATGCTACTCCCAGATATAGGGGGTGGGCTTTGGGGTCTGGGGATCCCAGAGGGAGGTGGTGCGGTCTGGGACGGGCAGAAGCTGACTGGGAGTTCTTGTGTGTGTCTGCTGCTGGAGGTGGATCTATCTGCGAAAGGTTCTTTGTTGCCTGAGGGACGTTTCTACTGGACAGGGATGCACTGCTGTGCTGAGCACCATCTGAAGAGAAGATGTGTTGTTGAAACAGCTGAGGAGTGATTTTCAAATGTAACTGAGCCTAGAAGAAACAAAACTAAGAACAACATAACCATGCACCTGGAATGACCATCTTCCTCCTGTTGATCTTGGGTGAAACCAGTCTGAAGGCTGTGCTGTTTTTACACTTGACCACATGAAGCTGGGGAATCTCTGGACAGGCGTCAATGTTTTCTCTCCTCCTCACATTTTGACCTTCAACAATGACCAGTTCACACTTCTCAGAGGTGTCCACCACCGCTGTGGAGAGGGATGAGCATCTTCCATCTGACATGGATTCTCTGCTTTGTGGAGCCGTGAGAGACTTTGGACTCATCCCTGTGCTTCTGTTTCCAAGTCTTTCATGAGGCTTGAGGGCCAGCCCTGAGACTTCACTTGAACTAAACGGTAATCCATGTTGTTTGGCAGAGATTACGTCGGACTGTTTGGGATCATTTGAGCTTGACAAATGTCTATTATTGGTGCCTATTCTCTTTCTTGCTAATGAATCCCCCCATATCACACCGTGTAAATTGCCAGAAGGTTTGGTAGAGTGTGCTCCTCCTGGTTCCCTCAACGGCACAGTGGTTTTTTCGGGTGCCTGCCTTGGTAGCCCATCATATTTGAAAGGGATACAGGGGACAGTGTTTGAATCCCCTGGCTTTGAATATGGCACACTGTTTTTCTCTCCAGATTCCTTACAGATGGTTGCACTAACAGAGAAAGGAAACTGGTTGTCACACCACATCGCTTGAGAACTACACCATGGATCCCCCGGTTCTGTACCTGGTGGCCTGTGTCTGTCGTTGCACTCTAAGAAGTCGCCCTCCTCCTCCAGCACCGTCAACATATCCGCCCTTTCTTTCTCCTGTGCAAACGCGACAGGGTTTTGTATAGCAGCCTGGTAGGAGTCTCTGTATCGACACCTCAGCTCCTGAGCTCTGGAAACCTTTCCACCTTGTTTCCTTGTCATGCACGGGGTACAGGGTTTCTCTGAGAAACGGACAGTGCGGACACACTGAGGTGGTTCCAGGGAACTGGGGTGTGGCTGGTGTGACTGGGAATGATGCTGTAAAGCAGATGGAGGTCCTGCTTCGGTGGACATGTTGGGTGTTAATGACACAGGGGCCCCTGACCTGGAAGGGCTATGTGTTTGCGGTTTCACAGGTAACTGCAATGGTGTTTGAGGTAGTATCTGTGTGATGGGCTGGCTGTGCATTTGTGTTTGTCTCTGTGTATAACTGTGCATTTGTGCTTTGGTTTGTGAGTGTGGATGCATTTTCACTTCCAATTTCTGTTGCTCCTCTGTTGCTAAGTGAGCTTTGGAAAAAAGCAAAGTTGCCTGTAGAACATCAATATAATCCCCTTCTGCAGCAACTTGGCCTGCCGGCTCACTTTTGCTTGTATCTTGCAGGTTTGTGAATTTCTGTTTATCTTGCCCTTTGGTTTCAGGAACAATCCCAATCTCATCTGCACCTCTGCATGTATTTGTATTTGCAGGAGTGTATGTAACTGATAATGTGCTTCTTTTTGTAGCAGTGTCTGGATCTGTCCCTGTAGAGCGGCTGTCCCATGTATTTGGGGACACCCAGCCAATAGGCTTAGGCTCTGTTTCAGTTTCTTTCACTTTGACCGGCTTTGATGAAGAAGCAGCGCTAGTATCCACCAGGCAGAGTGACACAGCAATGCCGTGCTTTGCTGGACATATTCTGGTCTCAACAGAAAAGGCAGAGGGATGTGAGGAAGGGGTTGAAATTGAATTCTGAATAGTTACGTGACACTGTTTAGGTGCAGACTCGGTAGCAGGGGACAGAGAAAATGAATGATGTGATTTCTCAGAAAAGAGAGGAAGAGGTGGAGGAAGAGGAGGTGGTAAAGGAGGATATGAAGGAGGAACAGAGGCCATACTATTCCCAGCGCAATCTGGAACACCCACGAATTCAGGTACGGCCACCCGTTCCCATGGCAACCTCACCACGCCCTGCTCGGTGGCGAGCAGGCACTGGCTGAGAGGCGTTCCATGGCGGCCCTGGTTAATCTCCTTTAACCAATCAGGGCTGAATATACAAGGATAGGAGGTTTCAGGGATTGGGGTCTCCTCGACGACCTCCACTCTCAGCCCCTCCTCTTCCAGGAGGCTGCAGACAACGATGCGAGCTGATTGGTCACAAAACGGTGTCACTTGGAGGTAAAAGTCGCCAGGATGAAGCAGCAAAGGGTTGAGGGGAGCGAGGTGGATGACAACTTGATCACTCAGACACAGAGGCCAGCCCTCGCAGAGGAAGAGCACATCAGAGAACTGCGCCTAAAGGGGACAAGGATGAAGTAGATCAATGTTTTTTGTCTGTTTTCAACAACATGTTGAGCAACAACATCTCAGTGCAGCTTTGTATCTTAAGGCTGTCTTTACACCAAGTCTTTGCCAAATCCTATATTTCCTCTGTCTGTTTACATGTTCTATTGAAGTGACCCATATCTGATATCTGCATTTACACCTGCTGTGCTTGCAGGAAACGGTCCGCATACATAGACACAGTTGGCTACCAAAGCGGAAGTCAGCTGGCCCAGCTGCAGGTAAGCTCAATTATGCGCTATCGACGCATTATCGATGACGTACGACTCCAATATATTATATATAGATATTGCCAATGAATATCCGATCTGTCTCTTTAGACTGTTGATGAACTTGCGGATATCCAATTTGTATCTGATTTATTTCCATGTTACAGATCTTATCTGTGCCACTTGGGAGGAAAAAAACACAATTGGGCCATTTGAACTTTGTAGTGAACGACAGCCTGTGTCTCCACAGACTCTCACACAAGCTTAGCCCAATGCTGCAGAGCCACAAGTGACTTACACATGCAGCCTGCTGCACAGTGTCCAAGATGTGCTTAGCTGGGACCAGAAAGTCCAGCAGGCACCGCAGGGCGTCCCCCTGATAGCGACTATCGATGACTTGGAAGAGCTGGCTGAGAAGGGTGGGGGCCGTGGCCTCAAAGGGCGGGTACAGCACCGACAGCAAGTTCTGGATTGAGCCCTCCAGGGAATCAAGGTTCTGCAAACACAGAGGAGAAAGAGGTGAAGTTGAAGCACAGGCCGAGTGTGAGTGACACAATGTATTGATGTGTGCTGCTTGGATGGAAACAGTCACTAACTTCTCCAGCTTAAATCTTGGCATGTGATGCAGTTACACACATCACCCACATACTTGCTCAGTAAAGGAAGACAAGCTGGAAAAATTTGTCTCTGCAAATATGTGACATTTCAATTAATGGCAGTTAATTAAGACAACCTATTTCCTCAGTACTTTTTCTATATGTATTTTATTTTGAGGGGCATACTTGTGATGGACTGATTGTAATTGTTTTTTTGATCATAATAGGGTATAACATGTCAGAAAATCCTGACAGCAGTCCATCAGAGGTTCATATACTTTGAAATCCACAAATACATAACACAGCACCCAAAACCTGCAATAAATCCTGTAACATCTGAGATGCCAAAACCAACAAATAATTTAAATAACAAACCAACAAATAATTCAAAAATGATACACAACAGGAAACCTAGAGTCAGCGGGTCACGTTCATCTGACTGAGGCCCTGTGCTCAACCTCCTGACCTGGTGAGAGAAAAGCTACACAAACACAAACACTCAGTGCTCATCATTAAACATATAGTCAGCCGGCCTGACAGCAAACATCCAAGTAAACACAGTGTGTAATGGCCGGACTCAAGGCTTGCTAGCCTCCCGGTTTATGGTTTCACATTCCCTTTGACCCGAACTCATGGCCCGCTACCCACTTTTAGGCCCTGCTTAATTTAGCCCAGCAAAGGCCACGGCAGCAGACCTCAGGGGTTAATGTATATATACAGGCACAGAGTCTCTGTGGGGGAATATATGGTATCTGGAGGGGTGATGTGTGAATGTTGACGCGTAGCATGAACGCTGCCCCCTTTTCCCCCCCAGGCATGTTTCGACTATATGCAGTTACACTAATGTCTGTGAAAATCCTCCAAGGTTCAACATAGAATAGATTAATATTTAATGAAGAGATCACAGACAGGAATTCATGGTATTCCCCCAAACCCAAACATTCCTAGATGTAGATACAAAAACCAGAACAGACTTGCCACTGTCGCCACAACACAAACCCACCAATCCAAATGATTTCCAAGTCACATCATGATATAATAATAATATAGGAGCTGGAAATGCCCCTGTTATCTGTTGTGCATCCTCTATTCTGCACCTTTGAGATGAGAAATAACACTCTGAAGGCTTTAGTATTCTCAAGTAAGGGGACTCTCTCACTGACATCTCCTTCTGTGTTTATTTTTTATGTGCACCCCCGCCCCCCCCTTTTTTTTTCTTCTTCTCACAAGCAAACTGTCTTTTCCCATTACATTTTTATCTAAGAGTGCTGGACTCTCAGCTTGTCCGCAGCCCCCACAGCTCCACAAACAACACAGTGACTCACAGCTTTCTGGTCAGTCCCGCCACACCCTGCTGGGGCCACAGTGATGGGTGATCATGATAACACTAAGGAGAGGGAGGGGGAGGGAGGAGGAGGACAGTAATGGAGGCACTGGGTACAGTATGTCTGTCAAATAAGTGCGGGATGAGGATGGGTGGAGACTCAGAAGGACATTATGTACAATGAGCAATGTAGTTTACCACCCATGAATTTTAAATTCAATGTTTCACCATCCTGAAGACAATGGGAACCTGCTTCATCAGCGCTTGAATAATGACAGTGACTTTCACTGATTTTCTCACTTAGGGACTCTATATTTGGTCTGATGATACTTAGCAAAGGGCAGCTTGAAAATAGCTGAAGTGTAAATGAGTGCGATCTTCAGGAAACGAAGCAGTGGGTTGAGTATGTTGGGCAGTTACGATACATGATACATGAATAAATATGCAAAGTCTTTGGAGAGCTTCCAAAATGAGAGTTAAAAAGACACTGCCGGTAATGGAAGTCAGTTGGTTTGTTCGGACGGTGGATCAAGATCGATGTGTGTGCGTGTGTGTTTATCTGAGAGTCTCTTTCCAGTATGTTGTGTATTAGAGTGAGCTGTGTGGACCTGCCTCTCTGCCCAGGCCAGCATACTGTTGCAGCAGATTCACATGGCTCTGTATAAACACCCAGACCTCTCTCACTCAACCACTGAAATAAATAATGATGCTCACATTACATATATCTCTGACCGGTATCGTTAGGAACAGAAATAGTCTTTGAACATTCCTGATGTCAGGCAGCTTCCTGCACGGACACAACAAAACATTTTACCATAAAAAAACAAAATAAACTTAAAGCATTCATGGCGGCTTCATACATTCCTGTGGGACATTTTTACCCTTCAGTGTGTCTTGAACTGTGACATTACTGTTTTTAGATGACATGCAGCAAAATTCCCCGGCCTGGTCTGAAATGAGGATGTTGTGATTGCATGATAGACAATACACAGAACCGGGCCGGTGACCACACTTGTCATTTTACAATAGTTTCAAAAACTGCTAATCCATTTCAATCAAGACAAACTGCCAGCAGGAACAATAATAATGTGATTACAAAACAGAGATTTAATCCTAAATACAGGATTAAGAGATGAGAAGGGAAAGAAATAGGAAATAAACTCACCTAAAAATAAAATTAAATGTCAGTGCTTCTATACACCTTCATACTTCTACTCTACATCCCATCTGATTATGAAGTGTCCCCACAAATAATATGCCAGAGAAGTGAAGCACAATAAACACAACTGACGCGATTTGGCCAAACTTCAAAGCATCTACAGACACTGATACAGCTCCTAAACAAGCATGAAAAGAGTCCGTTTCCTGTGTTTAGATCTGTGGGTTATCATCTGAGCTGATAGGCAGATTCCCGACCAGATCACACAAACTATGTGACATGCGGATGTCTGCTGCCCACACAGAGGACAGCTGAGGGACAGAAATGAAGGGAGGGGGTTTTCATCCCAACTCATTCCTGTAACTGAGTTTGATTAACATCTTTTTTTCATCATACTGAGGCGTCTGTCAACTCAGCTTAAAGGAGTCATCACCTGGTTTTTTACGTATCCAGCCCCCCTTGGATCGCTTTGGATCAATTCGTAAAACTTATTAATAAAAAAATAAATAATTTTAATCAAACATTGAGCTTGTTCTGAAGCGACTTTATGAGATTACAGGTTTTGACTGTCCGGATGTGCATTGAGGCAGCGTTGATTCAGTAGGAAGGATAATCTTATGCAGACTCCAAAACATAAACAGCCCCCTTACCGCTTCGGGAAGTAGCGGAGAGTAGCCTCCGCGGTGAGGTCATCGGAGCAGAATCAAAATAGGAAGGCACACCATTGTGTGCTATTCCTGGCTTTCAAACTCCAGCTTTTCAGGCAAGTTTCAACTGAGGTCAAACACCAGTATGCATGTTTTAACAAGAGAAATTGCGATTTCCGGGTGATGACTCCTTTAACATTTTTGGACCAAAGTTGAAACTGAGTTACAAGTGCTGTAATTCCACATAGCTACAGTAAAATAATCTTAATACTAACAGGAAGTGAGAGGTGCTATGAAATAAATGGGAAGCTTATGAAGCAAAAAAAAATGAAACATTTTGATGCATGTTACACTCATGTGTTTGATGCGCTGGTGTATTTCCCATGAACACAAAACACCACTGAACCCTGTAGCTATTGTGAATAGATGGTAATCAGAATGTGGTTGTCAAATAAGACAGTGGAGGTTTTGAGTTGAAGTGACTGGTGATGTTATGTCACAGCAGAGAGTACTTTCTCCAGGGTTTTTAAAATTGCATGAATGTATTGAATGGCACAACAAAACTGTATGAAAACTAAAATGTTTGTCTATTAGAAGTTGTGTTTTTGACTCAATGACATCATCCCATGGGAGCAGTTTTCATATCATAGCAATATTTAGGTGAACTCACTATTTGGGGGGAGGCCATTATTAGATCATTCTGGTGTGTGCTCCCAAAAGTTAGCTCTCCAAAGTGTAAATAGCCATACCAGCAATTAACTGGCTATGAAGGATAAGGATCATGTCTTCTACAAATATCACACTACAGCAAGAGCAGATCAGTGAGCTAACAGTGGTCAGTTACCAGTACCCCCTGTCCGATATCATCTGAACTGCACACCACATCAACAGGAACTATGCAAGATTTGCACCTTAATTAAACAGCCTGAGAGTAATTGTGATGGTTAGATGACGTGTTGCCGGGAGAATGGAGGCTCTCTGCTTTCCCTCTAAGGTCTCTTGGCCGAAAAACAAACTTGCAAGATCAGCGCCTCCGACCCTCAGTGATGAGCTCTTAGACAATGAAAATATGCAGTCTGAAACTGTAGGGGGAGCTCCATAGAGAAAAAAGTGACCAAAACAGCGAAAAAGTGACCGACTTGTTCCCCATTAACTTTGTCCATAGCAATATATTTTATACTGTGTAGATGAAGAAGAAAGAAAGAAGATGGCTCATTACACGCTGGCCAATGATATGAAACGGTATACAGTTCCTATACGGACTAAACATCAAAACCACATCACCAGCCTTACATTATCAGAGGCATCACTACATTAGCAGCATTTTAATGAGGTTGGAATCAGAGGAGATTGATTTCGTACAACCTCTTGTCCATTTACAGTACAAGTCATTTTCCTACTTTCAATCCTTGATCTCCTGAAACAGTTACAGTGTGTAGTATAGTATTACTAATGTAAATACGGATCAGATGGTAATAAACCTCTGTAGACAGCATTGAAGCAGTGATCTAGGTTCAGAGGTGTTGCTGTGCTCTCACCAATGTGGAAATTAAATCTACTTCCTTAGAAATCCCACTTGCTTTGCATTGGATGAGATTCACTTCTTCACACACTTCATGCACAATCTCAAAAACAAACTGGACTATTACTGGAGTTTAATCACAGAGAGACGTTTTGCCTCCGCTGTAGAAGGACTCCCTCTCTAACATGTGTGTCAGCACACTCTGATGATGATGTGTCATTCGCTGAAAACCAAAACTTTCTGACAGACAACAACTCCAAAAACGTGTCACCTGACCGGGAAACACCGACAGCGACAGACAATCTTAACTATTATGCAATCTGGAGAAAGATTCAATTGTGCAGTAAACGGATTAGTTCTGACGCAGAAACTGTGTGGGTGACAATCGATGAAGCACAGCAGAGCCTCGCACTGGGAACATGACAGAATATGTGCACTGATGAAGAGTCTTCTTGTGAAAACAGATGCCTATTAAAATGTGAGATTCTTTCATGGTGAAGAAACTACATGTCAAAACGATTCATCACATTTTTTTTAAAGAACTTCCTTCAGCTGTCGGAATCCTCTATTTGACGATCTTTTTCCATATTATCATGTGATGTGCTATGAATTTCATTCTTTTGTAATATGTTTGGTGTATGTTTGACATTGGCCTTGGTGCTGGTCTGTGCTGCCTTCTCATTGCTGTTCTGCAGCATGAAAAGCTATACATTATATATATATCTATTTGTGTGTGTGTGAGTTAAAAGGTCCAAAATACCTTTTCTCAGGGGAGCTTTGTTTTTTGAGCAAATGGATGCATCTAATAGATCTGATGTTGTACCTTTTAGCTTAAAAGCTGCACCTTTGGACTAAAAGGTACAGAAAAGTTTTTTATATATATATATTTTTTAACACAGCACTCTGTGGGTCTCCTCAACAACACGCCCGATGACAACACGCACGTATGAGACACAAACCATATCACACCGGGGTTGGACATGAACAGAGCAGAGCACGACCACTGAGGCACCGAGAAGGCAAGACCGTATATTTAATAGCTTTGCAGGGATCAGCAAATTGGAGCTTGCGGAAGGCAAACACTAATCATGATGGCCTTGATCAGCAGGGAGGTTTGAAGGTGGCTGTAAAGTAGCAGTCAGGAGGCAGCGAAGGCCTGTGTTTAAGTCATTAAAAACACGTCAGGGAAAATTATGAATGAGCCAGAACTTTAAGCACGTCTTTAAACTCATCATAAGTGAGTTGACGTGTCTCAGCTGTGTGTGCGGTGTGTTATTATATCAAAACATGACTTCCCTTTCACTGACACATAAGTCTCATCTGTAATTAGCCCACAGCTGTGCTTGATGTAACTCACACCAGCAGATAACAACCAGGTACCGAAAAAAACAGGTGAAAACACAGATGAACAACAAACTTCTCGGATCAAACACCAAAACACTTAACATCAAATCTGTTAAATCACACTGAATCTTACAATCATACTGGCACCTAAAGATCATATAATTATGACATTCACCGGGAATTGCCTGCCACTGCTTTGAGCCGTACGAACTCATGAATTTTCCGAGTTACTGCAACTGAAAAAGTACATCATCAGAAATGTTGCAGTGTGCTCTGTCTCGTTCTCCAGCCAAAGCGAAACACAAACTGGAGGCTACAGGTATACGGATGAGGTGATGATTTGTAGTTGTGCAAACTGGGCTGTTGAGCTAACTGTTGTGTATTTTCCATTGAATCACAAGACGCCTTTCTGCAGGGAGAAAAAAAGATGCTCTGTGTAACCTGGTCAACACAGGAACAAATACCCAAACATTGAGGTCACTCCCAAAGCAGGAATAGTCAGGTTAACGGACTCTGGTTTCAATGACACGGTGTATGTGCAGGAAACAGGGTGGGAAAACACACATCCACACCCACACAAACATCACCCTGCCAGATCAAACCTACAGGAGAGCTGGGCGGGCATTTTAAAATTCAGCTGCCTACCTAACATCCTTCCAGTCACTGGGTGCCAAACAAAATCAACTTTATGTATGCGCATGCAGGACACACCCTCTATGCAGCCCGGGCAGGAGGAACAACACAGAGAAAACACATTCATCCTGAAATTTTCCTTGTCAGGATCTGCAGGCTGAGATCCTCAACGGGGCCAGAACAGGAGGAAAACGTCCACCCTCTCACTTCAGGTTCTAAATATCAGACAGTGTCGGCTTCCTCGGTGCTGTACAGTTTCTTCACACCAGACCCCTCCTATGGCTCTTGAATGACTCACATGCCAGTAAGTAGGGGATCCAGGACGGAGGCAGATACAGTGGCTGGTTTGTGAAATCTGCCTTAATGCGTGGTAACCTGAGATCTTCACCTTGAGTCAAAACACGAGCAGAGAGCAGCAGGCAGTGTGAGCTATGGCAGCTATGCTGAGTGTCGCACACACAGAGTACATGCATGTTTCAACATAAAGGGCTGCTTGTCAGGACGTAATATATAAATGACTCAGCAAGACTATTTAAAAAGGAATCTGTCACGTCTGACTTTAGACTGACTAACTTTTTTTTTTCTCCAAATGATGAACATGTATTCAGAATGAAGGGTGAGGTCATGTGTTTAACACTTTAAGGCAACTCACATTCAAGAAATATTGAGTCTCAGCTGATATTCAACATTTTTGTTTGAAAAATGACAAAAAGATTGATCAGTTACCAAAATGAATGAGCTGATCCATCAAGTCAACTACTGCACTAAAGCAGGAGTAGCATGGAGCTTCTCTGCCTCATCTTTCATCTTGCAAACAGGATAATGACAGGAAAGCTGTATATTATAATCTGACTGCCATGAAACAAAAACCTCATCCTCTGACAGGTTTGCTTACAACATCACTAAAACCTCACAAACTACAGTACAACAGCACATGTAACAGGTCTTACCATGTTATTAACAGTGACTGTACAACAGTCAGAAAGGAGAGAAGATGTCATCCAAGATTTAACTCAATAAAGTTTCAAGTTGGAATATGAATCAACATGTATTCCTAACAGCTGACAGAAAAAAAGAGAGGATGCTGTGTTCACTCTGAGCAAAGACAGACCGGGGTAGAAATGAAGCTGATTCTCACGTTACCATCTTCCTTTACTGCGTGCTGTCATTCCCGTTCATCACAACAGCAACGGCAGCTGGAATAATCCAAACTGGGTGATGGTCATCTGCAGAGTCGCTGCTCCTGCCGTTCTGAGGCTGCTGGACCAAATTAAAATCCATACTGCCCAGACACTCGTTCACAGTCAGTCGAGTGAGTGCGGACAACCTTAAGCCAGCTGGATGAGTGTTCGTGGAGTCCTCGGTTGCACTGCACTTAAGTCTGTGATTTGTCTTGTTTCCTCCTTCACTCTCGCTCTCCCTCTCTGCTGCTGATTTATTGTGCTATCTGCTTTCTGTCTCTCAGTGTGCTCTCTCCCTCAGCACCTCCACCACTGGTGCCGGGCGCTATGTTTGTCTGAGAGAGGGCTGAGTGTGGCCAAACACGAGGAGAGGTGAGAGGAGAAGGGAGAGAGAGAGAGAGAGAGACGGAGAGAAAAGAGAGAAGCCTAAATGTACATGCGAACAATGTTTTTCTCTCTTCTATCTTTTCCTTCTTTCTTACTATTTCATTTTACTATTACTATTTCCTATTTCAGAGTAATGGCTAGATGTATGTCCTCAATAATTATTCATTATTTGTTAATGGTATAGTAATGGCATTTATGGTGGTAATGGACTCGCTCCCTTCAGAGCTCTTTTTCAAATGCTGCATTTAGTTTGGTGGTTTGAAAAAAGTGGTGCAGTTTGATTTTACAATTCCTCATTGATCCAGCACCCATCCCAATCGGGCCTACGATGTGCGTGTCCTTCTCTCTTTATTCAGTTTGATTTTACAACCAGGCAGACTGGACGTAAATATATACAACAGCATTTTGTTGTACATGTACTTACACTGTTTGATCGTACCTCTCCTTCCACTTCTATATGATAAATTTGTGTTTCTTTTTACAACACAGTACAGACTAGCAGCTTTTAGGTCTCAACTAATACTTAAACAAAATCTGTGCAATTTCCAAAACCAATAGGGAATCATTCTGCTGCTTCCCAGAGGGATAATCTGCTGGCTAAGACAATCAAAGACACAGCAGCAGGGCTTTGATAAACCCAATGCTGTCACTGTGGCAGCAAAACCACCTACCACCACTGCCCTGATATCATCCTGACACAACATCATTGTGAAGCCAAACTGATAGAGGGCATCTGACAAATAATCAAACGATCAAAAAGTGCATCATATTAATCACATTTCACGTATTTATATGCCACACTAGCTGAGGCGTTTGAGTTGACATATTGTGGTGACTGAAACAGGAGAAGACACAGAGCAGAGCAGGAGTCAAGGAGGAGAAGTGAAGACGTGAGAAGGGAAGAAAAAGTTCTCTAGAGGCGGTGATATCAGGTGAAACATCATACAGACAGCAGCTGTTGTGAAACAGTAGCAAAAATATCTCGTCTCTGTGTGTTTGACCTGGTCATGTCAAAGTGCAGACAAAGAGTGACAGAGTGAGATAGACTGACTGTGAAGCCTGCCCCACGCTGTGTGACAGGGTCCATGTAGCACATTCCTCGTATCAACTAGTGTTTCTCTGTCACTTTGTTACGCTTCGCACACCAACATCGTCATTCTCACATTTCTTACTGAAGCTCCCAGATCTGTAGCAGAACGAAACGCTCTCAAAATCAAGTATAGTAAACTTAAATTCTTCTCTCTTCCATAGGCTTGAATAATTCTTAGAGGGAGAGTTCAGTAATCTGTTGACACTAAATTGCCCAATGGTGTGAATGTGTGAGGTTGTTTGTCTCTATATGTTGGCCCTGTGATAGACTGGTGACCCGTCCAGTACACACTTCCCCTGCAGGGAGTCAGTTGGGAATGGCTCCAGTCCCCTGCGACCTTGCAGCCAATAGAGGGATGGATGGATGACTCAGTGTTATGACAAACATAATGAACTGTTCTGAAAGCTGCAGTAGTGAGGATGAAATTAATGACGAAATAGAATCACTGTAATTTTCTAAGTAGCGCTCTACAGCTCTAGGTCCCTGAGTGCGACCATAGGAGAAAGTCTGAGAAAAATATGTGCAGACTGGACCTAGCTCTCGTCCTGCTAGCTGCGCTGTTAAACAGTTAAGCGAAGTAATGGGGGCAGTTCTTCTAACCGCCATTTTGGCCTCTAGGCTATATAATGCTTAAAATATCAAATGCTTTGCAACATCCACCAGTTCCTTACCACAGTGTGCATAACTCCGTTTATATAAGAGAATAGTGTTGTTTTTATCATGTAGCCTATGTCTAGCTTCCCGGGTAGACCTTACTAGTCAACTGTCGAGCTCAGGACTGTTAAACATGGATTTAGGAGGGAAAAAAAGATTTTGGATGAGAAAAAAAGCAGTTATATTCCTATTGATGCTTTTTTGCATGCATTTGTAATGATATTTTGAGCATTAGGCCTATATAGAGGCCTAAGTGGCGGTTAGAAGAACTGCCTCCATTACTTCACTGTTCAACTACAGTGTAGCACAGGAGGAGGGCTAGGTCTGGTCTGCACATATTTTTCTCTGATTTTTTCCTATGGTCGTACTCAGGGACCTAGAGCTGTAGAGCATTACTAAAATGACCGGAAAATATGTGTGTCAATGTCATAGTGTGTATGTAATCTTATATAAACTGATCAAATTGCACATGCAAAACGTTCATTTCTAATGATAGACATTTGAAAAAAAATGTCAGTACTAGGACGCTCAGCAGACTCTCCGGGAAAAATTAACTCAGAGAAAGTGATGAAAAGGACATTAGAAGAGACTTTGATGGTCCTTCTCTAGGACCAACTGCAACCGTCCACTTTACACAACCAAGTCAGGCTGTCAGATCTTAACTGAGCACAAACAGACCTCTGAGCTCCAGCACGCTTATATCATGTTCCCTGGTTTGGTTTGGTTTGTTTAAGTTTTCTTGTGACCATTTTTCTTGATAATTTTCAAACAATACAGACTTGTAATAATTATTAATTCAGAGTTACTCAATTCTAAACAGAAATGTAGTCATCGCCACATCTCAAGTACATGATGATGATGTCATTTTACTTCCATGATATGTAGCTATTTCTGTGCATAACCCACTCTATGTGAGCAATGACGCACCAACAGGAGTAAAGGGACATATCAGATGAATCTTACCCGGCAACAGAGCAACTTATTCATCATCATAATGTGTCTCAGAGTGGTGTGTCCTCTGCCTTGACTTCAGCAGTTGAGAACAAGCCAGAGGACAAACACGTGTGTTAATTTTGTTGTTGTTGTCACATACTGGAGCTATCATTGTTGTCCTCGTGTCCCTGCCTCTTCTCCCCTCCTCTCTCTCTGTTCCGTCCTGCTCCGGGCTCTGTTAATGCACTGACTCTGACTCTACTGGTTGACAAGGCAAATGGGCAAAAGTCACAAAGAG
Source organism: Decapterus maruadsi (assembly GCA_030347415.2). Lineage (NCBI taxonomy): Eukaryota > Metazoa > Chordata > Actinopteri > Carangiformes > Carangidae > Decapterus > Decapterus maruadsi. The sequence continues at coordinate 16,063,586 of CM064899.1, forward strand.
ACAGGAGGAGAAAGAAGAGGGGGTGGGCGGCATGGAGGAGCGATGAGAGAGAATAAAAAATATGCTATATGTGTGTGTGCGTGTGTGTGACAGCATGTCTGTGGTATTAGGCTTGAGCACAGTGAACGTGTCCTAGCCAGAGGAGAGAAGCTGTTTGATTCAACTGGCCGAGGACAAGGCCTTGTTGCCCTTGTCCTCATCTCTCTGTATCCTTCGCTCTCATGTTTCTCATCTTACTCTGTCTCACTCCTTCTCTCTCTCTCATTTCACTCTAATATATTCCACACAGGATGTTTCACCTAACCTAAATTCTGTGCCCCTACACTTAATGCCTCTTTGTCAGGTCATTGTGGTGGATTGCAATTTGACTGGTTAAAAGTGAATATTAAATATATCCACATTATTATCTGTGTGATTAGTGTCATGCTGATCATTGGTGGGATGTTGGACCATTAAAAAATGAATGAAGTTTTAATAACTGGCTCTCTCTGTTTTTAATTAAATTTTGTGTTACAGTTTGTGTTGAGGACCTATCTGTTCAATTCAAAGCAAAGAATAGCTGTCTCAACCCAAAACAGTTCAAGCTGCTGCTCTGCACAGCCAACCCACAACTGCATGTGTGCATTTGGGAAAACTGTTGATCTGAAAATGATTTGTCAACTATTTGTAATTTATTTTTAAAGTTGACTTTATTTGGTAACATAGTAGAGAGAGACAGGAATTGGGGAGACATATAGAGGGGGAATGACATGGATTGTGCAGTTGCTGACTGACAACTCTTCCTATATTTAAAGGCTAGGTAGGCAGCTTTTTTTTTTGACAGTATTAGGCAAAAACTTACACACTAACCTTGGGGATAATGTAAATGAAGTGAGGTGAAAAAAGATCAGACGTCTGCAGGCTCTGTTGTCAGCCTGCAAATAATCTGTGACGGTAGATTTTGACCAATCACAGAGCAGCAGCCCTTATTCGTATTATTTGGACGTTTTAAAACGTAAGAAAGTGACGTTTTTTCTCTACTCGCTGCTCTGGCTGAGGGGATGAGAACCATGTGGACTCAACTCAAAGCTTTTTTCCTAGATTTCTGCCTCCCTTGCCTTTAATACTTGTACATAAACGTTAAGAATATCAAGACACTTCTCCTTTCTCCCTCAGTTACTTCATGTACTTCATAGTTTGGCTGGTCCAGTAGTTCATTGTTTTTTTGTTTTTTTTTTAAAGTTTGAAAAATAAACTCTAAAATTGGTTTCCATTTTTTCATAACGGTGTACTGAGTGAAGATTGATAGAGGAAACATGCAGAAAAAGTATTTACTGGTTATTTGGGTTGAGTCTTCAGCCTACCCCATCATCTTTCTAATCCTCTCTGGGAATGTGTCTGTGCAACATTAACAGCTCCAGAGACATAAAAACAACCAATAAAACATGCACGTAACTCTGGCTTCAGTGTATTTGGAAGTAGCATGTCAATGTCCTGGTGTGCCAGAGTGGATTTAAAAAGGTGTGTGTGTGTTCACAAGTCTGCATACATGGTTACAATAGCCTTAATAGAACAAAGTGTTTAGAAGCTGCTAATCCCAACCAGAGATGGAAACAAACGCACCTCGAGCCTTGGCCTTCTATTTTTGCCCCCAGCATCCTCAGCACTTCAAGCATGCATCTTCACAAGGTCTGACTTAGGCAGCTAGCACCCCATTACCATTCTGTAAAGTAGTTAACATAGCTGCAGATGCATTTCCTCCAGTGAGCAAGCAAGGGTCAAAGCTGGGCTACACAGGAAGTTCATATAATTGACACTTTTATGAGGAACTGGCTGCTTCGGTGTTTCTTGAACCTCTTTATTGACATGATACAGACATAATTTCTAATGTTAAATAATGCAGTAACGGTCATATCCTCAGAACTGTGGGCCCTACACATTAGTAACTAGCGACTTCTCCCATAATTAATTATTAACAAGAAAAATATTTTTCTTTGTCAGATGACAGCTCCTTATTTCTCACTGGGCTTCTTGAAAGTCAAATGAAAGAGAAAAAGTTTTTTTTTTTTTTAAAGAAGCAGATCAGGATGGTTGAATTCTTTAAAGGAAGACTAAACAGCTGCAGAAGCTTCTGCTGCAGCCCAAACTAAGTCAGCTGCAACACAAGTTGTTTTTTTTCTGTTTCATGGTATCTCTATTGTTTGTTTTTGCAGGGACGTGTCTATTTTCTGCCCAGATTGACTGCGTTCTTGTGTTCCTGACCACAAGCTTTTCATTCCTGATGGTTAATGTATCTTGTGATCTGTAATTTGCGGTCAGTGGACAAGGAAAGCACCTGGCACAAAAACCCTATGGTTTCTCCGCAAAGCCGCACCATAGCTGTATCCACAGTGGTTCTCACTAAGGTAGAAACCTGCACAGCTGATCCTGGAATCCAATTAAATAACACTGATAGATGCTTTTCAAACTCAAGCAGAGTAAATTGAGTTTGGTGCTGCACGGCTTTTAGCAGAGATGAGAACATGTACATGTACTGACCCACTTTACGAAGGTGTAGACAGGAATGTCACAGCAATAGTCTTGACATACATGTGACACACAAAACTGCCCAGTATTCCACTGGATGCTAAAATAGTCCCACACTGATGTTTAAATCCAGCATGACACAACACAGCAAAGGAGAAAATCAGCCAGCCATGGGGTTTCACAGACTGGACCCAGAGATCTAGGCTGACTTGCTTTAACAACGACGGCTTTGGGTTGAGAGAGACAAATCGACCCAGCGGGACCGAGGAGGAGAGGCGTCTATTTTGGCCGTCCAACTGTCTGTCTGAGTGACCCCCTGGCAGCCTCCTCTGGAGCTGACCGTGCCGAGCTATAAATCACCGTGAGCTGTTTGGGTCACTCAGAATGAACTGACTGTTATACTAAACATATTGTTCTCACAGAGTCGTGTGTTCCTCTGTGTGTGTCTGAAATATGATGCCCACAGTAACAGTATGGAGAAGAAAGGCCAAGTATGGTAGGAAGCTGGGCTTAACCTCAGAGAACCACAAATAAAGATGGCCCACATTTATGAGAGAGAGAGAAAAAAAGGAACTGAGGACAGACCATAAATCTAAAGTTTTAAATTTCAAGCTATTGTTGCTATTCCTATTCTCACAGCTTGCTGCGGTGCATTTACTAACCATGCTGTGATCTCTACTACAGTAAAATGAGTCCACAGCCTTGACCTATAGTACATGTTCCTTAGGCTGGTTGCTGATGCTCTGACCCCTATATTATTCACTTTGCAGCCATAACCTTGAATGTCAAGTCACAGCAGCCCTGGAGAAAAAGTCATCCACTTCATCATGGACAAACTGCAGCAGGAAAACAGAGGCTCATCTCACTGTGGTTTCTGTAAATTAAAAACCCGAAACCTGAGCCAAGAGAACTGCCTGCTGACTCCAGCATCACACTGACCGCACAGTCCTGAGAGTGATATCAATCTTCAAACACAGCATCCCAAAATGCCAAGCTTCTTCTTTAATTAACAGGTTGGTTGAATTTTCCGGGCCAAGGATGCTTTCTTGTTGAGATCTCAGTAGGAAAGGAAGCTTTCGCTACACTTCTTGTTGGTGGACACACACACTGGGGATTTGTTCAAAGATATTAAAAAAACACAAAAAAAACACTGTATAAAGAATAAGTTGTAACTGGGGATGCACGATATATCGGCATTAATATCGGTATCGGCCGATACAATCATTTTTTAACATATAGGTATCGGTCCGATGAATAAATTGGGCCGATATGCGCAACTGATATATATCCGTATGCAACACCTGCAAAGTTGAGGTAATGCGAGGAGGATGGTAGCCTGTAACCTTGTTATTTGGAAGTAAAATACATTCTGAAAATAAAGGAAGACATTCAAAAGTTCAGTTTGCATGATTTTCAGTCTGTACAAAAATGTATCATCTCAGAAACTTAAAAAAAAAAAAAAAAACACATATCAATATCGGTAAATATCGATTATCGGCCATAACAGAAAAATTTATATCGGTATCGGCCAATCGGTTCATATTGGTGCATCCCTAGTTGTAACTGGCAGCCTTATAAAAAACACTTTGAAAAGTAGTTACATTTGTTTTGGGTGTTTCCTCTCTCCCACTCTATAGCCTCTACACTCATTTAACAACAAATGTGTTTTTTACGGGAGTGTAGCATAGGACATAGGAGGAACGGGTTTGGATTAAAGCCCGTATGAGCACTGTTTGTCTAAATATAAAACATACATGGCTGAGTATACCGTGGCCCTGCCTCTGTTAAATAGTGTAGATCAAGCTGTCAATATTTAGATCTTTGTATGTGACTGTCACTGATGGTGGTCTGCCCTGCAAACTTTCCCATGCTTCTCTCTGTCCAGACAAGCACCACACACACACACACACACAGGAAATTCTCAACTCTCAAACGTCATCTTCATTATTTCTCCATCTTGAAGAAGGACAAATGACTGCCCTGTTCATGACACTATTCCCACTGTGTTGTGTATGTTGTGTACACATTAAAATGTTACTTAAATTAGATATTTCCTACATCTGCACATGAAGGACAAATGACTGCCCTGTTCATGACACTATTCCCACTGTGTTGTGTATGTTGTGTACACATTAAAATGTTACTTAAATTAGATATTTCCTACATCTGCACATGTGAGGAGTACACACACACACACAGTAGACAGGTGATGCTGACCCAACACAAACAGGCCGAGAGCACTGAGGTAAAAGCAGGGTGGTAAGTGCTGACCAGTGGGTGGTGGTTGGTGGTCATGGGGGGGGCTGACTTAAAACAGGCCTGAGACCAGCATCTAGAGGCCAGTGAGTACACCTGCACTCAGATGAGACAAACAAACCTCCCCCGGCAGCTGGTTAAACAACACACACACACGCAAAAGCCTCCAGCCTCTTATTTATAACCTCTGCCACACGACAGAGGAGAAGCCTCGGAGCCTCCCGGCCGAGAAGACGCAGCCACACAGACGGACAGAGGGACGGACAGACAGTAACAGCTGCCACAGAAGCAATGTCACACAGCTCAGGTCACACAGGAAACGCACTAAACATTAGGAGCAACACAGAGCGTAAGCAGTTCAAAGCTGCAGCAGATATTTCTTCTAATATTATCTATTGATCAGCATCTACCGTCAAAAAGTAAAGTGTTCACTATAATCAATAGTCAGACATTTGTACTAGATCTTGTATTTAATTGACTTACTGACTGTTGATTTCCTTCATTTCTAAACTGACTGTGATATTTAAATACAATAAATCTAAGAATGAATTAACTAGGCCATGTCTATGTGAGTTTTGCAAATGATTTCCTCTTTCATCTCAAACTAAACCTGCCATCTGTGTACGACGCATTAAACTTGTTTTAGATGAGCTGATGATAAATGTGACATGAAGAAAGTGTTCAACGTCTTCCTCACAGACACCTCTGTCTATGCGGATTGACATGAGCTGCAGTGATGGGGGTCAAATATCATTTTGAAGCACACTGTCTTGGTGCCACAGAGCTGCACGTGTGAGTGTGTCACCACATCATCAATTTAGGTAACTGACCATCGGCCGAGCAAATAGTTGGAGATATTTTTACTTTGTCTTTGGCTTCAGATAAAAGAACCTGGATCAATAAATCTACTTGTAATGCGATTTTTGTTTGAATGATGAAGCAACACCTTATAATAAAACTGTCCTTATAAATAACTTACTAACGATTTATAGTGAGGTCATTAATTAGGTTAACACTTAATAAATCATAAACAATTTTAAACAAGTTCTGACAGTTTTCATAAGTACAACCTGTATGAAAACATGATGCAGCCTCATCATTTGGCAAGATGAAATCATTGCTCAACACTCAATAATCACACTTACAGTATGAGCTACTACCATTGAGTACAACAAACACCTCACCATAGCCTTAGAATAAGGCTATAGTTATAAGTATGTAGATATTGAGTATAAACCAGTTGTAAGGGAATTTGAATTGTTAAGTCCCAAAATGTCTGGGTGCTGATGTGCATTTCATAAAAAGACGTGACTGGATATGACGAGCCAGCAATGTGTTTTACAAGATCAAACCTGATCTGAATGTTGATGAACAATACAGCAACTGAATGAATAGACAAAGGAAGAGAGAGAAAAAAGAGAATTGCTAAAAATCCAGCAGCTCAGTGACATGAAATGTAACAGTGGGAAAACCTCGACATGCTGCAGATATAATGCAGATTCACACACATCTTCAGGCCTCTTCATTTACACACTGGGCTTCTCCAGCTGTAGTAATTCAAGAAAGACTATTCAGTACAACTATTTCAATATAATTGTTAACTGTAACATGTCCATCAAAGACAACACCACCACCACCACCACCACCACCATCTTCATCATCAGGTCACCACTGTTCCAACTTCAAGAGCATTTCGTTGTGGCATGAGGTCACGGCTCTCAACTCACAGATCATCATCATTTCAATCAATCAGTCGTTGTCAGTTTGTGTGTGTGTGTGTGTGCTTCCTACCTTGCGTCTTTCTCCTCGTGTCCAGTGTCCACACTCACAGCAGTAGCCTACTGGACTGCAGCACCGTGGTGGACAGATACAGTAAAGCTCCTCCTGTCTGCGTCAGTGTGTGTCCACCTGGAGGTGTGGAGGGAGGACTCCTCTGCTCTGCCGCCGGCTCCTGTGCCTCAGGTCAGCGGCCGGTGTGTAACGTCCTCCTCCTCCTCTCACTCCGCGGGTCTCTCAGATCCACGGGGCAACGGGAGCGCGCAGCTGGAGCGCGCCAAAGTTAGTGGAAGTCAAGGGATCAGCGTGGGTGGCGATCGAGGAAATGAATAACATGTAAAAAAAAAAAAAAAAAAAAAAAAAAAAAAACTGGATCATGTCCATATGAGACCCGTTTAAATTGCCAATTACATTGAGATATCACATAATTTTTTTCTGTCAAAACTTGTGGCAAAAAAACTTAAAGTGGAGATCTATTTTTTTTTTTACCCTTTTCATCTTGTAATGTAAAGCACTTCCTCATTAGCTAGCCTACACTGAAATAACCCTACATATTTTTCATGTTAGCCGCCCTAGCCCAACAAAACAATTAGGCTATGTTAAAAAAAGGTGGCCTAATTTAAGTATTAAAGGAGTCATCACCAGGAAATCGCAATTTCTCTTGTTAAAACATGCATATTGGTGTTTGACCTCAGTTGAAACTTGCCTGAAAAGCTGGAGTTTGAAAGTGGCGCCGTTTTTTCGCTTCGGCTCTTTTTCCGAACAGGAATAGCACACAAGGGTGTGCCTTCCTAAAGCACGAGATTTTGATTCTGCTCCTACGGTGACGTCACCGTGGAGGCTACTTGCATAAGCCCACCCCTCTTTCACCACCCAACCCCGCCCCGTCCGCTCCAGGGGGCTGTTTATGTTTTGGAGTCTGCATGCAGGCAAGCCGGGGCTCTGTCCTTCCTGCGGCGAATCAACACACGCCTCATTACATATTATACAATGCACATCCGGACCAGTCAAAACCTCGCGCGTAATCTCGCGTGATAAAGTCGCGGTACGAAAAAGGGTCAGAACAAGCTCAATGTTTGATAATTTTATTTTTTTTTCTAATAAGTTTATACGTAAAAAAAAAACAGGTTATGACTCCTTTAATTGAAAAAAAAAACTTTTAATGCCAATGTATTATTACTATGTTGTTGTTATATCATAATGTAAAATATAAGCTGAACTGTAACATTATGCCTGAGACTTCAGTCATGTTCTGTAAGATAGGTAGCACCATTTGATTTAATCTAGTTTTGATAACATTTTGAATTCACTGACTTAAAAAATCACTAGAGACTGGAATGTAAACAACCAGAGCTGATCTGCAGGAAAAGCTGACCAGCTCTCTAAAGTGGCCAGTTACAGCCTAAAGATGAATTTGTTTTTCTAAAATGTTATTATTTAATACTGAGGATTAGTTACATCATCTTCTAATTACCTATATGCAGCCTGAGAAAGTCTGAGAAACCTGCTCCTCTCTGTCTTTGTAATGGTTTTCCAGTAGTTTCCGCACTTAACTATAATATTTTCTGATCCATCCCAGCCTGATCATATTTTATTAGCTGAGTGTGTGTTATTTTAAGGACATACAGCATCACACGCACATGCCACTGCTGTTTACAACAGTGCTTCCGTTCTTGTGGGAACTATGAAGAGCAGCTTATTATAATACAAGAGGGCACGGAGGAAGTTCCTGTGGAGTCTGGGGTTTTCATCACTTCCAAGGAATGTGGGAAATGTGGCTGACGACAGTGTTTATACGGAGAAGTAATGGGTTTAATGTTACACTTGACCTGTAGAGTCTTTGATAATGCAATGAGAAATTAAAATTGGTACATAGCTACAACTGACTTCAGTATTGCAGATTCTCCTGAATGATCAGGATGCAAACTAGCTGGTAGACTCATTGTCTGTCTTGTAAAACATAGAAATGTTTTGTCATTTTGATTTTTTGTTGTAACCCCATGTCCCCATATTGAATGTTCATTATCAGGAAACCCATCATCCAGAAGAAGCAGTTTTAATTGTCTTCATATGATTCAGAGACTGAGTCAAGTTGTCAAGTTCTGCATTTTTCTCATTATGATTGACATACCTAGATGGGCACATACAAGATGAAATGCCACTGTTCACTCTGCTTCACTCTGTTCTATATTTCAGCCAGCTTCAATTTGAAGTCATACGTTTTGGCAAACGCTCCACTGATAACACAGTTTTAACTTCCTGTTTAGGTTAGAGGTTGTAATAACAACCGAGAGCACCCAACATACAACTCGGCAGTAGTCACTGATAGCAATCAAATCAGAGCTTTCACTGGAGTTGCAGTAAATAAAGAAAAATAAATACAGTACTGGGGTAGAGATAAGTAAAAGTGAGGTATTGCTCTCTCTTTACTTCTTAATTGTGTTACTCGTGCTCTGGGAACTTGAACTTGAAGATGTGTAAGATGTGTGTGGAAGAATATACAGGCTTTTTATTCTCTGCGTTATTATACCATTTCCCTTCCAGTAGATGGAGCCATTTTCAGCTGCCATGAAATTCAAACAATCTTTTGGATCCCAACGATCCCTCCAAAAAACTCCTTTCTACAAGTTTATTTAACTTTTTCCTACAACACAATGGTTCACATACAATACAGCATAGTGATGTGTCTATATATACAGAAATTTTGCACGGTGATTCTTCACATAATCATGTTGACGCTACAGTACTGGCATACAGAAATAAATAAAACAAACATTTCTTTGAACAAAGTTAGCGTGTACCTTTCTTTTACATTTTACTATGTCATGGCACGCTGTTTTTACTTACAAGATTAACAATATATAGCACAGAAATTTTAGATATGTTGAAATCAGACAGTGGAACAGCAGGTGACAATATAGTACACGTTCCCCCTCCTTTAAAATGATTTATTACATGTAAAACATGATGTCAAATAGAGGGTCTGTTTGGACACATACAGTAGGGTCTGACCAGGGTGCAGCTGAGGGATCATTTTATTTTGGATGCCATGAGCTAGAATGGAAATGTTATGCATCTATAAAATGATGTTATTCTTGCACGTTAAATTCATCATCCCATTCCCATGCTAAGCCTCGAGGAACTCACACTGACCTGATTGTTTATCTGCGATTGCAGAGTTTGAAGGTGATGAAGGAAGATGGTGGTGGTGGCCTGTGGTCGCTGTGATCGTGAATGTGAGGCCCTGAGATGCTGTTAATGCCAGAAAGAACATGAGCGGTGCGGTCATGAATGAGGACTGAGGTTCATACTGAGCTCCTAGGTTAGAACAAGTCCAGACATGCAATCAATCTAATGCACTTAACTTTCCACAGTGAAATAAATTGGAATATAAAACTGGAAGTCTGTTCTCTTATTCAAACTGTGATCAGAGAAATCAGATCAGAGACACAGAATTGAAATGTTTGGTCAAAATGTGAATATCAACTATAAATGGAGAACAAATTACATCTCTCTCATGAACTCTTATTACAAGTTATTTATAATCTCAGAAGGCACTATTAACTTCAAAATACTTTCTGCCTTTTCTTTTCATTTTAATTTGTTAGTATGCATGTTTCATTAAGGAACAATGCACCTCTTGCTCTAATCTGAACTGTATTTTCAGTGACTGTGCTCAATCCCATTTCTTCCTCACCCACCTCAGACGTGCTATTTTCTTGTATCCTGATTGGCTGGTCAGGATTTCGAAGCCAAGAGTTACAGCACGACCTGACAACAATCTTCAAACTTCTGTCAAACCATTTGTCCACACCAGACTGGTGGCTGCTCAGCTGGGGGACTCATCTGTAAACACTCTCTGATCACCGGATCTCGTTAAAAACACCAGATCAGAGAATGGCATCCCTCCAGTCTCAATACGTTCTGCTGTTTAAATTTTAAAATTTGAAAAGGCAGGGGGGAGTATGTAAGAGTTAAGAATACAATTAAATATTAATATAGTATATTTCTCCTCTGACAGTGAGCTTGACACAATCTGACCTGCCCTAACTTTAGGCGACTTTCCTGCATTAAGGGGTCTTTGAAATTTTCTCTGGTCAGGTCTGATCCTGTTGTACGATGGAGAGGAACTGTGTCTGTGTACTGTATGCATGAAAATCCAGGAGAATAAAACTAATGCTCTAAAAAGAGCATTTAAATCTACTCACAGCTATTGATGCACTAAAGTTGCAACTTACTCTAGAAACTCTAAGATGCTGCTTGTGGCATTGATATCTTAATACACTGGGATAAATGTATAATAAGTAGCTCTAGAGGTAGTAATTACAAATGTATGCATGTGTTAGTTTGATCATGAGAAATCAGCTCTTGTTAAGGCTCAGAAAGAAGATTCAAAGTGTGTGGATGTGGGGAGCCACATTAAATGGATAAGGGCAGCATTACCTGAAGTTACAATGGCATCATACACCTGCAACATCACAGTATCAAAGCAATTACAAAGGTTTCCTCTATAACAGCCCACACTGGGCTGAGTTTCCCCTCACACATTTTGCATCTGATTTTCTCTTCTTTGAAAATAAAAACTACACCCAGATGTCATTTTTGTCATTTGTCCTGTGATAAAACCACAACAACCTCCTCTCAGGATTCAAATTCAGTTGAAAATAGAAAATCTGAAGTACTAAGACCAGGATCAAGATCAAAGGAAGCCAGCTCTGACATCTGTCCAAGTCGATCAGATGGTTCACTCGCAGCATACCAGCTCCCGAGTGGAATCATGACACATGCAAAGATTTGAAAGCTAACCCGCTAAGCGACATGCATGCAGAGTGTAGGTTTTCTGTTACAAGCTGGCGTTACACACTATACTCTTATTTACGACAGAGGAAAAAGGTCATGTCGGCCTACAGTATGTCATCCACATGATGCCCTTAAGAATATGTGTGTAGGGGACGGTGGAGGCTGTGCATTCCCACAAACACTTGCTGGTTGAAAAACCTCTACTGGACTATACAGCACTATTATTTACAACATGTATGTACTAAATAATAAGGGATGGAGTCAGCCCCACTTCAGTTCAAACACCTAAATCAGCATCAGTGACATCTTTTGACAAATTTCTTTCAATGCTGCAAGATCTGTGATAATAATAATAATGATAATAATTAAAAAAAATCAAATTTTGTTCATCGGTTTGACTGACTGAACTGGAAGAGACTGGACCCCAAACCCTTGAATGAGAGTGGTCACCATTAGAGCGATGGAGTGGGATAGGGTGGGGTGGAGGGGCTACAGTAAAGGGCTACAGATCTTCATCATCATCTTCATCAGTGATACAGTTGAGAGGGGGGCAGGCTGCATGCAGATGGGACGGCAGGGTCCTTGGGTCGGTACAGTGCTTGGTCGTCTTCTGGGGAGAGACAGCGACAGAGAGTCAGCATTGGAGAAACACAGATCTGTGCTTCTGTTTGTGTTGTGTGAGTAGCCTATGATTGGAAAAATGTGTGTTTGCTGCATCTATTACACAGTGACCACTTACGTCATAGAGCTCCTCCAGTGCACCTGAACATCACTGCAGCTATGTGATAAGTTAAACCACTGGGAGTACATACTGAATACTGAGTACTGAATACTGATCAACGAAGTTGAAGGGGAGAATCGTTCTGAAATAAATCTTGTGGTTTTCTTTGGAAACTCATCAGCAGTAAAATGTAGGTGATTTGTAATAATGATGATAACAATAAACTTCATTCATAAATCACTTTTTATACCCAGATGAGTTGTTACTCATAATATAAGAATGACAACAGACAGAAGAAATATGGTAGAAGATAAAATAAGTAGATGAAAGATCAAAAGAGAAGCCAGTAAAAATTGTAAAATTTAGCTAAAAATTAGCTAAAAGCCATGTAAAATTAAGAGGTTTTAGGATGTTCACTGAACCTGCATCGCTTATATTTCTTCTGTCATGTGGAGCATAGGTAGTTAGTTTCTAGCAATAAAATCTGGGAGCAGAAGATCTGTGTGGGAAGAATAATAAAATGACAGAGAAGCAGTGTGGGCTGATGCTTAACCACAATCAGCTTTGTGAACAAATACAAAGATATTAAAATCTATTTTAAAAGATACTGGGAGCCAGTGGAGTGAAGATCTCTTTTCATTGTTTTAGATTAAAGACCAGCTGCTATACAGTAGTTCTCAATAAACTGGAGCAGAGGAAAGAGCAGTGTATGACACTATATGTGTCTCTGAATCTTTATATAGATTACAGAGGACTGGCAATATATAAATGATAAAAAGCTGTTTTGATCACCTACTTAATGTGCAAAGTAGAAGAAGATTGTAAAGTGTGTGTGTGTGTGTGTGTGGTCCGTTACCATGGCATTAACTTGCAGCTGTCTCCTGCTGAATGATGTAGTGCCTGTTTGAGTCATCCACCTCGCTGCCACAGTGAACATCACTTCTGTTAATGCAAGAGATGAACACACTCGTCAGTTCCTGCTCACTGTGTATACAACTCGTTTTCTCTTTTGCCATAATCTCACCGACATCCTCACCTGTTGTCATTGATGTCTCTTGTTTCACTGATGCTGTTGCCTGTTGGAGAAAAAAAAACTACAGTTTGATTTTGTTGATTGATAATTGCTGTGAATATTAAAACCACTTTAGTAATACCAATAAACGAAATAATGATACCCAACAGCTGTTTTGATCGGGCACTATTGTTATTCTGTGGATTTTTTCCTAGTTTTTTTTCATCTTCCGGTGCACTAACTCGAAGAGTTGCAGGACATATTATATATCAAAACGTGCGTCCTGTGATGTTGCTATTACTTTTCTCAACAGTGAATTTTTGCGACGTAAGTGCGTGAAAAACTGCGAAAAAATTTCCCATAGAGAATGCATGGGAGAAGGTCAAAAAACGAACAAATCATCGGATTTTCATACTGCCAACTGTTGTCTACTGCTCAGGCATACTTTCCCCTAGAGACTCCGTTTAAACTTTAAATAGTAGACACAAGTCTTGTGTATTTGTATTACTCCTCGTTTTGATAGGTTGTATAGTTTTTGATCAATCCCTGATCAATGACCATGATCATTTTTGGAGAAATTATGAGATTATAATGAACACGGAATGTTCGTGCTAGAGTGCGTGATGTCATCAGCTAGAGTGGGGAGAGAGCCCAGAAAAACTCCTGATTCTTTCTCTTTCCACACTCCTCTTGGACACAATTTACACTGTAGACACATAATTTTTCACAGTTTTGTAGACAAACTTGTTGTGTCTCAGTGTGTTCAAAATATCAGAGAGACTTACAGAATTTGAATTAGCAGCCTCCGAGTGCGTCCATGTCTGTCTCTTTGCCTCATTGACTCCAATACAAAAACTTTCTGAGAGGAGCAGAACGGACCGATGTTTTAAAACTGCCCGTGTCGCCAAAATATTTACTGTAGAAACACCAAATCGTACCAAAATTTTCAGGAAGGCCTTAGGGCACCGTTGATCCGTGTCTTGTTCTGATAGGAGCACCGTTTTGTGCCTAAATGTGAGACCAGTGCAGAGGCAGAAAATCAGTCTTTTTCTCGACGTTTCTGTCTTCAGCCTGAGGGCCCCTGTCATGGGCAACCAGCTCAAGTTGTCATGGTAACCCTGATCCTCAGGCCAGGGTCGTTAACTCCATAAACAATCCACCTGGAGTTTAAGATGTTTGTAAACACAGACACACAGCTAAATCAGACTGATACAGGATGCAGCTCAGTCACACACACAGACTCTAGAACCAGCTTCATGTCATTACAGTTACACACACACACACATTAAAAACACACAGGTAACATACAAATGCGCGCGCCAGCGCGCACTCCTCTCCCACACTCTAACACACACAGGTAACTTCCTGTGATTACAGTTAAAGACACACAAACATATCAAATGCGCACGTAAGCGTGCACTCATCTCTCTCACTCTAACACAGGTAACTTCATGTGATTCCAGCTCCTCCATATCAGTGCTTATAGAAAGATGATCATGTGTCTGATCAGCTCTGTCTTGACCTTAAGAACGTGGGTTTGATTCCCATGTTGACAGAGATGGTTAGAACGGCAGTAGCCCCGGTGCCCTTTCAAAATTTCCCGAGAGGAAATTTTCTAGTTAATTGATACTATAATATAATAATTGATAGTATAAAGCAGTAAAGAATGTACATTGAGATAAAAACAAGTGAATTTTAATTTTAAAGAATAATAGGCTAATACAGTTATGATGTTATCATAGCTATAACATCATTACTCTCAAAACAACTTCGATGCACATTCTGTGTACACAGTTCAGAAAGTGTTCTTTTGCGTACCGTTGTCAATGTTGAGTGGGAAGGATTCCAGTATGTCTCCATTATATCTGCCTGCTCTGTAGCCCAATGCTGTGGAAACTCTGTGGAAAACACAGCGGAGAGAATACGCAAAGTTACAGATTAAGAAACCTCGCTAACCCTGATAATAATAAACATTGTATACAACTGGTCCATGTGATACAACATGTCTGGGCTCCTTATATAGAATAATTATAACAATAATGAATTTCCCTTTGAGGATTTATAAAGTAATTCTAATTCTTAAAATGGTTTGTGAAGTCAGAATTACAGGATTGAACAGACTTGACTTTACAAGCTGACTGAGGAAGGTGGAAAGAGGGATTCAAACTCACGTGTTGCTCTGGATAGAGTTGGGGTTGCAGTTGACGCTGGCAGAGGTCGGCTCTGTCACGTTGCCCTGGAAGAGAGCGTTGCTGTAGGTGTTGGCCTGCTCGGTGGCCCGGATGTAGGTGTAGAACGGATTTGTGGGGGAGCAAATTGGCAGCTGCTGCTTCGGTCTCACTGGTTTGGCTGTGAGGAAAATACAGTGATGTCAGACAGGGTCAACTGTCATGAAAGTGGGTCAGAGCATGACCCTGCCCCCCCATGACCCTCAACATCACCCTAACCCTAATCCCCCACTAGACACACAAACAAAAGGCATGAATCACACTTCAGCTCAGCACCTATCTGTGCTGCGTGGGGGCGTCGCAGGCCGTTCTTTGCCCTCATGGCGTCCTTGATACGGTCGACCTCCTGCTGATAGCGACGGCGGTCCAACATAGCGCCCTCCTTGGCGTCTCTCAGTGCAGTCTCCAGGGCCTTAACTCTCTCAGCAGTAGACCGAAGACGTTTCTCCAGCTTTGGAAGCTCACAACGCAGATCTGCATTGTCACGAACCAGCTACACGGACGAGAGCGTCAACACGAGACAATTAAAAACAGAATGCAATAATCCCAAATTAAGTTGCTATGTTAAATTGAATGTTGAGTTTAATGCTTAAACTTAATTCCCTATCACCATCAGTATTTTGATGCAATAGAACTAAAGCCTGCCACACACATAAAGATAATCGGGCTGATTTTGCCCCGATTTTCCCCCTTCCGACCAAAGACAAAAGTCGGCCGATTATCTTAAGGTCTTAAGATTATCTTATGAGATTCTCTTGTAGTGTGTGGTGTGTTAAGAGTCAACATTCCCCCGACAATCGGCTCGGAAAGCGTTCTGAGCCGACAATCGTAAATATTAAACATGTTCAATATTTACGATAATCGGCCCCGACTTTCGTGGCCGTTTTAATGCAAAGTCATCTTGTGTGTGGAAAGCCGGTGTTGTGCGGAGGAGAAGCAGCGCCTGCTCACCGGACTCTGCTCGCCGAGCTCTGCATGCTGGTAGCGGCGAGCGAGGAACTTCTCCACACAACACGGCAACCACACAGAGCCGCGGTGCAGCCCTGGCTTTACATGAGGTTCACACAGACATTCACGCACACGGGAGATTTCCTGATAGCCGAGAGCAAAGACGGTAGCGCTCGTAGCCGGCTACAGCTGCTACAGCGGCTAACAACAATAGCAACCTAGATGTTTAAACGTGACCGCCTCCACAGCGCGTCATGTGACAGCGCCGCTTCTGCTCGGTGTCCGGAGCCACAGACACACACAGGTGGGATCGCTGTAAAGGCTGAAGTGTCCTGCTTTCATTAAAAAAAAAAAAATGTCGCTCTCATTCAGTGTCCAGCCCAGAGATAGAAAGATTATCTACAGCAATACGGATCTCTTTCTGAGTTTTCTGACCGGGGGGGGGGTGAAGATTCTGAAAAATCGTTATGTGTGTGGTGTGTTGTGTTTGGAATATCCCAATACGATCAAAACTGTTCAATGACAGATTTTTTATCTTCATGTGTGGGGTCTCACACAGATAAAAAATCGGATAAGATTTTGAAAATCTTTATGTGTGTGGCAGGCTTTAATTAGCCACGAAGAAAAATGCATTGTTGTGGCACAAATAGTTGCACAGTTTAGTAGTTGTACTGGTTTGAAATGATTTTCTCAAACTGCTGTGTGCAGCTTCGGTAAACTGCCATCTCTTTGGATAGAAATGCAAAAGATAGATGTCAAACGTCAGCTTCTCGTACGTTTCTCACCTGTTTGTGAACCTTTGTAAGTTGGTCCAAGTTATTCTCAAGAAAGGAAATCTTCTGCTTCTGGGTGCAAGACCCCCCGCTATCATCAGGCTCCATTTCGGAACTCTGTAGAGTAGATGAGAGAATACAACAGAGCTGTGTCAGTAAAATGTCAGTAGAGACAAGATGATAAGGGGAGTAACTGTCCATTATTGGGGTTGTTATCAGTCATATGCCACCTTCTTTATTACACTGTTCTACATAAAAGTGAATTACTTGTGTCACATATATGATATTGAATAAACCAGGGAGTAAGAAGAACAGGGGCTGTTATTTCTACTGAGGTTGATCAGGGGGTATTAAGGCCCCAGACTACATAAAACCCCTGAAATTTAAAAGAAAAAAAAAACATTAGAAAGTGAATGCTTTCTCTTATTGTCTGTCAGCTGCTTACTTTTTTAACCCGCGACGTGAGGTCTTGAACGAACAGCTTGCGCAGGTTGTGGAGGGTCTGGAGTTCGCGGGCCTGGGGGACAGACAGATGGAGACAAGGTCAGGAAGACAACTCTGTCACTGACACTGTGAATTAAGATAAAGGTTAGATAAGACAGCAAGGCATGGGGACAGAGAGACACACAACAGGTGTATAATTTACTCACGACTGTCTCCTCCAGACCCTTCAAGTCCTGTTTGGTCTGCTCATGGCGTTCATGCAGGAATCTGACAGAAACAGCGAAACTTGTTTGAAACATCTCCACTCAATCTTCAACACGGTCTAATATTTGATGTTTGACTGTTGACTGCCCTGCGCTGGGATTTAGACTGTAGGTAGATTTGCACTGTTTCCAGCCACTCTGTCAATATGGATATATTTTCTGTAGAAATGATCATGAAAACATCTCCTAAAACTTACGAGAGCTCCTCCAGGCGCTCGCTCTTGCTGCTGTCCTGACTCTTCAGGCGTTCAAAGTCAGCACGAACCTGAGCCAGCTCCAGCTCCAACTTGGAGTTACGACTACAGGTGTGAAGTAACAACACACACATTCAGGAGAAAGAACTAAATGTGTTTAGTTCACAGATAATAGATCAACTTCTAAAAAGATATCCATAATACATCACCATTAGTGGAAATAACTACGGTGGCCCTGAGAGCTCAATGTTAACACTTGAGATTCATGCAAAAAACAAGTAATCCCATGTGTTGTGTATTTTTGTAAACAGAGAGAAGAAATCAAGATTGTCACGGACTCAGTGAGTTCATCGATGATCCTCTGCTTCTCATTGATCTCATCCCGCAGGCGGGTCAGCTGCTTGTGATGGACGCCGCGGTGAGACTCTCCTTGCTGACGAGTGGTCTTCTGCAAACGGAAAAAGCAAATGCACAACGTCTCTTAAAAGGTTCTGTTTCTGCAGTACTTGTGAAACTGAGAAGATACAATAAAGAGCCAGCTGACATTTCATGTTTCTGAATCTGGGGTGAAAGAAATTCAAGTGACAAGGCCTCTTACCTTTACGTTCCCATCCTCAATTTCTCCCTTCTCTGCATCCTTCTCTTCAAGCAGGGAGTTATCTAAAAAAAAAAGGAAATGAGGAAAAAGCATTCAGAGCTCGGGCCTAATAACAACTTGAGGAGAGATCCCAGTCTAAACCCCATTTCAGATACAGTATTTTAGTATTTCTGTGTGTGTGTGTGTGTGTGTGTGCTGCCTGGTACCCTGGTCTTGCAGCTTGGCCAGCTCTTCGCTCAGGGAGTCGTGGCTCTCCTCTAGCAGCCTCTTCTTCTGCTCCACGCTCTGCATGTACTCCGTCAGGGAGCGGATCTTAGCCTCATGCTGCACAAACACAATTCCACATTCAGTTTATTTTTCATCCCTGCCCATCCATAAGGTCAACTCTATCCCTCCTTGTCCCTGTCCTCTTATCTGTTACCTGAGAGATGAGGAGCTGGCAGGAGGAGAGCTCCCTCCCGGTCTCCTCCATCTTGCGGTGGCACTCAAGCTGCATGTTCTCCAGCTGGCGGCAGCGCTTCACCATGCTCTTCACCTCTGACTTTATTTTGCTTATGTAGAGGCGAGCCACAGTGAACTCCTCCTCGATCGCACCGCTGATCTCCACCGGCTAGAGATTGAAGGAGCAAATTTACACATTGGGTACAATGTTTTATAATACACCTATTATGTAGATGTTGTCCTCCTATGATTCAACTCACCAGCTTGATCTCCCCGTTGCCCACGATGGAGCTGAACTCACTGAGGTCCCTCATCAGACCGTTGAGGACGTCAGCGATGCGCTTCCTCTGCTGACCGCTCACTTCCTGCATACGAGAAAGCTCCGCCTCCAGCTCCATCAGACTGGCCTGTTGCAGAGAGAAAGAGAGTCAGTGAGGATTAGTGAAGCCTTACCACAATATGTTTAGAAAACTTTAATAGCTGCAACTACATCCAGATCTCGCAATACACCAACTGGTTGATGGAGAGTCTATTGGGCTTTATACAAAGGCTGAGTCAGAATCATGACCACTGAGCTACGGCCATTCAAAATAATCAAATTGCTAATGCCACCTATAGGTGAAAGAGCAGTAAATATTTCAGTATCAAGATAGATTCATGGATTGTCAGAGGCAATAAGATGAGACTCATATAAAGAGGTTCCAATGTTGCAGCAACCGAGAGAGCACATTCTTTTGTCTGACCTCCTGTCTCTAACTTGGTCTCATTTTGTCGATTTTCACACCATTCCTTTCCCAACGTACCATTTTCTGAGACAGTTGGTCGGCCAGCAGCTGGTTCTGCAGGCCTTTCTCCTCTACCTCCTGACTCTTCTGGTCATAGTTGATGGCCAGCTCCTCCAGAGCCTGCAGCACCTCCTTCACCTCAGCCTTGGCGCAGTCGCTCTCTACCTGCAGCCTGCCAAGTTCAGCCTGGACCTTGTCCCCGTCACCACGGGATGAGGCCAGGAGCTGGAAAGTGGGAAATATGGCATGTGTCAGTAAAAAAAAGTAGCAAAGTGAATGTTTTAGTTCTCACAATATAGTGTGGCCATGTGTGTTTCTGTGTGTGAGTTTGCATGAAAGCACCTCATCCTGGTCCAGCATCTGCTGCTTCAGTTTCTCCACCAACTGGCACTGCAGGTTGATCTCATCATCCTGCATGCAGTATCATAGACATTTTATTTTAAAACATTTAAAAACACCTACAACACCTACACATGCACCATGCAGAGATGGAGCTACATTAATGCTCATGTAGAAAACGTGGTAACTAGAGCTTCTTTTGCATTGGTGACAATCATATTTGTGTGTTTTAACCTTGTCATCCAGCTGCTTGTACAACTTGCGGATCTCCTCCTCATATTTCTGACGCTCCTCCTCAGAAATACGGACCACAATGGAGGAGGTGTCATTGTCCAAAATGGGGCGCTCCTCAATCGACTCAATCCGGGTCACCATCTCTGACGTGGTGCGCTCCGTCTCAGGCACGTCCTCTCCTGAAGGGATGGACACGAGGACAAAGAAAGAGGACATGAGAATAATGCTGTTTTGTTTACAAAGTATAACACAGAGGAGTCTGTGTCCTTCTGCAGGAAGAAAAGAAAGTCATCCAGTCAGAAAAAGCCAAACACGATTCACCATTTCTCCAGCGGTTGAGCTCTGCCTCCAGTTTCTGGATGGTGTCCTTCAGGGTCTTGTTCTTCTCCTTCTCCTTCTCAAACTTCCTCTTCCACTGCTCCGCGGTCAGCTCCAGGTTGATGGAGGCGCTGTTCCTGATAGTCTTGGCACTGTGATAAAGGAAGACAAAGACAGAAAGACGTTGTGAAACTGAAGCTAATACAAAGATAATTGGTGTTTTTGTTTCACTAACAGTTCTGCTGGATAATCTGCCCAAAAGACAACAAAGAAAAGGAAAGTCTAACAAAATAATGGCTGATCAATAATAAAAGTCAAGTTAAAAAAATAATAATTCTGCTTTCCTGACTGTTTGAAATGATCATATTTCTATCATTACAAAGTCAGACTTTAACTAATCAAGTTAATTTGGTCTCTCTCAAAACTCTGTTTTACAGTTATCACAGTATGTAACGTAATGCAGTGGGCAGTGTTGGTTGATCTGCATTATACGACCAAACCGACCTAATTCACTGTCCTGCTTTGAGGAGTAAATATAATTTGACCTCTAATTACAATATCCCGGATGTCTGACGTACAACGACACTGGGCTGGGTAAAACTGGGTAGAAAACACATGCAAATACACTTTCAAGTCTAAAGCACAAAAACAAAATCTGTGGAAAAGGAGAATGAAAGGATGATATTGGGCAAATGTGTTCACTGCATCCACATAGTGTATGTTATCTACCGCTGGCCAAACATCAAAGTTGACTTGGTCTCAGCATCGTTGTAGCTGGAGGGAGAGCAGCAGATGAACATGGTGGTGCGACAGTTCCCACCGAGGGAGTCCTGCAGAATGCGGGTCATTTTGCTGTCACGATACGGCACGTGAGTTTTCTGTAGGAGAGAAGACGAGCGAGGAAAAGGGTTGGAGAGAAAGGAAGCAGAAAGAAGGGAGAAGAGAAGAATTGGCATTTATAGATTATCGATTTTTTAAGACATTTTTGAGGTGTGTTTCGTTTGCCTGATTATTCTAAACTTCTATGGAGATTCACCATGCAGATTCAGCAGAAATGAGTGCGTTCTCATTCCTCACTCTGGAGTCCTGACAAAGCCCAAAACTGCTGTCAAAGCAATTGATTGATTGTGCCACATCCAGCCAGTCTCATAACTGGACACTTTTGGCTGTTGAATTAGAGGAAATGAAAGAAGAGTGCGGGCAGGATGCTTTTCATTAACAAGCCAATCTGAGGGACAGAACTCCTCAGGTTGGAAGTGAGACAACAGCCATTTTCCATGTGGTCACCAAAATATTCTTATATTTCATTCAAAACTTCCATTCTTATTCTATTGCCTAGAAAAAAGTGAGGGCAGATGGGTGCAGATGTCTCACCGTGCCCTCAGCCAAGGCAGAGATGACATTTCCCAGAGCAGAAAGAGATTTGTTGATGTTTTTAGCCTCATCCAGGACGGCTCCTGCTGCTCCAGTCTTGCTGACCTATAATAAAGAGAAAGATAGACTCACACAGTGTCTGGTTTGAATCAGGTGAGTCATAATTTGGGAGATCTTTAGCCCCGAGTGTCTCCTACCTTCTCACTGCCAGCCAGATCCACCAGGTAGAGTTTTCCACACAGCTTCTGCTCAGTCTCCACATGCTCCTGCTTGATGTTGATCAGGAAGATGCTGTGGCTGCGAGAACTGTGCTCGTTCATGTCTGTACAAATACAGAAACCAAGTCTCAGACCTTCAGAGACAAATTTCTTCTTGCATTGCCAAAACTGGTGTTAAAAGTGTTTTGGAAGGAAAAACATGAATGCTTTTATTCATTTTTCTCTCTGAAGGTTTCTTATTTATGTATCAAGGAAAAATCATCATTGTCACATTAAAGGAGACTACAACTAGGCCTTTGTTATTAAAATCATCTTAATTTAAAAAATCATATAAATTCAAACATGATGCATTTATGTACATTTAATCTGTTTTACAACTCATAGAGACTATGACATGACTTTCTCCTGTTCAGGATCAGCTGTTTTTAGGATCATGGCACGCTGAAATGGCTATAAAGATGTATGAAATGAAGTGTTGATTCTAATAAGCCACTGCTGCAGCAGACTAACGTCACGTCACCATTTCACTAAGTGCAGATAAAAACAGCACCAATCTGGCCAACCAGCGCCAAGCCTCTCTTCCTTGGACGCATTCACAGACTGATAGTTCAGGTTTCTCTGCAGATGATATCTGAGGGCATCGGCTCAGTGTCTGCAGAGGGTCGCGCCGTTAGTCTGCTATCAGCACACTGTTCTGCAGCACAGTGAGTCAGCAAGCATTAGAAGGAAACAGAGACGACTGTGCTGCCCGAGAAAACAACTTTCAGCAAATCTGGTCTGCTGCTGTGTAGATTCAGTCCAGTTTCAAGGGTGGACTATTGTATAATTTGAATGTTATGACAGTATCATTTAAAGGCTTTATATTAATTCTGGTCTACCTTTTTATAATCATGGGGGATTATTACTCTTCATCAGTTTAACTTGCACCATCTCTGATCTGGTCAGAGATCAGTTTAGTGAATACACAGTAACACCCATGTTCCTCTATAGTGGGCTACTGAATGGGCAAACTGAGTTTTCATTTCATCACACTTCCTGCCAGTAAAGAGGCAAAAGCAGATCAGTGTGTGGCAAGTTAACAGTGTTGGTCCAGAGGTAGTAATTTAGCTACCCAACATGAGCAGCTTTATATCATCAGCCGACTGTCTACTGATGTGACTAATCTACATTATACTGTTGTAGCAGGTGAAGGTGGAGCTGTTTAAGGTGAGTTAGGGAGAACAGTAATGGATCTGCTGAATATTGATATGGTAATGTAAAAGTGAAAAATATTATGTGATTTCTTTTAATCTTTTATCTGTCGCTGTTTATAGTTTTTATTGTAAAATAAATGTCATACTGTAAAAACAGATGATATGCTAAGGAAACCACTGGGTCGACAGCATTCAGAAATCTGAGTTGTTGTGTCCCTACCAGTGTTAAGAAATCCTCAATATCAGTCAAATTAATCTTAGATATTAAAGCAGAAGTAAGTGATATTTGTGTTAATATAAGTCTTAAATAGTTATATCTTCCGACAGCAATCACTTACATAGAGTGTTTGGACCAAAACACGGGTCTGTCAGTGTTAAGACCAAACCTGTTCCCTTTATTAATAATATAATATGTATATAATAATGTATACAATATACAATATATGGCAATATCAGTCAAATTAATCTTAGATATGAACACACACAGGCAGCACTAGTCCTGTGGGATAATTATGTGAGTCTGGACTCAGGCCTCTCGTTTGGAGACACATGCAATGTATCCCCTGAAAACACAGGATATATTAAGGTTCAAATTAAATGAGTAATGTCTTGAAAATAAGAAAGTCTGCTGCGAGGACAAACCAACACACTTATCACTGAGGCACATAATGCATTACCTCTGAAGAGAGGACTGAGCATGGTGAGATTTATTACAGTGAATTGGTCCTGGTGTTTTTGTTGGGCACTGAATCCCAAAGCTCATCTTATTTTGTTCTTTTTACTTGGGTCGAATTTGTTTGAATTCACAGCTGTGAGTCAGCACAAGGCTGGACTACAGAAATGATCTATGAATATACCGCCTTGTGGCTTGAAAAGCTCTTTATTAGGGTCTCATCTTTTCAAATGTTATAGGCTGCTGCAATACATAATCTGTTTTGACAGTAGAAATTCAAACTTGTTTAATCTGGGTTAACTGGTAATTAGGTCACATGTTTTTAGCTGCTATAAGGCAGCTAAAGCATTACCCTGGAGCCATTAGTTGCATATTATTACTGGACCAAAGAGGGCTGCGTTGGCAGCACGGAGGCCAAAAAATTAGCAGATATTACAGAGCAAGAGGGTTAAAGAAGACGAAGAACTCCACTGTCAGGTTACTGAACTCTGCGCTCTTATTAGCATCTGATAATGGCTGGGTGACACATTGTTACGCTTTGTTGTTGATCTTCTCCAAATCCACAATAACTGTCCATCACTCCCAATCACATTGAGCTCCATCTGACAAGTTCCTGTTTCTTTGACTAAAGCTATTATATTATATCACGCTAAAATGAAGATTACATAACCAGACGAAAGAATGGGCCGCATGATCTCAGCTGCCAGTTCACGCGTCAGTAACGTGCTGCGAATGCTACTGCTGGCACCAGAGAAACCTACTGGAACTCACGCTCTGATGTGGATGTAGAGCCGCAAAACAGTGAACCATATTATCAAGAGGAGAGGCAAGCTCAAATGTTTCACTGCATGGTTTGTCTTGCAGAGAACTTTTTTTTTTTTCCATTTTTAATTTTAAGGCTGCAATGTAACAACATGTGAAGAAGTGTGTGAATGCCCTGTACAATATACTGTCATTTCAGAATTTCAGGTCAGATTTCATTCATGAATTCCAGTGCTCATGTTTTAATGTATTTTTTGTGATGCAATATTCAAGATAAAGACTCACTGGTCACAGCAACGTGACGGGCAGCTTTGCCCTCGTCAATCACATCCATGACCTCATCAGGGCTTGAGACAAAACGTTCAGTGCATCCCTGAGACAGAATATGAGAGAAAATAAATCAGTTACAGGTGATGCATGCAGGACACCTACAGACAGATGTTCACCTTAAAAATAGTACATATAAATCACTGCTTTCCACAAACCTTGACATATGGGACCCTGTTCTTATCTTCATGCACAGACAGGTTGGTCTTTGTCACTAGAAATAGAAGAAAGATTGGGTGTCAGAATATAGTACTACTACATGGGTGCTACATAATGGAAAATCTGAAGGATTAAAACACTGTTTGTGATGATTCATGAGGAGTTTATCAGGACTAACCATCCAGGAGATCACGGATTTTGTCCATGTAGATTTCAAAGTACGAAACCTGTTGTGGAAGAAGCAAAATTATGACTTATAATAAGAGTGCTTTTATGGCATTATAATGTCTTATAACAAGGAAAGCAAGTTAAATTAGTATTTGTTTGGTCTGAAATAAAACTACATATCTGCAACAAAACATACAAAATAAAGGATTTTTTTTTATCACACAGTTATAGCAATATAGTTACAAAAATTATAGAAATATAGCAAAGCTGAAGACATCAACTTCTCTGATACCTTGATGTGAAATTCAAGGTTTTCATCCATAGCAAAGATGTGGTTGAAAATGTCCTCGGCAATGCGTGGAATAATGCCCATCTGGTGAGGGTCATGGAGTTTGCCCTGCAGCAGGAAGATGCATTTATATACAAATACATACAGTACATAGGGGTGAATGGGGACATTCTCATAGTTTCTATTCAATCAAAATCAATGATAATTAAAGGTTTAGGACAAAAATTCGACCCTGAACACAAATTTTAACCACAGGGAGTCAAAAAAAGTCATTAAAAAAATTGTATAAAATCCAAATTGCTTTAGTTACAAGTTTGTTCCAAATCTGACTGGCTGGATAATAATCTAGCTTTATTTGAAGAAACTGTTAATTGTTTAGAGAAGTGCACCTCCATGGTGTGAGTCTTCCCGGAGGAGGTCTGTCCATATGCAAAGATAGTGCCATTGTAGCCACCCAGCACATCTATGGGTCAAAAGAAAACAACAATGAGACCACACAGCACACACATTTCAAAACAACTTTGAGTACTGTGAATGCAGCTAGCCATCCGTACCCTTCACAATCTGCTTGGCGCAGGTGTTGTACACTTGCTCCTGGGTGGTGTTGGTTGGAAACACTCGATCAAACGCATAGGACCTCCCCTGTGAAGACCAGGGACACACAAAAGTTTACAAGATGGACAAAGGAGAGAATGCAGTTGTTTCACAAGTTGTGTTTCATTTCCCTGTTTTTAAATTATAATTTTAAAAAGGTCAGTAGCTTTAATGATTATTCTACATTAAATGGTTTTTAGCTGGAATGTAAGTAACTGAAATTAAAATTAATTAAAAAAATGTCATGCAACTTTGATACTGCTAAGACAACTGCTGACAACTACCTACCTAACTACCTTTGTATGTTACTAGAGAAAGCAACATCTACTTTCATGACACAAATTGTTTATTTGCAGAACATTACATTGCTGGAGAAAAAGTCCTTAATGAAATCAACAAATGTTTTTAAAATGTACCAGACAGCCATTTAGGTGATGTTTTAATTGAGCCAAGGACCCAAAGAGGAGCATGGTAGATCTCCTCAGGTTAGAATGAATGAAATGAGCAGCTTATTCAACACTGCTTTTATGTCCCTGATAGTAAGTGCACAATAAAAGAAGATGATGTCAGCAGTCAGAAAGGTCTGCAGTGCTTCTTTCTTCCAGCAGTCAGAGCCATAGCACATCCACAGGCTGTTTCACAAAGAATGACTTGGTCTGAATACATCTGTTGCACAAAGCAGTTTTATTCTTACCTGCCTTGAGCTGGACTGTGGTACAATGAATTCTGGGTAGAAGATTTACATTAGACTGATCTAAGACCCAAATGAAGACTGGAGCAACATAAGTAATAAAGTCAAAGTAGCCTAATATGGAAAACAACACAGACCTTTCGTTACTAGCCATGTATCCAGTGTAGGATTGCTATTACCTGCCTGTAACACTGTAGGTTTCCCATAGACCAGCAACACCCACTAATACTAACTTCTCTATTTGTCATTGATGAATAAAATAATGATTTAAACAATTTGGGAAATAAGCTGATCCAATTTGTTGCTAAGAGTTAAGAGGTGGTTAGCTTAGCAGTGACACTGAGACATTTCAGGCTTTAGACGGAGCCTGAGAAGCTGTTGTTTCCAGTCATTGTGCTAAGCTAAGGCAGGCGCATACTGACTGTATTCAACGGACAGAAGGGGGATATTAATCTTTTCATTAAATTTTTGGAAACAAGCAAAATCTCACTTGTCACTTCAAAAAGAGAAAAATATACAGCCAATTCATGTGCTCTTTAAGAAAATGCATCGACATTGAGCGAATACGCTCAGCACTTTTGTGTAAAATTTCAGCATAGAATATATTAAAGTAATAAACTGCATTGGAAATGATTGGGATCATTAATATAAGCAGATGAAGCTCCTAAGTGAAACAAAGCTCATTAGAAAGTGTATTAAGGCTATGTTGCCATATATCAACATGATGTTGCCTTGGAGTGTGTATTTTCAAGAAACTCCTTTGAAGTACTGCTGGATCTTTCATGTTTTGCAGCAGTCTGGCATTTTGTTCATCCCTATAATGGAGGCGTGAAGGTATTTCGTTAATTCCAAAATGTGTCCCCGAAATAACAATCACCGTGTGACACACTGAAGAGTGACTCAGCCCTGACAATCCTCACTGCAGAAATGAGGCCATTAAAATCCCTGCATGTCACTGTCCCATCTGATACAATGCAACATAATCGTGCAAGCTGCCACAACATGAGCCGTATTAAATGACATCGACAAATTGAATCATTGGCTGACCCGCCCCCATGACAGTGATTTAACAGAGACATTCAGTCCCGGGGATGAGGGAGGGCGAGATGGAGGAGGCAGAGAAAGAGACATAAAAACAGAGATGGATGAACAAAACAGACGTGGGAGAGAGTCAAAAAGACGGTGACTAAAGAGGGAGAGGGAAACAAGAGCTTGAGAAAAAACTGAGGAAGAGACAGACAGATGGCGACAGAGAAAGGAGAAAGCAGGTCAGTGAAGTGATGTATGAGCTCGCTGGATGGTTATTGATCCTCTCTTAAGGCAATTAGAGAGATCAGTTTCTGACTCTACTGTAAAGCGTCACGCTGACAGGAGAGAACGAGGTCCGTTCGAGATGTTTCCATTATCGCTGGTGGAAGTTCAACATTATTCCTCTAGATTTGTCTCTTCTTTTCCAGAAGAGACACACAGCTCACAATTCCTCATCCTTTAGCCCTTGATAGTCATCATATGCTCTCTAAGATATGTTTACTGTAATCCTCGTCAGACATAAATGGCTTGGCCAAGAATAGAAAAGAGACAACCAGAACATTTTTTTCTGACACAAAGACTCGAGGAAAAAAGGACTGTGTAAGAAACTAATATCGGTATGTTTTAATGTTCTAATATTGAAATTAGGTGAAGATACTGCAAAGTGAGTAATTTTTCACTTTTGACTGGAATGACATTCAGATTTTCTGAGTGAAATGCAACACATGAGAGCCAGCAGCTGTTTGGCCTACACGTGTTAAAGCCAGTGCATTCTGTGAGCCTTATAAATTAATCTATAGACTGAAGGGAGCAAGCAGCACTACTACAGAGATCACCCCTTGTATTAAGTGTCAACATCTGCTGAATAATACACCCATAACAGAGAAGAGAACAGGGCAGGTCTGTCCCCTTCATTAAGGAAAGGTTAGTCACAGGCTAATTAACTAAAAACCCGGGGTGGGTGAATGGACCCATCAGTCTAAGCCTGGAAAATACGTCACATTCAGCAACAATCATTTTGCTCTATGAAGGTTGTGAGGGTGAGCTAACAATCAGGATTAGTCATAGGGGCTCACAGTTAAACACAATTTACAGTGTAAAATATATGATGTTAGTGCGCACGTAGCTTAACCCTGTTGTTGGGCAGGCTATGTCATCCATTCAGCTGGTAAAGGCGCATTTCAACAACATTGGGCCGCAGGCTATGTATAAATACAGGATACTATCTATTTTTTGCTTTGTCATCTCATGGTTTAACATATCTCGGGTGGGGAAATGACGATGGATATTTCCGTGGGGCTGCACTGATTATCATGTTTTCCCTGATCAACCCACAAACCCAAACAGATGGGTCCACCAAGCTGATGATGATTTATTGATGAGGGCCCTGTGTGCACAACAAAGCGCTTACCCCCCCTCACTTACCCCGACGACGACAGTATCATCTCCTTGAAATTTGGGGAGAAACTGGTCCCCTCGTACAATCTCGGACTGGTTGAGCGGGCGAAAGCGACACAGCACTTTTATGTTGCACTCCGCTGGGACGTCGGCCATTGCGCAGATTCGTTGAGGAGAGAGGAGGGATGCTCGGCTGTGAGGATGCTGCTGGAGGCAGATCGGGGGGGCCCTGATGTGACCGTCAAAATAAAGGACGAGGGACGCGCGGAGACTTCGACCTTCTTCGTCGAGGTTGTGAGGGTTTTTATCCTGAGACTGATGGAGGCTGCGGTTTATTTATGCGCAGCTGGATGATGTTTCCGTGTCGCAGTGAGGCGGGCGGACTGAATAAGATGCAAAACGATGCTCTACCTACATCATTAAAGCAAGCGATCGGGGTGCAGCTCGGTTTCCTCTCTTGGTTTATTTGACGCCGTCTCTCTTTCTCCGTCTTGTATGCTGTATTTTCTGTCTCGGGTGCGGCGGTGCGCGCGCGTCTGGGCCGGTTGAAGGTGAGATGCTGCTGGAAGGGCAGTGAGGTAAAAGCTGCTGACTGACGGTCGGCCTGTTTTGGTCGCCACAGCGCCCTCTCTCGGTGGGTAGAGGAAGGGCGTGGTCTGCATCCGTCTCTTTTTAAAGTGGTACCCACGGCCTCAGCATCCTCGCGTGCAGGCGGAAACCATGGCCCGGTGCCGCTGCGTCACATCCGAGCGGAGGAATGAGGGAAAACTTCATTACAGCTCGTGCAAAAGCAGCCACCAGGCCTCTCTGCTGATTCACTGACTAGTCATCACAGCACACCTATACTTTGGCTCCCCCTCTATTGCCCTGACTGTGTTTCTTGGAAGGCAAGAAGCCATTAGGAGAAGGCACTGAGGACTATTGATTAAAAATGAGATCAGGCCTCACCTTGAAGGAGCTTTACGGTGTCAGATGAAGCAGGGATGATGCAGCACAAAAAAATAAAAAAAATAAAACGGGAAAACACATTTCAGTGCAGACAGCACATAAAGGCTACTGAATGCACAAGGGATTTTCAAATAAACAAAAAGAGTAACAAGTCTGAAAACATCCTTCACTGTGGTATTATGAACGAACATCAATAACTGCACTAATAAACAATACCTTGGACACTGGAATGTATTTTCAAGCGGGCTGTTCTTCTGTAGGCAGATCTGTTGATACACTGCAAACATCCCATAAAGGCTAAATCTTACACAACAGTATGTGAGTTACAGCCAAATTCAGACACATATGGTGAAAACTGCATCATCATTAAGTTGCTCACACCCTGTTCTCAATAGACGTCAACACAAGGTAACTTTTCTGTAAATAGTTTAATATTAAATAAAAAAAGACTCCCATATAAAAAAGAAAGCTACAGTCCACAATTTAATCATCTTTTTAAACATAAGTATTGAAAGCAACGGGTAGAATGAGAAAAATACTCAATTACAATTCCCAGGAAAATTCACAATTCAATGTTTTCTCTCTTGTCTCTTTCTCTAACAATATAAAATCAAAATAAAACACATTAACTGTACATATGTACAAATCTCCAAGTGTAGAAATTGCATAATCTGCTTTCTTTTTCACTTTAATCTTTTTTTCCTCTCTCTCTCTCTCTCTTTTTTTTTAAATACAGCTAGAGATGCCAGTACTTGGGGTGGGGCAGTGTGTGGAGGAGTGCTCAAACAGTGATATGAGACAAGGGAGGATATTACTCCAAATCCACAGTAACACACGGACTCAACAGATCCACGTAAGACATCATAGCTCTCTGCGTTTAAGTTCTCCAGCCATTCGTTCATACAATCAAAGGACATGCTGTACTTTCTATAAACCCAGGATTCCTGCAAATGTTCTGTGACGATGTTCCCGGGGGCAAGTAGTTTTTCACAGCATCAAATTAGACAGCATGTGAATTTTAAGTGGGTTATCGAAGTGGGACAAATGGTTCTTTCAGATCTTTCTTGAATTGTTCCAGGTTTGTTGTGGACTTTTCAACAACTGGGTGTGGAAAGACAAAAAACTTCATTTTCAAAAGAAAATTTTCTCGCTTCATTAAACTATTAGCGTGGATGTGGAATCAGGATTTAAAAAGTTCTTATCAACTGGCAAAGAAACCTGATGGGGTGAAAACCACATTATTTCCTTGGCTTGTCCCATACAAAACTGATATCATACTGAAGAAAAAAAAAATCAAGTCTGTTCCTTCTTATGTTTTCTTTTAGCACCTCTCAAACTTTTCTGTAAAATACAACCGCTGTGTGTCACCGCTGTCATTATTGACAGACACAGTCTTGTTTTCTGAAATGAAAATAAATCTGACATTAAACATTGGACAGGTTGGGCTCAGCAATAGCACTGTTGTCCAACACACAGGCACATACACACACAGAGTAACACACATCCACTCATGCACAGACACACTTTCAACAGAGAGCATCGTTCAAGTAGATGGGCTTTATCCTGACTCACAGTTACACACTGATGAGAAGAAAACAGTACTCTTGCTTGTTATTTTTTGTTTTCTCATTGACATAATTCTACCACCGACCATAATTAACAGATCTCTGATCACAATGTCAAGCAACCATTATTTTGTGAACTAGACCTAAGAGAAGACCTAAGTGAAAAAGTGAAAACTCTCCTTTTTTTTCCTTGTCTTTTTTTTTATTTTATATTTTATAAATTAATTTTTCAGACTAGATCTCTCCTATGTGTTTTTCATAGTGGTTGCCATAACAATGGTTGACATGACAACATAATATTAGTGCAGTTGAATTTAAAAAAAAGAGAAAAAAAGGTCTAAACAGTGGATGGTGGAGAGGAGGGGGGAGAGGGGGGCACCTGGCCACCTTTGATTGATGAACAGTTTGTGAGTGACAGCTCCCTCCACCAATCACTGCCTCTGAGACCTGGCGCCTCGTCGCCTCCTGCCGCGGACTGATCTCTCAGGCTTCAGCAACGCCGTCTGGAACAAGAGAGAGATGACAGTCACATGAGGTCCGTCTCATTTGACACAATCACTCCCACATACCCAGCGCTGAGCAGAAACCTTTTACGACAGCAGACCATTCAGAGTCAGAGAACACTGTAAACTAAACATGATGAAACGGTAAAGAAATGTAATGAAATTCAGTGTAATGGTGGGCAATCTGTCTGTCGTCTATCGTTAGACACATCATCATCATCATTCAGAGCTGCACTATTTAGATTCAAAGGTTAAGTCTGCAGGTGACTGTCGCTTCTCCCAGGTCAGCTGGAGCTGGTACTAAACTGTCCAATCAAACCACTTCGTACCTTTTGAATAAACAGTATTGTCCAAACAAATCCTCCATAAGAAAAGAGTTTAAAGTGATTTTCTTTTTTTTTCTTTTTTTTACTTCAAGGGGACATATTATGGAAATATCACCTTTTTGAAGGCTCTTTAACATGTTTGACCAGAAAAATCTCTAATTTCCCAGCTCCCTTGAAATCCATGTGGTTTTATAAGCTGTTCTCTCAGTTGTCATCCAGTGATGTCATCATCATTAGTTTTCGAATTTGCATAATGTCGCCCCTACCTGTGTGTACCCGTACTGGTGGAGGGGGCAGGGCGAGCCATGGCTCATTTGCATTTAAAGGAACAGGCACTGACACCATCCGTTCTGAACAGAGCTGTTTTGGGAAGATGATGTGCTGTGATGTCTGATCTTTGGGGTATTTTGACTGAAGCATGTTACAGAAATTTCTTTGAGACACCACTATATGAGTTCGGTGGTGTCTTGTAAGGATTCGAGTCATGCACCATAGACATTTCATTGTTTTTTGAGTATTTGTGATATTTTGGGCTGGTATTTGTACTAACCCACAGTTCCCCCAGACCAAGCCAATTAACCCACTTTCACACTTTGTTACTTTAATACAGAATATGAATAACTTAATGATATGAAAACACAGCATGATGCGACATGGTCTCACCGTGGCCTTGGTTTCCTCTAGTGCTGTGGCATCCATGTCTCTGAAGTCTTCTAACACATTCTGTAGCCTTACAAAGGAGGAATCACATTAGTACTCAATTGAGCGTGATATAGCCAAACACTCCCAATAGGACAACTGTAATGAAGCATCAGCAAAACTAAAGCCTGTCTAATGCGTTGAAGATTGAAGTCTTGCAAAGTGATTTCCAGTGGAAATGCATTTATCCAGTTAATTCCCCTGTCCTTGTCTGAAAAATGAGCCATTAAAAAGGAGACAACTTACGTTTGTTTCCGTTTCCTTCCTCTTCTGGCTCCACCTACTGCTCCTGCTTGATCCTTGGGAGGTAGAGTTAGAAATCACATTACAAAGACTTCATGATATAATCCACGATTTAAGATCTAGTCACCGTCCTACACCCAAACCAAAGTGTAAAGTCTGATGACTCAGCAGCTTGATTGCACAAACACAAAGCAGAAGAAGCAAACACTTACCCTTCCCTGTTCAGTGAGCAGTAATGTCCCGACTGTCTCCTCACTGGGCCTCCCACTGCATCCATCCATGGGACTAAGATACCCTGAATGGGGACGGTGCCCCTGCCTCTCCCCCCCTGCCTCCACAAAAGGGCACACAGCCGCAGCAGGCCCAGTACAGTCTGTCTTAGCCTCTTCCAAATATATAGGTGGCATAGGAGGTTCTGGATGTGTGTGCCCCTCTACTATGACTGGCTTTCTTTGTAAGGGTGACGTGGACCCGTCCTCAGTGGATTTGGGCGTCCCCTGGGCTGGGGAATGGGCTGCTGCCTCCAGGCTGAGACGGGACAAGTCTGGGTTGCGGAGTGAACAGGCCCGTCGTGGGCTCAGTGAGACTGGGGCACTTGCCTGTGGCAGAGTTGGGACAGAGGTGGATGGGGTATGGTGATCCACAGGGAAAGAAACAGGCGGTAAGGCACAGAAGGGTGAAGTGGGGTCAGATGGTCCCAGGTGAACCCCACTTTCCTGTTCTTTAGCACTGACTTGCAGGAAGGAGGTATAAATCGTGTCCATGAAAGAGGTGTAAGGATCAATCACAGCCCTGCCCTCAGATTCCCGCTGTGGGGGTGAGATGGGTTCTTGGGCGGGGGCAGGAGCTGGAGGCAGAGGTGGAGCAGGACTGGGGACCACATCAGGAGTAATGTGACTGTCTGGAATGTCTTCCTGTGGGCCGGGGCTTTGCGTTTCCTGCATCGAAACTGGCTTCTCTCCCTCTGACGGCGGTGCAAGGCTTAGCTGGAGAAGAAAGTCAGAAATTTCAGGCACTTAAATATCTAAAAATAAATACTACACAAACAAAACAAATTATCTACATAGAATGACATAATGAGCTATAATGAATCCTCAGCCCTGGGTATCTACCAACACAGTCCCATCCGAGACGTTTTACCATTGTACCTTTTGTTTGATACATACGACTATATAATACGAATAATACATTTGCCTCACCCTTTTCTACCAGTTGAAAAATCCATGAGTGAAGGACTTGGTTCAAAATTAATACATTTCTAAGCTTAAATTATTGAAACAATAGGAATTAAATTTTAACTGGGAGAGTGGAACTCGTCAAACTGATGACACAATCCAACAGAAAAGTCAGTCAGTGTTTCCAACATAGAAACATAGCAGAACTAGATTATGAACGCCGCTCTTAAAATCTTAAAGGGGACCTATTATGAAAATCCACTTTCTATAGGTTTTGTAGTGGTCCTATGTGTTCCCGGGGCCTTTCTACCAGTTGAAAAAAATTGATTTTTACACTTTTTGAGATCGTGAAGAATTGAAAGTGCTGGCAGACTTGACGTCAGGATGTGTTGAACTCGAGTAACTCCACCTCCCGGTACTTCCTTATCCTCCCGATCCTCCCCCTGTGCAAGTCTGGAAAAACGTAAACTCCGCCCGGTGAGCCATTTCCTGGTCAGCGAGAGTCGCACCACCTCCACCCCCCCTCGTCCGTCCGTCGGCCCGTCATTTCACATGAAACGTAGATACGGGAGCATCGGTCGGTAACGCTGCCGCGGCCGGTAAATGATCATTTTGAATCACTGACTGAAAAACAGCTGCCCAGTCGTCATTAAACATGAAACCGCGGACATTGGCCTGAAAATCTCATCATACATTTCTAAGCTTCACGGCGCAAAAAATTATCATGAAACAATAGTTTGTGAACTCGTTTTAAATTTTGACAACTAGGAGCCACCATGTAGGCGATCTCCTTCTGTCACAGTGAAACAGTAATATTTTTTGACAAGAACTCAGTCTCATAAACTGAAATCAACACCCGACCCCTGCTGTCTCAATGTCAACATTGGCACATGTACCTGTAGTGAAAACCACACCCTCTCCCCGTGACAGCTGTGGAGTGGACGTGGTTTACACATAATCATTTGCATTTCAAGGTGCAGACACAGAAACAGCTCGTTCTCAGGAGGGCTCTGGAGAGACACTTTTAGATTACTGAGATCTAGAGCTGCAGATTGATTTGGGGACAATACACTATGAATACAATATGCTTGGACAACTTAAAACCATATGAAATAGATGAAAAATAGCATAATAGGTCACCTTTAAAACGATCATTAGGGTCAACCACAGGCTCCAAATGATTTTAATTTACACACTGTGTAAGCATGACAATACCTAACATTGTTAGTGACAAATCCTCTCCGATCCACTTCTCATTCTTCACAGGCTATTTATGTAAATAGCAACTTTAGAGTGGTGAAACTCCATAGGTGAACAGGGCAGTGTGTAACAAGTGGGCAGCAGAAAAAGCTATAATCAAGCAGTAAATGCAGCAGGGCATCTGACTGTCAATATGGCAGTAAATGACCAGTATGGGCTGCAATGTGTTGGTTAATGAAGCTTCTCAAGAGCAGTGCAAAGCCTCGCTATTGTAACTTGTATGATGAATCATAAAGTGTAAACTACAACAAGGGGCAGATTTCAACTGACAGACACCAGTTCTTCACTTGGCTGCATCAAAGCATCAATATGAAAAAAACAACAAACCTCATACTTCCCATTTCCTACCTGTATGTTGTTGAGCAAGTTGATGGCCCCATCATGACCCTGCAGCAGAGGCATGCCTAAAGCAGAGGTCTGGACTGGGGGCAAGAGGATGGAACCTGTTCCAATCCCCAACATGTTATGCAGACCTGCGATGCCAGAAAGATCTCCTGCAGAAGACACAATTCAGAGATGCACTGATGTAATGGCTTTCTGCTACAGTGTGCCTACAATATTTATTCCTGGAACATGGAAAAGAGACATTACAGTGTGGACACTAACTCACCTAATAAAGCAGGGTTAAGCAAAGTGGGAAGCAACTGTTGGAGGATGGGGTTGTCCTTGCCTTGGAGTGAAAGGGGTATGAGGGTGTCAACACCAGCATCAGTCGGTACCTGCAGAGGACACGAGAGGAGAAGGTTCAATGTTTAGGGAAGAAACACACAAAAAAGATGGGAAAAAAACAGGTAGAGACTAGGCTGGAGACAGAAAGACAGACATTTAAATTCCTGTCTCTCTCGCTCAAAATAAAAATGTGATTAAAAATATGTGCATTCACATGATGCAATGCACTGACACTGACAGACTCTAACCAACTCAAACAAGACATTTAGTTTGTAGCTAAGCTTACGGAAGACATGTTTTGGAAGGAAAGGAATTTTCTGGGATTTTCAGGAAAAAAGCAGTTAATGCAGGGGAAAACTAGGGGAGCAGTTATGTAATGAGCTCATTGATTTTTCAAGGGAGACTCAGAAGAAAGCTATAGGAGACAAGGGAGCCTACCTGAGGTTGGGTATGTTGGGTTTGCTGTGCAGGAGCTAATTGGGTGTGGGGAGGCGAGTTGAGCTCAGCAGAGCTCAGGGCAGCAGTGAGCAAGGCAGGGCTGAGGGGCAGGAAGGCTGCAGGGGGAGGGGGGAGCGTGGCAGGAAGGAGCAAAGACTGCAGGGCTTGGAGAGCGCCCTCAGCTCCTGGAGGAATGGGGAGGAGGCCCTGGGCCACCTCCAGGAGCCCGTGGCCCGTGAGGGTAGACGGATCCAGGACACCAGAGGCTTTATCCAGGGTGAGTCCCTCCAAAGTGGTGGGGATCTGCTGCGGCTGCTGGAGAGGAACTTCCAAACTGACCTGGCTCAGCTGACCCAGCCCAGACAGAGGTAACAACGGTGCCTGCTGTTGCCCGAGCAACAAGGAGGCCATGACCAGAGCCTGAAGGCTGGGTTTTTCTGTAAGCCCTAAATCAGCTTCCTGTCCTGGGGTAGGGGTCGAGGCTGGGGATGGGAGTGGGTTCAATAGGCCCAAAAGGTTCAGCGGCAACTCCCCTTGGGTACCACTCAACAAGGGCAACAAGGGAAACAGGTGATTGCTGTTGATCTGTTGATGCTTGTGGTGGTGATCCTGGTTTTGCTGCTGCGCCTCTTGTTGTTGAATCAGTAAGTGCTGTTGCTCCGACTGATGCTGTTCTGTGAGATTCTGTGGTGTTTGTAGTGTGGTGCTGGCGGAGGGTATCTGTGGATGCTGTCCTCCCAACCACAGCCCCCCTAAGGACAATGAAGCGAGGGCAGCGGGGTCCAGGAGCGATGGTAGACCTCCTGTGGACGACAGCAGCTGAAGCAGCTGCTCTTGGTTCATGAAGGGGAAGGCTTCCGCCAGAGGTAAGGGAGCGGTTGAGTCACCCACAGCTGAAAGGGTGGGGGGATTATTATCTACGAGACGAGAGGAGAGGGGCCCAGGGCTGGTGGCTGCTGGAGGTTTGGTCACCGTGGAGGCCTTTGGGTTCACACATCCAGACTGATCTGCCCCTGTAAGAGAGAGACATGAATCATTTACCTCTGTTCAGAGTGACTCATAAATCAATTAATATATTACAATGGATTTAACTGCGTCTGACAGTTCCTAGCTAGAGAGCAGCATTACTCACAAGTCAGAAATAACTCAAATAACTGTACATGTGCAATCTCATATCGCTCCAAACACACATAGAGGGTCCAATCATAAGAAGAAAGAATTCTTTGCCACAAGCCATTATAGGACACATGGGCATCAACCATTTAAATTGTATATGCAACACTTAAATTTTAAGACTAATGATGTATTTCAGACTAAAGAATCTCCTCACCTGTGAAGTGATTTTCTTGGGAAGACATCTCAACATCAGTGGTGCGTTCAGGGGCGCTTCCCTCCCCCTGTGGGACAGTGGAAGATGCAGCGAGAAGGGCCAGGACATGGTTGCTAAGATCAAGAGGCTTTGGGGAGGTGGATATTGCCATAGAAACGTTGCCTTGAGAATGACTCAGGTCAACTGAAGTGGATATGCCGTTACTACTGAGCTCCATTGCCACGGTGCCTTCTGGTGCGGCCTCCTGCAAAGGTGCCTGGGAAACGGAGTCTATTGTAGTAATGTGATTTTCAGTCGGGTGATGCTTGTCTTCGGGATTTGGGGACGTGTGCTGCGCTGGGCTGCTGCTGTTGTGTAAAGCTACATTTGAGTTAGGAGAAAGCCTTTGAGGGGGGCTTGATTTAGCAGACTGAGGGGGCAAATGTGACTGCACTGATCTGCACTGAGGGGAAGTGGTAGGCGGAGAGAGCGGCTGTGGCACCGGGGGCAGAAAGTTAGTGTCATTGGTTGGGCAGGGCGACCGATTCCGTGGTTGCCTGACGTTAGAAAGAGACGTGGAAGAGGGCAAGAGTCTGAGGCTCTGTTTATTAGTGTGTCCACCTCCTTCAACAGACACGGATCCTGGCTGAGCTGAAGCGGCGTTGGTTGCTGACGTTGAGGCGGTGGCCTGTGCGTTCTGCACACTGAGCAGGTGTAACAGAGCAGAGAGTGGCTGGGTGGGAGGATCCAAGCTAAGAGGTGCAGGAGTCAAACTTGTAGTGAAATCCAGAGCCTCGTTTTGTCGAGGAAGCCTGGATAGATGTGCTGTCTGTCGAGGGGCGGGGAGCCTGTGGATCTGCCCGGCGGGGAGGAGAGGATGATGGGTCTCTGGCGTGACAGCGTTCTGGTTCTGCACAGTTGAGGTAGAGGAGGAGGAGGAGGAGGAGTGTGAAGAAGATGGGGAGGAAGATGCGGAAAGGTTGATAACTGTAGCAGAAACAGATTCTCCTGGCGGGGTCTTCTGTGGCCCATTAGCCAGCTGCTGGGTGTCTCTGAGCATGCTGAGCACTGTCGGGGACCGCCGTTGTCTCTTTCTGTGCGGTGCGTTGCGCTCTGGCGTGGAAGGCAGGTGGGGCAGAGAGGAAGCCAGGGACTGGGCCAGAGAGTGGGATGGAGGAAAGAGGATGGCAGAGGCTGCTGCAAGGGAGGAATGGGGAGGCCTAGTAGAAGCAATGGAGGAGGGAGGATGACTGTTATGTAAAGTGCTGTTAGTTACCTTTGATGACTGTTGCTGTTGTGCCTCCTTCAAGACCTCCAGAGAGGAGGGCACACTTGCTGAGTTGCTGACCACATTTGGGCCCTGGCTCTGGGTTACCTGGTTAGCCAGCTGAGCCTTGGCAGCTGCAGAGAGCAAGTTGCTTGCAGGGAAAGAAGCTGGATGTGGTATTTTGCCCTGATGGCTGTGGTGGTTCATAAATGGCCCCAGAGGTAAATTAGAGGGGCCTGCAGAGTTCAACCCAAAACCAGGTGGTCCTGCACTGGAAGTCTGACACACGATGCTCTTTGAGGGGTTTGAGGGGAGAGCATGAGGGTTGCTACTGCTTTGGTTGGTCACTATGGAGGGGTTGTAAGGGTTTAGGAGATGGTGGTTATTAGTGCTGCTGTTGCCTGAGTTTTTAAACTGCTCCAAGATATCTTCCAGCTTGTACTTGGGGAAGTGGGGGCTGGGGTTTGGGGAGCCACCAGGGAGAGGGGAGTGTGGAGAGGAAGAGGTGGATTTCCTCCTCTGATACAAGTTACTTCCCATCTGTCCTCCTTCTGTTAATGTTGAGCTTCCACTCTGTTCAGACAGAGGGGAAGGAGAGGCTGAAGGGTGGCGGGTCCGCTGGTGAGGAGAAACACAGTTCGATTTGTGCACAGAGGGTGAGAGAGAGGGAGATGGAAAGAGGTTGGAGCCTCCCACAATTACACCGTGGGGGTGATGACTATGAGTCTGTCCTCCTCTTCCTCCTCCACCAAGTGTCATAGGGGAAGAGGGAGGTGGGGAGGAGAGGGGCACTAGCCGAGGAGAGCCAGGGGTCTCCGGGGTTTTGGGCGTTCTTTGACCTTGACTGATGTTCTGGGGGGTGGGGGTTTGGGGTGACCTCTGGGCAGAACTGTAAGATGGGAAGGAGGAGCTGGGGGAAGGGGGGGGGGAGGGAGGGGGAGGAGGAGGATGGTGAAGTCTTCTCAAAGCGTCCAAGGGATGGTGAGAGTTTGCGCCTGTGTGAAGGATGGGGGAGGAGCCATTGTACGGGTAAATGAACTGGTGGGGGGACTTGGGACTGGCACAGGGGTTTGAGTGGAAGCTGTTGTGGGGACGAGCCGGGACCGGATGGAGTTTGGGATGGTAAATGCCATGGTCCTCTTCTGCCCGCTCCACAAGTAGGCCCTTTGGATCGTGGACTTGACCGCTGACCTCTGAAAGTGGATACACACAGAGTTCAGGCAAGGCAAGGCATCTGTATTTATATAATGCATTTCATACCAAGGCAACTCAATGTGCTTTACATAAAGACAAAACATTTAAAAAGAACAGCATAAAAAACGTTAAAAAAAAAACCCACAGAGTTAAAAGCAGAAGCAAAGTTTAGTACAAAGTTTTTCTACATTCATAAATGAATAGAATACTGTACCATTTAAAGGTAAAAGGTGCCAATTTCTATTTCTATTACTATATAAATATCAAACACACAAAAACAGTGGCCATTTATTGTGGTTAATTTGACTTATATTAGGTTTTGCACAGCATCAACCAGCAACACTCTGCCAGGCACATGTGCAGCAAGCAACATACTTTTGTTATGTACCAGTCAAATCATACGGGAAGACGGGGACACACATGAACTGGAGAGATCTTACAGAGACTGCATCCACGGCACAATTGATTTAATTTAGCATCTGTTTTCTAATTTTTTAGACAGTTTGAAATTACAATGGCTAATACTAAAAGACTTACCTGAATGATGAACGTTGGGAAAGGGCAGCTGTGAGGCCTGCATACTCCGACACAGGGCAGCCATCGCTACAACTTTCCTACGGTGGTTACAGAGTTTGGTCATGTCCTGCTCCGTTTTGCCTAACGGCGGGCTGTGCTGTTCCACCTTCACTCCCACAGTGAAGTTGAAAACCTGATAGTCAACAGACAAAAGACAATGAAGACGGAAGTCTAAAAAGAAATGCTTCCTAATGTTTGATTAAAATCAAGACAATTAAAAGCCATCAGTGGGAGCGTCTCAATTACACAAGCACAAGAATCAAGCTTATTTTGTCTGAACTCTTAACGGTTAATAAAATCAAGAGTAAAATTAAGAGGTTCTCACCACTAATATGTGTAAATGTACACTGAAGTGGGTATTGTTTGTGGATATGACACTACTGTGTTTTAATTAGGGATGTCCAATAATCGATATTCAGTCGATCGATATTATCGGCCTGATATTAGCATCAAAATGTAATATCTGCCCACATCGTTACTGTTTTTTCTGCCAATAATGAAAACGTGATAACATAATGCCTGGATTTCATAGTGAATTAAGTAGTGACGGACCATCGCTACTTAATTATTGCCACCGCTGTTTCAGACCCACAATCATTTTCCACATGTTCTCACTCCACGCTGTTCTTTTGTAAACAAACTACACAGCTGTTAAATGATTGGCTGTTTGCCCATCACTCATAGCATCCAGTGAGCACACACGTGGGACTGTCTGTTAGATGATTGGCTGCTTGCGCATCACTCCCCGATGTCCTCATTATCTGTGCCAATCGTCGCCATTGCGCACGTTGTAGCAATGTTCTCCCATTCAAGTCACTGTGTGCGCTGCTGTACAATGTACTGTATGCAGTGGTTGATGGTTTCGTCCATCATTTAGAACGTGTGTGTGTGTGTGTGTGTGTGTGTGTGTGTGTGTGTGTGTGTGTGTGTGTGTGTGTGTGTGTGTGTGTGTGTGTGTGTGTCTGTCTGTTAAGAATTTAAAAAAAATGTGGAATGCATCCATTGAGGCATCACAATAAATGTTGGCACACAGTAATATGTTCAGCCTGGTGCACACATAAAGATTTTCTAAATCTTAACCGATTTTTTATCTCTGAGAGACCCCACACATGAAGATCAAAAATCTGTCGGTTTTGATCGTATTGTGTGTGGTGTGCTGCGATATTCCAAACACAACACACCACACACATAAAGATTTTTCAGAATCTTGACCCTCCGGTCAGAAAACTCAGAAAGAGATCCGTATTGTTGTGGCTACTCTTTCTGGTCTCTTTCCGGCCTGGACAAATGAAAGCGGGACACTTCAGCCTTTACAACGATGCTATCTGTGTGTGTCTGTGGCTCCGGACGCCGAGCAGTCAAGCGGCGCTGTCACATGACGGGCTGTGGAGGCGGTCACGTTTAAACATGGTTGCTACAGTTGTTAGCGGCTGTAGTCGGCCGGCTACGAGCGCTACCGTCTTTGCTATCAGCTATCAGGAAATCTCCTGTGTGCGTGAATTTCTGTGTGAACCTCATGTAAAGCCAGGGCTGCACCGTGGCTCTCTGTAGGATTGCCGGTGTTGTGTGGAGAAGTGGCTCGCTCACCGCTAGCAGCATGCAGAGCTCGGTGAGCAGAGAGCGGTGAGCAGGCACTGCTTCTCCTCCGCACAACACCGGCTTTCCACACACAAGATGACTTTTGATTAAAACGGCCACGAAAGTCGGGGCCAATTATCGTAAATATTGAACATGTTTAATATTTACGATTGTCGGCTCCGAACGCTTTCCGAGCCGATTGTCGGGGGAATGTTGACTCTTAACACACCACACACTACAAGAAAATCTTATCTTAAATAATCT
Organism: Decapterus maruadsi; assembly: GCA_030347415.2. NCBI lineage: Eukaryota > Metazoa > Chordata > Actinopteri > Carangiformes > Carangidae > Decapterus > Decapterus maruadsi. The sequence continues at coordinate 16,107,110 of CM064899.1, forward strand.
TAAGACCTTAAGATAATCGGCCAACTTTTGTCTTTGGTCAGAAGGGTGGAAAATCGGGGCAAAATCAGCCCGATTATCTTTATGTGTGTGGCAGGCTTTACAGGAGATACAGTATGTTAATAATTAGTTTTGGGGGAAGAAAAGCCTGCATATTAGTATTGGTTATTATTGGAAATTAAGGTGCTGGACAACATCGGCATATTGGAGACCTCCAAAAGGCATCCCTAGTTTTAATACATATTGATAGAGTGAGAGTGACTTCCACAGACACTACACAAAGATTTATCACTGGTTTTTACCTTATGGATGATGAGTGGACACTCCAGGCCACATTTACAGGTGCCATCAGTCAACAGATAGGTCTTGACCTCATCCAGACAGGACAAGGCAGTGCCACTGGGACTACAGGAAGACAGCAGCAAAACTCAATGTTAATCAATGCAACTCTAGACAAATTGAAAAAGGACATTCACAAACAAAAACAGTTGTATTTTAAGTGGCTCTCCAAAAGGCCTGTCTGTTATAAACTCTGAAATCCCATTTTAGCCCAGTTAATTTAAGTGAGAACACAATTTAGAAATTAGAAGCAATTCAAAAAGTAGGAATTAAAAACAATTACAGTCAAGTGACAAAAACAGATTATGAACACTCAATGTGATAGATGTGATGATGACACATGACCTTTTTCAAACTGTGTCTGAATGGCCCTGATTAGATAGATAGATATCCATGGGCAGCAGTGGGAATGTACTGAAGGTGCATTGAGGTATTAATGTGAGATCTAATCATTCAGAGCTGGTCTGACATTTGAAATGTCCAAATTACATACTTTTTCCAGAACCTAATTTCCAGACTTCTCGGTAAAAAAAATTCAAATAATTTGTAATATTTGAGTAAATTGATGTGCATAATATAAAAAGCATGTAATTAATCATTTGTTTTCATTATTGTGTATGTGTATGCCATTATGTAACCAAATCATTTCCAGGAGATTGTAGAGGGTACAATAGTACAAAATATTTAAAACCCAAATAACTTCAGATAAGATCAAAACCAGATAAGTATTAAGATAAATATATTTCCAGACAATAGTTTCCATTTTCCATACATTTCCAGACCTGAAAATGTATAAAACCATATTTCATACTTTTCCTACTTGCATAGGAACCCCGTGAACGACACATGTCCACACTCCTTTAGTAACATGAATACAATCCTGGTCACCAGTTGAGGACCAACTACACCACTGACATCCTCTGCTACAGTCTGGTTGGTCCCAACACGGTTCAATTGTGAAATATTTAACCATTTAAAATGGATAAAGCTGTATTTCATTGTATGGGCTGTACTTAGCACATTTATTTGCTCAAACCCACACAACAACTCAGGGAAGACTGACCTGTCTGTTAATTGACTAAAAACAACCCCCCAAACCTTTCCATGTGCATATAAAACAGGAAAAGAGATCCAATCACAAGTTGTCATTGGAGACAAATGTCGAGATGCATTATAAAGCAGGTATGAGTGGACGTACCGGTACTCAGAGCTGACCACTTGTGATCGTATTATTGTTAAAGGCGAATGAACTGAGAGCATCACTACCTATGACTGTAGCCTGGGTTCTTCATTCAAAACTGTGCGTGCACACTTCAATATGTATGTGTCTATGAAAAGTCATATCATCATTACAATATAGAACCGTTACTGCACGTTGAAAATGTTCAACAGCTAGATTAGGGTTTTACTGGTCCATCGTATCTTTTCAATGATCCAGCTGCCAAAATATGAAAATGAATCTTTGTCTTAATTTATATAACATCCAGTAAATACAACAATACTAATACCACTTTTCTCATCAGTCTTGCTCGACTTAAACGACACCTTGAATATTAAAACATTCGATGAATATACAGGAATACTGGACCATAAATCAAATGCAGCCTCTCAGGCACTGAATAAAGAAGCAGCAAACAAAGACCATCAACTGATGCCAGTCACATTGCTAAAAACAAATCTAATTGTATATCATACAACACAGCTAAACACCACACAGCAACAATGACATTAGTACTGAACCCTTACTTTTAAAATGTCCCCAGTTGTTGGCATGATCAACTTGCCTGTATAAACCGTTTCTGGCCCTAAGCCCCAGGCCATCAGTTATGGTGGACACTGTTGTCCTTCCCTTCAAGGATAATCCTGAATCTACCATCAGCATCATTTGCTTCATTGTTGACAATTGTCCTATACTTGGTGTTATAATCACTGTGCTGTCATAACCAGGTAAGCACAAAGTTTTGACTCTCCATTTGACTGTTTTGAAAATTAACTTCTCACAATAGCCAGAGGTCCTCCACAATTTCATAATAAAAACATCACATTTTACCCTCTCTTAGGTTCAAAAAGATCCAAACCACAGAACATGAAATATGTGCATGCCTATCAAAATGAAGGAACTCTTCTGCCCTGGGTAAGCTAATGAAAATAAGCAGGGGTAAGGGAATAAAGGGACTCTTTATTTGGGAAAAAAAAAAACTAGATTTTATGCCACAGTCATCTTTCATGGTAATATCCTCCAAAATATGTTCCACAGAGTCATACAAGCATACTCCGATAAGCCTTCACATCAGAATGATTTGTGAAAATGTTGGAAAACATACAGATGGAGTCTGTATGTGCTGTCTGTTCAAACTGCACCAACATACCTGACATAGATCACCCGCCCGTTCTCCACTCTCCTCTGCCAGCCGATGGGGACGTGTATTGCAGTGGTGTGGACCCCATCCTTGTCCCCACTGACAGTCTCACTGCCTCCCATCATTTTGTAGCTGCAGCCTGCCAGCACCTTGAAAAGGCACCCAGTGTAAACATGTTTTACTTTTACTTTTGTTTGTTTTTGTTTCATCTTGTAAAAAAAAAAACATGTGTTCAATTTCTTTTATGAGTCAAGATTTTTGCCTTGAAATGTTAAATTTCCCCTTTGACATTGTAAATACAAAACAGGGAGTTTTCACTGTTGATTAAGTTTCAAGCTAATGATGTAATGTCTCATAGCATCAGTATACGGAACTTTACTTTTGTAATATTTTCAATTACATTGAAATGCCATTGCAGAATATAATACGATATAATGCCTCAGCAATGAGGGCTAACAAACAGCATAGTCAAAACCTGCAAGTCAATTTTGGGGGACTTTAATCTGATAACACAAAGCCAAATGGCAACATCAGACATCAATCATTGATATGATTATGTATTGAATGTATTCAATATTGAATTACTTTAATATCTCTGACTTAGCTTTCTTCAAGTTGCCCCAAAAGTGCTGGATAACTGCCTTTAAATTTGCCATGCAACAATTCAAACCACCATATAATGTTAAAATAAAATCCTAAATATCATGCATTCTGTTTCAATATCATGTGGGTGTGACCATGGAAAAACACACATTGCAGTATTTTGTCAAGTTAACAGTATAAATAAAAATCGAAGCATATTTGACATACCTTGTCATCTTTGGGAAGCCAGGATCTGTTTTGGCTAGGGTATCCACTGTGCAATGTGCATGCTGGTGGGTTAGAAGCACACAGACTGCCAGTAAAACCTGACTTGAGGCCCAAACAGTTGAACTTTCCCCAGCTATGAGGCGGCTCCTCAATTTAGAGGATAACTCCAGACAGATTTGTTTGCTCAGTTCAGTTCACATCAGAGTAGGGGCTGAAATGAAGATGGAGAGCCTGCAAAGAAAAGGAGGAGGTGGATTATGTAATCTGACAGGGACAACCGGGGTAAATAAGTCATGCAGTGAACAATTTCCTGCAGTTGGTGTGATCCAGGCGTGCTCAAAACGGTGCACCAGATGCACTTCTCTTGAAAAATAAAACAACTTCAGAACAAGCTGTGGCTACTTTGAAGTGGGAGGGTGTGTTTTGATAGGCCCCGTGGTTTTGCAGGGTGTTTAGTTGACGATAAAAAAGCGGCTACATTACCAGGACACTAGCCAGATAACAACGTGGACAGAGCCTGGACATAAAACCCCGACGGCAACTGAGCTCATCTCAATATATCTGCAGCGTGCAGCCATTAAACTATATTTCTGTAACTACGCGGCAGAAGGCAGCTAGGCTAACAGCTAAGCTAACAGGCTACTCTCTACTTTGTACTGTGTTGTCGTGACAGCTGTCAGGCGCACAAAACACTCCAAGGCGAAACTTGTTAGCTACGTTATAACGAGCAATGCATAACACACCTTCGCAAAAAACACAGTCCATAAACGCGGTCACCAGAGTAGTGCCCTTACTTGTTTAATGACAGGCGGGGGGCTAACGCTGATGTTAGCGGGACCTGTGACCCTCTCTCTGCCTGCTGGCGAAGTTTTGGACTCCTGGCTTTCTGGATCGCGGGAGAATCAAGAGTTAGCTGGTTAAGCTAAAGGACTAGCGGAGTGTTTTGAAAACCGTTGATTCATAAATAAATAGCAGGAATATAAATGATTCCGCATTTCAAATCACACATACGGATGCTTATTCAGCTCTCGGCGTTTATGCCCCGTCTGCCAGTCGGATTTAAAAAAAAACAAAGGGCAATAACGCTTAATTTCCCCCCCTGCGCCTAGGATGTCGGTGCTAACGCCAACAGCAGCAGCAGCAGCAGCAGCAGTAGCTAGGCTAGCAGAGCTAACAGACTGAAATTTACTTGATTGTGGAGAGTCCCAACAACACCGGAGGATGTCCCGTTCACGCTGCTTCAGCTATCCAGCCGTCAGTTTGCTCTCTGCACTGCTAAACCGTCTTGCGCGAGTGTATAGTCCGACAACCATAATAACGATCCATGTAATCCCAAATTCACAGTTACCCACTGTTTTTTTTTTTCTTACAGATTCCGAGAAAAAAAATAATGGAGTTTTCTATCGGGCATGCGCACTCGGTGCTCAGGGAGTAATGTACCCAACATGCACCGGGACCTTTGTAGTGCTCCAGACAGACATGAGAGGAGCAGCCTGATGGAGGACATGATAATGACACAATAATAACAGGCCCGGGACTCATGTCTGCTGGTCACAATTATGCACTGTCTGAACATTACAGGATAAAAGAATTAAATGTAAAATTAAGAAAAGAAAATTAAGAAAAGAAAAAGAAAAGTAAGAATAATAGTAGGCCTATAGGCCTATATGATATAAGGTATGGGGGGGTAGGCCTATCTAGGTGGTGAATAAAAATATTCATTCACATATTCACAAAAACACACAGTGACTCAGTAGAACTATTGAGGTTAAGAGCTATGAATGAATAAAAAACAATCAAGATTAGTTTAGCTCGTATCTAATCCACTGTCAAGTGTCTGCATAACGCAGCACTAACCCCAAAACAAAACAAAAATATTTTGCCATTTACATTTTGCCTTTTCATATTCTGTTTTCTATATAGCCTACTTTATTAAAGGATGATATTCTATGGTGAAAACAGTTAAATAACAGTGTCGTAACATGTAGCTTTGACCACAACAATTCATACACACATTTAATACAGCACTAATGTGAATCATTAGATAACATTTGTTCATTGTTGTTGCTTTCCATTGGATAAAGGACAAGGACAGTGAGCAGTGTGAATGCGTGAGTGTGTCTCTGTGTTTCTGTTGTTTTTGAACAAGTGGGACAAGGGGAAATAGGGGTACATATGTATGTAGTGATGAAGACAGAGAGAGAAGTATCTGATTTCCCATCGTCATCGGTGCTCAGTCTGAGGTCCCCAGCTGTCGCAAGCAGTCAGTTTGACACATGAGTGCTCAGCCTATACTGGGCACACACGCACAAACTTATAGAAAAGCAAACAAATACACACATACGATCACACCTTGAGCCTGGAGTCACTTTGGAAATCACTTGGAAAGGCCCTAAGAAGAAATAGGAAATCAGAAAGAAATCATCAGAAGAAAGGGATTCAGGGCAGTGTGGATGTTTGAATCCCGAGGGCCTGGAGTGACACGGCTGGTTGGTTGGCAGGTTTGACACACTCAGATTTGCTGACCATACATCGCTGATCGCTCCAGTTATCTCCAGCAGGTGAAGGACTCATTCACAGAGATTCACCAGCACACCGGGTTTGTAACTGCTTCTTCGTAATCTGTGTGTATTTTGAGAACAAGCATGTTCCAGGATTGAGTGTTAATTTGCAATAATTTAAATGGGACGGTTACCTAAATATTTGAAACAACTGCCATTTAGGGAATGCTTTTATTAACAAAAATTAATACCAATTGCAGTGAATTGTGCCTTTTTGTCTCTGACTGGCAGATGTGCCCATATTTAGCTGTGATTAGATTAAATTTCACAGGCCTGAATAGCCTCAGAATAAGTGCATTCACATTGTGGCTGTCTATGCAGTGAGTGAACAGTAACATGTTTCTTGGTTTGTTGTTTGAGAGGATGAAAAATTACATATTAGTCTACCAAACCTATACCCAGAATGAATGGCATGTGAAGGCAGGCATTGGTGCATGATGAATACATACTAAATATCACTTACTTTGCAGCCTATATGATTCACTCAGTTGTGAAAGATATGGCTTGTGGTGCTTGTTGAGTGTACCCGTAATGACAGCTGATATTGGAAACGGCATAATTTCACAAAGAGAATAAATGCTTTAAACTTATAGATAATTATATGAATATCTTTGTAGGTGAGGAAGCACTGACATTCTTCATCAAACACCATGGATCTGTGAGTAATTTTCCTGAAATCACTTCAATCCTCTGCAGTGCAGATATACTGTATGATTTACCTTACTTTTCACTTTGTCACCATTACTGTTCACATTTTCAAATACAATAATGCTGAAGCAGCTCTTGGTAATTTTAGAAAACACATCACTGGGGTTTCCCAGAAAAAATAATTGCTCAACTATTTTAAGGTGGGATGGCAATTTGATACTGGTACAAGCACATTAGCTACATCTGGTCAATATGGCATTATAAAGCAAAAACTTGTGACTTTATGGCACTCTTAAGTCATATGCCTAAGTTTAAGTACATATCCACTTGTGAAAAGGAAGTCAAATTGCAAAAGCAAAGTTACCCCTGGGAAGATAGTGTGATCTTATCTCATTACTGTGTTTTTCTTTGTGTGTGTGTCAGGGAGGAAGACAAAAACTCAGTGGATATCCATGACAATCCTCCAGCTCCTGACAACGTAGTGAGGGAGGACGGAGACACTGTGAGTGTCCAGGGCATTTCGACCCCCGCCTATTAGCTGTGCCATTCCCGAGCGGTTCAAAATAGCCACCAGCTGGGAGAGCAACGCAGTGTTGAGTCAATTGGAACGTTATGAACTCTGACTGAAGTGTTTCTAAACATGAACCTAGTCCACATTATGTCTTTTCCTTTGTAGGCAGATCTTCAGATTCAAAACATGACTTATGTGTGTTGTTTCAGAGGTTTTTTGGGGAAGGGATTGCAGTCTGAGTTGTCTTTTGTGTCCCCAGGTTTATTTCATATATGAGGAGGAGGTGGAGGTGGAAGAGAAGGAACCAGAGCCTCCACCGCCAGTTATCCGGGTCAATGACAAGCCCCACAAGTTCAAGGACCATTACTGCAAGAAACCCAAGTTCTGTGATGTCTGTGCCCGCATGATAGTCTGTATGTAGTGGAATTTCAAAAAAAGATATTTGAGCAAACATCATTAACATTATATTCAAACATTAGCCTACTTTTCACATACAGTGTGCAGAATGGGGTTTTTACAAGCTGGCCCCATGGATGTTACTTTGTTCATCTTTCAGTGAACAACAAGTTTGCTCTGAGGTGTAAAAACTGCAAGACCAACATCCACCACTCATGTCAATCATACGTTGAGTTCCAGAGATGCTTTGGCAAAATTGTGAGTCCCTGAATGGATTTCATTAGATATTTTCAGTGCAGTGTAGTTGGCCACTAAATCTCTTTACTTTGCCCATGGTAAGCGGTTCAATATGGTGTTTTTCTTTTGTTCCCTGCAGCCCCCTGGTTTCAGAAGGGCCTACAGCTCCCCTCTGTACAGCAGTGACCAACCAGATGCAAGTGAGTCCAGAGTGACTTATGATCAGTGGGCTTAGGTTTTAGTAACTTTGGGAGTTTAATAAACAACATTTTGGTCTTAAAGTTTCTTTCCCCAGAAATCAAGAGAAAATGTGTCAGTGATGATGATCAGTGTTGATGTCTTTCTGTTGACAGCTGTTGAACTCAACATCACAATAACTTTCAGATAGCATCATTCTGCTATTCAAAAGAGTAATATTGTTTAATTGTCTGTACCAGTAATCATCTAACTAACTATCCTGTCCATGAACAGACAACCCAAACCGAAATGACCCTGTCTTTGATACCCTGCGGGTCGGCGTGATCATGGCAAACAAGGAGCGCAAAAAGAATGAAAATGACAAGAAAAATGTAAGTATACAATATAAATAACAATCGAACCATATAAGGCGACAAAAAAAAATCACACATCTATTCATTGACAAAACAAATGAATGCAGCAATTCAGACACAAGATATTCCAGTAAATTCACAATTTTGAGGTAATTTGACTGCATGTATTATAGGTAATATTTGTCTCCATTGCATGTTCTAATAATTTTTTCATTGTAGATGATGATGATGATGGAGGAGGAGGAAGAGGAGAATCAGCAGCCTAAAGAGAATGAGGAGGGGGGAGAAGGTACAAAGAAACAAACCAGTTAGATGTACTCTAGCCATGGTCACAAATAGATAACATTTGGTTATACACACCAGAAGAAGTTCTAGATACACATATGCACAATAATACTGTACGCATGACAATTACTGGATTTGAATCCTGTGCCATAAAAAGCATGATCTTTCCTGGTGATCTGACCTCTGATGTTCATACAGGGAAGCCTGATGATAAGAAGGAGAAAGGAGGAGACAAAGCAGATGACAAGGTGAGAAATGAGTTAAGGTTTAACCTCAACTGTCTATACAGGGTAACAAATGTCATTTTTCGACAGATTTAATGCCCTACTTTTTGTTCAATCAATATAAGTTGTCAGTGTGTTGTAGCATCTGTGTTATTTCATCAACAGGCTAAGGGCACATTCTCCCAGGGCCACTATTACCTAGCTCTCTACCGCTTCAAGGCCATTGAGAAGGACGACCTTGACTTTCAGTAATTTTGACTTCCATAAGCAATGCACAACATGGATCTCAACTACATGAATTCAGTATTTTCTGTTGAAGTAAAACGCAATTTTCTTGAAGTGAAATTAACTGAATTTTACTTTTAAACAAAAAGACAATGCTGAACACTGATTGTCATTGTGTTTGTGTGTTTTAGCCCTGGTGATCGGATCACAGTCCTGGATGACTCAAATGAGGAGTGGTGGAGAGTGAGTTGATTATTATTATTATTAATCTAAGTCTGAATCAATCAGTTTGCAGTAAAAAGAGTCCAGTTCTGTTGCTATGTGTCCTTGTTTACCAAAGTTTGTGCTGAGGATGAACTCAAAGTGTGTTCACTCTGTTTTCAGGGAAAGATGGGAGATAAGACAGGCTACTTCCCTACCAACTACCTCATAAAAGTGCGTGCATCTGAAAGAGTTTACAAGGTGACACGTTCCTTTGTAGGGAATAGAGAGATGGGGCAGATCACACTGAAGAAAGATCAGGTAACTTCACTGACACGTACCTGTATAAATGTAGGTATAATTGAACAACATGCAACAATGTGCCACACGTCATTATGTTTTATGGTGATCCTTTTGTTGCTCATATAAAAAAAAATCTTATCTGCCAGTAAAGTTTTTATTAGTGATTTAGAGGTCACTGTGAATAAGCAAAGCTCTTAACTTTGTGTTTTTAGATCGTAGTAAAGAAAGGAGATGAGAAAGGCGGCTACCTGAAGGTCAGCACTGGGCGCAAGCTGGGCTACTTCCCTGCTGATCTGCTGGAGGAGATCACTGTAACATAGAAAAGCAGGACTTACAGCGAGAGAGCCTGCAACACGCTTTAAATGTTGTCAAATGTATGGGAGATGCCCCCATCTTTTTCATCAAGTTTCTATATTTGTTACCTAAAGAAACCCTAAAGAAAACAAAATTTGCTCTTACTGTGCTTGTCACTGGAGAAATGTAGTTTTGTTTGATCTTTTTAAGGCCTTTGAGACTAATGATTACAATTTGAAATACTTTTTCTATTGATACTTACAGTATATTTCATAGTTAAAGAGACAATCAAGCAATGTTTTGGCTTTGCTGTGAATAGAGATGCTTTACATTACAACCTGCTGACAATACAGTAGTATAAGGACTGAGGAAAAAACCTGAAAAGCCTTGCACAAGGACATGAAACAACTCATTAATTGAGATTAGGGTTAACAATAATAGAGACTAAACATAAAATGTATTCATGAGACCATTTGGAAGTCTTATCCTTTATAGTCATGTAAAGCCCCAAAGCCATTTTAGCATGTACATAGCTTTATATTAACAGAAAGCTCAGATTTTTCGGGGGTTTGGATGTGGTTTTACATGTGATCCTCACAAAGTGCAAAAAATCTGTATTAAAGTGTAAAAAGGCAAAAGCGCTAAATGGCTTTGCATTACTACTGCTTCTAGCTATTCTGGAAGTATTAAGGTGTTACCTACCTGTGAAACATTTGTACAGTGTTGGAGATTTGTCTTGCAGTGTTGGTTACACAAACCATACCATTTGACTCTTCTGTACCCATTACAACCAAGTGCAAGGAGTATTGGTTAAATGTGACAGGGCTCTCACCATATTGGAGCTGTTGTGACCAAGAAAACTGCAAAACATCTATTTGGTACATAGCAACCAAGTCTTTGACAATCTTATTCTTTATCGGGGTATGATTTAAAACTTGATAATTTGTTTATGAAATTATTCAGTATTCTGTGCCACATGTTTGCCATTGTTGTTCATGTTTATTTTGAAGCGTGCACCCCCTAGTGGTCATAGGCAGGCAGTACAGCCTGTAAATGATCTGGGATTCTGATGTTTTGTTTTGAGATCACACTGACACAAGATTAAGTTCATAAGAGAGAGAGACTGTTGGGTCCGGTGTTGAATTAATGTTTACCAACAATAATGAAAACTGCAAAGAATGCATAAGAGTTCTCACATGTTCTCTAGCCTATTAGAATTTTTTTTTTAATGAGAAATGTGTATATTCTTCTCAAATTCTGAGATTAAAGTAATCTGAGCTCCAGGAAGGTTTAGTCAACACATAACATGGAACAATTTGCAGAATTAAAAATGACCCATTTAAGCTAAGGGTACTTTAAATCTTTAATCATATCATGTTGACATTTTAGCTGATCTGTACTGTTTTTGTTTCCTGACACATTTATGTAAGATCAACATTTGTGTTTCTTTGGGCTAAAACCATTTAATATATTCCCCCATTCAAATAAAGGTTGAACAAATGAATGAAGGAATGGACCAATGAAGGAATTAATTAGTTACAGCCTGGGAATGACACAGATGCAGCTGCTGTTTATCAGAATGTTGCTGTCTGTGACAGTGATGTCACAATGATCCATTCTAAATTCCATCAGGACAGGAGTGAGTTCACACAGTTCTCTTCACAACAACACCCACTTGTGGAGAGTCTGAGAAGAAACCTGCACAAGAGGATAAGAAACATAAAAGGTGTCACACTGAAGAGCAAAGATGAGTGAGAATAGGCCAGTGTATGATGAACTCCGTCTGGAGCAACAGCTTTGTGATGCAGTGATTCGAGTGAACAACACTGAATTTAATGTGCACAAGGTGGTCCTGTGTAACTGTAGTCCCTACTTCAGGTAATCTGCATCTAGAGCTACTTTTTATGCGGTCATTCTAACTTGGTCACAGCATCTTGAAAGTTTTTTTTTTCTTGCATTTTTACTGTTACTACTGTTCCATCACAACACTTTTCAATCCCTTATTATGTCTCCTTTCTGAACCTCAGAGCTCTCTTTATTCGCTGGTCAAACCCAGACAGTCAGGTCTTTGACGTGTCCGGTGTGTCACCTGACATGATGAGACTGATCATTGACTTTGCCTACACCGGTGTTGTTCCTGTGACACTAGAAAATGTCCGAGAGGTTTTTATAGCTGCTGACCAGTTCAATATATTGCGCCTCATGGAAGCCTGCAGTCACCTCCTGGAGGAGCAGCTGACCCCACAGAACTGCATTGATACCTGGTGTTTCTCAGACCTCTATTACAACCCCAAACTGAAATGCAAGACCTTCCTCTTCATCCTGAATCACTTTGAGGACATTGACACCACCTCAGTGGAGTTCCTGCAGCTTTCTGCACAGAAAGTTGCTGAAATCATTGAGAATGACCAACTCAATGTGAAGATGGAGGAGACAGTGTTTGAGGCCATTCTTCACTGGATCAACTACGCTCCTGAGCAACGCAGAGAATACGCCTCTCAGCTTCTGTCCAAGGTAAATGAGGGGCTGAGCCAGTAAGAGGTCAACCCAAAATAGGAGTTAATTAAAAGGAAAATAAATAACTGTAGCTTTATCTGCAGGAGCTCTGCATTAAAACTTTTTATCACCCAACTATTTAAGGAGTTTGACTGAATAAGCTAAAGTCTGTTGATAATGCCAGTACAATTAACTAGTATGGGCCATGGCCTATTTCTGTCTTTATGTGCAGGTCAGACTGGCTTTAATGAATCCAGAATACATGATGGAGAATGTGATGAAAAACGAAATGGTGAAGACGAATGAAGAGTGTCGCCAAATCCTCCTTAATACGATGGAAGCCATGATTGATATGAGAGCAAGGAGATTCTCCAACTCTATTTCCCCCCATCATTTGGCCTGTCCACGCCTGCCCCCAGCCATCCTGTTGGCCATTGGAGGCTGGAGTAGCGGTGGCTCCACCAATGCTGTTGAGGTGTATGATGTCCGTGCAAAGGTCTGGGTCAAATTAATTGATGAAATGTTTTGTCCTCGGGCCTGCCACGGCACTGCAGTCCTCAATGGGTCACTTTACTGTGTTGGCGGCTTTGATGGCGTTGAACATTTCAACAGCACATTCAGGTTTTACCTGGAGACACACACCTGGGAAGAGGTGGCACCGATGCATTACAAACGCTGCTATGTCAGCGTAACTGCTTTGGATGGGTACATATATGCCATGGGCGGCTATGATGGATACAATCGACTTGAAACTGCAGAACGCTATGAACCCAGAACCAATCAGTGGACTTTAATTGCATCCATGCATGAGCAGAGGAGTGATGCTAGTTGCACAACCCTCCATGGCAAGGTAGGTAACCCTACACATTCTGTGTCACAAACTGTGAGGGATCCCTCCTCTGTTGCTCACCCTGAGGTTTCTCTGATTTTTCCCTGTTAAAAGGGTTTTCCATGGAGTTTTTCCTCAGTTGATGTGAGGGTCTAAGGACAGAGGATGTTGTTATGATGTCATGTGAAGCCCTTTGAGACAAACTGTTTCTGAAAAACGGGCTATACAAATAAAATTGCCTTGCCTTGCCTAACCTAACCCTAACACTAAATAAGATAGCTCTACTTTAGGGGGACAGGGACATCATTCAATGTTTATGGTATAGGTCTTCATAACACTACTTACTGCCACTGATTCTCTCCAGGTCTATATCTGTGGTGGCTTCACTGGGAATGACTGCCTGTCAACGGTTGAATGTTACAACCCCCAGAGCAACCAGTGGACACTGATCACCCCCATGAGAACCAGGCGCAGTGGAGTTGGGGTCGTGGCTTACAAAGACCACATATTTGCAGTAAGCGCTTGACCAAACACCTTGATTAGTATAATTTTCGTATAGACCTAAGGCTGATGTCAAGAAGGTTTATCATTCAAACCTTAATACACAGGGCAGTAATAAACTGATGTACTGTAGACAGGTAGAACTGAAATAAATAGTAGATCATAGAAAGTGATTTGATGAATCTAAATAATCAGCACAATCAGATCATTTTTTACTTGCAGTCCACAAAGACAACAATGCACAAAGCAGATGCATGAGGCCCTGTTTTTTGCACAAAGGACACTTTCAGGGTCTCAAGAACGGAAAAATTAAAAAATACATAGCCCACTTTGACATTTCACCCTTCTTTGTTTAGGTTGGTGGTTTCAATGGAACCAGTCGTTTACGTACTGCTGAGGCCTACGACCCCAACACTGACACCTGGTCCCGTCTCCCAGAAATGCTGAGCATCCGCAGCCACTTTGGCATCGCAGTAATCGATGACTGTCTTTTTGTTGTTGGGGGTTTCAACGGTTTGAGCACCATCCCTTATGTTGAGAACTATAATGTTAAAAGTGGTAAATGGTCTGACGTCAACGACATGGAAGTCTCCCGCAGTGTGCTGAGCTGCTGTGTGTTGTCTGGACTCAATAACATGGCAGAGTATGCTACCACTCTTGACTCCCTGCGATCCCCGAGTGTGTAGGATGTGGTGTATGGATGAAGATCTATGACTCTATGTAAATATGTCTCTATGTAACTCTATAGTGTGATCTATGTAAATAAATATGCCAGAGCATCAAACCACAGTATTGCTATATCTTTAGTTTTTGTGCTAACTTACAAACGTTGCTATAATCCCTGGTTCTTTGAGGTGTTTTTGTGACCTAACTCCAATGACAAACGTCTGTCTCCCATGACCTATGATCGGTTTCTTCCCTCATACATGTGTTTAACCTCACTCTGTTATCAAAGAACCAGGGATTACGAGTAACCCAAAAGTCGGTGTTTCACTATGGGAAAAGACCACTCCGATTGCATAATCTCCCAAGTCAGTCTGGGATCAGGCCTACAAACCAGATTCTGTAGCACCAGTCTAGCACTGCGTGACACGGATGGAAGTAGAATCTGAAAGTGTGCGGTGAAGCCCAACTCGCTGCCGCACAAATGTCCACCCTAACTCCCTTTAACAGAGCCCAACGTAGCCATGCTCCTGTGTTCAAGCCTTACTTAACCAGCCCTAAGCATCCACAATCCAATGGGACAGTCTTTGCCGGGAAAACTGGCCCAAGACACAAACATGATCGGTTCTCCGGAAGCTGGCTGTTCTGTCCACATACACACGTAGTAGCACAGGGCATAAGGTGTTCAATCTGCTCTCCTCCGCTGACCCAAAGGGTGGAGGATGAAAAGCCCGCAGTTCCACTGTGGGGCACCTGTAAGCAGATTCCATCACCTTAGGTATGAACGCCGGGTTGGGCCTTAAACACACCTTAGACAAGCCCGGAGCAAATGTTTTGCAGTTTCAAAGCGAGGAGGAGAGCGGTTTTGAGCGATAAAAACTTTAGACCCACTACCTCCAAAGGTTCAAATGGGTGTTGTGAGAGAGCGTCTAACACCACCGCCAAGTTAACGGCACCATAGGCCTGGAAACCGGCAGTTTCCGGCGCACTCCATTCATAAAGCGACACACCAAGGGATGCTTTATCCCCCACGCCCATATGGCATGCTGAAATAGCAGCCAGATAAACCTTGATTGTGGAAAACGCTTTACCTTTTTCCAGCAGATCTTGGAGAAAACAGAGAATGTCTCTCACTGAGCACTGAAATGACACAATGTTTCTGGACTCACACCACTCCTCAAACACTCGCCACTTACAACTGTATAATGAGCGGGTGGATGAAGCTCTCGCGCACTGAATAGTGTCGATCACATTGGGAGGCAGTCCGGCTGCGCCCAAGTTTAACCTCTCACGGGCCAGGCCCAGAGCGCCACCTGCTCCGGGTGGGGGTGGTAAATCTCTCCCCTGGCCTGAGACAGGAGGTCCCTGCGCAGCGGCAGCGGCCAGGGTTGGCCTGACAGTAATTGCACTATCTCCGCTACCCAGTGTTTGGACGTCCACCGCGGGGCTATCAGAATCAGTGACAGGCCCTGATCTCTCACTCTGGTCAGAGTGGGTGAGATCAGGCTGAAATACATACAGCAGCACGTTGGGCCATGGGTGCGCCAGTGCATCCACAAATGCATCTTCCTCTGTTAGTTACAGCTGACAGTGTGCGTTTTTCGCGAGGCGAACAGATCTACGACGGCCCGGCCGTATCTCTGCCACAGCTGGCTCACCACTTGGGGATGGAGCTTCCATTCCCCGAACAGAGGGTTTCCTCTTGACATGAGATCTGCGCCTCTGTTGAGCACTCCCGCTACGTGCGTCGCCCGTAAGCGATTAGGTATTGCGAGACGCTTATCCTCTGAGCCATTATACGCCACCACCGTGGAGTTGTTATTTAATTTTAGAAAATGTTTCAGGGCCAGAAAAAATGAGCCAGCTCTGCTGACCAGATAATATTGCAGACAAATGTTCCCAAAAATGAAAATTGATTTCTCCACCGGTGGAGGGCTGCCAACTCTGGAGACACTGTCACCGAGCGAGAGAGGTGGCGGCGGGGACACAGTTTTAATGATGCCACCCATCTCTGCACATCTCTCATCAGCAGGAGGCCCAGTCTGACTACTGAAATTGCCATTAACCCCAGCAGCCGCAGACACAGTCTGAACTGCACCGCTGTCCCCGGCCGAAACCGGGCCAGGCACTGATGAATGACTGTAGTCTCTCCTCCGATAGCGTGGCACGGTATCTGAGGGAGTCTAAATTTGAGGCCCAGATAGGAGATGCATTGTGTGGGTATCACTTGGCTCTTGGTCCAGTTTATTCTGAAGCCGAGACCACTGAGGTGAGACGTCACTGTCTCCACATCCCTGAGCGCCTGCTCTTGTGAATGAGAGCATATTGGAAAATATTGTTACTGCTCTGATTAAGACTGTAGGCTATGCCTCTGTGAGCAAACCTGAGAAATTTCCTGTGTGAGGGGAAAATCTCTATGTGAAAACCCTAGATCGATTGTGGTAAACCAGTCGCCGGGGCGAATAGATTGGCATAACACTTTGGTTGTTAACATCCTGAACGTGTATTTCCTCAGATAACTGTTTAATACACGCAGGTCCAGAATGGGACGCAGTGATCCTCCTTTCTTTGGAATGAGGAAGTAACGAGAAAAAAACCCTGTTGACTCTCCTCGATCGGGACCACTCTGATTGCTCTTTTGAGTAAAAGAGAATCGATTTCGTTCTGTAACACCTGCGCAGCTTCCCCCTCTGCTACTGACATAACAACACCGTTGAATCTCGGTGGTTTCATAGCAAACTGAAGTCTGTATCCCCGGGAGACAGACAACATGACCCATGTGTTCACTGCGCATGCGCGCCAATTCTCCACCTGAACAGCGAGGGGACCCCTCTCCAGAAGGGCGATGTCGCCCTCTTGGCCGAGAGGAGGTATGAGCCTCCCTCCCGGGGCTGCCCGGTGTTTGAGTTATATTTTGTGTGATACAACCCGCCCTCGGCTCTTGGCCTGGCTGCGTGGTTGTCAACTTTATTTCTGTCAACATGGGAACATGAAAATGAGTGCTTGGTGACACCATGGGGGACAGCTCTTGGCTGTAGTGAACATGTGCTTGGCGACACTTGTTGAACTGCGCACCAGTGGTGCGAACATGACGGTCTCCCCTCTGCCTGAACCCGCAGGGGGGCCGTGGCTGCTGGCTCCCGAGACCCGAACCGGAGCCGCTGCTCTGAACTCCTCTCTTCTCCTCTTTGCTGGAAGAGGAGGTGATGAGGGCAAGCCGCTTCTTCCCACCCGCCGGGGCTGGGGAGAACGGCGACTGCCGCAGCATAAGAGTGTTTGCCCCAGGGTTTGTTATTCCCCGGTCTCGGCTGCTGGTCGCCGCGTCCGGCTCCCGGTCTAGGAGCTGGTCTCACATCCCCCTGTCGCCCTCTCGCTGTCAAACGCGGTGGGGGCGCGGGGTCTGCTTCCGAGGCAAACACAGGTCAAAAGCCTCGCCTTCCTGCTTTCTCTGCGTGCTGGTTTCCCGCATCTTCTGCAAAGCTGGGCCGAAGAGACCCTTGGTGGGGTCGATGAGCGTCCATAACCTCCGCCTTTTGAGTGTCACTCAGCCCCGACAGTGAAAGCCACAGAGCCCTCTCTCCTGCGACTGCGAGGCCCATGACGCGCCCACAGCCTGCACTGCTCCGCGGGATGAGCGCAGGAGGAGGTCGTTCACCACACAGATTTCGTCCCACAGCACCGGGTTCGGGGCCCCCGAATCCAGCTGCTGGCCCATTTCCTCCAAAATCTCCGCTTGATAAGCTGACAGCAGCGTGACAGCGTTCAGCGAGCAGACAGACTGCGCAGCATATTTGTACATACGCTGATACACACCCGCTGCCGTGCGCTCCGTCTTACCGGGCAGGGAGATGTGTGACGCCGCTGAGATGGACTGGCGGCTCGGATGGAGGTGGTAGGCCACTGAAGGTTCCACAGCTGGGGGTTCGGCCAGCCCCAGCTCCGCCATGCCGTGCACCTCTAGCTTGGAGTAGCCCTGTGTGGTTGCCTTGCTCCTGAACGGGCTCGACCAGAACCGACTCATCTCGGCCATGCAGGCCGGCACCGCTGGGAGCAGCTGCTTGGCCGGAGGGCGGGTGGGGGAAGCCTTTTCCCGTCGTAAAGGTCCCTCGCCGCCCCCTCCGTTGAGCCGCCGGCCATGGGACGTTGAGTTTAGCCGCGGCTCGTTTACAAACCTCGTAGAGGTTGTTGTCCACCGGAGCGGCCGCCTCGGTTGAGCTAGGGGGTCTGGATTGACTGGGGAAGGTCGAGTCTCTCCTTCATTCGAGGATGTCAGAGCCGGTGTCACCGCCTTGAGTACTCCTCCTCCTCCTGCCCGAGCACATCGCCGAACAGCGGGGGGTGGGAACCTGCTCCAACGAGTCCGCCCAGCTACACGCAGCGGCAGCTTGCGGCTGTTGGGAGCCGGGGGCCTGAGCGGCTCCTGACGGGGCGAGGGGTGGGTGTCGGGACCGTCACCGCCACCCTCAATCTCCTCTCCAGGATCTTCGCCGGCATGGAGCTGCAATGAGAGCAGGCCTGCGGGTCTGCTAGCGCCGCCTGAGCGTGCTTGGCTCCCATGCACACGATGCACATTGGGTGGGGGTCTCTTCCCGAAATCGTTGCCCCACATGACATGGGACAACGGCGGGGAGAGCCCTTCCCCTCCTTCCCGGCGGCTCCTGTGACTGGGGCTGCGGGGACAGACATGCCTGGGGAGATGGACCTAGGGAGTTAGCCTAGTTTTTATTGGGGTGTATATAGTCGGTGTGAGCCTTTACTATATAACCTTGCTGCAGCTATGATGTTAATGTTAGCTCAGCCGAGCTCGAGTAAACGTAGCTCTTTGAACTGGTTTGTCATCACCTGCAATCCCACCTGTCAGCACAGGCGTCAGTCGGTCTAGGCAACGTTTCCAGCAGTTAAGCTAGCAACCAACCAGACAACTAGACTGAGGAGCTCTCGTAATTCCCGGAGGAAGAAAGCGAGAATGGCCCGGACGGGGCGGTCGAGCGTGATATATAGAGGGGGCGGGGCCTTCCGTACACGTCGACCTGTCTGTCAGAGACAGACGTTGTGTCATTGGAGCTTCCGTAATGGTCTCGCCAGAAGCGATTCCCATAGTGAAACACCGAGCGAAGTTAGAAAAAGAACTCCCATGACCTATGACTTCTGTGTTTAACAGTGAGAGAGAAAAAGTTGTACAAAAACAGTACAACAGTGACACATAGTAGACACAAGTATGAAATACTTTAATTCCACCAAAACTGTGTTCAGTTACTTACCATAAGCTAGAGGAAACTGGAAATGATATCTCTCTTAGTGTAATTATTGCTGAGTGTAGGTCAGGCAAGACTGTTAACCTTTGCCAGTTACATGTTTGGTTAATGGTTGTCTAAAAGCTAATTTATACCTCAAGACTTGCAAACAAGCTTTTTAACCTGACTCTTAGATCGCTTATAATTGACTACAAGTATCAAAGACAATCACTCTGCAGTGGCTATTTTGAACTGTTTTCTAGTTTGCCCCCATCTTTGTTTGTAGTCTTTCTTGTTTTGGCCATGTGGTCAAAGCAGCCATTTCACATTGCGCCCAAGAAAAAAATACACACCCACATATACACACACCTGTACCTAAATGGGTTGGGTATTGTTTTTGCTTTGCACTATGAATTATATTATAATTATTTAATTTTAGCACAAAAATTTGTATAATATTGCAGAAAATGTAAATGTTGCCAAACTCTCCTCAGCTCCACTCTTCATTTGGTAATTTGGATATAGTTGCTGTAATAAGTAGGCATAAAAAATAAGGGTTCCAATTTGAGACTGACACAGATATTGGTTGTTACTGTCTGATTAAGACTGTTACGTCTAAACCCTGTTAAAAAATCAATGAAACCCAGTCATACAGATTTTGAGGGGCTTGAACCATTAGCTACCTGTGTTTGTATATTCAGTATGATTCTTTATTTAACAGATAGGCTATGTCCTACATGCAGTGATTTGATGGCTTGAAATTGAGGCAGTGGCAGAATCTCACCAGACTTGTCACTGATTTTTACATTTCCCGGAGAGACCCTTGTCATTTTGTCAGCCTCCCCGTGGCTAAAGTATGCGGGGACAGCGGGGCGGGCTGTCAAACTGTGCCCGCTTGAGAGCGCCTTTCCCCGGGTTGATGAGTCATAATAAGGGCTGACCAGGTGGTGAAAATGAGCATTGGAAGAGAGAGAGACAGAGATAGAGAGAGGGAGAGAGATGGTGGGAGGGAGAGGGAGCAGAGAGTCGAGTGTTCACTTCAGATCTTGGGGATTTTTGAGTCTCTCGCTGCAGAATGTCTTCTCTACTTTTGAAGTGAGCGTGGGCTTTAACTCGCTAAATCACCACTTACTCTTTCTCAAACAATACGACTCTCTGGACGGAGAAACGTTGCTGCTGTTGCTGCAAGATGAAGGTGCTGTGTTTGAACTTTGTCATCACCTGTCTGTGGCTTCTCCCTCCAGCGGTGAGTAGGATCAGCCTTTTGAAGCTGTTGTTTGAAAGGGGCACTGGGTGGTTTAATTTTTCTGCATATTCTCTTATCTATGACATTATCAAATAATTCTTTACGTGTTGTCTGGTGCTGCCACCGCTCAACATGTTGGAGAATTATTGCAAAATCTAGCATTGGTCTTGTTTTGTTTTCCTTTGCTTGGACAGGAGAATCAAGATTTGGATTTTAAACTTAGGCTATTTGTTACAAAGGTCTCCCTAATCAAGTAAAGAGTCCATGGTGTAATGGTAGTTTTAGAGTAGAGTAACGTCACTTGGTGTAGGAACATTGGTTGCAGCGCAAATTAAAATTATTGGAAGAAGAAGACAGAGATGAGGAAATGTAGTCAGATGATTTGTGCTAATCACATCCATGAATTTTATTGATTTCTTTTTTCACTGGTCTTTTTTTTCTGACATGATTAGGTTTTCTGTGTAAACTTGAAAGCTTGCATCTCATGATCTGGGAAATTTTCGGGGGCTTGATCAAAGCTGTCTTTTCTAATGGTGGAATTAATATTACCATCCTAAAAAATTTGTTCCAGTTTTGATGTCTGTAATTCACTTTCAGACATAATTGTAATTTAATCTCCTCTCTATAACTTTCTCAACCAGGCTGCATAAGCACCTTGCTGTAGCATCTGTACCTTTAACATTGGAGCTGTTAGGGTAAAACCACAAAGCAACCTAATTTTGTACTTTATTTCCTAAACTAAATGAGAGTTCAGTCTCTGTCAGTTTGAGAAAGTTTTACTCCCCCTGGGGCTTAAGAAACATTGTCACTTTTTGTAAAGTCTGAAAAACTGACACATTAACTGTCTTTTCAGCCAATGGCAAGAATTTTCTCCCATGTCCTCAAAAATGCAATTACAGCTCTCAGTTTTCACAGTTTTCTCCTCTGCAGGTGCTTTTGCACAGGTGTTGTGCTGGTAGCTTCCACTTCACCGCCGTTGCACAGTTGCAGTCACTGTGCTGGCATCTTGACACAGAGCCAATGACACGGCTGTCACACAGTGAGCTCCAATTAGGGTGGGTGAGAACAGCACGCAGTCAGAGATTCAGGCTGAGTAACAATAGGCACAGCTGGAGCTCAACTTGGTTACAGAGGGAGGCAGAGATTGGCACACACAGGGCTGGCGTGGTTAGGGGTGATGCGAGACCCACTTGTTGGTGAGAAATAATGATATCGTGGGAGCTGTTTATTCAGAAATCTTGGGGAGAATCAGCCTCCACCTCCACCTGACACATTATGATGAAACCAGGAATAAAGTCTCAGACAACAAGTGGGCAGAACTTTTTTTTTTCCTTTTTTTTTGCACATCCCATATCTCAGTTCTCTAATAGCATAAAAAGACAAGTCTCCCACAGCGCATCCATGTGAAAATGGAAATGTTTTTAATTAATGACACAGTGAGGTGATTCAATTATTTTTCTTTGTCTAAACTCATTGGCTTTTGTTCAAATTTTGCTCTTTTACATTTTCACAGCAGCCAATGTCAGGAATTATCACACATGTAAACATCCTCATTAATGGCTGGATTCATTGGGATTTGAAACAGCAGGTGACTGCCTGGTTTATAATAAGCTGCTTCATTAATCTGATGCACCTAATTTTCACAGCTGCACGTCTTTTATATTTTCTCTGTGCTGGTAGTTTTTAAGTGAGCAAGACAGTCAGAGGGAATTAAGCATGTAACAACTATTATTGCTCTGTATTCAACATTTTCAGCAACAAGCTATTAAATGCTACATTTTCTACAGTTTACTCCTCAATGTTCTGTATTTATCAGAGGATTAATGATATTCTTCTATTGCAAATTGGAAAAATCAATGATGAAACAGATGTAAAAAAAATAAATAAAATAAAAAAAAAACACCACCTCCAGCTCATATGATACTGAAGCTGGGATATTCAAGCGGATCATGGAGGAGAAAAGAGATTTTTAGACTCGCTGAGACAGTGAGATATTCGGCTAAGGAGAAGCGCGATATGGAAAATGTGCTGCCAAGTTCCAACACTCACACTGTAAATGTCTCAGCAGTGACCTCCGTGTTGACGATGTCCTTCATTAATAAGCCCACAGATTCATTTCATCATCAAGGTTGCGGTGAAAGAGTTTAAATAAGGGAAGGAGTGTTTGAGGGGGGGCAGCCAGAAGAAATTGTGTTAATGGCAATATGAATGTGTTATGTGTGGGGGTGTGTGCATGTTCCTTCCTGTAGTCCTTGCCTGAAGGAACTGACCTACAGAATTGATCTCAGTGAATATCAAGTTGTTTTCTTTCAGAGGCGCTGACATGTCAAAACATAATTACTTTAATCGATTATCTGCCACCTTGTATCCTACTTACAATGACACTGTCCTTCATTTGTGGCTGTCCTGGTGGTCCAAATGGATTTCTCGCTCCAATCTATCTTGTCATTTCTCATCGTCCAAAGACGTCCATAGTCAATATTGATGGAGCTATTCAAAAACTATGATGAATATTGAATGAATATAACTGCAGGTGTTAATCTCTGAGAAATGTCTGGAAGTTCAGTTTTCTTTTGTCTCCTTGAAACCTGAACAGAGCTCTATGGGATGTCTCTTCCTGTCTACTCCATGACTGTGTGTCTGTCCTGCTGCAGTGGAGGGACAATGACACAGAGGGATTTTATACTGAAATGACTAACACTGACTGGAGGAAGTCTGCTCGATTGCAGATGTGTCACCTTCAGCTTCAGAACAATAACACAATCACACTCTGTTGATCAGATTTTGACTAATTCATCTTGACATCACTAGGACACGTTTCTTGCCCACTGGTGAAGTGAAATGGATCAACAAGTCTCTTTTATATCATAAAAACAGATGTTAGATACAGATGCAGTGGCCAGTCACACAGAGTACTGATCTTTATGCTATACTCAAAACACTCCATATCCATTAAAATGAAATGAAATGAAGTCAGAACATGGTACCTTGTCCATTGTCCTTTTTATTCAGTGGTTTAAGGAATTAATTCACCCCGTAAAGGATAACTTTCGTTTTTTTACAACCTGGACCTTATTTCTAGCATCAAATACGATCATTTACTCACCCGGACAACTTTGGTGTCATTTGGAGTCGTTTTGACGAAATTAGCCCCAATCGAGTGGTGCGTATATCCGTATAATGCGAATACACTAGTGTTATTCCCCTCCGAGCCCGTGGTGGCATGTTAGCAACATCCTGCTCCTCTAGGTTGACCTACTAACCTCTGATCTGGATGATGTCATCTCCGGCCGGTGCCCGGCTCATTCTGATAATAATCATTACGCTTCGGCATTTGGGTCCTTTTTAGCTCAACTAGCCAGAGCTGTAGTGAGGAGGACCCAGGCTGCGGAGAGGAAGCCTATGGAAGTTGAACTTCATCCAGCTGCTTATTTTGTTCTGACAAGTCAGAAACATGCAGAAACGGACCATAGCATTAGCGACAGCAAGCTAGCTCCGCCGCGCCGCCGTCGGAGATGACATCATCAGAGGTTAGTAGGTCAACCTAGGAGCAGGTTGTTGCTAACATGCCACCACGGGCTCGGAGGGAAATAATGTATCATCACAAAATATTGGCGAAATGAATGAGTTTTGCGGCGGATAATGTGTTATTTAGAGGCTGTATTGCGTGCCCCGTGTATTCGCATTATACGGATATACGCGCCACTCGATTGGGGCTAATTTCGTCAAAACGACTCCAAATGACACCAAAGTTGTCTGAGTAAATGATCGTATTTGATGCTAGAAATAAGGTCCAGGTTGTAAAAAACGAAAGTTATCCTTTAAAAACACCTTTTCCTCACCTAGTCTGGCCATGCAAAGACTTTTCAGATCTCCGAGGGAGATTTCAGAATCCTGTTTGTTGTTTTTCTGATTTATTCGTTTTATTTTAGTTCCGATGAAAACTGTTCATAGTGAGGTTTTTGGATTACCTACACAGGCACACTAGGAATTTATTTTAAAATTTTTAAACATGTAGCCTAATTGTTCACTTCTGTTACAAAAAACTCAGGTTGTTTTTTGTGTGTGCAATATGAACTGACTCTAAATTAGAATGAAGACTACAAAATATTATAGTCCTTTTTTTTTGCTGTCTGCAGGTCCAAGAGATGACCAAGCCCTTGGACTTTCAAAACCCACAATGGGGGCAGGAGGAGGGAACAGGGGGAGATGCTGCGAGAGCTGCACTGAAGGTCAAACATATCTCCAAAGATTTACAGATCATCTCCACCAAACACAAGACGCCCGCTTATGGCTCACTCGGTCCATACGGTTGGCCGCAGAACTTCTCCCGAGCTTTGGATCAGTACGTATACCGCCCCATTCCCAAAACAAAACCTGCTGCTAAAACATCCCCAAAGGCCAAGAAGATCTTGGGCTGGGGCGATTTCTATTTCAATGTGAAAACAGTGAAGTTCAGCCTGCTGGTGACAGGAAAAATTGTTGACCACATCAACGGAACCTTCAGTGTCTACTTCCGCCACAACTCTTCCCATCTGGGGAACATATCTGTCAGCATTGTCCCGCCCTCCAAAGCTGTGGGATGGGAAGCTCTGGATCCTGTGAGCATTCACACCAAAAACACAGTCCTACTTCCAGATGTGACGTCTCAGTTCCAGAGCCCCCCACAGTCCACCAGCTCCACCCCTCCTGACCAGCAGAAGCAGCTGCAGCAGCAGCAGCAGGATGTGATGATGGTGACCGAACTTAACTGCCGGATCGAGTACCAAAGAACCAACCGGTCCAAAAAGACCAAACCCTGCATGTATGACCCAGGGCAGACCTGCTACTCAGAAAACACCCAGTCCCAGGCTGCCTGGATCTGTGCCAAACCCTTTAAGGTTATATGCATCTTCATCGCCTTCACCGGCACTGATTACAGGCTGGTGCAGAAGATCTGTCCAGACCACAACTTTCAGACGGAGCAGAACCAGCAGCACTTTGGATGAATGCTTGTGTGCGGCTGAAACTGAGACACTGAATACTGACTTTTCACATGCACTTCAAAATCACAAGTTCAGATTTTCATAATGGGTTTGAGGAATGTTTTATATGCTGCCAAAAACTTATTTCCAACATTAGTGAGTGCAGTTTGAATCGAAAACATGTGACGATATGTTGACAGCAGAACATTTTTATGATAAGTGAACACTTGATTCATGATATTGCTTTTGTGTGTTGTGTTTTCTGAATATGTAATAATAGATGTGAAGATTTTAAAACCAGAACTAATAATTCACTCTTTGAAAGATGGGACTTCTTGACTGATTAATAAAACAGAATAGACACATTTTTAGGCACAGCATCATCTGTAATATTGGAAGCATGAACTGACTTCAATAACACCTGTTCATTGCACGGTGGCAATGATTAACTACATATTTCCTCTTCAAACACATGAGCCTGATGATTTACAGTTGTAGTCACTTTTATCAGTGACCCGACGTGCGCATGTCCTTGGCTCCCCTCCAGTGCTGATTTTACTTTTACCCTTTGCACCATAGAAAGTTTTTGTTATTGCAGCCCTCTGCTGTCACAGACATGCTTTCTTTGTCATTGCGGCAAACATTACGGGTGAGTACATTTCTTTAGCAGTGTAATTGTTTCAAAGCTTTTTAAAGATACATGCACAGATCCCCTTTTGTGTCTGTTTAAAGTTATTTTCTGCTGCTCTTCAGAGCTGTTGTGGCTAAATCACTTATTTTCAAAAACTAGGTCAGTCTTGTCACCCCAGGTCACCTCCACCCTGATGGAAGTGTCTGGAGTGTCGGTCCAGTTGCACAAGTGTCACCATATTGCGATAACTATGGTGACTCCAGGTTCTCAAATCAGAGAAGAGTGTTACTCTTTTTACCAGAATATTTTTGCTTGTTGGAGGAGAGTGCACTGTACACGTTGTGCTTTATGCAAGACTTAATATGGTCAAGGCTTAGAAAACATAATGAAAACAAAAGATGAAAGGAGACTTGCTTGAATATATTCTTATGCGTCAACGGTACTCTGCATTAGGCCAAAGTAGCACATAGTTATGTAACTATCATGCAGCTACATGCTGCCTTCAACAAACAAGGCCCTGATAACTAAGTCACTGCGTGTCTGGCCAACCCACATTACACTTTTCATGTCCAAGGTTTTCCATAACCGCTCGGCTGAATACCACATTTGGTCGTTCACTGCCTTTCATTTAATGGATTGTTTAGAACATCAAAAGACACATTATTCTAACTCCCTTGTTTCCAAACCCCTGGTGCAATGTATTTTGAGTGATGAAAGTGTTTTTTCACAGGCTTACTTTTCATGAGGTTTTGAAAAAACACCAAAGGAGCAATCATGGACAACAACAAAACAGAATCCCTCAGAAACTTTTCAACTCTGTGCAGCTCATGGCGCAGCGGAGAGTTACATCAGATCCTGTGACTTAACATCTGTCTCCTTGTTTAGATTTTTATCAATTATGTTCAGAGTTATCTCCACAGAGTCTTTATATTATTTGTTGTTGTTTGTTTTTTGCCAGAGTAGAAGAGTTTTAAAACCATTAGATCAAAAAAAGACATTTATTCACTGACTGTGACGACACTTGTGTCTTCATCCACCTCCCCATGCTGCAGCCCTTCTTCCACAGGGTTTCAGGATGTTTAGGCCGAGATTGCCAAATCGCAGTGGAGTCTCACAGGCCAGGCCTCCGCAGCACCAGTGGGTGGACGGGACAGGAGAGCCTGGCTCAGGATGATCCAGAGATGTGGGGTCTCCTCCAGCAGGAGAAGGACAGGCAGTGTCGGGGACTGGAGCTCATCGCATCAGAGGTGAGATCTAGATTTAAATGAATAAAAGTAGTAGAAATATGTTTTAAAAAAACGTTTTACTGTTTGTTACATCTTGTATTAACTATTGATAACATTTCTGAGTGTAACTAAGCTGGAAGCTGCAACGTAATTAAATATTTAATACCCTGATGAGACATGTTCATTTACAAAAACAAGCTAAATGTTCTGGGCCCTTAAAAGAGGTCAGATTAAAAGAAATAAAGTGATAGTTCACCCTAGATTATGTATGTAAATGGCTCCCTCCACAAGCTTCAGCTAGCTTCTTCGGGAGACCAGTTCACACACACACACCCCTGTGACTAACAAGTCAATTATGATTTTGTGTGTGAATAAAGAGAGAGAGATTGAAGATTGAAGTTTCGCTCAACTCACCCTCATGTCGACTAAGGGCTGGAAGAAGTTTCAGAGTCCTCCGTCCCTTCTCTGAGTTACAGGGGGTCTTAGTGTAGCAGTGCATTTCAATGTAATTGCATTGCAAGCGGACACCAGAGGTCTTCGTAAAAAAAAAAAACACGGCAAAAAACATCCAAATACCTCCATGCGGCTCGTATGTAATGTCCGTCTTGTACTGGAGCCCGGCGATGCGGAATTGTCCGGAAAAAAATAAATAAATCCACATTTTAAGCCTGTTTTAGCTCCCAGTGTGTTGTGCAGCTCTTCCGCTGCCAGTCCGCATGCGCAAGGCACCCCCTCCCTTCCCCCCGTGCAGAGCATGGACAGAGAAATTCTAATATTGTCGTATCGTAGACCGGCTCTGGCATGGATGTATTGTGCAGAGCTCTATGCTCTGCCCCCGTGTCGCCGTCCATCGAGTCTCAAAGCGGAGGAGGTCTCAGAGGAGCTGCACAACAGACACTGGGAGCTAATGCTACAAACAAGCTTGAAAATATGGACTTTTTTTTCCCCCCGGGACAATTCCGCATCTCCGGGCGTTCAGTACAAGACGGACATTACATACGAGCCACATGGAGGTATTTGGATGTTTTTTGCCGTGTTTTTCTTTTTTACGAAGACCTCTGGTGTCCGCTTGCAACCATTACCTAGAAATGCACTGCTACACCGAGACCCCCTGTAACTCAGAGAAGGGACGGAGGACTCTGAAACTTCTTCCAGCCCTTAGTCGACATGAGGGTGAGTAGATAATGAGCGAAACTTCATTCTAGGGTGAACTATACCTTTAAACTCAAACTGTGATACAACAAACCAACTGATATAATGAAATATCCTAATGCATTAATGCAAAAGGCAGTACCCCAATGTTTTAGGAATACCACGGTCCAGAAATATCCTTTAAAACCATGCAGTGGGCAGTGGCATAATAAGTTATCTGTACATCTAACTGATTTCACCTTCTTTATTCAATCTTTGATTTATAGAAGTGTGTGAATATTTACAGTATACATTATATTTCACTGTTTGTTTATTGTTTACAGTTGAACCTGTTATTATATAGCCTATCTCAGGCTTTCTTTGTGTTGACCAGTATGGGAACATAATGTTAACCACCATCTCCCAAATGCTCACACAAAATACGCCAATGCCAAGTGGTGTAAAGTAGATCTGCTGCTTGAGGACAACAGGGGAAGAATGGCATTGACCTACAAACAGCGCACTAGTTAGTTTCTTCTTCTTTTTTTGAAAATTCATCTGCTTTCCAGACTCATCTTGTTGAGCAAAGATTTTGTGGTAACATCAAGATCTTCCAGACAGTGGGCATATGTCATTCATCTTGGCATCATACAATAACACTTTAGCACCAATGTAGACTAATTTGATTTCATGACTTTTATTTGATAAACCTAAAAATAAAATACAGAAAATGTAATATTTTCATTATTGATTCT
The DNA here is from genome assembly GCA_030347415.2 of Decapterus maruadsi. Taxonomy (NCBI): domain Eukaryota; kingdom Metazoa; phylum Chordata; class Actinopteri; order Carangiformes; family Carangidae; genus Decapterus; species Decapterus maruadsi. Next base: position 16,136,728 of record CM064899.1, read on the forward strand.
ATATTTTCTGCAACCTCTTCTGTAGGCTATATTATCTTGTGAGCAAAATGCAGAGCCTCAATCAACCTTCAAGGCTGAAAAATTAAGCGAATACAGATACACCAATAACTGCGGTTCCTCTACTGACCACCAGAGTGTGTGTCCAGCAGTGAGTCAGTCCCCACAGACTCCCATGTCAAGAAGTCCAACTTTACAGCAGTGCATGTCATGAAACTATTGCACTATTTTTATAGAACTCGTTAGTTTGTGATTCACTCTTAGCCCATATGGGATGGCTGGGAGCTGGGTGCAGAGTTAAACTGCCAACACTGACAGTGGAGCAGCTGTGACATGTCTTTTATTTATATGCTCAGACCCACGTTTTATGTGAAAAGTGATGACCACCAGACCATCATTTGCACTTTTCAGTCGACAGAGTCTGTGAATGACATAACACATGAGACAGAGAGCAAGAGAAGCAACCTAAACTGCTGAGGAGCGTCTTCAACTGAGCTGCTGCCTCTGAATTATTTTCTTCTAAAAACATATTGCCCCTTTACAAGTCACTGATTTCATAGAGTGGAAAACAGTTTTCATTCTTGTATTTTCCAGCAATTATGAATCCTCAGTACCCCCACCAGTCACAATGACATCTGAAAGATTTTCATTTTCTTGTGCATGTGCTGTCAGTCAGTCACTGCCGCAGGCTGACTCCCAGTAGAGAGCTCATGTTTTTTTTTTCTACAGCAACACAGTCAAATGATCTCATTAGGTTTCCTCACTGATTTCTACCATTGATCTCCCTATTTTTGTTGTTAGTTGTGACAGCAGAGGAGGGGCTATTTATGTGTGTGTTGTGTTGAGACTGTGTTTTGAAATGTCATAGACAGAGATTTGTATCACTCTGGGGATTGGGTTTTAAATCCCACTGGTGTGATTGAGGCTCCCCCGAACAGTGACAGGTTTAGTTCAATGCAGAGGAGGCGACTGAGAAGGACAGAGAGAGAGAGAGAAAGAATATGTGCAGAAATGAGAGTGGAAGAGAAAAGATTGAGACAGGAAGAAAAAATCATTTACATTCATTTGCGTTTCCACAGCTTCATCTCTCATCTGACTCTCAAGTGTCTTTGGGAGCTTAAGCTGCGCTGAACCCCAAAAGGATTCAGTATCAGTTAGATTCCTTTATATCCTTCCCTTAATTTGATAATGTTACCTCTAATACTGAAATATTTTTAGAAAAGCTAATTTTGCAGCCTCAAGACAAGACTGTGATAAAACTTTATGCAACAAATCTAACTGATTGGAAGAGCTTTGATTATCCTTCTCTGACTCAGCAACTCATCTACCTGTCTTTATAATTGGTATTTGCAATGTACTGTGTGGCTGTGCCTTGCTGGAAAAGAGCAGGGGTGTTCAGTCACCCTTCTCCAAGTAAATAAAGGTTATTTTTGGAAGGTGACAGCATTCTGAATATATTAAAAGAAAAAAAAAAACACAGTGTGTGACTCTGGATCTTGTGTGTTTATCCTGTCAGAACTTCTGCAGCCGTGCAGCACTCGAGGCCCAGGGCTCTTGTCTGAACAACAAATACTCTGAGGGATACCCAGGACAAAGGTAACTATGGTTTAATTTACTTATCAAGGTATATAGTGCATGAGGTTTTTACAATACAACAAATATGAATATATCAGAAATAATGAGGGTGATGTTGATAATTGATAATGATGAGAATTATGCATTTTGACACGATACAACAATCCATCCACCCATTGGCTGTATTTTTCATGGATCCCTCATGTTTATCTCAGGTACTACGGAGGTGCAGAGATTGTCGACCAGATCGAGCTGCTGTGTCAGAAACGAGCACTCACTGCCTTTGGTGTAGATCCAGATTTGTGGGGTGTCAACGTCCAGCCATACTCCGGCTCCCCTGCCAACTTTGCAGCCTATACATCTGTACTGAAGCCACATGACCGCATCATGGGCCTGGATCTGCCCGACGGAGGACAGTGAGTGAACATATCTGTTCATACCAGAAAAGTTTGTAGAAATGTAACAATAATTAAAATGAAATTCAAAGCAATTGGATACATAACATAATTTAGCTGGACGTGTATTTAATAGTCTGACAGTTTTTATGTTAAAAGTTGCTACCTTGAAATTAAATGGCCTGAAATTTTACCTGTGTGCATTTGAGATTTTCCCACATGACACTGGATGTTGTTATGGGACTTAACGTCAAAAAGCATTAATGTAGCTGACAAAATGTTATTCATACAGTTAGGATTTGTCACATTATACAAACCTTTTTTTCAAATTGCATAAATCACTGCATTTAGAGCACATAAAAGATGTTGACATAAAAAACTTGGTGAATGATTTTTTTTTTTCAAATCCAATACTCAGCTTATATCAAGACTAAGGTGAGGGTTTTCTTTACGAATTCACTCATGTGTTTTATACTACCAAACACCATGCCAAAACTCTGATGGCAAATCTGAAGTGAATTACAGTAAAATACAGAAAGAGAGAAAGAATAAATGTGTTACAATATGCATAGAAAACATGGTTATATTCACTCATAGAACTACCATAGTAAACCACAGTCAGTAAAATGAGCTGGATGGGAGGAAACTCACTTTCATAGAAACGCTTTTTATTATATTTGATCGTATTATTGAGTTCACAGTGCTGTAAAAAGATACTGCATGTTGATCTCATGAGACACACTATGCAAATCTATTTTTTTCTGATCCATGTTATTTCAGCCTCACTCACGGCTACATGACAGATGCCAAGAGAATTTCAGCAACCTCCATCTTCTTTGAATCGATGCCTTACAAGTTGGATGTGAGTAAGAACATGTGAATAGAGGCCCAGAGTTGAAACGTATAGCTGTTAAAATGTGAAAAAAGATAAGAATCCAGCCGAAAAGATTCAAGACTGTAAAACTCCTCCCTTTGTCCTTTTATCATCTCAGCCCAAAACAGGGCTGATAGATTACGAGCAGCTTGAGAGGACAGCCCGACTCTTTAGGCCCAGACTAATCATCGCAGGAACCAGTGCCTACGCTCGCCTCATCGACTACGCCCGCATGAAGAAGGTAGGTCTGTCTGACTGGAGGCACATTAACAGATGTTGATTTGTCACTAAATGCCACACTTTAAGACTCAGGGCCCTTAGGACTGTCAGATTTCTCTTTTATCCAGCAATATAACAGATTTGTTTTACTGTTGTTGCTTTTCTAAATAAGGGGCAACATGAAATTAAAAAAAAAAAAATAGTACAAATCGAAAAATAAAGAAGAAAAAGGGAAAAAAGACAATACAGACAAAATATTATTAAAAGTTTAATACTGTACATACATTTAGATCAAGTGATCAACTAGGCCTATTGTATTTTCTATTTAATTGAGACTCTACAATGTGACCAGTGTCAGTTTTGAATTTGAACATTTTGTGCAAGTGATCAGGATTGAAATGACATTGACCTCTGTTCCTGATGTATAGTTTCTACATGTTCAGCCCAACCAATCAGATACCAATAAACTTTGATCATCTGAATGACATGTTTATCCACGAGAACAAAGTAAAAAGTTCCCCCATGGCGAAAGCTGGGGACACCTTCTTACATCATTCATAAGTAGCAGTGGTATAAGTAGATGTAAAGAAAAGTCCAAAATCAAGAATAGATGAATATGTGGACAATGAAATCATGTGTGCACTGCTGAATATTGACAATGAAACAATCTTTTTATTATGTGAAATGGTAATAAGGTGGTAATAATTTTTGTTTCCATGTCATTCAGCTGTGTGTGGAGCTGAACGCGTACCTGTTAGCAGACATGGCTCATATCAGTGGGCTGGTGGCAGCTGGGGCTATTCCCTCTCCTTTCCATCATGCCGACCTAGTCACCACCACTACCCATAAGTCACTGCGTGGTTCAAGGTGAGGTCTGGATGCTATGTGGGATTTTATATTTTATTTAAATTTTTAGACACACAAATTTTATCACAGGAAAAGTGCTGACTCATTTTACTGCCCAGCAGATGTATTCCTATGTGTGTCACAGGGTTCAGGATTCAGTGAAAGTCAGTTTTGATGTTAGTTTATATCTATTTTTATAAGGTACAATAATCAATACATAATGTCTTACTGTTCTTATTTGTTGATATTCTTGAATTTAACATTTGACCACATTAACTTTTAATTGTTTGTGACTAATGCCAGATACGGTCTCTCTGTCTCTCTACACTCTGCAGGGCCGGTCTGATATTCTACCGGAAAGGAGTGCGATCAGTGAATAAGAAAGGTCAGGAGGTGACCTATGACCTCCAGGACAGGGTGAACTTTGCTGTGTTCCCTTCACTTCAGGGGGGCCCTCATAACCATGCCATTGCTGGGGTGGCTGTCGCCCTCAAACAGGTCCAGATTGTCTTCCTTATTTTTGTGTATTCATTTTTTTTTTCCAACAACAATATCTTAATAAAAAAGAGAACAAGGTCATTTAAACTCATCTTGAGTATCTTGATCTGGACTCTTTATCAACTAATTTCTGTCCTTGCAGGCGACTACTCCTATGTTCAAACAGTACATCGCTCAAGTTCTGCTGAATTCCAAGGCCATGGCTAATGCTCTGCTGAAGAAAGGCTACACCCTGGTGTCAGGTACCAAGGGAACTGTTAGAGTTAAAGATAAAGATCCATTAAGTGTTTTTTTTGTACAAAACACATATGAATGCACATAAGCTATTGTTATCTTAACATAAGCTATTTTTTCACATTTATCTTTCTCCACTGATTATCACACATTTTTAATCTCTCTTCTTTTTGTCAGGTGGAACGGACAATCACCTGGTCTTGGTTGACCTTCGACCTCGTGGGATGGATGGGGCTCGGGCAGAGAGGGTCTTGGAGCTGGTGTCCATCACTGCCAACAAGAATACCTGCCCAGGAGACAAGAGCGCCCTCACTCCAGGAGGACTTAGGCTCGGTAGTCAAATAAAACCATAAAAGCTTTGCAGGATGTGCTGGGTAACGGATTATTCTTGGTGAAGTGATGCAGGAGTGGAGGCTGTTTGGCCAGAGTCTGTCAACCAGTCAGTCTTCCTACCTGTGTATGTGTGTGTGTGTGTGTCCTTTCTGATGTGTCTCTGTCTCTTGCTTTCCTGCCTGTTTTTTGTGTCCATCAACCTGTCAGTCAACCATGTCAGCTCATCTCAAATGCACCCGTCTTAAACTCTTTATCAATAGCGAAGGAGCTAATGTTGTCATATCTTTTTTCATTTTCTTACCTTTCTTTTATCTGTTGTCGCTTCTTGCAGGAACCCCGGCTCTGACCTCGAGACAGCTCAGAGAGGCAGACTTTGAGAAAGTAGTGGAGTTAATTGATGAGGGGATTCAAATTGCACTAGATGTGAAGAAGAAGACTGGTGAGAGAATAGTGTCTCTATACATTATTGCTTACAGTCTTACTAGTGATGTATCTGGCGAGAATGGAGGAATAGTGTCATGATATTGTGCAAAAAATGAAAATAACAATAATAATATTGGATTACATTACTTTTTTTTTTTTTTAAACAAATGAAACTTTATTTAAACATTGTCATGAGCCCAATATGTTTTGTGCAGTCCCATCTTTTTCACACCTCCTCTGTATTTCTCTTGGCACCCAACAGGAAACCTGAACAGCTTTAAGTCGTTCCTTTTAGAGGACCCAGAGACAGTGTCGCACATCACAGAGCTTCGCCAGCGGGTGGAGCTATTCTCCCGGCCCTTCCCCATGCCAGGATTCACTGACCACTGACAACATCACAGACTGAAGGGCAGATTTCCCCATCACCTCTCCAACATATTGGATCCTTGAGATGGCCTCTAATGTAATGTGGCTATGTCTACACTCACTGAATCTGCCAGATAACATGAAACATCTGATTTCATGTAAATGAATGCAAACCTCGTAAATAATCAGTCATGTGACACAAATTGCCAATGATGTAGCAAGACCAGTCACAGGGGAGAGATTTAATTAAGTGCTGAGTTAAATAGCCTAATATAATGCATATAATTCCATTATAGCATGTTTATTATTTTTCTAATGGCTATAACAATGATGCTAATGTGCAATTACAGTGTAATACATTTGTACAAGTGGTATTATATTACATGGTTATATATTAACATAGTATAATATAACATGAAGCAGATATGTGTTTATTGATGCATTTGTCAAAAAGTATAACTTGTGGACTGCAATGAATTGCGGCTAGTGCAGTAGAAGGTTTTCACTTCTCAGACAGAACAGCTAAGATGGCCCATAAGTATTTGGCTTTCTGTCTCAGAGATCTTTCCACTGCTCTTATCATCTTTGTCCCTGAGGCCCTGAGACATTTACAGCAGCTGTTTTGGGAACTGAACACATGTTCAGTTTACACCCACAAAACCACAAAAAAAAGCACTTGCAGGCTTTTCTTATAAAACCTTGGATTTGTGAAGAGTGTAAAGTGGATCTTTTCAATTGTATTAAAACCTTGTCCTGAATATTTGGCACTTTGATTGATTTTTATATCTCAGACACTTTCAGTTGTCTCTTACATTTGTCTTGCTGTGGTATGGGAACTTGCTGTTGTGATAGCGAGGGAGAAGACTTCAGATTAAGTAAACACTGATCTGTGTTAAGCTGCTGGTATTTCCTCTGGTCATTTCCTCTCACTTTCAACTTCAGGGAACAATCCAGGAAAATGAAATAAACACAAAATTCTACACAAAGACAGAGATACAGTAGGGCTAAAGTTTTACACCCTGACATAGGGTTGGTCACCAGCCAGGACTGTCTCTGACTGACTGATGATAGTTCCCTCACTGGTCAAATGAGTGCTCGGCTGCTGTCTACTGTATAGGTACTGTAGGCTAGCATGAGCTCTTAAATAAAATGGAGAGGAGACTAAACCAAACACAAGGCACCTTGAGCAGAGAGGGGGAGGGAGGGAGAGAAGTCGTCAGTAATGAGGCGTGTCAAACAGAGGGAGTTGGACATAAAGACCTGCATCTGATAAAAGTCTGTTATCTTCTGGAGATGAATTAAATAAAGACTAAATTACTGTGGATCCCAGACTGAGGCTTTAAGCTGTGTGCGAGTGTGAGCCCTGGTTTTTCACCTGGTGGAGCACATGTGTTCATAAAGTTTAGTTTTTGCCCTGGTTTGAATCTGACTTCTGCCTCTCCTATCAATTTAAGTGAATCCAACTGAAATCACAAATCAGACTCTAGTTACCATTTAACTGATTCTGAATTATTTTGTCTTGTATGAAAGGTCAATAAATGACATGAGTGAAGTAAATCTTGGCGCTGTTGCTATTTCTGTCTATTTATTTATTTATTTATTTATTTATTTATTTATTTATTTATTTATTTATTTATTTATTTATTTATTTATTTATTTATTTATTTATTTATTCATTCATACTTCTTTGTTTTTTTATAGGATATGACCATACTGTAGGTGGTCCAGACAAGTCCAGTTATTTTCATGAAACTGTAGTTACATCTGTCTTACCCTGCTCCACCACATTACATAATGATAATATGCTCAGCATACACAGGAATATGAGAAGATTATGTAACTCTCTTCACTGTCTCCACAAATCCCTATGAACTTGCTGCAGTCAGATCTTGTTACTCCCAGGCAGAAAGAAGGAGTTGTCTCCTCTGTAATAATGATAATAATTATGCATTTTACTTATTTTACAAGTGCTCAAAGACGCTTACATAAAAATAATAACACAATTAAAATTTCTTTCTCACTCTGGGATGAAATTACGGTGTCTGCTGTTGTTTTATGCGGGTGTGTTTATTCCTTGAGAAGAATGTTTCTTGGACTTGGTGCTTCATAAACCAGCAGAAAATGAGCTGTGTAACATGAAGAGCTGCTGCCACTGCTGCCTGTTGGAGTGCTGGATATTTATTTCATTAGAGAAGTGAATGGACTTTTGTTTAGTTTACGTTCTCCTCTTTTTTTAATCGCTGACTTTTCCCCCCCCCTTTACTTTCTTGCTTCAACTTCTGCCAGAGGAATGTGTCCCCTCCACAGAGAGTGGCCAGCTGAATCACAGGACAAAGGTCAGGGAAGCTCTCAGCTCTGTCGTCAAAAGACACACACAAACACAAGTACACACAGACACACACACACAGGCAGCATCACAACACAAATAAAGACTCATCTATGTGCCTGTTTCTCATGACCCGGCAACTGCTTTGACGCAGTAAGCGTGTGTGTGTGTGTGTGTGTGTGTGTGTGTGAATTTTTAAATATCCTCAGTCCCTCATACTCCAACGTTCTAGGTCACTAGGTTTCTCCTTATTTCCGCAACACTCCCTGTGGTGTTCAAAAGAAGGATGGTTTATTTGATCCTTGTTATTCTTATTCTCTCTTTATTCCCTCTTTTTGTTGCGCTACAAGGATAAGAACCCAGCAGAGGCCGAGGTGAATCTGCCCTCAGAGAGGGAGAGGTCTGGGCTCTCTCTGGAGGATGAAACACTAGTCTCACCTTCACTGAACAAAGCTGTGCGATCCTGTAAGAATTTGAGAGCTTGTTTAGTTTATCCTTCAGAAGTAGCTTGGGGGTTACTGAGGAAGTTAATAAGGCAGTAAAAAAAAAAGGAGAGGGATAAATGGTGAGTTCATATGACAGAGGGATTTCTTTTCAGAAATGGGGCAATATACACAATCCACTCTGACAGTTTCTATATATTTGCATGGACTGTAACAGTCTTTGCGTATTTTAAACCATTACTTGATTGGATTGGACCACAACAAGTGATGCTAGCTCTATAATGTTTATGTTGCACTTTATTCAAAAACATAACATGTCTCACCACGCAATAGTTTTTCCTGTCCTACAAGATTATCTGAGGCCTCTGAACAGAATACTATTAAATGCATCACTGGATGTTTTGTTTTGTTTTGTTTTGTTTTTTACATTTAACAGTGACACAACAGAGTTCATCAAGGCAATACAGGGACTCTCCTTGGAATTGTCTGTCTGGAACTGTCTCTGGGAACGTCTCATTGACCTCTCTTTCCAAAATTAACAGGATAATCTTTTTTTTAAAATTATATTTTAAGGAACTTTTTATCCCAAGAAAATGCCAAAGATTTCATGAAAATTCATCCATACTTTTATTTCCAGCCAGCTATGCTACAGTAATGCACTGCTGACAGGAATATCCCAAAACTGTCAGGATCATCTGCAGCTACTCCAGAGTGCAGGTGCCAGAGTTTTAACGAGAAAAAGGAGATACAATATAGCATCTGCAATGAGGATGTTGCACTGGCTTCCAGTATATTTTAGAAATGATTTAAGAATTTCAGTGCATATATTTAAGATGTTTCACCTCAGTATCTATCCGACATGCTTTATTATTACCCAGATCTCCACAAAAGCTGATGAGATTTTTATGCCATAAGCCATTGGATATATGTGACTTAATCATATAAGAAGTGCTCCTGCTCAATAATCTTTTAAATCCAAACTGAAAACATTTCCATTTCACACATTGGTTGTTGGTCTTAATTGTTATATTTCATTAATGGTATTAAATCTATAACTATCATTTCACGTGTCTTAAATTTATGTCTAATGTTACATTTTTACTCCATCCACCTAGTTTTCTGGCTTCAACTTCCTTCAAAATTCTGACTTTTCATTTATAAAACCAGGATTTAATCATGTGGTTCGGTCACATGTTAGGTTTTGACCTAGTGTTTTTTCTTCTCTATCTGCATCTTTTTGATCTTTTTCACAAATCCACGTGAAGAGTCAGTCACAGGCGTCTCCACCACCTCATCAGCGTGGTTCTTTCTCAACCCATATGCACCATATGTGCCTGTTTCTGCTGCATGGAGAGACGTGCAGTGATACCTGGATGTGGGCTGGTACGTGCGTTTGTGTGTGTATGTGTGTGTGCTCTGCTGTCACACATCAACTCCATGCTGGGGACTGTTCAACATCCTGACACTGCTGTCCTTGATCAAAGACACCCATAGGGCTGCTGCCACACACACACACACACACACACACACACACACACACACACACACACACACACACACACACACACACACACACACACACACACACACACACACACACACACACACACACACACACACACACACACACACACACACGCACACCAGTCAGACTGCAAAGTGACAGCTGCAGTGCCAACAGATGGATCTGTTCCATCACAATTACTGATTATGTTATTTTTTCCTGAGGATGTGGAAAAAGATCTGTATCTGACTCTCTCTCAGTTCCAAGCAGGTGTTTGGGGGTGGTTACCTTTGTGTGTGTGTGTGGCAGAGAGTGAGCATGGTTGGCAAGACAACACTCATATCCAAACTTGAATCACACACTTCATTTATTTAAAGGATTCAGCTCAGTTTTCATAACCTACACAGTTGAAGTCACTGCAGCATTTAGTGGCTGTTAAAGCTGCAATCATGTGACAGTTATGAAGAAATACACACACATCTCAGCGCTGTTCCCTTGGTGCAGGCCAGTGTCATTTCATTACAAAAGGTGGTACAGTTACTTGAAGAATACAAAAGGAAACACCAGCCCTGTGACACAAGCTCCTAAATCACAAATTAATGGATAAATATCTGTAACAACCACATTAAGGCATTTCAATTTTAAGAATACAGTAGACTGGTTTATTACATTTAATCAATTGCGCTTTGGATTCGGATTACTTAATATGCCATACCACTGGTAGATGTCACCAAATCCGCACTCCATATTTTATGATGTACGGGCAAAACAGACCAGGAGGGTTTAGAGATACAGTGAGAATGTGCATCCGTACATCCAATACATTATATCATTTAAGTCAGTATGTAGACTTACATATTTAACTTTTTCAGGTTTCATGGATGTCCTCTGGATCCTTTAACTGACCATCCCGGTCACATCAACAGTGACAGCCATGTTTTCACCTTCCACCTGCATTGAGGAGGGGGAGGGTGATGAATCTGACCCTAGATCAGGGTTTTCTCTTATTATTTTTCCCCTTTAGGGGTTTTTGAGGTTTCATAGTCAGGTCCCTGCTTCTTCAGGTTTTTGTAGTCCGTGGTGATGGCCACAAACTGGGGAAGAAATTAGATGAAAAAAAGATAAAAACCAACACAGTCTTGATTATTGTAACATCTGCATCCAATAATACAAGCAAAACTGTAAACCACAGTGAGTGTCACTCTAGTTTCCAAACATTGAATACTTGTATGTGTACTGTACATGTATTACCTTGTACTGGTATGTGGGGTCAAGCTCATTCCATGGCTCATTTTTGGTTTTCTTCCAGCTAAACACCAAGAGAGAAGCACAAGGTTGGAACAAGGTCCATTCATATCAGACTTAAGAACCTGATACATATCATCAAAGATATAATGGACCTTTCACACAGAGTGATTTTATTGTTGAATAGCATGCAGTGAAATATAACAATGGCTCAGACATCCAAAAGTTGAGGGTCACATTCAAACTCAGCACACAGTATGTGCTTTAAGCCCACTGTGCCACCACCAGGATGTGTGATTTCATCAAGCTTGTAAACAATCGCTGTTGTAAAGACATGATGAAAGACTTGTAAGGAGAAAAGAGACGGGACACAGTATCATCCTGTGAGCTTGTGTTCAAAGCATTTAGCTGTGTCTGCTGTTATTGGAGTATCATTAAGGGTAGAACAACAGTTTTTGATAGCAGCAGGAGAAGTGGACGTTCAGCCCACACGTGGCTCGAGGGGGAAATGAAAGCAGGCAGGAGACCTTGTTGTCAGTAACGCTCATAGAACAAATCCCTCTGTTTAATTACAGTGGGAAAATGTCCTCCACATGCCCCTTTTGGGAACATATATGACTTACAGACAAAGAAATCTGAGATTAATTAGTCCGAAATCAACATTTCCTTGTGAAGACAGGTGTCTTTATATAAAAACAAGCTATCAGCAGATTTCATGTGTACAGTCAGTGAGGCATTTGATACAAACAGCTAAAAAAAATACAATTATTTTATTTTTAATGCAGAGAAATGTGGATGTACTTTATGCTTGCATATTACCAGACATCGGATTGAAATCTGAAATTTAGAGGTCCTTACACAACATAGGGTGCTTTGGCCAGACGAATCAGGTACATACATGCCCCACCCATTCCCAGACAGATGAAGAAGAACTGTGGGATGAGCTGAAAACAGAGGGAGAGAGAAAGGGTGACAAGAATAAACATAAAATCTGATATCATGTTGGTTCATTTACCCTTTGTTGATTGGTCATTTCTTTGCACATATCTGAACAATGCACATACAGTGATTGATGTTTTATCTTTTGTATTGTATTGTGTTTTAATGTCTTTTTGTGTATTTTATATAACCTTGTTTTTCACTTTTAGCACTCCCCTCCCCTTACCACTCCAGGCTGCACTTGAAAATAAGAAATTATGTTCTTAATCTGCTTGCCTGGTTAAATAAAGGTTAAATAAAATAAAATAAATAAATGTTGAATTTACATCCTGTGGAGACGTTACAGCTGTCAGAAGCAACTCTTTGTTTGATTGACGTTTGATGGAGAGACTGGCTGAAGGCCTAAAGGGTCAGAGCGAACAAACAGCTGTGATTCACAACCAGGGGTGAAAATAAGGTCCAACCCTAAAATAAGCTCAGCATTCAAGCTTTTTATGTTTGTCTTTTAACTTGACAAGTGTATATATCCACAGCAGCTGTAACCTCTGCAGCAAAGCCGGTAAAATTGACAGTTTAACAACTTAAAGGATGGTTGATTAAAAAAAAAGAATCCTTCCAAGTTTCCACAGTGAGAGCAACAAGGTCAACAGCGCTGTTCAAACACTCACTGGGATGTTGGGCTGAAACTGGACTCTGTCACGTACACTGCTGATTCAGAAGATATTTATATAGCCTACTCATGTAATAACCTTATTGTTATTATTACATTACAGTTTCTTTCTTTCTTTCTTTAACCACAACAATAACAACAATAAAACTAGATATAACCATATATAAATTAAAAGAATAATCCTGTAGCAGCTGGTATTGCAGTGAAAAACAGTAATTTCTTCTCTATGTTGCATCAGCCTCATGACTCCTGACAGTACGTTTACCGAGTGTCTCAGAGAATATGCAAATGTCAAAGCCTCTTCTTACAGTTAAAAAACAGCAGATGCAGCAATTTAAAAACTGAGGAAAGGAACCAAAATCAACTTACATAAGAGAGACTTTCCTCTATATGTCAGCTGTCAATGTTAACTCCAGTACAACTCCTAACTCAGTACCTATGAAGTGCATGTGAATAATCTTCTGTTTATTGTAGCCTATACAGCATGTTGTGCTTAATGCTTGTAATATATTACACCTGCCCACCTTTATTTTTGTCTGAAAATCTTTGACATCTTACCAGTAATACTAATGATAGCTACTAATATGAATGATCGGATGATAATTATCTATTGTAAGATGTAACTTGTCTCTTTGTTTGTTGGATTCATGTCAATCACTTTTAAAGGTCACAACAATTTTTAGAGATTCAAATGAGACAAAGTGGGACTATATTGGGTCTCAATCTGCCGCTCCGTCTCAGAGTTACCTGTCTCTGACTCGCTCTTCATCTCTGTCTGTCTGACTCTTAAACTTCATCACTCTCTCTAACAGCCTGTCTCTGTCTGTCGCTCATTCTGTCACTCTTGACTGTAACTTGATCAAGGAGGTTTGCTGAGTCTCACAGAGATTTACTCCCTGCAGCCTCTCTCACTCTTGCTCTCCTCCTGCCTTTCAGTGTGTCTGTCCGTATGATAGACCATATCAAGGAGTCTCATAGGGATTTCCTCCCTATAGGCTCTCTCTCTCTCTCTCTCTTCGTCTCCTGGGAGGCCAATGACGAGGAGTTAAAACTCTGTCACTTCACTCTCTGACAGCAGTGCCGGTAAAAAAACAGAAATAATCCTTTTCCCCTGTAGGGACAACTCTCATTTTTAAGTTTAGTTTATTCCAACTAATGCTTAGATTTTTGTCAGTTTAGATTTATGAGCTCCCTAAAAGTCATGGGAGTGTTTTTTTAAAAGACTTAAGCTTCTCTAAGTTTGACTTGATTTCAGATGAGACACTGAGGCAACTTAACCTGCTCAATTAGAATTAAAATAAGATTGGGCCAAATTAGATTTAGATCACACCACTTGTCTTGTAATTCATTTATAGAAACACACATCAAATACATGCAAACCACACATTTTATAGGCTACTGTATTTTACAACGGCTATAGAGCATTTTACTTATAGTTTATTTGGCTAGATGTGCAATGTTGTCTAAAAAATCCAACTGTCTGCAGTTAGCTAAATGATATTTACACTATATGCACTGCTCTACAAGCACAATAAATACAAGATGACTTCACTATCACATCCACCACTTAATTATTTCTGTGCTAATAACACATTTCTGCTCAGTTGATATATTTTTTTTTCATCATACTTTTGTAAACAAAATTCAGGAAATGTGGAGTGCAAAGACTTATGTGGTTAACTACTCAATTTCATCTACATGAGAAAATATTTTTAATTAGAAACGAGTTAAAACCACTTTGTTAAAAGGCTACTAATAAGTCACAACAAACTCAATTAGGATTACTTACGCCAGGGTGCTTCTTAGCATGCTCTACAGCTGTCCGAAATATCATCTCTCCAGTTTCTAGAAATATTTAGGAACATACAATTCAAAGTCATTAACTCAGACCCTTGTTATCAAAAACCACCAGCTCTGCACAGCTGTGCACAGACAGGATTACGACCTGTTGTGCTCTGCAATTGGAGGGAGGAGAGGAGAAGGGGGAGGAGAAAGAGGTCATTTACATCTGATTACAGCTACTTCTGCTCCCATGTTGGTGTGATTAGACTGCGCCTGGACACTGAAATGGCTTACATATATTTATTTATTTGAATGATAACGCATCCTCCTTGTAAATATTCATTAACTCATTACTCCTATCAGGGTGCTCAATCAGAGGAAGCTGTGTAAAGCTCACAGGCCCCTTCTTCCTTCATTTCCTTCACTTCTGCAGTTTGACTTTTCAACCCTTTGGGAGCTGGGTGGAGGAAATACAAAAGCATACAAACACAGTGTCCTTTTAAAAGGCCATTGGGGAATATCTATGGCTATGGACCTCCATCTGTAAAGATTCCAGTGCAAGAAGTATAAACAAAAAAAAAAACACAGTTCAGAAGCTGCAACGACAAAAAGAAAGAGTGTGAGACAGAAAGTAGGGGGCAATTTGTTTCTCTGAAAAACAAAATAGCAAGAAAGTAGTCTTGAAAAAAATACACACATCAAATAAAACCAAAGGAAAACATAAACGCTTTTCCATGATGACTTTGTCTTGCCTGTTCTTCAAAAACACTCAAGAAGATTGTCCCTCTTCTCCCGACTCTGCAGCTGATGACCAAGTCCACTACTTCAAAACATAATTATGGACCACAATCGCTGTGTTTGTGAGGACATCGGTACATCAGGCACAATGGAAAACCCAGCTCCTTGACAAATAGTAAATTAAGTTTCTGGGTTTGTATTAAATGTTGAATCAAATGAAGGAACCCTGGCTCAGCAGAGGATTTAATCTAAACATGGTTATAATGGTGGTGGTTCTGGGTTGTATAGTGCCAGAGATGATACAGAATGATATATAATCATGAATCCCAAAAATAAAAACAAAGAGAAAAGAAGGAAAATACATTTGCTTTCTTCATACATGGATAATCAGAGAGGGGGCTACAGCAAAAACGCCAGATTTATATTGTATCCATACAAAAGTGATGATCAATGTGTGTAATACGACATTCACGTAAAATAGTTAAAATTTGCTTGCACTAAATTTTAAATTAATACTTTCTATTTTTTTGCTACATGACAACGCAGCAATTATTTTCATAATTTTACAAACATACTGTAGTTGAGCTTATATATGAGCTTTACCAAGAAAGCAGCACGCTATGTACTGTAGGTTGAAACTACAGTACAACTCCTCTTCCACCGAACACTGTGCAGGTGAGCAGAAACTGAGTCACAAAAATAATGGCATGATCCTGCACGGGCTGGCCACCCTCAAAAATACCATCTGTGTGTGCTGCAAGTCTGTCAAAATATAGCAGACAGCCAGGCAGGAAGCATGGAAACACCAGGTCCATCTGCAGTGAAGTCACAGTAGATTTGCAGTGCACACTCTCTATGCCAATAAGACATTCTGCTATCTTCTTCTTTTAAACTGATAATAAAAGCTAAATTCTTGTTTCTTACAGAACTATGTAGAATTTTTGACAAGCTCATGTTTTGGATAAAAAGCACAATAGTCCAATCATTAACAAAAAGACCTCATCTGTCACACACTGCCAGCTGTGGGTTTTTAGATTCTGCTCACCCAAAAGGACTATGTGTCCTAAAGCTCTTCCGTGCCTGGCGTTCCCTCTGACCTCCACCATAGCATAAATAGTGCTCTCTAATTGGACGCTGGGCAGACTACGGCCAAAAACAAACAAACAAACAAACAAACAAACAAACAAACAAACAAAAAGGGGTTCAATACAGAGCATTGCAAAGTTATCTAACCCGTAATGATGATGCTTAGCCTAGTGGTCCATGCAATAAATGTGACCTGTTCTGCAGTGGTCACAACAGAGAAAATGAATCAACACAAATCATAACCACATCAAATATATATGCTTCTTAAAAGTTCATATTACAAAAAAATGTAAGATTTTTCAGCAAAAAATGCAATGTGGAAAGATGTCAGTCCTATTTTCTGAACAGTGAGTAAATATTGCATTAAATGAAAGGGTAAAAAACAGCCATATCAACACAAAAGCCTCAAATGTAGTGTAACCGTGGAAACAAATCCTCCTTTAGTTTTACTAATAAACAACTGCCTTGTTCTCCTTTTTTTTAATCCCCCTTGTTAAATGTGTATCAGTCACCCTGCAGTGACAGTCCTGTTTTGGCTCTGATTAGCCAAAACAAGACCTGCCAGGGAAACCAAGCTGCGGTGTGTGTGTGTTTTACTTGTATGCTGGGCTGGTTGCTTGAAGAGTAGCAGAACAAGCTGAAGGCTTTTGAGCTTTCAGCTGTGGCACAGTCAAACCCCACATAATACTATTAGGTGTTAATAATGTGAGCCAACAAGGATCAAAACAACACACACACCTGCAACACACCCGACCAGACCTCCGTGAGCACAATGTCGAGCTTCAAAGGTTCCTGCAGTCACATGTTCTGTGGATGAATTGGAATAATGAAATGACAACGTGTAGTTCACTTGGTAAATAAAATTCGGTATCATTATACAGCACTAAAATGGTTTACACTTAATTTATTGATTAGCTTGTGAATACTGTATAAATTATTGATAAGCTGTTTGCAAAACAATAAAATCAATTTCAGACCTAGTTATGGCAGAGCAATAGGTAACACTTTACAATAAGGGTCCCTTAATTAACGTTAGTTAGTACATTATTAAGCATTAATTAATTGTTTACAGATATATTAACAATCATTATTATGTATTACTTAGGATGAGGGAACACATTAATTACTATAGCCTATTAGTAAGCAGTTAATTAATGTTTACTACTCAAAGTTAGTTAATAAATGTAAAAGTTGAATAATGTTAATTAATGTTTACATTAATTAACACTTTAGTTTATATATTAATGCTTAATAATGTACTATCGTTAATTAAGGGACCCTTATTGTAAAGTGTTACAGAGTAATGATATCAACTACCGTACAAAATGACAAAATTAAGAGTAAAACTAGCATTGTTTATTAATAGTGAGACTGTATCAGTGTTTGAAAACTGTTGCTGGGACTCAGAGTCTTCCCTCTTCTTCCAGTGTTTGCCTGGTGGTGAAAATGCTCTTTCTATTTTTGTTTATTTTAAGATGACACCCTTATGTTATATTTCTGTTTATTTACTATGCATAAATATCCAAATATCAGCCAGGATTGAAATAAAATTGAACTGAACTGGGCTGAAGTATCGGGCTTACATTTTGCAGAATAACATTGAAAGTGCATTCTGTTCACCAGCCATTCACAAAAGACACAGCATTAGTTTCAGTGTAAGAAAGTGTCTCTTCTCAGAGCTGGCTGACATTGCAGTCTGTCACTGCAGAGGTCAGTGCATTAATACTGTATGACAGAGTACACAATGAACACGTTTTGTTAATCTGAACAGTGGGAGCCGATGACAGAATGAGAACATTTTGTTAATCAGTGCCATCTCGTGGTGCAACACTATACTGCAACGAGTGCACTGAGGGGATGGAAAACTGTGGTAGTGAAAAGGAGAGACAAGAGACAAGAGGAAAATACAACACTGGATGTCATCTGTGACACGTGGATGTCTGCCGGTCAATCAGAAGCAAAGAGCTGTTTCCATCAGTGAAAATATTTTATAAAAACAAAAAAACAAAACAGCAATTCTGTTTACAAAATGATACAAAAATCATTCTCAGAGGATGGTCATTAACTTGGCTGTTCAATATGAGCAGCCTCTTTTGGTATCCTCAGGCATAATGACAATGAAATCAGTGTGCAGTGATGAGGTTTCCCTGCCGACTGACAGAACAGACAGGTGTATTCCCCGTCAAAAATGCTGAATGGTGACTTTGCTGCCACATAAAAAAACACTGTAAAAAACTCAGCTACTGCAAATGTCTCTCACTGTACATGGTTTGGATGTTTGATGTCCACAAGAAAAAGAAAACAATCGGCCACACTGAGATGTTTCATTTAACAGGAAATTTTCCAGCTATCTGAACAATCAATACAAATCTAAGTATTTTGTTTTTAGTCTTAAATAGTCCAGAATTGAAAAGCATGATCTTGTTGCTCTTACTAAATTCACATATGTGAGGTGAAATGTGAATGAAGGTGTGCACCCCAAAAAGGTAAACACTTCACTTGCAAACTAAGACATGTGACAGCTGAGCCTTTAGGAGGGAACCAGAGAAACATCAGTCGCAACAGACGTAGCTACGGAGACGGCAGCAGAAGTTGCTGTTGAAGTCTGTGTGGTAACGGAGGGCTCAGGGGGACGAGCAGCAACTGGTTTGGCGAGCTTCATGGGAATGAAGATGTTAGAGGCACCGTGCTCACTCAGATATTCTCCTCCTTTCTCCTCGTAGTCCTGCCTGCTGATCCATCCCTCTCCTGCTGCGTCTCCTGGTGAATGCTCCAGAGCCCAGTCTCTTGCCCCGTGCCAAGAGTCAAGGGCTGGCTGTGACGCCATGGTCACCTGCAAAGGAGTGCAAATATTTGAAAACAGGTTAAAGGGCCAACGAGGAGTTTCTATTCGGTTATAAAACAGTCTCACGTTATTGTGGATGAATCTACGCTACCCACACTTGTTAATGGGTCCATTTTCGATCAATATATCGTTTTGTCTCTATCATTATTTTGTTATTATTAGTGGTGGCGGAAATGCTGGTCGAGCCGACCAGCACTTATTACTTTCGGTTTCGCGGACGCAAATGAGAATAACTGTTATGGTGACGACGGTAACTGAACCTCTTTGAACCTCTGACTTTAATCCTTGATGAATGAAAACATGAGTCCGTCTTGCACCGGTGGAGGAATTCTACGGTGCGCGCGGAGGCAGCGTGAAAACACTTGCTTCTCCAAAACTCCTCGTTGTCCCTTTAAGGACATGTAATGATAATAAGACTGATCGTGAAGGGATTTAAGCTGTGATCAATATCTGGTAAACAACACATCAACTTAAAATACTGACACATCAATGTATTTCTATCATCAAGACAGAAATTAAGTTAGTGTGAATTATTTGCATCTTCTCATTTTGGAAGAAATTATGAGTTAGTATTTTTTGATTTTCTGATGTAATTCAGTCTTTGTCAGCTTGTGAGTGATGTATGTTTCAGATCTTTGTGCTTCAACATTTTGACTGATGAAACACTAGGTTTGATGACACACCTTAAAGTGTGACTGGAAGGGTCTCATAGCCAGCAGCTCTCTCTCCACTCTCTCCCTCATCCCAGGGTACTGCATGTTCCCTCCTGTTAGAAACACATTGCTCGCCAGCGCCTCCTGCTGCTCTGGTGTGTACCTGTATGGATTATTGGTGAAGTAAGAAACACATCAGTGCATCAGAGCTGCATCCACACCAGTGGTGCCCCTCCTGAGATGAATATACTGTATCCACTGCTTTGTTTTGTTTGTTTGAGCAGTAAGTAAACGAGAGACACACATGGCGACATCACAGGTAGAAAATCAGGAGTTGTCCAAAGAGTTTATTTCCAAAACAGTTAAGTTAAAGGGATAGTTCACTCAAAATTAAATTTCATCATTATCTACTCACCCTCATGTCGACTAAGGGCTGGGAGAAGTTTCAGAGTCCTCCGTGGCTTCTCTGAGTTACAGGGGGTCTCGGCGTAGCAGTGCATGTCCATATACTGTAATGTTTGCAAATGGATACCAACTGTCTTCGTAACAAAAAGACACCAAAAAACATCCAAATACCTCCATGCTGCTCGTATGTAATGTCCGTCTTGTATTGAAGCCCCGAAATGCGAAATTGTCCCGAAAAAAATTAAATAAGTCTACATTTCAAGCTCGTTTGCAGCGGAAGCTCCTCTTCCTGGTCCGTTCAAATCTCGCGAGATTTGGGCTGGCGTCAGTAATCGCACTGATGCAGGCTTCAATACAAGACAGACATTACATACGAGCAGCATGGAGGTATTTGGATGTTTTTTGGTGTGTCTTTTTGTTATGAAGACAGTTGGTATCCATTTGCAACAGTTATATGGACATGCACTGCTACGCCGAGACCCCCAGTAACTCAGAAAAGCCACGGAGGACTCTGAAACTTCTCCCAGCCCGACAGTCGCCATGAGGGTGAGTAGATAATGATGAAATTTAATTTTGAGTGAACTATCCCTTTAATGGATAAATGCTGCTACAGACACCACAAAGAGAAATATCCATTTTTGTATTTTTATGTCATCATCATTCATGCCCGTATACCAATCAAACACAACAGTGTAATGTTGTGATAGCACATGCTATGATTACCTTGCCAAGACATACTGCAGTGTCTCCATCAGTCCCATCTGTTCTTCACCGGTCAACGAGGGCTGGAACAGGATCTCTGGACAGCGCAGACGCTCCGTCCCTACAAACAGCTGGTGGTACTCTGCCATGTTGAACACAGGCTGGAGACAAACAAAGTTATTCTTTACTAATGTTAGATGTACTAGCACAAAATGATTAGGCTCGTGAGAAAAGTAAGCCAACTTAAAGGAGTCATCACCCGGAAATCGCAATTTCTCTTGTTAAAACATGCATATTGGTGTTTGACCTCAGTTGAAACTTGCCTGAAAAGCTGGAGTTTGAAAGCGGCGCCGTTTTTTCGCTTCGGCTCTTTTTCCGAACAGGAATAGCACACAAGGGTGTGCCTTCCTAAAGCACGAGATTTTGATTCTGCTCCTACGGTGACCTCACCCAACCCGGCCCGTCCGCTACCTGAAATCGCCGAAGCGGTACCAGGGGGCTGTTTATGTTTTGGAGTCTGCATGCAGGCAAGCCCCCCCCCCCGGCTCTGTCCTTCCTGCGGCGAATCAACGTGTGCCTCATACAATGCACATCCGGACCAGTCAAAACCTCGCGCCTAATCTCGCGTGATAAAGTCGCGGTAGGAAAAAGGGTCAGAACAAGCTCAATGTTTGATTAAATTTTTTTTTTTTTTCTAATAAGTTTTACGAATTGATCCAAAGCGATCCAAGGGGGGCTGGATACGTAAAAAACCAGGTTATGACTCCTTTAATCACAATTCTGACACACAATTAAGGACAAATATAATTTCCTGCACAGCATTAACAAGAGTCTCAGTATCTGTCTGTCTGGGAAGTAACAGTGTCTCTGTGCCACTACCTGAGCCACATTACTAGTTTTTTCTGGGAGCGTGTCCTCAGGGAAGTCAGGATCCATCAGTGCCACTCCGTCTCCCTCATCCATGGGCTGCTCCAGCTCAGACACCTGGCAAGAGAGCAAGAGAACAGCCTCAGGCCTCATGTCAGCTGCAGAACATCCACTGCAGCAAACAAGGACAGTCCTACAGAGTCCCTCAGCACATTCACCATAATGACATGTAGACCCAGTTATAGGATCATTAGTTTACAACTTCACCTCAGTGGCTCCTCAGTTTGTTAGATGCTGTCATTATATAATGAATAAAATGGATAAAACTACACTCGATGTTTAAGATATCGTAATTTAACCACTTTGCTTCCTTGTTCGTACTGGCACCTCATACATTTATATACCACACTGAGACAGCCAAACTATACAACATAATTAGACACTGCTTTTATTACACTACTGTGTACATTTATATGCAATTAATACACTATACGTTTGCCAAACCTCCATCTTTCCTTCGACTCCATCACTGTGTAGCAGTTTCTGTCTGCCCTGCTCCACCGCCAGCTGCAGTTTGCTGATGTATGACTGCAGCTCCTCAGCTGAGTCCATGTTGAGCTCTACCAGGCTCTTGTGAAAGTGATCCAGCAGCCCATCCTCCAGCAGTTCCTGCAAACACAAATAAAAATCTTCATGATCACTGCATAGCACACACCAGCTGTGATTTCAAATCTACTGAAAAATATTATCAGTGCAAGTCAGTCAAACTTTTGTACACTTTTATAGTTACATCTCAATTTCATTAAATAATTATTCACTTTTCTGACACTTTAAGTGGTATTTTGTAGGTTTAAGACTCAATAACAAACAGTGCAAACTGTTCATTTAACAATGGGTTCCTTACCTGTACTGCCATGAGTCTGTCCAGTCTCTCTTGGTCAAGCTGCAGCTTCTCCTCCCGGCGGCGAGCGTTGATCTCCTGCAGCCGTCGGAGCTGCTGAGCTCGCCTCTCCTGCCTGTCCTCTACACTCACACAGCCGCCTGGCACTTTACCTGAGAATGGAAGTTGCATACGGTGTACCTCCCGCTCATAAAACTCTGGGCTGCGCCACTTTTCCAGCTCTGTGGAGAACACAACATGGAGGAGAAAGGTGGTCAATAAAGATGAAAGGAAAACATGGGGGTGGTCATGTAGCCACATGTTATGTTGCACTGACATGTTGTACCCTCATGATAATCCACCGCAGTGTAACTGTGTTCGTGCAGCAGCTCCTCCATACGGCTGAGTGTGATGGCAGCGAGGTGACCGGGGTATTTCAGCTGGAGGAGGCGCTGCAGGTAGGATGCAGCCTGGCTCCCGGCAACGTTGACTCGCTTACAGTTCACCGCATCCAACCTCGAAACACAACCATTTCAACATTAGACTTCACAACAAACAGCTAAAAGCCTGTGAATGCATGCAAATGAAAACCATCTGTACAATCTCACCTGCCGTTTATAACAGGCAAAATGTGTGAGCAGTGGTATCCAGAGGACAGAACAATGCCCGTGTACGGTGGACGAAGGCCCCTCTGGATGTTATTGTGCTGCAAGCTATACAAAGCATCCACACCGTAGGAGACGTACGGCACATGGTAGCACTCAAACAGCAGTTCTGACATCATCTGTCGACAGTGCAAAGGGTTACATGGGGCCTCTGTCAGCACAATGGGGTGCTCCACGCTGCCCTACAAGAGTATGAGAAAGTAAAAGTTAGTGACGATCTGGACATCATTGCCATTACATATGAAACACTTTTCACAAAATCATCTTTCGGGACTTTTCCAGGACATTTTTCAGCTGCGACAGTATTAGACGTGCTATATCAGCCAAACACTAAGATAACACATCCCCCCATCATTATTTTGTACATTACGTTTCTATGTGTATTCCTCTCTTACCCCCAGACATCTGATTTAAAGATGTGCACCCTCATGCTTGTGTTCCCATACTGGAAACACTCATCAACTCAAACTCTCTAGTTTTCTACGGACTTCTTTGGAAAATCTGAAGGTCTGAAGAAGTCAAACAGAGCTCTGGTAGATGATGTCACAATGTGACAATAATTTCCGAGGGCAACTTAAACTTTTCTAGGACATTTGATTTTTTTTTCTTCTTATTTTGCATTCGTTTTCCATGACTGGAAAATTAGTCAACCGTTTTCCAGGTTTTCCAGGACGCGTGGGAACCCTGAGACATCTTATTTTGATAGGAGATATGAACATAGATATTGAACAGAGATATCTGGACTGGAAATAAAACCAAGATTTAAAAAAAAGACGTTCACATCACGGCAAATGTCTATAAAACCCTCAAACATCTCCCTTTCTTGTTGAAAATGCACTGACAGGAGGGGGAAAGCGTCTACCTCCGGCACCGTTAGCTACCTCAGAGCCGATGCCCATATGTGTAAACACATAGTCGCAGATGAGCTCCTGAATCTCGAAGTTGACGACCACGTTTCGGTCGAACTGGCTCTTCAGCAGCCACCGCAGCGGCTCCAGGTTGGGGATGTCGTTACCGATCTGGGTCTCACTGCGCGCGGCGCCTCTGCTGCGCGCCGCCACCGACCTGAAGACCAGGCGCGGGGAGGCGAACTCCGCTCCCGGAGCTGCCCAGCCGGCCCGGGTCTGGAAGGAACCGTTGTCTATGACTATCGGGGCCGGGGTGGAGGACACACACTGGGCGGGAATCTCGAAAGTCGGGTCGGGAGAGGCTTTGCAGTCCTGAAAAGAAAAGACTTGACAGACCAGTCGTTCTGTGGAGGCCATTTTGGAAGTGTGCCACCGCAAAACACACCCGAGTGGAAACTCAGTGTCAATGACATATAGTTCCGACTCAACAAAGCCTACAGTACAGGTGTTGAAGATGCAAAGGAGTGTGCCGAATAATAATAATATAGTAGGCTAGGCTACTAAAGCAAAAACAACATAGAAAAAATAGTCTATAATAAACAGCAGAAAAAAACAACATGACATTGACTAATATTTTAATCTACAAATTAACAATGTATGGCAACAAATGATTGGAAACACCCAATTACGTTTGGAAAATATAGCCTAATATGAAACTCGTCAAATGTGTCAACAGCACAGGTAACCTGTTAAAATGAATATAGGCTATAGTAGCCTACCAAAAATAGAAAATTGAAAAATTATTGACAGTCAAATGTGATATAAACACACATAGAGTGTAAAAATCATAGTCTATGGTAAAAATACGCACACATAGGCTACAGTAGAATAAAACAGAAAATCTAAATATGTGTAGGCTATGTTTAACCACCAGAGGTCGCAGTATGCAGACCCTACAGATGAGACCATGAAGCCTTGATGAAGACGGTCTCTCAGATTGAGCCTGTAATCAAGACGTTCTGTAGGTTCGATAAGCATTTGGATTCGTAGCTTTTTATTTAGGCTATTTAAAATTAATCTGCTGCAATAATTCATTTTTATGTAATAAAAAGCAAAAAAGTAAAAAAAAATAAATAAATAAAAAAAAAGAAGAAGAAAAAAAAAAAGGAAAAGACAATTGCCACAGAGCTGCTGCAAAAGGGGGGGGAATATGAATACTTAGCCTAATAATCTCACAACCGTTTCCTTCATCACTCAGCACATAAAATATGGGGTCAGTTGGAAATACTTGTGTCCATTTTGAAGACAGTGAAACCATGTGAACAGACATTTTCCCTCAGGCCTGAGATCCCTGATTTCTCTGTGTCTGCCATCCTGTTATTTTCAGCTGACTGGGCGAGGCCACAGCTGGTGATGTGGGACACCTGCACACCAGAGCTGCTGCACGTCCCAGCCGAGACCACTCTGCTCAGACCTTTCTGTTGATAAACACGTCGGAGATGTTTTTTGTGACACTGCTGCATGATCTTATGCACCCAGTGAAGTGTACGGTGTCAGATACTTAACACACGAGCAAGTAGCCTACTGGTGTTGAACCGTCTGCAGATTTCCTTTTTTGTTTTCATTGGAGGGTGTAGTCTTTTCTCTGTCGTTTGCGGAATTCAAATTCGCATCATTTTTACAGTCTTGAAAGGTAATCTGAATTAAAATCAAAACAGATTTGATCAGATTGTATTTCTTTCCATAGGCTACACAAGTTGTATTTTTAAATGTTCACATCACTGTCGTTTTAGTCATTCTTCACATCCTGCAATTAAATAGCGAATTGTAGGAAATTAGTTGAAGAGGAGGGGGAGAGACGACGCTCTCAGGCTGTTTTATGGCGAGGAAGACCCCGAGGGTGACGTGATTTCATCTTCATCGTCTGAAGAGGAGAGTGGAGTTGAAGAGGAGGGGGGAGAGACGGACCCCGACGATGTCGCCGGTGATGAGAAGTAGGTCAAACTAATCAAGAAGCCTTTGTTTCTTTATTGTAAATGTTAAAATGCCTGGCAATATTTACAGAGTAATATATAAGAACTCATAATGAATTTCTTATCAATTGAAAGAGCAGCAGGACATTTAGAAATAATTGGTAACAATTATGATGACGAAAATATATTTATTATTATTATCATTATTATTATTTGTATGGTATTAGGCTAATACAAATTCTTCAGGGTGAAATGCCAATGAAATTAAAAAGATATCATACAATACAAGCTTTTTTACGTCTTAAGACGTGGGATAAACTTGAGATCTTACTTCATCTGATCTCCTCTGGTTGATTAATAGGAAGCCCTGAAGGCAAAGGCCCCACATCATTTGGTTTTTAGACCTTAAAATGACCAGCAACGAACTACCAGAGCATCTCAGACTGAAACCTGGTTCGGGGGGCTAAAACCTCACAAAGACAAGAGGGACCTGCACAAGCACAAGTTCCAAAATTCGCACCATTTTTTACTTTTTATTTAAATGTTTGTGTTTTTTATTGAAATAAACAATAATTTTTTTCAATCGGATTTAGTAATTTTTGTGTATTTTGGGCTCAATGTGTTAAGAAAGTAATCAAGTGAAAAATTAAAATAAATTGACATCATTTTTTTAGTATATAAAGGCAAAATCAAAAGTATTCAAAAAGGAGGCTTGGATAAGGGAAGCTTCCTGTTTGAATTTGTCGTATTTTGCTGAGATTTTCTTTGGTTTCACTGAAGTGTCTACATACCGGTCTTTGCTGAAAGATGATGTGCCAGTAAAGGAAGTGTGTTTAGTGCAGTGATTGGGTGTATTTCTTCGACAGCACAGACATTTTGGAGTGGAGGATGAAAAGGATGAAGGTATAGGAAAATGTGTTGCATGTATGTGTGGGAGGAGTGTTACTGTATGAAGCTTGATGGTGTGTCACTGAAGCATAGCACAGTTCACTGCTCAGGCACAAAGCTCTAAGTGACTGCCACCCCCTCCTCCTGATGCTAATAAGCAGATCTAGGTCAGCTTATCCATTCAGGCTGTAATACTTTCTCTCTACTCTCTGTATTCTCCATCTGAAGACTGAGATTTTCTTTGGTTTCACTGAAGTGTCTACATACCGGTCTTTGCTGAAAGATGACACACACACAGCACAGACATTTTGGAGTGGAGGATGAAAAGGATGAAGGTATAGGAAAACACATGTATGTGTGGGACACACACACTTGATGGTGTGTCACTGAACACACACAGTTCACTGCTCAGGCACAAACACACACTCCTCCTGATGCTAATAAGCAGATCTAGGTCAGCTTACACACACACACTCCATCTCAGACACACACACAACACACACATTTTCATACAGTATACACATCCAGTGCACATATGGCCACAAACTCATATAAATACACCCCCATCTATGTTTCTTCTCCAAAACACACACACACTGGCGTCCATTACTCCCAGGAGGCAAGACGTGACATTGTGCCGCTGTCCGTGCACGATGCTTGCAGCTCTGCTTGTTGCGCTTGTCATCCAGGCAGCAGTGATGAGCACAGGGGAACTAACAGTCTACAAGCTCTCTGGGACTGTCACGCGTGATGCCAAGCCGCCTCCATTTTGTAGAGGAATGAGCAGACTGTTAGTTTTCACTGATTTGGGAGGGAGGGTGTGTGACAATGGCAGACAGGGGCAATTATTGACAATAACCTGGTCATTTCATTCTTGATTTTTATCTTCTAGTCATTCATCATCTAAATTTTTGGTTTCCATATGACGGAAAAATTAAATATTGCAGTAAATGCATGGAAATCTTGTAGTAGAATTAATGCACTGATGATATATATATATATAAATATATTACACTTTCTTTTGGTCTTTGCATTCCCCTCTAGAACAAAATGAGGGTTTTCACCTCATCTTCAAATGGTGGCATTGTGGGGCCAAAAAACACTGTGACATCTCAGTGACAATATGCTTTATGCACAATAATATATAGCCTTTTTTCTCTGAACACTCTGAGGGTTAAAAAAACAACAAAACAAAAAAACATCTGTCAGTGACGATTAAGCGAGTATGAATCACACAATTTCGCAACCATATTTCCATTCGGTTGTCATGACAACACAGTACTTTCTTTTGTAAACAGTGCACATCCAGGCATCCGGGGACCTTTTGATGGCAATTAAAATGTTGATTTATCTGCGTTATGTCACGATGTCACAACAGACTGAAGTCAAATTTAATTAATTGGAATGACCATGACCCAAGTGTTGCCTCAAGCAGACCAGGTTTCAGTGAAGCAGAAATAGGCTACATTTTGTTTTTAAATCCCCTGGATTACTGTAACACATAAACCTGTGAATGTGGGAGTCAGTGGATAAAAAAAAGAATTGAGAGCAGACAAGACATTGCTTTCCCTGTGTCTCTGTGAGCGTGTGTGTGACTGAGTGAAGGAATGACAGTCAGAGGAATAAAGCCTAGTTTACGTAACAATCCTGAGTCTGAGCACTTCTGATATATCAGAGCCACACTGCGGACAAAACCCCTAGCAACCTCCATGACTCTCCTCCACACCCTGTCATGCCTACACACAGACACACACACACAGACACACACAGACACACACACACGGTCTGTCACTACTACTCTCTTCACTCCCTGGCCCTATAAGCCCAGCAGATCTTTTTGGGCCATAGAGTGATTAATGTGTTTGTGCACCTGTCACTATTCATGCATTCATGAGTGTGTGGGAGACTGTGCACAAGACTGTGACTGTGGTGAGACTAATTCAAATATTTAAATTCCCTTGTGTCTCTGTGTTTTTCATTTTGTCGGCTCATCATGTTTTAATTAGTTAGGTAAGATGAAAAGGTCTTTGAAGTGTGGAGGTGTGATACCTCTCTTTAGAAAGCAGGTATTTCAGATGTTGGATGTGTGTGTCAGGTTGAAGCTGACTGTTCGAAAACTCCACCCCTTAACAGCAAGCGTCCAATCATATCCACCAGAACTTGACATGACCGGACTGTAAGCTTTGAATGTGTATATGCAGAGTAGGAATCTGTATGGAGACAATGGAGCATTCTGGACACCATAATTTTAAATCTACTCTTATACTTTTTATTTTTTATTTTCTCCATTGTGTCTTATACATCATTCAGGTATTTTTTTTATTATCTTCACCTTAAGATGATTGGGTTTTTTTCTTTCCTTTCCTTTCCTTCTTTTTTCTTTTTTAACCATTTTATCGCTCCCTGTATAGGCAGAAAAAAACAGTTCTGGGGAAATCTCTTTTTTTTTCTCTCCAAAATCTCAACATAGACACACACACTAGCACAGCCAATTACTGTGGCCATGGCAACTATCAGAGATTACTGATCCCAGTCAGGGCTGCACGGCTATTAGACGAGGCTATAAGCTCCTCCATATCTCAGGCCTCCACACAGACGTTGAGAGAGAGGGGGAGCAGAGGGAGGGGGGCACACACAAGGAACCGAGCGTGTTGCTGCAAACATACTCCTCTCTCTCTCTCTCTCTCTCTCTCTCTCTCTCTCTCTCTCTCTCTCTCTCACACATACACACACACACACACTCTCTCTCTCACACTCATACACCGAGCCTGAATTAATCCCTCTCTTTGTAGCCTTTAAAAGCTAAATTGGTCGCCCCAGCAACCAACCTCAAAGCCTCGTTCAGAAAAGAAACAGACTGAAAATCCAGTTTGTCGATTGTGGTGGTGCTTCTATCATTATTATCATTATTATTATTTTATTACGATTTACTAAAGATATTTCAAACCTCTGCGACATTTTTTTCTGAGTCTTTCCTATTTATTTCGCCTCTTGGCGCGCGTGCATGTGTGACGTTTCCAGCCTCGAGGACTCTCCCTATATTTTCCTGACTGTCCTACGCGCGCGCACGCACATACCCTTAGACACTGATGACACACACTCACTGACAAACACTGCGTCGGTCTGAGCACAAACAGCAGCTGGCAAAGCAGCCCAAGCCAAGCATGAAAACATGCGGAACTTTCTCTGTCCTCTGGCTGCTTTCTAAATTTAGCCCTCTCGTCCCTGTTGCCATTTTTTTGTCTTCAGAAGCAGCACGCACAACATTGTCTTTTGACGTTTTATTCTGTGGCTCCACTGCAATTTTCAAACGGTCTTTGAAATTTGATTTAAAAAATGTCTTTGTTTGTACATCCTTCATTTTGCAGAAATATTCGGTGTTATTTAAAGGTCATAAATGTCACAATTGTGTGAGAAACCTCAGCTTTTCAGCCTCTGCAAGCAGGTTACAGGGAAAAAAAGATGACAGTTTTGCTTATAGCCGTGTCACAGCAGATTATGGAGGGAAAGACCAAGTGCTTCGTATTCCCGACGATTAGCTGAGGTGGAGAAAAATATGATTCCCCAACTCTCCTCTGTGCTGACCTTTAGCAAATATAGCCTACCACCGTAAAAGACAAGAATAACTCTAAAAGAAAACATAGGTAGGATACTAGCCTGCAT
This sequence comes from Decapterus maruadsi, assembly GCA_030347415.2. Taxonomy (NCBI): domain Eukaryota; kingdom Metazoa; phylum Chordata; class Actinopteri; order Carangiformes; family Carangidae; genus Decapterus; species Decapterus maruadsi. Next base: position 16,167,610 of record CM064899.1, read on the forward strand.
GGTTGTAAATGGACAGGCTCATTTGTTTAATTCTGTGTGAAGGAGGAAAAAGAGCCCGAGGAGCCGTGATGAAGGAGCTGTCCGTGGTGCTGCGTGTCGGTGCTCTGCAGCAGGCCAGCTGCAGGATGTTCATCATATCAGCAACGAGTTGCGTCCCTCCGCTCAACACGCTCATCTGGACTGAAGCTGTTAAATGAGCAGGAAACTTCAAATCTGTAGCCGTGTGTGTGTGTGTAAGAAATTCATACATGGTGTCATTCATTGAAATGTTTTCAAAGTGAAGAGTACTTCTGGGTCAGGAACTGTTTTTTGACGGGTAAAAGATTTTAAATAGGCTACCTACAAAATTAAAAGTTGTGAGAAAAAAACGAAAAACGAAAAATCCATTGAATATCTAAGGAACACATTTTCATAATCCCATACCTCACAAGGCCTTTTGTCTTTGCGTGTGTGCAGATGTGTTTGATTTATGTTACAAATGTAGCCTAAATATAAAATTATTTTCATTTGTTTTATTGGTACAAAAACATTTAATTTAAGCACCTGGGGTTAAGATTTTTTTTTCTAGCCTAGGCCTGCCTCAAACACAACTCCAGCTGGATGTCATGATTAAAATGATTATTTATGACATAGGCCTATATTCATCACATTTCGATAAACAGAGGTAGTATTTTGTTGTTAGATATTATTTTGCATGTGCGCCCAATGGCGCCTACTGTTTGTTGACTGCAGTGCCCGTCGACCTGCTGCCAGGAGGGAGCGAAAAGCAGGTGAGATGTTTGATCTCTTCATTCATGCATAATGTCGGGGACAGTTCTGACATTATGCTGCTGCGTTCAAATACACGAGAGAACCGTCCGTGCGCGTGACCACCGCCGGTAAACATCTCTCTCTCTCTCTCTCTCTCTCTCTCTCTCTCTCTCTCTCTCTCTCTCTCTGTCATCCGTGACTGCTCTGCCGTGCACACTATATGCGGACACATGCACGCTCCTCTCTCTCTCTCTCTCTCTCTCTCTCTCTCTCTCTCTCTCTCTCTCTCTCTCTCTCTCTCTCTCTCTCATTGGGTGACGCGGTCAGAGATTCCAGCGCTCGCGCTCACACTGACAAGACTCCCGACTGGAATAAAAAAAAAAAGTGATTTAAGAGGGGGGAAAAAATGCGATTTGTTTTTCCTTGCCGAAGACACCGTTTTCTTTTCTCTCTCTAATTTTGGGGCGTTTTCTTGTTGATGCAGATGTCAGGGAGTGTTTTTTTAGTAATATGGATGAGCAAGCCCAGAAAAGGGGCTGAGGATTTTTAGAGGATTCCGGTTAGACGGTTAGGCAGTTGCGACGACATCGAAGAGGCAACAGGCATGACTTTACAGTAGCAGTCAAACAGCTAGCAGCTTAAATCACCCTGCTTTTTTTTAATTCGCTGGTATCATTTTCACTTGAAGACTGTATTTTACTCGGACATAAAGATGGCTCACCTCATCCGACACAACCTCAGCAACAAGCTGACCAATGCGGCCCACACGGTTTCCCACAAATCTCAGGCCAAGGTCAGCGGGGTGTTTGCCCGGCTCGGCTTCCAGGCCGCGACGGACGAGGAGGGTTTGGGTTTCGCCGAATGCGACGACCTGGATTATGACTACAGGCAAGGGATGCAAATGGATGTCCTCCAGGGAGAAGAGGAAGGAGGACACATGGAGGGAGAGGGAGAGGGAGAGGGGGAGTTGGATGGAGACAGCCACTACCAGAGAGACGGTACCGGCCCCAGGCCCTCATCCCTGAAGACAGGAGGTTCGCTGGATGAGGAGAAACCCAAAATCACGTCATGGGAAGCTGGATGGAACGTCACCAACGCCATTCAGGTAGCCCACAGTGTCACGAGTTGAATCTGTGTGTGGATGTGTGTGTGTGGATGCTGCAGCAGCTGCTGTATGCACCATGCAGGCCTGCAACTGTACAAAATGTCACCTTGAAGATTTCATATTCTAATATTTAATTTCTATACAGAGAGAAAGAGAGCTGGCTACTCTAGCCACAATTTCACACTGTTCGACATTAGAATAAAGCTATATTATAGTTGAATAAAATTATATCGATCTGTCAAGTAGGCCTATGTTAAATCCTGCTATATTTAATTAATATTAAATCCAGACTTCGATGTAACATTAAATTCAGTGTCTGGATGAATTCGCTGCAGCGATGGGTCTTAGAATTTATTCAAATATTTTTTTTTATCAGTGCAGCTGCAGGCAGGGCCTGTTCGCCTTGGATAGCCCTAGGCTGAATGGCACCCACGTGCTTATCAGCGGCTCCATCAAATAGAAGTTTTAATCCAATTGATTTCAAGGTTGGATTTTAAATCGCATTTAATTTATTTTTTTTAAATAATTAATTTATTTTATTGTGTGTGGCCTGTGCAAACGAAAGGCGACGGCGGCCAGGAGAAAATAGCAGATAGGAAATGGGTGATACTCGTATATGAATATGGTGATGAGTCACACGTGTCGCTGCTGCAGTGGCTTTTAAATGTGCTATAGTGTAGGCCTATATTAGATAGATAGTTAGACCATTTCCAAGTCCATCACTGTATCCAGAACCAGTCTTCATAATGATAGATAGATAGATAGATAGATAGATAGATAGATAGATAGATAGATAGATAGATAGATAGATAGATAGATAGATAGATAGATAGATAGATAGATAGATAGATAGATAGATAGATATTTTGTTATACAGTTGGTGTGTAAGATGTGAGCCGTGTGAGCCAGTTATTGCATGCCCGGGCTGGCTCGGCCTGTCACTGCGATGTGGGCCTCGTCCATTACCACTCAACTGCGCTTCTCTGTCCGCAGGGCATGTTCGTCCTCGGCCTGCCGTACGCCATCCTCCACGGCGGCTACCTCGGCCTCTTCCTCATTATCTTTGCGGCTGTGGTGTGCTGCTACACGGGCAAAATCCTCATCGCGTGTCTCTACGAAGACAACGAGGACGGCATAAAAGTGCGCGTGAGGGACTCCTACGTGGACATCGCCAACGCCTGCTGCGCGCCCCGCTTCCCAGCGCTGGGGGGGCACGTCGTGAACGTGGCTCAGATTATCGAGCTGGTCATGACCTGTATTCTCTACGTCGTGGTCAGCGGAAACCTGATGTACAACAGCTTCCCGGGATTTCCCGTCTCACAGAAAGCCTGGTCTGTGGTGGCTACGGTCGCGCTCCTGCCGTGCGCGTTCCTGAAGAACCTAAAAGCTGTGTCAAAGTTCAGCTTCCTTTGCACTGTGGCGCACTTCGTCATCAACATCCTCGTGATTGCCTACTGCCTCTCCAGGGCGCGGGACTGGGCCTGGGAGAAGGTCAAGTTTTATATCGATGTGAAAAAATTCCCCATTTCGATTGGCATCATCGTGTTCAGCTACACCTCTCAGATCTTCCTCCCCTCACTGGAGGGAAACATGCAGAAGCCCAGTGAGTTCCATTGCATGATGGACTGGACTCACATTTCCGCCTGCGTCCTCAAGGGCCTGTTTGCCCTGGTGGCCTACTTGACATGGGCAGATGCCACCAAAGAGGTCATCACGGATAACCTGCCTTCAACTATCCGAGCTGTGGTGAACATATTCCTAGTCGCCAAGGCCCTGTTATCTTACCCTTTGCCGTTCTTTGCTGCAGTTGAGGTTCTGGAGAAATCCTTTTTCCAGGATGGTGGGAGAGCCTTCTTCCCTGATTGCTACAGTCCAAATGGGCAATTGAAATCATGGGGTCTGGGACTTCGAATTGCCCTTGTAGTCTTCACCTTGCTCATGGCCGTCTTCGTCCCCCACTTCGCCCTACTGATGGGCTTAACTGGGAGCCTCACTGGCGCTGGCCTGTGCTTTCTCCTGCCAAGCCTCTTCCACCTGAAGCTCCAGTGGAGGAATCTCCTGTGGCATCATGTCTTCTTTGACGTTGCCATCTTCGTTATTGGAGGCATATGCGCCATATCTGGCTTCATTCACTCAATTGAAGGGCTTATAGAGGCGTACACGTACAACATCGAAGACTGAGAGCCTCAGAGATGACCTTTATTGAACGGTGATGTCCTAAAATGCCACTCTGGCAGGCTGTCATGATGCAGACCTTATCAAAACATCATCTTGGTCACTTGACTTAGGAGCTCATGAGGAGGATTATTTGTGTGAACTGTACTTTTTTTTTGCCTTCGTGATAATGTGCAATAATAAACTCTACAATCATAGTGTAAAGTAGTCTACTCATTCCAGAAAACATGTATTAGGCTATCAACTGGACAGAGGAAGACACCCACTGCATGAAAGGGGGGTGATTAAATATGCGGGCATTAACAGGCCTGTCCAGGTATCAGTCGTAATGCAAAGTTGTCAAAGATCCAGTGAAAATGTCTGCCATGGGTCTAACTGTGAGTGTGTACGTGTTTATAGCTGGGGAATGAAATATGTGAAAAACTGTGGGTTATTATTGGGTTTTGCGCTGCTAGATATATCATTAATCCCACTTCAGAGAAAATATAAATCCGCTGCACCTTCCAGATCAGATGGTGCTCTGTGGATTATAATAAACCATGAATAACTTAGGTGTAGTTGTTTAAACAGAATGGTTTTATTTTCAGTTGTTTTTTGTGTCTTATTTTCCATCTTATGCCTATAGTAGTCCTGTTGACTCGTTTGTTTTCTTGGTGTTTCAAGTGTCATTCTGGATGAATTCAAAGTGCAAGAAAGTGGGTCCTAATTGTGTTATATGAAAAATGTTTGTCTGATAATATTCTCTTCCTATTGAACTTGTTCATTGTGATTAAATGGAACTAATCATGGTGTGTGAGACAGAGTATTTGTTGAACTATAAGAGATAAATAAATCAAATATTTTATGGCTGGTGATTCTAATGTTTCCTTGCCCTATGTGAAGTGGAGACTTTTTATTTTTATTTTTACTGCACTGACCCCTGTTTAACTTCCTCTTAAAGGTGAGAACGTTTGGCACTAATGCTTGATGCAGACTACTCTCTAGAGCTGCTTGTGGCACCTTTTGCAACAATGATATAGCAGCAGGATTACAGTAGAAATTGTTTAGCCCACTGATCTCATACAAATGTTTTGTAAAAATTATAAAGCCAATTGGTGTTTATCAAAAACAGGACACATTGTAAAGGGCAACAATACAAGAGCTAAGTTTCATATCCTTTCACAGGCTGTCCAACCACGGTCTGTCTTTATTCTGAGAATGAGGATTTGGTAAAGAAGTTTATATATGGCCTGGTAAGCTGTCAACCAATCTTTCAAAAACATCTGGTGTGCATTTAACACTTTAGTTCCTGTTTCACTTTGTTGAATTTGTTGCTGTGTGTGTAGGGTGGTTGTAAAAGTGTGTCCACGCCTATTTGACAGAAGAATAAAAAAACAACAACCTCTTCCTCACCGATATTCAACAGTCTGTTCCTGGCTACAGTGAGTTTCGCTTCCCTGTAACACAGGAAACAAACGCTGCAGTATAAAAATCAAAAGCAGAGAAGCGGAGAGGATATTTTCCACATGTAGAAGACGCGTCAGCACCGTTCTCAACTTGGCAAATACAACTCATCTTGGATCAGGTATGATACAGAATGTATTACTGTAATTTATTAGTTAGGACAGTTTTATTGAATCATTTTGCTTTTAGATTGGTTTGCATTGCTCTTTTTTTTTTTTTTACTTTTGTGGTTATGGCTTAGACATTTTTGTTTGTTTCTTTGTTTCACAGTAGAGGTGCTGCTCGCACCCACAGGGGGCTCAGCAACATGCTTCTAACCGTGACAGCAGTGCTCACCCTCCTCTCCTGTACCCATGGAGAAAATCCTGCCATACAAGTCACCCTTACTGAAAAAGGCCTTGAGTATGGTGAGGCAGTGTGTTGTGTTTTTTCCATTAGCTGCCAAGTTTATCTCAGCACAGGATGTTTTTCATGGTCTTTGATTAATTTGAGGAAACACAAGTCTTTTGGTCAGGCGTTGTGTTCACTTGGTAGAGCTGCCGCCCCATGTTGAGGCTACAGTCCTCACTGCAAGGCCCCAGTTCGAATCCCACATTGAGTAGCCCTTTCCTGTCTCTCTCGAAAAAGCCCCCAAAAATTCCTTTAATAAAGTAGTAGTACAATATTCACCATGTGAGACCTTTTTCCATCCATAACAAACGTTTTGCATGTGTTTTATTGTAGGAAAACATACAGGCACAGACTGGATTCAGAAGAATTTGGGCAATGTCACTCTCCCTGACATCAGTGGTGACTTTCGTATTAGCATCTTTGGCAATGTACACTACACTTTATCAGGGTGGGTCTACATGCTTGATACTGTTTTATATTGAGATATATTTTTTGTGGCAAGTTATCCCAATTTAAGACGACTTCTTCACCTAGTTCAGTGTTCAAAAGAAATAGGTTGGATTTTACAATTTCGAACACCAGGGTGAAAGCCAGGGCCACATCTATTTCATTAGACCTATTTATAATCACATCTGTATTACCCTATGTGTCTTTGCTCTCCAATGTGCTCTAGCATCACAATAGTCAAGTGTGACCTTCCAGAGCCGTCCGTTGAGTTCTATCCAGATGCCCCAGGATTCAGAACGTCCATAACAGGCCTCAGTGTTGCAGTGAACGGCGAGTGGTCGATACACTATGGCATCTTGTGAGTTTTCTCCAGCCGAGAAGTAAAGTCCTTGATCAAAAAGCCAGTAACTCCACAGCTCAGGGTTTATAGGAACTTAAAGATTTCCATTTAGGAAGAAAACAGATCTTCAGTGTAATTAAGTGATCTAAAAGTCTTTTTTTTTTTTTCTTTTTTTTTTTTACCAAAGTGTTTTAAAAGAATGTCTGCATATAAAGTTTACCATTCTAAAAGTTATGCATTTCTCTTCGAAATGTCAACATTGATGATAAAAGGTGAATCCAGACTTGGTGAAGGACTGACCGTGAGCCCTGTTAATCTGTGGTCAGTTAGAAAAGGAAGTGTCTGTTTAAAAGGTGTCATTTTGATGTTGTTTTAACTCCTGTATTCTTGTGTGAAACATAATTGGCTTAAGAAACCATGCACCTGCCATTTTATGTCTTTATTGGATAGCATAGTAATGCAGGGAGTTTGCGAATGAAATGCTGCAACAACCATTTTATCGTCGTTGCAATATTGTCAATGAAATGCAGATGTGGTTTTGCAATCCACTATCATATGACAGAAAATGAAAGAATCCCGTGATTTTGGTAACTTCCTCTTCTTTTACCTTTATTTAGCAGAAATCTATTGGTATCTGCGTGAAACTATATGAAAGTGGGACAGAGGTTGCATTATTGGGTGTAGACATAGTTCTGCTGTCTGCACTCTACTGAGTTACTTTAACACTATAGAGAATTAAGGAATAAAGACATGGTTCGTCTGACTATGAACTACAGAGAAATACCTATAATTAGCATTTCAATATAATTTGTAACTTTTCTAAATCCACCTTTACATGTTGCCCATTATTTAGTTAGGAGAGCCTGGAATCGTTTGTAAGTGATGTGCTAGTGATGATGAATGACCTTTAGCAACAGGTTTATTATCAGGTGTTGTTATTCACTATATGGCATTGACAGCTCACTGAGGTAAAGTTAGTTGGATGGTTTTATATTGCACACAAAGGTGGCAAGTTGTTACTGTATCTTTGCTGCTATATGCTGCATAACCAACTCCAACTCTAGTTTGTTTTTTCTATGTATTTTCAGACATGACGGGGGAACATTTGACTTGGCTGTGTTTAATGCGAATGTGATCTCTGTTGTTGAGCTTGGGAAAGATGCAGACGGGCATCTGTCTGTCATTAGTGTCAACTGTAGTGCTCAGGTTGGAGATGTGGATTTGAGATTCCGTGGTGGCGCCAGGTACAGTAAAACAAGGAAGTGGATACAGACGGGTCACACTGATAGCCTCTAAGTCCTCTATCTCTTTTTGCCAATAGTTGGATCTTCAAGCCTTTTGTAAAACACCTCAAGGGTCGTGTCCGAGTTGCAATACAGAGCCAAGTGAGTGTTTCTCTTCATTGTTGCCAGGCCTTTTCTCTCCTGCAGGTTCATTATTACTCAGACAAAGTTAAGATTTTCATTTCAAGACATTTAATTTTTTTCCTCACCAGATTTGCCCGCAAGCGGAGGAAATACTTGTAAAGCTTGAGCACCATCTCCAGGCCATGAATGGTATTGCATTACAATGCACCAACACAAAACACAAAACATCCATGTTGATACTTGTTACGAAGGTCAAAGGTTACGTCACGTCAGGCCAAAAATAAAAGGCAGGAACTTAAATGTATGATGGGCTAGTCTACAAATGATTTCTACTCTGTCCAGTTTCCTTTGATGTGGATCAAGCTCTGACTCTTGACCTCTCTCTCACCGATGTACCTGAGATTGATGTGTCAAGACTGAATCTGGGTCTCAAGGTAAGGATACACACATGAAAGTAGTTTAATGTTTACCTGTTTGCATATCGGAGATCTTCTGACATTTCACTTCCTCAGGCCATCCACTTCTGTGTGTCCGACACACTCTGGTATCAATAACTGAGCTTGATGGCTTGTGCATGTGAACAGGAAAAATAACAAAATGTTGTCAATAGCTGTAAATGATCATTTGCAACTTTTTTTAAGGGAGAGTTCTACGGTATCAAAACTCACACAGAGCCTCCATTTGAGGCCCAGCCTTTTACCGTGCCTGAACAGTCTAGCTACATGTTGTCGCTGGGCCTGTCTGAATTCACACTGAACTCTGCCTCATACGGGTACTACACAGACGGAGGGTTTCAGCTCCTCGTCAACGACAGCATGGTAAATATAAAGATGCATTGAGTAAATGTACAGAGAAGGGGAAAGAAGAAAGCAGGATGTCAGTGGTTAAAACATGTTGTTTCAACATCACAGATACCTCCAGATTCTCCTGTACACCTAAATACCAGCTCAATGGGACGCTTCATTCCTCAGGTAAGTTAATTCAAACTTGTACATATTCATCTTTGCGTTTGCTTTCGAGTTTCTTCTCCCTTATGACCTTAAGTAGAAACTATATTTCTAATTCACAAAGCCTCAGAAATTAATTCTCCCTACATTTACGGTATCAAAAGATAAATAGAATTCAAATGTTTATTTGTTTTTTAAATCAACACAATAAAGCAAAAGTCTACAAACCATCCAAAACCTTCTCAGTCAGTGATTTGTGGAATATAATCTGCGTAATAATTTAAATGAATGAATCCTGAGCTTCTTAATTCCATTTTTTTGAGTATATTACTAGGTAATATACAGTAACATTGTTACATTAGAGTTAAACTTCTCTTCCAGTTTCATTTGGCAGCATTAATGAACAAACAACAAAATATTGATTAATTAAATGTTTACCTTCTACTTTTTCCTCTCTCTGCAGCTTCCAAAGATGTTTCCTGGTCTGCTCATGGATCTGCAGGTTTATGCCAGAGATGCTCCAATGTTTACCTTCCACCCTGATGCTGCTAAGGCAGCCTTCCAGGTCGCTGTAAAGGCCTTCGCCATCCAATCGAACGGTACCCAGACCCCGCTGTTCACACTCAATGCTGTGAGTAACTTCTCTCTCTTTCTGCTCTCTTAATATGTTTCCAGATGGATCCATGCAGGTGTTTGGTTGAGCACATAGAGTCTCAATCCTGTTAATGAGACGTCTTGAGCACAGATTTATGTTCAATTAGATTAATCAATGAATAGATATTTAACTATTTTGATTGGTGATGATTGTGGGGGTTTTCCACTAATGATATTGAATTTCCTTTAGGATCAGTAAATTATCTCTAAGTCTACACACAATCACACATGATTATGGTAATCGTTCGTCCAGTTCACAGATTTGTTTTTCTTCCAGGACTCTAAATTCACTGGTAAAGTGTGGATTGCGGAAGAAAAAGCCAAAGGTTCAGTTTTGATGGACAAGTGAGCATCGCCACATTATAAGACATACACCTGTACCTGAGCTCACAAACTCAAATGCAAAGTAATACTGCTGTGTTCTTTCAACAGTTTTACACTGACACTGGCAGGAACTGAAGTGGGAACCTTTACGGTACATGACACATTTCAAATGCTGCTTCTTAATCTTTATTTGTGCACAAACCTGGGAGACTGTAAACAATCATGTTTGTCATTGCAGACTGATGCTTTGCAAACAGTTGCGAGGATGGGAGCTACTCTTGCCTTGGCGAATGTGAATAGTGAGTCTCAGTGAATGTAATAACAAGCCCTGTACTGATCCAACATATTGAATATGGGGATGTAATGTGCAATGTGTACTTTACCGTATAATGTCCTTGCCTTGACTTGCACCTTGTCTTTTCAGAGAAACTGGGTGAAGGTTACGATTTACCAAGAATGAAACGAGCACAGCTGGTCAACTCAGTTCTGAAAATGCAGGAGGTCGGTATTAGAAACAACAAACAATTCATGCTCAATTCTTGAAGCAAATTTTGCCTGTTCAACAGAAGAAACTGTGTTTAGGCTAACAATTGTCTTTGTTCCCAACAGGGGTTTATAGCCCTCTTTTCAGATGCTGAGGTGATGCTAACAGAGAGTGGCTTCAACCCAAAGACAAACAGGCCTGTGTAACTGATTCACTGGACATGAACAGTCTTCATCTCAGTTTCAAAATTTAAATCTATCAACAAATGGGTTTTTGCTATGTCTAATGGAGAAAAGGTTTCGCTAGACAGTACACAATCAAAATGTGTATATTGATTATTTACACATTTATCATGCTAAATCAATATCTTCGAACTGCCCTTGTAGTCTTCACCTTGCTCATGGCCGTCTTCGTCCCCCACTTCGCCCTACTGATGGGCTTACTGTAACTGGGAGCCTCACTGGCGCTGGCCTGTGCTTTCTCCTGCCAAGCCTCTTCCACCTGAAGCTCCAGTGGAGGAATCTCCTGTGGCATCATGTCTTCTTTGACGTTGCCATCTTCGTTATTGGAGGCATATGCGTCATATCTGGCTTCATTCACTCAATTGAAGGGCTTATAGAGGCGTACACGTACAACATCGAAGACTGAGAGCCTCAGAGATGACCTTTATTGAACGGTGATGTCCTAAAATGCCACTCTGGCAGGCTGTCATGATGCAGACCTTATCAAAACATCATCTTGGTCACTTGACTTAGGAGCTCATGAGGAGGATTATTTGTGTGAACTGTACTTTTTTTTTTTGCCTTCGTGATAATGTGCAATAATAAACTCTACAATCATAGTGTAAAGTAGTCTACTCATTCCAGAAAACATGTATTAGGCTATCAACTGGACAGAGGAAGACACCCACTGCATGAAAGGGGGGTGATTAAATATGCGGGCATTAACAGACCTGTCCAGGTATCAGTCGTAATGCAAAGTTGTCAAAGATCTACAATCCAAAGTGCAAGAAAGTGGGTCCTAATTATGTTATAAAAATGTTTGTCTGATAATATTCTCTTCTTATTGAACTTGTTCATTGTGATTAAATGGAACTAATCATGGTGTGTGAGACAGAGTATTTGTGGAAGAGAAAAATAAATCAAACATTTTATGGCTGGTGATTCTGATGTCTCCTTGCCCTACATTATGTGAACTTGAAACTTTCAGTTTTATTTTTACTGCACTGACCCCTGTTTAACTTCCTCTTAAAGGTGAGAATTTTTGGCACAGACTAATTTTTGATGCAGACTATACTCTCTAGAGCTGCTTGTTGCTGAGTGGCACCTTTTGCAACAACGATATAGCAGCAGGATTACAGTAGAAATTGTTTAGCCCACTGATCTCATACAAATGTTTTGTAAAAAGATTATGAAGCCAATTGGTGTTTATCAAAAACAGGACACATTGTAAAGGGCAACAATACAAGAGCTAAGTTTCACATCCTTTCACAAGCTGTCCAACCACGGTCTGTCTTTATTCTGAGAATGAGGATGTTGGTAAAATATATACAGTATAAGGCCTGGTAACCTGTCAACCAATCTTTCAAAAACACCTACATTGTACATTCACTACAAGTGTGCATTTCTATTAACGCTTTAGTTCCTATTTCACTTTGTTGAATTTGTTGCTGTGTGTGTGTGTGTGTGTGTGTAGGGTGGTTGTAGAGGTGTGTCCACCTCTTGTTCCTCACCAACATTCAACAGTCTGTTCCTGGCTACAGTGGGTTTCACTTCTTTGCAACGCAGGAAACAAACGCTGCAGTATAAAAATCAAAAGCAGAGAAGCGGAGAGGATATTTTTCACAAGTAGAAGACGCGTCAGCACCGTTCTCAACTTGGCAAATACAACTCATCTTGGATCAGGTATGATACAGAATATGTATTGAATAATATTTATTTTAGATTGTACGGCTCATTATGGTGAAAGACTATGGTTCACATCGCTTTATTTTGACTTTTGTGGTTATGGCTTAGACATTTTCTTTGTTTCACAGTAGAGGTGCTGCTCGCACCCACAGGGGGCTCAGCAACATGCTTCTAACCGTGACAGCAGTGCTCACCCTCCTCTCCTGCACCCATGGAGAAAATCCTGCCATACAAGTCACCCTTACTGAAAAAGGCCTTGAGTATGGTGAGGCAGTGTGTTGTGTTTTTCCATCAACCGCGAAGTTTCAGCACATGTTTTCCATGGTCTTATTATTATTATCTTATTATCATTCATTATGTGAGACATTTTTCCATCCACAACAATGAAAACTTTTTGCATGTGTGTTTTATTGTAGGAAAGCGTATGGGTGCAGACTGGATTCAGAAGAGTTTGGAGCATGTCACTCTCCCTGATATCAGTGGTGACTTTGGTCTTGGCATCTTGGGCAGCGTAGACTACACTTTATCAGGGTGGGTTTCACATGAGACACCATTGATACTGTTTTAAATTGAGATATGATTTTTGTGGCAAGTTATCCCAATTTAAGACGACTTCTTCACCTACTTCAATGTTCAAAAGAAATAGGTTGGATTTTACAATTTTGAACACCAGGGTGAAAGCCAGGGCCACATCTATTTCATTAGACCTATTTACATTAATCACATCTGTATTACCCATGTGTCTTTGCTCTCCAATGTGCTCTAGCATCACAATAGTCAAGTGTGACCTTCCAGAGCCGTCCGTTGAGTTCTATCCAGATGCCCCAGGATTCAGAACGTCTATAACAGGCCTCAGTGTTGCAGTGAACGGCGAGTGGTCGACACACTATGGCATCATGTGAGTTTTCTCCAGCCGAGAAGTAAAGTCCTTGATCAAAAATGTTACCATTTTAAAAGTTAAATGTTACACCAACATGTCAACATTGATGATAAAATGTGTCCAGACTTGGTGAAGGACTGATAGTGAGCCTTCGTGATAATCCGTGGTCAGTTAGAAAATGCAGGGAAAGATTTAGCGAATGAAAAGCTACAACAGTAATTTTATTTTTATCGTCATTACAATATTGCCAATCAAATGCAAATGTGGTCCTGCTCACCACTGTTATACGCATTGACAGAAAAAGAGAGAATCCTGTGATTTTGGTAACTTCCTCTTCTTTTATCTTTATTCCGCAGCCCTTTATTGGTCTCTGTGTGAAACTACAGTATGAAAGTGGAAGTAAAATCTAACAGAGGTTAGACATAGTTCTGCTGCCTGCACTCTGCTGACTTACTTTGACACTGACATAGAGAATTAAGGAATAAAGACATGGTTCTTCTGATTATGAACTAAAGAGAAATACCTGTATAGCATTTTATAATATAATTTGTAACTTTTCTAAATCCACCTTTACATGTTGCCAATTATTTAGTTAGGAGAGCCTGGAATTGTTTGTAAGTGATGTGCTAGTGATGACAGGTTTATTATCAGGTGTTGTTATTCACTAGTCTGTAGCCTATGGCTTTGACAGCTCACTGAGGTAAAGTTATTTGGATGATTTATAGATAATATTGCACACACATGTGGCACAGGGTTTCTGTATCTTTGCTGCTACATGCTGCATAAATATCCAACTACAAGTCTGTTTGTTTGTTCTATGCATTTTCAGAGATGACGGGGGAACATTTGACTTGGCTGTGTATAATGTGGAAGTTCTCTCTGTTGTTGAGCTGGGGAAAGATGCAGATGGGCATCTGTCTGTCACCAGTGTCAACTGTGGTGCTCAGGTTGGAGATGTGGATTTGAGATTCCATGGTGGAGCCAGGTACAGTAAAACAAGGAAGTGGATACAGACGGGTCACACTGATAGCCTCTAAGTCCTCTATCTCTTTTTGCCAATAGTTGGATCTTCAGCGATTTTGTGCAATATTTCACGGGTCGTATCAGCGGTGAAATAGAGAGCAGAGTGAGTACTTCTCTTCATTGTTGCCAGGCTTTGTCTCTCCTTGCTGTTCATTATGAAGAAACATAATGTTAAAATGTTCAGTAGTAAACCTTTCATGACATTTGCATTTTTTCCTCACCAGATTTGCCCGCAAGTGGAGGAAATACTTGTAAAGCTTGAGTACCATCTAGAGGCCATGAATGGTATTGCATCACAATACACCCATACACCAAAAACGATACAAAAATAAAAGACAGGAACTTAAATGTATGATGGGCTAGTCTACAAATGATTTCTACTCTGTCCAGTTTCCTTTGATGTGGATCAAGCTCTGAATCTTGACCTCTCTCTCACCGATGTACCTGAGATTGATGTGTCAAGACTGAATCTGGGTCTCAAGGTAATTTACACACATGAAAGTAGTTTAATGTTTACCTGTTTGCATATCGGAGATCTTCTGACATTTCACTCCGTCAGGCCATCCACTTCTGTGTGTCCGACACACTCTGGTACGAATAACTGAGCTTGATGGCTTGTGCATGTGAACTGGAAAAATAACAAAATGTTGTCAATAGCTGTAAATGATCATTTGCAACTTTTTTTTAAAGGGAGAGTTCTACGGTATCAAAACTCACACAGAGCCTCCATTTGAGGCTCAGCCTTTTACCGTGCCTGAACAGTCTAACTACATGTTGTCGCTGGGCCTGTCTGAATTCACACTGAACTCTGCCTCATACGGGTACTACTCAGATGGAGGGTTTCAGCTCCTCATCAACGACAGCATGGTAAATATACGGATGCATTGAGTAAATGTACAGACAAGAGGAAATAACAAAGCAGAATCTTAAAACATGTTGTTTCAACACTACAGATACCTTCAGGTTCTCCTGTACACCTAAATACCAGCTCAATGGGACCCTTTATTCCCCAGGTAAGTTTATTTGTACAGTACATGTAGACATTCATGGATGTCTTTACGTTTGCTTTAGAGTTTCTGCTCCCTAGTGGCCTCAAGCAGAAACTAAACTCCTCAAAAAAAGTTTGGAAACATTATTTCATTACATTTCATTTAGTTGTCTGAAACGTGAGAATGGGATTCGTTTGCTTAAACGGGGGTGGTTGCCTAAAAAATTTGCTTCAAAATCGCTGCAATTTGGTCCGTTTGCTTTACAGTTGCTCATAGGTTGGATGATTGACGCTTGAGTTCAACGGAAAAAACACCACATATCAGTTCCTTATCTGTTCACTGATTCATTCGACACTGTCAAGGAACTCAGTAGCACGTGGAAGATCCATTACTAGTTTCCTGACTATATGGTTGAGGCAAATGAAATTGGCCGGAAACATTAGGCGGCGCTAGCCTGGCTACTCCCTAGTGGCCTCAAGCAGAAACTCAACTCCCCCAAAAAAGTTTGGAAACATTATTTCAGTCAGTCATTCCTCCCCTTTAGTTGGTGCAACCGTGGAATGAACAACATAGCTAAACGTGTGGGTGGTGCCCTAAAAAATGTGCCAAAATCCCCTGCAATATTCTCCTGTTTGTTTTTAGTTGCTTGGTAGGTTGGATGATTGCACTCTCCCACAGTAATAAGGAAAAAACACCACATATTGGCCTTTTTTACACTCTATTCATTCGACACTGTCAAGGAACTCAGTAGCACGTGGAAGATCCATTTACAGCCTGGTCACGGTGGAGTTAAGGCACCCGATTTCTCAACTGAGTTGTTTAAGGTCATTCAGCATTGTTTTGTTGGTCACTTCAGCACATATAGCACACCCAATTTGATTCTACAAGTGTTCATCAATTCTGGGGGTACCCTGAGATGATTCTGGCTGGATTGAGCATTGCCATCTTGGAGCATGGCGGTAGGTCCAAAATTCTGGAGATATGGGATCACCACTGACTCAAGAATCTCATAACTCACTGCATTTTTGGCACATTTTTCAGGGTGCTAATAACACGTTTAGTTGTGTTGCACGCATGCACAATCCTTATAAATTGTACCTTATAAAGGTGACTAATAAGGCTTTCCAACTATATAAAATACACCAATTGGTATTATTAAAGGGGAGACATGACTGACTGAAATAACATTTCCAATCCAAACTTTGTTTGAGGAGTTTCTATTTCCAATTCAGAGCCTAACCAATGTGTTTTCTCCTACATTTTTTTTTTTTTTTTTTAGAAATAAGACAAAATAATCCTTTATTCACCCCGAAGTGGGGGAATTTATGAGGTTGTAGCAGCAGACAACAGCAAAGAAATGTATAGCACAGATAATAAATCCCAAATAGCAGTAAAAAGAAAGATTAATTAAGTTCAACTCAAAATCAAGAGCATAAAGCACAAGTCTAAATCTTGTCAGTCAGTGATTAAAAAATAAAAATGTGTATTAATGAATCCCAACTAAGGTACTTCATTGCAGCTTTCTGAGTCCTATTTAGTAGGGTGGCATAATTATACATTGTTCCAACAATAGAGTTAAACTTCTCTTCCAGTTTCATTTGGCAGCATTAATGAACAACAAAATATTCATTAATTAAATATTTACCTTCTACTTTTTCCTCTCTCTGCAGCTTCCAAAGATGTTTCCTGGTCTGCTCATGGATCTGCAGGTTTATGCCAGAGATGCTCCAATGTTTACCTTCCACCCTGATGCTGCTAAGGCAGCCTTCCAGGTCGCTGTAAAGGCCTTCGCCATCCAATCGAACGGTACCCAGACCCCGCTGTTCACACTCAATGCTGTGAGTAACTTCTCTCTCTTTCTGCTCTCTTAATATGTTTCCAGATGGATCCATGCAGGTGTTTGGTTGAGCACATAGAGTCTCAATCCTGTTAATGAGACGTCTTGAGCACAGATTTATATTCAAGCACAAAAATGACATCATGTAGAGGAAGTGTTATCAAAGAATCTTACGATTTTAGCAAAAACAAATCTTGGAGAATGATTCAATTAGATTAATCAATGAATAGATATTTAATTACTTCTATTTTGATTGGTGATGATTGTGGGGGTTTTCCACTAATGATCTTGAATTTCCTTTAGGATCAGTAAATTATCTCTAAGTCTACACACAATCGCACATGATTATAGTAATCGTTCGTCCAGTTCACAGATTTGTTTTTCTTCCAGGACTCTAAATTCACTGGTAAAGTGTGGATTGCGGAAGAAAAAGCCAAAGGTTCAGTTTTGATGGACAAGTGAGCATCGCCACATTATAAGATATACACCTGTACCTGAGCTCACAAACTCAAACGCAAAGTAATACTGCTGTGTTCTTTCAACAGTTTTACACTGACACTGGCAGGAAGTGAAGTGGGAACCTTTACGGTACATGACACATTTCAAATGCTGCTTCTTAATGTTTATTTGTGCACAAACCTGGGAGACTGTAAACAATCATGTTTGTCATTGCAGACTGATGCTTTGGAAACAGTTGCGAGGATGGGAGCTAATCTTGCCTTGGCGAATGTGAATAGTGAGTCTCAGTGAATGTAATAACAAGCCCTGTACTGATCCAACATATTGGTCAGGGACATGTAATGTGCAATGTGTACTTTACTGTATAATGTCCTTGCCTTGCCTTTTCAGAGAAACTGGGCCAGGGTTATGATTTACCCAGAATGAAACAAGCACAGCTGGTCAACTCAGTTCTGAAAATGCAGGAGGTCGGTATTAGAAACAACTAAATAATGAAGGCTCAATTTTACCTGTTCAAAAGTAGAAATTGTGTTTGAGCTAATAACTGCCTTTGTTCCCAACAGGGGTTTATAGCCGTCTTTTCAGATGCTGAGGTGATGCTAACAGAGAGTGGCTTCAACCCAAAGACAAACAGGCCTGTGTAACTGATTCACTGAACATGAGCAGTCTTCATCTCAGTTTCAAACTTTAAACCTGTCAACAAATGATTCAAGATTAAATAAAGGTTGAGAAAAAGCGATTCTGTACGGAAGCCCTAAAGGGTTATGCATCCATTTTATCCCCTCCAGCTGTTGTAACATTAGTTCATTCCTTTCGCAAAACACAAACAGAACTAGGCTTAACGTTACAAGGTGTTCAAGAAGACGTCAGTCAGCATGACATGTGATGCAAATCTCAGGCCTATCGCGTTTCAGTCATTATCTCTCAAAATAATCACCTTGTTATCTCGGGGAAACAGAAGAAATAAAATACATACGTATGACCCTTCAGGGCTTCCATAATTTTGCTATGATTAATGGTAATCAATGCTACATGTACACTCTTGCTACACAGTGCACAATCAAAATGTCTATATTGATTATTTACACATGTATCATACCAAATCAACACTCATCCTGTCTGATCTGACTTTTACAACATTATAAATAAAATCTGAATATTTTAAATCACCATCTCATTGATACTTAATTAGGGGTTTGACTTACCATGAGCACAATTTTCAACATCGAGTACCAAAAAATACTGTGCACTATGCCCTAATTCCAGATGAGAATCACTCTAGAACAGGAGTGCTCATTATATCTATCGGCATCGACCCACCGCTTGTAAAGGTAGTGCGTGTAGATCGTGTGACATTCAATCTGCATAAATCAGAGGAAGAGCTGTCCTGGAACGATATAATATATGGAAAAATGCAAGACAACCATTTCGATGTATAAAAAATAAACTAAGACAATTCAAAATACTCAATAGATTATACTACACACCACATTATTTACATTTATTGGGTTTACAAGATGACAGCAAATGTCAAAAATGTGGCAATACTGATGGATCTTTGTTTCATTTACTGTGGGATTGCCATGAAATAAAAGGAATTGGGTTTGGTATAACAAAACAGGCTATGACTCATATTAACATAACTCATATTCCACTAACAGCAGAGTCATGTACGTATATTAGGAGATTTACATAATTTTACCAAGGTTCCACCAAAGGACAAATACATTTTCCTCTCTTTATGCATGATCACAAAAAAGGTGATAATAAACGATTGGATTTGTTCCAAAACCCCATCGGAGAGGGAGTGGGCCCCGAAGCGAAGTGAATTTGGAAAAGGTAGCCTTTGGTCTGGAAAATAATAATGTGAGTTATGTTGAAATCTGGGCTCCAATGGAAAATTATTTTATGTCATTGTGATGTATATGCTTTTGTCCTCTTGATATTTCTTTTGAAGTTTGTAGTAAGAGCGCCTGAGACCATTTAAGGGGTGGAGGGGTGGGGGTTTGGAAGGGACTGGAAGCGTGCTTTGTGTTCTGTCCACTTGGTGTTTTGATTTTGTTTTAGTTTTGTTGTTATTGTGTTGTTTTTGTGTTGTTCTTGTATTGTTTTGTTATTCATCGTTTTCTTGTTTGTCTCTTCACTTTATAGTACTGCTATTATTGTTTGGAATATGTTTGTGGGTTTAATAATGAAAGAAAAAAAACATTTCCGATAACACCCTTGGCGATACAATGCTCAAACCATTTCATCAGTCATGAAACAATGACATCTCTTTATTTTTGAACATTTCAGTATGCACTCTTTAGATTCTGTCACAAGTTTACATTCTTGGAATGTAACACAACCAAAATATAAATAAAAGCCTATTTACAGCCACTTGTTCTTAAAATATTGCCCATAGAAAAACAATCACACTTCATTCATGAAACAAGATGCTGTGTGGATACTTTGTCTGTTTGGTCAGTTAGGCAGTAGACCAGACCTTAAACAGAATGAGCCTGAGCTGGGCTAAATGCACGATGGGATGGGAAGTTAGTTATGGAAGAAGCTGTTAAAAAAAACACAGCTGAACTGGGAGCAAGAGGGAAAAGTGCTGAACAAACTGACATGACTGTGGAGCAAGATACCGACTGTGTGGAGCATCTTTGGAAGACGTGTGATGATGCTGGGTTCCATCAAGAGACAATATTGATGTTACAAAATGCCTTTTGAGTAAACTTTAGATTTGTAGAACTGTCCTTATTACAATGTCTGGAGAAGACAAACGAGAGGGACAGGGTTATAATGTCGCCTACATCTCAATACTGCTGCATGTGGAGTTGTCCAGGGACTCTACCAGGCAAATGTAGTACAAAAACCGCACTGCCACTTATGTAACACAAACTGTCTGTGTTCATTAATACAAATATACCATAAATATCACCATTTATAGACAATATTTCTTAAAAAATAGGTCAGAGCACAGAGAGTGGCTTTGTTCTTAAATAATATCATAAATAAAGTGTAAATGTTTTGGGGCACTGAACTGGTACATTTTTTTTTCATCTTTACACTTGGCATACTCTGTGGTCCTTATTGTAACCCTGTACTTGATAACTATACAGCACATCCATGTAGACAAAGACATACACTGGCAAAAAGTGGAGTGAATGAAGTAATTTTTTACCAAAACTAGACTGCTAAAGACTGGTGCTCAGTCCTGACAGCAGACAGACCTGCGTCTGCATTCAAGGAACTGTGGTAAATGAAACTAAAACTTTCTCTTCCAATATGGACAGGCACCATTTATGTCAAGACACTAGACACAGTCTTCAAGATGTCTCTGCGGAAGTTGCCAGTGTTTGGATCCTTGCACCGTATACCATAACAGAAGTGCTAAATATAACAAAGGTTACATGTTGCTTAGTGCCTGACCTCAAAAATCTACTGCTTTAATATCACAAGCCAGACTGCTGACGCCATCTGCATCTCACAGTCGACATTGTTGCAGCCAGTGACATTGGCAGGTTTTGGTTTTGAGATATTTGGGTCAGTTCAGCAGGACAAAATGAGATTGGCCAGCTGTTAACAGTGCTAGACAACAGTAAGTTGATGAGATGATGGAGGCACAAGTGTGATCTTTTTTTTTTTTTTTTTTTAAGAGCTTCAACACTACAGTACAAAACTAAGGCCAGGACCATTGGATGCATGGTGTGAGCATCACTGCTGTGGAATGCCTTGATTTTCATTTTGTCTCCTATGTTCACAAATCAGTTGCATGATCTAGAGATCTGGCTCTTGCTTATTTTTCATATATGCTGCTGTGTATGGCTCCAGGCACAAACACTGAGAAAAGACCAGTTGATGTCATATTCACATTGTAGTGGCATTAATACATAAAACAGACGCCTTGTCTGGGCTGAATCTTGATGGTTGAACAAAATTCTGAATGTCCTAGAAGCTGCAGGTGCAGGCAGAGGCATTTTACTGGTGTTTTCTGTCAATAATAAATCTGAAAGTAATTGATAATGGAAAAATCTAACATTCCAACATCCACCAAACTTACACCACCATCCAACATGTTCCTGGCCTAAATCCTAAGTGCAGTCCAATTCAATCCTGTTTTTTTGTTTTGTTTACTATCATAAGCACAACACTCCTGCTTACTGCCCACAGAGACAAGTGTCATACTTGTTGGTGGAAGCTGCTGAGGAGAGACAAACTGAATTCCTTTGACATACAAACAAAAACAAACATACCAGGAGGGGCTGTGGTTATTAGGCTGTGCTGGCAGATGAGAGATCCCCTTTGAGGGGAAATAGTTAGAGAAGTCCATCGGTTCTTGATGGTGAAGAAAGAGGAAGGCTGGGCCAGGATCATTTGTCTGCAACGGCCGCTGCCATGGAAACACGCATTGTACCACGAGCGGTTGCCGCCAACTCTTCGATTTCTGTGTTTAATCGTCTGATGACCCACTCCATCGCCTCCCGGCCCTGAGAATATCAACGTGTTACTAAATACAATGTGGTAGTGACAGGTACATTGGGAGGTTTTAATTCTGTTGTTTGTTTTTTAACAATGATTCTATAGTTTTATAAAGATTTCTAGTCACCTTTCCAGCGTTCGCTGAGATCGTCTTGGCCATGAGACCCTCGAGGTAGCTGCTCAGACTGACACCTTTCACACTGATCAGGGCTTCCTGTGTCAGTATTGTTCTGACAGGCACACAAAAAAAGGTGTTAAAAGCTGCCGAAGGCTGTTGTGTGTCATATGAGCTGACATTTTTTGAAAAATTGTCAATCAGCAAAAAAACACATTTAATGTGGAGATATTTACTTTTCAGGGTCCTGTGGATGTGGCTTGTAGGTCAATTTCTCGTCAACAGACACCAGGTTGGTGAAGGAGATCTGGGTGGAAAAAATACAGCTGGGATTAGTCATTTTTATGAAGCATAATGTTACTTTGACTACAGGCATTTCAGCATATTTACAGGAACTGAAGGAGAGAGCTGTTGGGGTAATTCCCTTTAGCCCCAGCACTGATAACATTACTCTGAAAGAGCTCTCTCATGGTGAACACGTTACAACATAGATGAAGGCTCCAACTGCATGAAGCTGATTAATGTAGTATCTAATGTAGTAATGTAGAAGCTCTCAAAATTATAATACTATAATAAAATAATCCACGGTAATCCAAGAGCAAATAAATAAACAAATAATCCTTGTTTGCTGCTGCAATTAATACGTCCATACACAGCAGTTCAACAGTCAAACACTACTGCAACCAGCCAACACAACCTCTTAGTCACTGCTTTATTTTAACAGCTTAGATCATCTGTTGCTACATAAAGAGCCAACATCACTTCATGTCATTGCAAAGCAACAAGAGTTGTCATAAGCTATGATCCACACAGATAGCAATGCTACTCACATTTGTAGATTTCAGCTCAAAGGTCTTCTCTGTGGGGTCCACTACCGAATGTTCCTGAACATATGTACATGTTCTTGTAACCCCAATGATCTGCAAGGAAAGGACACAACTCAGGCTTGGTGTGAAGAACGAAAGAAAGAAAGAAAGACAGAAAGACACACATCACCTCAAGTTCTTCTTTTATCATTTAACTTACAGACTTGGCCATGCTGGGCAGCCCCCACTCTGTGCTGAGCAGCCTGGTGCTGTGTAACCGTCCGGCTGAGTCCACACTTCTGTCCAAGACATCCACACCAAACACACTGGGGTTCATAGGGTTGGGGTATTTCTGCATTGCTGCCTTGGTCACCGTCTCCCATGGGTGGCTGTGAAAACCGATACTGGCATCAGAAAGAGCAATTTTCTACAGAGCATTTAATAATCAGGGAGCATCACAAACATATGCTCATTTTAATCATTTTTGTTTGTGTGTTCTTTTAAAATAATAAAATAATCTTTACAAATAAAACCATCACTTTTCCGTTGAGGTGAAAGTGTTGTTGTGAATGTGAACCAGCGGAACGCCCCCTCTGCACATGACCATCATTATGGATTCAAACAGAAATGTCTAGAAATGAGGAGAGGTATTCCTATAACTATGTATGGAGACAGATAAAATACTGGGATGGCGATGAGGGAAAACACCAACAAACAGGCAAAACCAAGCGGAATAATCTACTCACTGTCAGCAGAGTGAGTGTGTCCTGACAGCCCGTTATGTAACTCAACACGGAGCGTTATGTCACATTCAGCAGCAGACCGTGTTGTTTCACAAAAACACAACGAGGACACAACAAGCTTTTCCCTTTATGGCTAAAATGCTCCCATACGATAAACAACAACAAAAAAATACATAGCCTTCTTTGCTGAGCGGCTAGCATCGCATTAGCTAAAATTAGCTTCAATGCTAGCAGGAGGAAGCTAACTTCAAAGCAAACTAAAAGCGGTTTAGCTGCAGCGAACAGACCAATAAACGCAGGTAACATCACACAACATGGCAACTGGATGTTGGGTCTCCTAGTCATCATGACTAGCAGACAAACTGAAGCGTTAGGTAACTTTATCGTACTCTCTAAGTGTGAAGTTACTTAACTTGAAAGTGACATTAGGAGCTAAGGAGGAGCAGCTGCTGAGTTACATGGGCAGCGAGGAGGGAACAAAGACTGGTTTTAGTCACTAAACACACACACTAATGTAAAACATCTCCACAGACAGAAAGATACTCACTTGAAAATGTGCTCTGACGCCCAGATCTTCATTTTAACAGGCTTTTCTGTCAGGGCTCGGGAGCCGGCGACTGGTGACAGCGTGACCGGAGCAAGGAGGAGGAAGGAGGGCGGAGGAGGAGAGCTTTAACCAACGGTGCCTCAGCTCCCAGCCGCCCCCTGGTGGCAGGGAGTCACCCTCACATCCATCACCGACCTCAAATATCTCAGGCAATGATAAACAAACTGTAAAGCCCCTTTGGTGAAGTGTGTAATCTGTTCATATAAAACAGCTCCCATTGATACAAGGGAATCTATAAACTCACAAAAATAGTTGATACATAGCCTATAAAATGGTTCTGCAAATACACACATTCTACAAATAAAAACACATGTTTCAATGATGTCATTCATTGTAGGAGATTTAGAAATCAAAGAAAACCATTTGTGATTAAAAGGTAAAAAGATTTGTGAGTCTTCTGTGTGTGCCCCTTTATAAAATAGGGATGATTCATTTGAGCTCAAAAGGAGGGAATAGTCCACTACCACCACATCTCAGATTTGCATAATAAGAAAAAAAAATCTTTTTAATTTCTAAAACATTTATTAAATCAGTTTAGGCTACTTTCTATTTAAACAACAGTGCAGTAAGACCATTTTGACCTCAGCTATTCACTGAGGAATCCTTGGGACAGATAGCTGTCAGATGCACTGTTTTCTGCTCGCCTGCCTTCAGCTGTCACTGAACAGGATGCTGAGCTAAAGAGTCAGCATAGAATAAAGGCCATTTTGAACCATTTTGACTACAGTTGATGGACACCCTATTTGGCACTGGGTGTATGAACTTAAATGATCCCTGATCCAGAACTGAAGTCAGATACCTGATAGTTAACTATAAAGTTTATGACTGAGACCGAGTTTGTCCTCACTCGTCATGAGATAGGCCTAGCTAATATTTACAAGAAAAAGAGTTGAACCTTCACACCAATGTCTTTACTCACTGATGACACTTAGACTAAATGCTAAATTTCCAAAGTGTTCCTTCTTCTTCTTCTGTCTTTCTTTTTCTTTCTTTCTTTCTTTTTTTTTTTTTTTTTTACAAAATAAGCATAACATTATAAAAAGTAAAATAGAAAATAAAATCACAGTGGCTGAGAAGAGAGGCTCTGGATGACTGCTCAAAAATCAAAGTCTTAAAATGGTCCAGCAACAATATATCTTAAAATATATTTAAAATGTCTTTCTGCACAGATGTGCATCTGGCATGAAGACCCAGGTTGAGGGAGCTGACTCTATAAAAAGGAGCTGAAACCTTACGGGCCTTTGTTCATGCACTGAAGCACACATGAGAGAGCAGCTGCAGCCTTTGTTTGGTGCTTGGTTTTGTCGGCTATTGTTCACTGTTGTTAGAAAGCGTGTAATGATAGCACCATGAAGTATTTCTTGAAGCTCATAATATCTAATTATAGATTTAAGATATTTATTTATTTCTCCCAATGGGAAAATAACTGGAGGAGCCAACAACTGTTTTCCTGCTTTATGAAATTTCATATTCATATTTCATGGATTTTTGTGTATTTCTATTGGGCCATTTTCTAATTTTACTTGAGGGGTAGCTATCTTACCAAAGGGTGGAGTAGTTCCCCTGCATATGTTGTTTGCTGTGGCAAGTTTAAGTGTTGTGAATACTGTAGCTTTAAATTTAAATTAGTTTTCTTTCATTTTTGTGATAATTTCCAATACTCTTTATACTTAAGCTTGCTTATGGTGTCTGACCCGACCATGTTTATTTCTTTTGTTTGTATAGCTAGTTAAATCTTTGACTGGATTCAGACATCAATTTTACTCCATTACTCCTTTAGTAAGGGCCAGGCCTTCTAGCAAAACTCCTGTGCCACTTCTTGAAAGTGGACAAGCCTTTTATTAAACTCAATGTTAGGGTTTGCACATCACATCACCTGCCAAGTAGGTGCAAACTACATCAGTCTCAATCTTCTTTTCACTGTAGGTTAAGGTAAGATTACCAGCTACACAGCTTGAGGCTGGACCATGTTGACTGCACAGTTGCTGCGGTGAAGTACCACAACATGGTTTTACTTAATATTTTGTGACATACACTGTTAGTTCCTACAGTAGGTGTCTCCAGGACCACATTCTGTCATGATCACAAGGCAAGATGAAACATTAACACCCCACCGCTGGCCCCAATCCTCACACCAATATCTGGAAGCTTTTACATGTTGGATGTCGCTGGTTTAACCCTTTCACAGAGATACAGTACATGTAGGCCTACTGTTGTAGAGTTTTAGGATTCATACTGTTTTGGAAAAAACTGAGAAGGTCTCATTATTTATATACCTGCAAATATTTGTTTTTACAAAGAAAGATGGACAAAGACACTATCCAATGTAGATTGTCCCTAAATTACCTTATATGAGACCATTGATGCCAGACATTTAAATCACACTTCCAGTGAATTTTATCATTACTAATATGGGCTATTAGTGGTAACAATGATTTTTGTTCTAATAACCTGTGTTAATTGACCACATGTGGAAACCTCCCAACAAACAGCAGAAGAAATGTGCAGATGGACTAGCAGTTGTTCATAAAAGAAATAGGTTCAATTAGTCATCCTGTTTGCATACTGTAAGTAGTGAGTTGGTATGGCAAAGTAAACATGAGCCAGATGGAGCAAAGCACATACTCAAACATTTGAATGTTCATATCATATTCAGCTGAGGCCATTTCGGCCCTCCGTGTCTGTGACCTCTGTGCCTGACCCTGCATTCACAGATGAGACAGTGTTTAAAGTAGTGAATCCCTCCTATGGCTATAAACAATATGCAATATAAAAAACAAGGGAATAATATCAAGTGGAATGAATAAAACACTGTTATGCCTTAACAGACACGGTCTGAATTTGTTGCAAGGCCCCATTGTGTCAAAACACTGAAATGTGCATACCATATAGTACAGTGCAGTGTCTGTAAAACATGTAGGACAGTTATTGTTTAGTACAGTTATTAATATTGCATACATGTATGATAAAAATAGTGCAGACTAGTATTGAAAATCTGACTGAACAACATTTATTAATATCAAAGATAAAAGGAGAATGTGAAAAAAAAAATGTTGGAAGAGCTTCAAATGAGACATGTGAAGTTTCTGTTTTTAGCCATGAAAATATCAAAATGACACCAGAAATTTTGACACAGAGCACAACTGCACACTCCCTGTAAGTGTAGTGTCTATTGTGCGTTTGAGATGAGTTAGTCTTGTACGGTCCACAAAACATATATCATATGTTCAAGCATGCACCAGCACAGATTGTACAAATTCAGTGCATTTTTTTCAAACTCCACCTTATGACCTCACTGTGCACTTGCATGTAACAATACAAAGACAGAGGTAAAGTGCATGGCTATTCAGCCAGTGTGAATAACACATGAAATGAGCAATAATAAAAGTCAAAACCTGCACCATATGTTCTTTTTGTTTTTTTTTTGTTTTCAGTGTGTTTTAGTGAGCAGACAATAAGAACTGATGTTCCTGACTATTGTTAGATGGGAAGACCTTTAGGGTTACTATTGGAGGCTATTACAAAATCAGGAGTACCTTCTATGAATTGAGCACAACCTGACCATTTACAAACAAGACACAGTTCAAAGGGTTTTGAGGTCATTAAGGATTCATGTACATACAATATTAACAGTGAATGGGTAAACCTGTGCCAAATGCCCTAATACCAAAAATACTCAGACATCACAAGGTGAGAATTCACTTTTTTGTACCGTGAAGTATAAATTATTGTTCTAACATTTATAAAAAAAAACAAAAAAAACACAGTTTTATCAAAATTCACATTTCAAAAGAAAATGAAAAACAACAACAACAACAAAATAGAGTTCTGAGAGCCTATTGTGTCTGTGAAGTTTAAAAATCATGTTCTCTTTAAAGTCTCCATCCACAGTGGTTCCTGAAATTCAGCTGGGTCATCTTAAACCATAAAGGGAATATGCACTTGGACAGATAGTCGAAGCATAGAATATGGAGCGCATGACCTGTATTTCCCCACAAAAAAACCTGAGAGGGTAAACACTCATTTAGATTTTGGTCACGGTGCCTTCTTGGGACATCACACTGTCTTCACAAGAAAAACAAGCAGAAGTGGGATATCACTGTTGTAGTGTCACAGACTTAGCAGAATCTTTTCTTCACCCTCATCCAAACATAACCAACAGGCCAGCCGTTGTCCGGTTCTCAGAGTAATGTCGTGCTGACCGAGGCATCGGATCAGTAAAACAAAAGGCAAATAACGTATGTTGCTGTTTTGTTCTTGTATCTAAGTACAAGTCAAAGTGAATGTATGTTGTGTATCTTGTATCTTCACTATGACAGTATACACCTTGGACTCCTGTTCTGTGACCCAACCATAAAATCATAAACATACAAATGGTTACATAGGCAGTGAGGTTACACTAACTGCTTTTGTTTTGGAGTAACTATACACAGACAAATTCCTGCTAGTACCAGTAACTAGTGGTTGCTATAGGATCAGAGTCTGTTCAGTAAATCACTACCGACTGTATTATACACTGGTGCAATGACAGATCACAGATGAAGGTGGTCATGAGTACAGCAGATGGTACCTGATCACAAATAGCTGTGCTGGTGGCAATCTTTTGGCGTTTGCTCTTTAAATTGTTCAACAACAACAACAAAATCCCAAATTCACTACACTTTAGTTAAACTCTTTCCGGATTTTATGGAGACATTATTTCATGTCTCACTGGAAATGGGACAGATATGTAAGTTGCACGTTTGACCCACTGAGAGCACATTTAGTACACTGTGTCCCATCTTCAGTGATGGAACCAGGAAGTCTAACATCTCTTCTTCTTTTATGAATGAGCCTATATGACATCATTACCATCATATCCTTTTTTTTTTCTTTTTTTCCCTTTTTTTTGTTTTGTTTTTTACAAAAAATGAGAATGAGTCTAGTTTAGCTTGTGGCAGTAGTTAAAACAGACACAGGGAGAGATTCTATGATTCAAGGTTATTCTTTGCTATTTTTCATTGCTGAGTGTACTAAATGTGCAGTGAGTGATTCAACAGACAGGTATCTGTCACTTAACAAACCCCTAAGGAGCATTAGGTGAGACACAGTGAGTTGCAATATTTTATCTTTGGTGATTGCAACGCAACCCGTGTCATGTTTTAAAATGAGAACAACTGAGCTGGGAAAGGGGTACTATTATATTTTACAAATATATTTTCTTAAAATCTAGTAGCATATAAACTAATGAACATACTAAAATCACCCAAAAAGAAAGATTGCACATTTGTGATACAGTGGTAGTAACTGTAATAAACATTATTCATCTTTTTTTCTGGGGCATTGTATGCCAAAATGAATCAATGATATGTACAATAATGATGACCATGTTTTTAACTGTTAACACAGATTCCTCTTGAAAAACTGCCAGGCAAACATGACATAATACTGAAACCCTGTACCCAGAATTTACAGTAAGTTCAATTTAACTAGGACAGTAAAACCACAGTGAACTTGTGTCAAGTAATACAGTGGCTGATGAAGCGGTGAAAACATTCCAGATACAACGTACGCTACACAGCAGAGCGTCGCTCAGCGTCTTCCTGTGCACTTTTGCTTCTCAAAACTGCAAAGACACTGGTCTGACTATGCATACGTATCTCCCAAACCCCTGAACCATCACTGTTTTTCTCAACCTTAGGGATCAGGTACTTAAATAAAGGTGTTCTACGTTTCTTACGGTCTAACTGATTAAAACACCTTGCAATCTAATCTGGAGGATCATTATCACTGTAATAGAGCAGTAGCCAGTCAGGTCAGTGCTTTAGGTGCTTCACTGAAAACAATGGGTGCTGCCAGGTTATAATGTCATGTCTTTAGCAAAAGGGTTTTTTAAAGAATTCTACCACTACTTTCATTCACGCTCATTCATTTTCAACAGTGAGTCTTGTGCGTCAAAGTGCAAGGACAAGTTTGGAAACTTGACTTCTTATTGAATGTTTCAACTTGGTGGCAGTGGAGCCAAGTGTGCTGTGTTACAATTTAATAAAAATAAATTCAAATGACAAGGTGTCCCATTTAAGTAGACATGGACTGAAGTTTGAAGACTGGGTCTAGATGGCTGTAAACTAGAACATCAAACCCACAAGCATAACTGTTACCTGGATATTAAACAGCTACAAGAAAACTACCAAACATCTGTGCTGTGCTGCAGACTGATGGAACCTTCTGGAGAGAGTTCGGAGGGAGGGACGGTGAGCCGAGGTCGGATCGGAGTCAGTCTGTGTGCAGGTCCTCAGCCTTCCTCAGAGGTTCCAGGAGAATGCAGGGTTGGTGGCTGCTGGGTTTTCTGTAGTAAACAGAGCCTGTGCGTTCCTGGTCTGTGAAATCACACTTCCACTGAAGTGATCTGATTCATCTGGGCTCTCATGGACTGGACGCTGTTGAGGATCTTTTTCTGGTGGCCAGCTAATGTCACTCCCACTCTGAGGATGTCCCTGAAGAGAAACCATGTGTCAGTTCCACTTCAGTAACACAAGAGTAAAACTTTATCACCTCTTTTAAGATTTCCAGTTCTCTCGATGCTGCAATACTTGTCTAAATGTCAATTTATAAGGCTTCTGAGTGGCTAGTCAGCTACATAACTACAGCACAATAGGAAACATCTGTTACACACAATAACCTGTCTGGACTTAAGTCTTTGCTGTCTTGATGAAAATTAACTAAACTTTCTGACCAGTTTATTTGTGATTTATATGTTATGATAATTTATATGGCTACATTATAATTATATGTGTATATATCTAATATAATTATGTTTGATATGTGTAGGTTTGCTTCACAGTCCATCACGTTCCAGGGTGAATAAGCAGAATGTTTCCCTTTACATTCGCTAAAAAAACGGACAGCAAAACTAAAAATGTAATTTCTACCTCAATGAAAATGATAGCCTACATGTTATTGTTATTGCTATGATTATAGTTAGTATTATGAAGTAATGACAGAGACAATATCATATCATACCAGTCATTTGCTGAAGCCTGGTGAAAATCTGAACACTATGCAGACAGGGCTTAGACAGCGTGTAAGACAAGTGTCTGTGCCCAATAAGGCATGCGACCGTGACAGGACATTTCATGAACATGGCGCCTGTGGAACATGTTGATTTTAATTTCAGTGCACATGTTTAACACGTTAGAGCAGACACCCCATGAGCCACACGAGTCGCGTGGCTCTCCTGTCACGGTCGCATGCCACGATCTTGAGATTTAATCTCTCACCAATTTTTAATGTGTGTTAATGCATGTGTCCCAGAAGAATCAGACAGAGAGCACTGACATCATATCAGAAATGTTCCCATAGCCTACAAACAGCACTGCAGCAGGGATGCACCCGGTGTGTGAACATACTCTTGTTCTTCTCTGCAGTAGCTCAACCAACTGCCGCCACGCTCACGCCAGGCATCCAGTGTGCTCCAGGCGTATGTCCATGAGTATGCGAGTGCAGTGACTCAGCCCGTGATTGTAGAAGGCAGATTAAGTCTGAGAGGAAAATATGCAGATCCTCCTCAGGGCTGACATAACTGTCAAAACCCATCTGCATGTTCTTGGGAAAACTATATTTACAGTTGCTGTGTAATTATAATCAAAGATCTCTCCACCCATGTTATCATTACTGTTACAACCCAAGCTCTAGTCCTATTATATATTAGATGCTAATTTCTATTGCTAAATAATAAATATACATTATGTCAAAAACATTTTGTTATCTTTACCCTCCCTTCAATCAAGTACCCTTGATGACATCCAATAACAAACTAGGATCTCTGCTTTATGTTTTAAATAACATGCAAGTGACAAATATTTGAGTGATGGAAGAAATCTAACATACTCCATTGTCATTTGAGAGACCACATCAAAGCTGGTGAAGCCTTCGTTGGCAAAGTTCTCCTTGTACTGGCTCATCTTAATGGCGTCCAGCCAATCATCCACTGTGCTGAAAGAGGAGAAGTCTGGAGTGCTACGATCGAGCAGAGGTAGGTGAACACTGGTGGACGGAGAGAGAAGAACAAGATCAACAGCTTGTGAGAGGGTTGGTTTGTTCACAGTGTTAAATGATGGAGGTCCTTCCTGCCGTACCTTGATGACAGTGGTGTCATGGCCTTGAGGCTGTTTGGGTTGCGGATCATCTTGTCCAAGGTGCTGACAATCTGGCTGAATTTGGGCCGGTTGTTCCGGTCTTTTTGCCAGCAATCGAGCATCAGCTGATGCAGCGCACTGGGACAATCCATAGGGGGCGGCAACCTGTAGTCCTGCTCTATGGCATTGATGACCTACAAAATCGATGCAATTACGAACGATGACTATGTGAGAACTTCACTAGAACATGCAAGACCTTGTCTTATAATGCAAAACTGCAATTAGCAGGTAAGACACATTGCACTGTAAAGTGAAATGTAGGGACGAACATTTGAACGTTTGAGCTAAAACACATTATTGGTCATTTCCAGCACTGACCTCCACAGTGTGCACTGCAGATTATGTCAACCGTCTAAAATGTTCTAAGACTGTTAAATCAGGGCTGCATGAAAAAAGTTAAAAATCATAACGTGATTATATGGACAGATAATATGATATGTGACATGCAATGTGTGAAAATTGTAATTTTCTCCCAAAAAAGATAATTTTAAAAATTTTTGTTTGTGATTTTGTACAAACAATGGACTGTAACAAATCACCAAAGAAACAGGGCTTCTATTCTGACTACTTTGACAGTAAGTACAGTATGAACAGTGCTAAATACTGTTTGGTATTAGTTAGTACTCACATCTTGATTGCTCATGTCCCAGTAGGGCCTCTCTCCGTATGACATCACCTCCCACATGACAATGCCATAGCTCCAGCAATCACTGGAGGAGGTGAACTTCCTGTACTGGATGGCTTCTGGAGCTGTCCAACGGATGGGAATCTTTCCTCCCTGGAAAAGAGAGTTTGGAGGGTCAACAGTGGCTCCTCAACCTGTAGGGTGTCCCTCAAACCAACAGGGACATTGTGTCACTACAAGTGACAGAAAATATTTCATTATATCAAAAAAACATGCCCATAGGAATGGTAAATATTTGGCTGGTTTCAGGCTTATTCAAGATTTGATGGGTTGCCCAAGTTATACAGGTCAAAGGACCTTCACCCATCCATAGAGACAAGCGGGTGTTTTATTATTACTAAGGTCTTTATAGAAACCTACTGACTTTTTGGTCAACTATTTTATTTCATCATGTAATTTATAACATGATTTGATGTATTCCATTTACTTTTCATTATGTCTTTCAATTGATAATTTAAGTTTATTTTTTATATCTAATACAACTAGGTTCTTTTTAACGCTCCCTATACTTGATTATGCATTCAGTGGACACACAGACAAATCAATTTTATACTATTCAATGTGATGTAATTAATCAAAAAAGAGAGTGAAACTGCCAACACTCAATGTTATCTTTCAAGTTCTTAGTGAAAAGCTCAAGAGGCAACTCTTTGTCCTGAACATTTAGCAGCAGTCAGGAGGTCGACCACTGAGAGAAGATCTGTGATGTGGACTCACCAGTGCACTTGTGTAGGTGGGGTCAGACGTATCATCCTCAAGAAAACGTGACAAGCCGAAGTCGGACACCTTGCACACCAGGTTGCTGTTCACCAGAATGTTCCTGGCAGCCAGGTCTCGATGGACATAGTTCATGTCACACAGGTACTTCATTCCAGCTGCTATGCCTCGCAGCATGCCCACCAGCTGGATCACTGTGAACTGCCCATCATTTTGCTTTAAGAAAGAAACACCAGAGAAGTGTTTTTACTTTGTGATGAATTATACCAAAAAAAATTAACATTATTTACTATAATAATATAGTTATAGAGTATAAATTCCAACAATTAACAAAACAATCACATCCGATTTCCTTCTGGTAATTTGTGATCAGCATCATAGCTTGTATCTGCAATTATTTGGAAACAGCATAATCATAGTTTTCATGGATATAATCAACATGACCTCCAAAAGATGAATAACTTTTCCTCTGACTTTTAATCGACAAACACACAAGTTTTTACCCTGAGGAAGGAGTCGAGCGATCCATTCTCCATGAACTCAGTGATGATCATCACAGGACTGCTCTTGGTCACCACCCCCTCCAGATGGATAATGTTGGGATGGTCGAATTGACCCATGATTGATGCTTCACTGAGGAAGTCGCGCCTCTGGCGCTCAGTGTAGCCAGCTTTCAGAGTCTTAATAGCCACAAGGATTTCTCTCTTTCCAGGCTGACGGAGATTTCCGCTGCACACCTCCCCAAACTCACCTGAGCAGATGACAGAAGCAGTCAGTGGAAGGTTATTTGCATTAATCTTAACATTGTACTTAGTGCTCCATGCCATCATCAGACTTGTAATCCTAACTAATAGGAATTTAAAACTTTGAATCTTATTCACTACTCACCACAAACTGAATAAGGATCCAGTTGTTATCATCATAGCATAGCTCATTGTCGACTGACATAATTAGCAAAGACCTCAGGATTCATCACTATGATTAATGTTCTAAAATGTCTGTTTTGATTATATCAGGTCTAATAAATCTACATAAAAACAAGAGAGAACAGACCCTGATGTACTAAATGCTGAGTACCCTTAGACCTGCAGATCCAGTAGGTCCCATAAAAGATCTTAACCCTAACCCTGTCCTCTCAGCTACTTGGCATCAGTTCCTTTTTCATCCATTGTTTTCCCTTACCTGCACCAATCACTTGTTCAATCTTGACACAGGAAATGTCAATCTCCTTGGCAAACTCTCTGACTGCTTCATTAGGGTCTTCGTAAGTGAAGGGGTCAATGTAGATCTTCATTCCTGGTGACACTTGAACAGAGAGAGGAGATAGCAGCAGTTATTTACACACTAAAAACTAATACGTCAAGTTGGTCACTGACGTGGAGCCTAAGATGGGTCCTGACCGCTTTCTCCATACATTTGGCCAAAAGTGGAGTAAGAGCCACTGGTCTAAAGTCCTTAAGAGCCCCAGCTCTAGGGATTTGGGGTACAGGTATTCTTGTGGATTTTTTCCACTAGTTAGGAAAGGTGCAACTATTCAGCAAGGTCTGAAACTTGAGCTGAGTGATCACCCCCTTAAGCTGCTGTGCGCATGATTAAAGCACCCTTCCTCTGAGGCCATGTGGCCCAGGAGCTACCCACTTCCTCCTCAGTGAGCTGAATAAGTTCATGGCTTCCTATCTGATCACAGACGGTGCTATAGCCTGCTTTGGGGTCTCTCACATCAAACCTTTCATAAAAAGTGTTCAGACATCTGTGATTGTAAACACTGTAAAATAAAACAACAACAAAAACTACTTACTGTGGCCACTGGTGTAGTGTTGCAGTTTGTCTGTGTACTCAGATTCTGGTCTGTCTGAATTTCTCCTGCTGGGGACAAACACACATAGTCTTGTATTTCAACAGATCCATGAATTGATCAACTCCAAGCACAAATGAAGCCCATGTGACATGAATGGAGCTCAACAAAAAGCTAGAAAGTGAGCCTTAAATTTGAACTATTTTTCTTGGTGTTGATGTGCATATGAGTGCCACATTTCTTCTTCTTATGACTAATAATTATGGATACTTTTATATCTATTATATCTGTAATATGTTGGCTACCTTTAAGACTTTTGACTAACCTGCGGCAGACAATTATGAAGACAGTGATGGCAATGATGAAGATGACCCCTGCAGCAGCAGAACCAATGATGAGGGGCAGCTTCTCCTGGATACTGGAGTTGTATTCCTCTACAGGTGAAAAATAGAAAAGTATAATAATATGTTATATATAATAAGTCAAAAGCAAAATAACTCCCCGTCAACAACTGCATTGGGCAACATGTTTAAATTTAGCTGCCTGCCAGTCCTACCTTCAGTCATGGTTTGGAAGTACATTTTGCCACTGAAGCGTCCAAATCCAGCGACAGTCCGAGCCCGAACCTGAAAGGCGTAGATCGTTCCGGGCTTCAAGTTTCGAATGACTGCAGTGTTGGTTTGACTCCTTGTTAGAGATGAGTTCCACTCTGCCTGGTTCTGAAATACACACAGCACAGATGATTAATCAGAAAACTATAAATGAGCAGTAAGACTGTCACTGTCATATGTGGGGGAAGCCTGACTCTTATTATCAGCTCTGATGTACCTTCTCATAGTACTGCAGTTCATAGTCCAGGATGACTCCATTGGGCTGATCGGGCTGGGACCAGGACAGCGTGATGCTGCTTGGGGTTCTGCTGACCTGGTGGATGATGGACACTGCTGATGGTGCTGAGAACAAAACAAAAGCAGGGTTAGAGTAAATACTACAGTAGAAGGCAGATGGGCTACTGAGTCAGAACCTGGACCGATTGACAATAACAAGTCATCCGACTGAAATGCAGACTTAACCTCACCGGCCTGGTTGGTGGTGATGTTGACAGATGCGTACTGTGGTGAATAAGGACTCTGGTCAGACACTCCATTGACAGCTTGTATTTCAAAGGTGTACTGCGTGTGAGCCAAGAGGTCGCTGATGTGGACGTGAGTGTCGGTCAGTCCCAGCTGACGTGGGACAAACTGCACATTGTCTCCACAGCGGGTGCAGCCACCTCGCCCATTGCCACAGCTCTTACATATGATGTTATAGACGACGTCCTCTCGACCACCAGACTCCTGTGGTGGGCTCCACTCCAGTCGAAGAGAAGTCTCATTCACTATGGAGATGACGTTTTGTGGAGCTGATGGAACAGCTAAGAAAGAAGGAGGGGGGAAGAGAAATTGGTGATGAACTGCAATACATCCATCTGCTTCTTCTGGGTGTATTTTTAAACCCTCTCTATTCTCTTTGATATGGTACAATGCATGAATAATCCATCCGAGCATCTCATTGCACTTTTAATTTGCAAAAAGCAAAAACAAGAGCGCTGTGACTTATTTCCCTCAAATTTTCTAAACATGAAGTTAGTGTCTGACGTAGGAGGTCGTGGAGGTATTATCTGCTCCATAAAGGAAACCAGTAGGGATATCCATGTCAGTCTATCTCCCAGCTTGGTATTTGTGGTCGTTTAATCCAGACCACAAAGAAGCAACCATTCATATTCCTGGTTGGTCTTCTGTCTTTTAACATAGAAATTATCTGTATCACAGCATAATAGCATAAAGCTCATATTCTGTGCCATTAGTTCGAAAGAAGGATAACTGTTAACGGTGTTCAATATAAGTTAAATCTATGAGTTTCTATTTGCCATTTGATGTAATGTATACGTACTGGTGCAGGGCATCTGTGGAGGGTCGGAGTCAGTGCGGTAGTAGTTGTTGCGGCAGACACAATTAGTTGCTCCATCACTTGTGGTTCGACTGTTAATGGGGCACTGCAGACATTTGTGGTCTCCCTGTGCAGCCTTAAAGAAGCCCGACAGACAAGCTGTAAGCAGATACAGGGTTGGGACATGGTAGATAGAAAAGAGAAAAATTATAAGGCTTAGGAACAAGACACTCATACAGAAAAACAAAACTAGGTAAAACCTAGTACTGTACTGTATGTGGCTGGATCTGAACTGTGACATCCACTGACGAAAATCAACAAACAGATAAATTAATGACAAAGACTGAGCTTTGATTTCGCCTGCATCCATTTGTAAACACTCAGGAAGAAAGTTAGAAGAGGCAGATTACCGGTCTTTTTTAGGGTCATTGTTTTAGGTTGTGTTAAACTCTAAGTCCACACTCTACTAGTTGAACTACTACAGCTCACACTCAGTGTCAGACATTTCCTTTTCTGTATCTAACACAGCTTACAGCCTCTGTCTGAGATCCACAATAATTAAGTCTTTATTTAATTAATCCCCAGAAGATAATAGACAGACAGGATAGATATTTAGAGTAAGTCAAAGCCCCTCAATGACGACCTGCTCTGAGTGTCCAATATTTAGTTGCCTCCTTAGGTAATTTTGATGATGATAATGATACTGACTGATGTTATTAAAGCACTTCACAATGAGCCTCATCTGTATATAATAGTGCCCATGGCTTCCCTGCAGTTCCTGATCAACAGGGAAAACACATGTGCACAGTAGACTATCAGTACTCCACTGAGAGGTGGTGGAAGTATCATCACTCAGTCAGTCTGTAAGTCACAGACCTCTGTGAGGTAAGGCCGGCCCCAAACTGTGGTCCGGCCAAAAAAAACAAAAAACAAACAGGACCTTATCAATTCAATCGAAAGTGTCTCTTTGTCTTCAAGGCTTTTGGTTGCTTCGGTTTGACTATTTCTGTTAGTCAGATTATAAAGTCCTGTGTTCAAGCTTTTTCATACATTTTCCACAACAGTGCATATGTCTAGTCATGATAGCCCGGTGTCTGCATCTCATAAAGGTCAGTTCATTGAAGTGACATGTACTGGGACTCCCTCAGATGCTGTCAGTTCTGTTGTCCACAGAGTCGGTAAGACATGAAAGAATGTAGAGCAGAGGGATTACACAAAACAGGAAAGAAAGAAAAAAGCCTGCATTACAGGCTTTTTGGAGACCAAAAACAAAGGACTTGTCAAATTCCTATGACAGAACAAGATGGAGCATGTGACTAAACCATTTGACATGTTCAAAGAAGCCAATTGAGGCTAATAATGAATTCAGTTTAGAGTGAAGGCTGTCTCTGTCAACTTCTAAATGATATCATCCAATGCACTACAGAAACAAAAAATATGATTGTTTGCCTCAGAATTTGCCAAATCAAAGCTTGGTTCATAATGTATTTTGAATGACTCAGGATAAACAAGGATATAACCCGAAACTAGTCTGAGTGGTGGAGGGATACAACCAGAAAGAGGTGATTCTAGTTCTTTATTATTCATGCCCTCATTCATTTCATATTCATTCATCTTTAATGTATCTGTATCTTCCTCTTTTCTTGGATAACCATGACCTGGATGAATCCTCACAGATATCTGCCTCGATTCCAGGGGAGCTGTCTCACACCTAGAACTAAATCCAAAATGTATCAGGTTGTCTATATTTTGGGTATGTTTATGCTATTATTAAACTTTTACTTACATTCTGATTACATCCGTAAATCTAACAGTCAAATAAAAGTGCACATAAACACTTGAAGAAACCAGAATCTCCTGGTCCTACCATTTCTATACAACACGAGGAGCTAAATAAAACTACAGAAAGAGGTGAACAAACAAACTGCAGTGGAAAGTCCACTGTGAATTAAATGATATTGGAGAGCGTGCTGTTGCACCTTTGCATGGACTGTGCTCATCTTGTCTCTGAGATGTGCCATTTTATGATAAAAGACACATTTCTGACAATTACAACCATTAACTCCAGTCACAAGCCGTGGCCTCCTCAGACAAGTATCACAGCAGTCTGATTGACAAAATCAGGGAAGACCGAGGATATGCAGAAAGTATCATGTTTGTCGACCAGTCTTTTGGAGCTTCGTTTCTTATGTCTGCCATAGTTCTTTCTTTCAGAGGCTCAGTGTGTCCCCCCTGCCTGAGTGAAGCTTCCCATCTACCTACCCTGCCAAAGCACAATAAACTCTGGTCTTCTTTAGTGTATTATTGTGACTTTCATTCACCATGGCCGTCTCTTGTTTTTCCCAGATTGTTTACCACCTCCAGCTCTGCCGCCACAATCAGCCTCGAGCTGCAGCCCTGGCAACCTTCATCTATTGGACTGAACCTTTTTTCACTACCCACTGTCTCAGTGTCTGCTTTTGGGTCCCAAATAAAACTGTAGGCCAGGGTACTGTCAAATTCTTGATCATAAATGTACTTGCCCAGTGCATCATCAAATTATCCTTATGGGTCATTAAATTCTTCTGAGGCTCTTACAACCACAAAGCTGAAATATCTCAACAAATACTCGAAGGTCAGTGTTTCATCGCTGATAAAATGTTTTGACAAAAAATCAGTGGTGCAGGTATTTCACTCGCTATGTGAAACCTTGTTATTTACTCTATTAGAAACTAAATTATCACATAATCAATAAAATTTCACTCAATGACATGCACTGTTATGCTCCTACCTCTGCAGGCTGTCCCATTGTCAACTGCTTCATACCCAGCTTTGCACATGCAGCGGCCAATGGGTACCATCCACTCCCCATCCCCATTACAGTACAATTTAATGGGTACATCCACCTCTTCCCCATTGGGAACACACACCCCTCTGGCTGCCACCAGCGAGGTGCTCTCTGCTCCAGACAGAGTCTCAGGAAAGACGGCGCCATTCTGGATTACCCTGGGACATTTTCTGTAGAAGACTCGAACAGCAATGAGTGACATGCAGGCACCATAATCCTGGAAAGCGAGGTAGAAGCCATTGCGTGAAACAGGTCCAAAACTCCGTATTTCACTGTTAATCTTCATGATGCGACCGCCAAGATCAACTTGAGAGAAACTTTCATCGGCTGCTATAGTGTCCACTTTCACCCAGGGGTTCTCCATCCACGCAGGAGATGATTTAGTAGCTGTGTCTGAGTCAGACTCATAGTAGTACAGGTTGAAAGTCT
Source organism: Decapterus maruadsi (assembly GCA_030347415.2). Taxonomy (NCBI): domain Eukaryota; kingdom Metazoa; phylum Chordata; class Actinopteri; order Carangiformes; family Carangidae; genus Decapterus; species Decapterus maruadsi. Next base: position 16,208,428 of record CM064899.1, read on the forward strand.
CCTTGCAGGACCCAGGGACGTTGGGTATAGAGCTGCAGTCACGCACTGAAAACTTCATCTGGACATGGATGCGCTGAGCGCCACGGCGGCGGATATATTTAGTGCGAATCCAGTTGTTCTGGCTGCTGTCAAAGACGTTGCACACCTGGTATGTTCGTATGGTGTTCATGTTTTCATCATAGCCGCTGACTTCTTCCCACTAAAGGAGAAACAAAGAAACAAAACTACTGTAACAAACACCAGACTCAAGTGCAGAACAACAAATATTATCATAGTAAGTTACTCTCCAAACCAAAACATCAGCACACATCATGTATCTTTACTGTAACTCATCTATCTTTGGTAAGCCAACAAATACATAAATAAACAAACAAAATACATCAGTATGAATCCCAGTGTATAGAGACAAAGAAAAAAAACTGAACCAGGGTGGAGACACAGAAGAAACAAACAATGACACACAGAAAAGGGGAGCGCTCCAGGAAACTTGGCCACACAACATGTATCGGTTCCCAGCTGTCAATCAAAATACATGTTTTGAGAGTAAAGGCACCAGACCGGCCACATACAGTTTTTCTCAATCGCTTTGGTGCTATTCTCAGATCAGAATGAAGGTTCTCATAACTATTAGTTCAACCTCCACAACATGTAGTCATTTGTGCACATCATCGTAGCAGTTTCTCCTTCCTCTGAACAAATTGCAAATGCTTTTGGACATGTATCAGTTGCTTTCATACAATTCTCTGCTGTTTTATAACATTATCATTTGCTTATGTCATATCAGTCAAAATGAACTGTACTTTTCAACACTGAATAGTCTTTCCCTAAAAAACTAATAGTCCTCATTTCATTGCTTGAGTCATCACATACAAAACTGTTGAACTAGTTTTCAAAATCTGTCAAACTCATTGTAAATGTTGGGAGAAGACTGTATTCAAACAGAACAGGTATGTATAATATTGGACAGTAATTCAGCACTAAACAATCTGCACTGCTCATTGTGTCAGGTTTTACTGTAAGATACAGTGGGACAATCATTTTTTTTACATTTACTGTACATTTAGACTTTCGACTTCACCAGAGACCAGATTTACGTAAAGTTGTACTCAAAGGCTGTTTCTTATGTCTGTTGTAGATGACTGTAGTCAGTGTATTTTTCTATTGCACGATGCTGTGAACAAATCAGAATTGCAATGAGCATATGCAGTAAAAATGTGAAACATACATATTCAGTATTAGTTACTCCACAGTAGGCTAATGTGTAACCTCTACATAGTGTGTAGTGCTGTCTTGAACATTTTCAGGTAGTATCATCACTTTTTGCATTGAAAAACGCATAGAGAATAAGTGTCATAATGAAAACATGACAAAGCCATTTGACTATCATGCTCATAAACGATGATGGCAAGACTTCTCATTTTGACGACACTGACAGTTTCACTGACACAAGTACTTGCTTTTGAGGGATGGACAATCCATTTTGAGCAAGTGATGCACTTTTGCAGGTTGTCCACTAGGTTTTGCAGTTTGTAACAATTGTTTTGAGAAATGCACTAACTGTTGTGCAAATGTTAAGAGTGAGGTGAGAATAGCACCAAAGCGATTGAGAAAAACTGTAAGTTGATTTACAGTATTACAGTAAACTCACCCCCTGTGATGGGTAGATGGTCCAGCCCAGTTCTGCAGTTGCTGTTGTTGAGTCCATGAGAACTTCTGCAGAAGACAGGGAAGAAAATCCAATCATGTTTTCTACTGCACACCATGTATAAAGAATGGTCTTTGTGATGAGATCAAAGCACACAAATAGATAGATAGATAGATAGATAGATAGATAGATAGATAGATAGATAGATAGATAGATAGATAGATAGATAGATAGATAGATAGATAGATAGATAGATAGATAGATAGATAGATAGATAGATAGATAGATAGATAGATAGATAGATATGTCAAATCTGATCACGCATGCACACATGCATAGCATTTTTCTGTGTGATAATGTTATAACAACTCTCATTGGTTCCTAAAACAACATGGCCCCCACAGACACAGTCCCCTCTAGTCTTCTAAATTCTGTGGTGCCTTTTAAATTCCACAAGACCCTGACAGTTGCTCCGCTAGCATGGAGACATCTGCTTTTCCTATCCATGTGCATCCATGAGCCCATGAGACAGGGTCCATAATCTCAGTGCCATCCCCCCGGTAAAGAGGAGAAACGATGTCAAGTTAAAGTGAGCTGCTGCATCCAACACATGCTCAATTATTTACAGTACATCATCCTGAGTAGAGGACGTTAGTGGCTGCACAGCTCATGTGTTTCAATCTGTTTTTAATGAAGTTAAAATTTAAAATTAAAGTGATTAAAACCTAAAATCTTACATAGCTACTTTTAAATTTGTCCTCAAATTTGTTTCATAAATTCACCCCTTTAATAGAGAAGCATTCATTTGTATTCATACTTATTTGTCCTGTTTTCTTGAAAACAAAATTTCCATGAAAATTATACCAACTTGTTGTGTTGTTCTTTGCTGGGAAATGATTGTGTGGTTTTAATAGTACCTGTAGAATTTTTCTATCAATGCTCATGTTGAGAACTCTTACACCTCTCTTACGATAGCATCCGTAAGTTATAACATAAGTAATAACTGTTTTATAGACACGTCTGTACAGTACACACTGGAATATGCCCATCATGTCCATCCATGTTCAGTGTGGCTCCAAGTCCAAATCAAACAGACAGACTTGTTAGGCAAACATGTTACTTTAAGTTACAGAAAACAGAGCCATTGATGCCTAAAGATCTGTCAGCATAAATGAAACATTTTTTGTACTCAAATTATTTTCAGCAATATAGAGTCGACTGTAGAGGAGATGATCACCTACACAATCTACTGTTCAACTTAGATCAACTATTTTAGTTAAAGTTATTTAGCACTATTCAGTGGCAGTGAACAACATACAAAAATAGAGCAGCAGTTGCTGAGACTTCATGACTAAATGCTGAATCCTATTATTTCCTGTAATACAAATATCTTCTTGAGATCCTCTCTTCATGGGTCAGACTTTGTTTCTTTGAAGACTTTGAAACAGAATTAGGCCTAATTCTGTCTGGTTTGAACTGCTATCATTGTGAGTGTGACACCACAAATTCTACTGTCTGAGGAGAGATTGTCTGAAGGTCCTGAATTCAAAGACACAGAAGCCGCCAGGAGGAAGTTATCTAAATGACTTCGACTGAAGAGGTAGGGGACACTTCATGACAGTGAGTTTGAATGGCATTGTCATTGAAACGCTCCTTTAAAATATCTTACTCTACATTAAAGGTGTAATATGTAGGAATGGCCCCCATCTAGTGGTGCAGTTGCATATCGGAACATATTCTGATGTTGCATTCATGTGAAATCGGGCAGAAGTCAGACAGACAACAGATGCTGCATGTAACAGGATAAACAAGTGTCTATGTAAACAAGCACCTCCTGCCTCCTGAATGTAACATCATTGCCTCCGTCCTTCCTCACAGTGGTGACAGTTTTAACAGGCGCTACCTCGAAAACTTTCTCCCTGAGCCGACAGCTCCGGTGAGTTTCTGTGGTTACCTACGGTTACGCTGTCTCTGAACGTGAAAAATGGCGATGCAACATGGAAGCCAAGGTTCGCTGCACCCCACCTCTTACAGTATGTATTTGTAACAACAACTCATTCTAAGGTAGGAGAAAGTGTTCATTTGTATGCGGGTGTGATTTGACTTCAGTAAAATATGTATTTATGAAAGCAATATTTGATTTTTACTAATAAAAAGTAAAATAAGTTACATACTGGGGCTTTAATCTGGAAAGTGTTTGTGATTATAAAAGCACGTGGACCCAGGATTTGTCTGGGTCCTCACAGTATATTGGCAAGAGAAATAGTGGCACTGGTTGCTGGTTTTAATCCTTGGAGTGGTCAGATAAATCTAAATAGAAAACAGAAAAGCCAATCTCCTCATCAATCACAAAACACAGTGTTGGGTGTCTAGGAATCAGCTTTTTTTTTAAATACAAAAAAAAAAACATTTATAAAAGTTAATTGAGTGTTTTTAAAGCTTATGAAGCTGCACTCACTTTTAGCTGTGGTGTTTCTAGTAACAACACTGAGCCTCGCCTCCATTACAGCAAGTAAACTTTAACTCTCAACACAATACATCATTCAGTAACTATAGGTACAGCAAGGCCCAATATGTATTTACAGTAATAAGGGCAAACTTGTCATTGTCTGCTGTGCCAATCTGTCACCACACACCTAGGTTTTTGTTAAGTCTTTCCACTTTCCCTTTGCGGTCCTCAGTAACCATTTCAGCCAAAAATTTTGCAGTTGATATAGACACATGGAAATGACCAAGTCAGACTGGGCATAAATGAATGTAAAGTGTGTACAGTATTTTTCAAATTTTATAATAATATTAATATTGCGTGCTATAGCTATACCTTCATATTAAAAGTGCCAGTGCTGTATTGTTTTCCATGTCAGACTGGCATGCAGGCATCCACTGTTGAATCCAAATGGCCCATTTTTCTGGCTGCTCGCTTCCGATTAGTATCAGAAGTGATTAATAAGGAGCTTGGAGGGAGTGGCGAGCTAGGTGTCAGCGCCGCTACGAAACAGGAATAAAGAGGCCAGAGCACTGACCCGTGGCCAATTCCCACAGACTTATCCAAGAAGGAAGCAGAGGAAACAGTGGAGACTCGAGATCTGAATGTTTCTCTGTGCTAAAGGGGTACTGTATACATGCCCATGGTGTCTCACACTGTCGTCAGTTATTCACACGGAACTGTGGTGCTAAGGAGTGAAGGGTTACAATGTTTTTGCTCTTGCTGCCTCAACCTAATGTTTTCTGAAATTATTAAAAAAACAAAAAAAACAATCATATGCAATTTGGCAAATTTAAATCAATCATCTACAGTCTCTGTGTAAACAAACATGTTTTGTATGTGACTTGCCAAGGGACTGCAACACTGATACAATGCATCAAATGGTAACGTTTATATTTAATACTGTACATATTTTACAAATGAAATGTAAATAAAACATTTTCTAGGAACACAACAACACAACCGGCCACTGAACAGAGATACACGCCTCAACAAATGGTCTAAAAGCTGTACAAATCAATATTTAAGTACAGACAATGGATCAATTGAGTCTGGAATAGGAAAGATGCAGAGGCAAAAACAGAGGCTCATCACCTCTGCAGAGTCATAGTGAGCTCTTTCCTCTTTCAGCCATTTTACATCCCACAATTTTACTGTGGTTTAATCTTAGTGCATCTGGGGTGGTGCGTGGTGCAGTGGTTAAGGTGGTCACCCCATGTAGAGGCTACAGTCCTCAACGCAGGCGTCCCTGGGTCGAGTCCCATGTCGGGCAGACCTTTCCTGCATGTCATTTCCCCTGTCTCTGCCTCCCCCTTTCCTGTCTATCTATACTGTGTACTATCAAATAAAGGCAAAAACGCCAAAAAAATATATACTTAAAAAAAAAAAAATCTTAGTGCATCATCCATGTTGTACCAAGATTATATACAACACTGCCACCTGCCCAGCACAGTGCTGTCAAACTGGAAGACACTGGTCACACTTGACTACGGGATGAAACTGTAGAAAAACACAATCACCAACCACAGCATCTCACATCGTCAAGTCAGCGGCTACAACTCATTCTCTGTCACCTGTGTGCATGTGAGCTCTGTGGTCCTACTCCTCTGACAGAGTACTACAGTAGGAGTCAGTTGCCTTTTTAGCAGGTTTACTCATTTAAAAATAATCTGTTATTATCTATTAACTTTGGTGTAAAAGGCTTAGAGAAGCTTAAAATCTCCAAAGCAGCTGTTACTCTAATGTTTTGAGTGACACAACAAATCCACACTGTAGCCTTGATCAAAGCTTTATTTCTGTGCAAAGCCTGGTTTTTACTCACTTCTGCATGCTGTATTTAAGTTAGGGTTAGGGTTGCGTATTAATTCAACAAAACCGTCTGTTTTAGAAAAAAAAAGATATATGTAATAAATAGATGATATGCTGTCATCATGGCAAGACTCAGTTTATGTGTTTATGTGCAAGTGCTCCTCTACCTCAATGTGTACATATTCCAATGCAAGTGTCACCCCAATTGTTTACATGGAAACAAGCCTACAAAGTCTGGGATAGACTTTCTGCTGAAATCCGAATGAGCTTATTTCAAACACACATGATTAGGTCAAAATGCAACTGATTTCCATCCACAGTGATGTGTGGTTAGTTTTTGACAGAAGAACGTACTGTAGGTGGTAAACACTTACTGACGTGACCTTTGGCAGGAAATATCAAGGTAATCACAAGTAAACACAGTTCAGTTCACACGGTGAATGTCAAGAGTCAGTTCAGCTGATGTGTATGGTTGTTGTACGGCTGAAAAAACACAACAATCACCTTTTTTTTCCACTGATTTTTAAATTATCTAGTGACTTAAATTCTGCACAATCACATGCAGGATTTCTTTTTTTTTTAAAGATGTAGCGCCAGCTGTCTTAGGCTCTGATGCATCATTACACTATTGCACTGTACAGTAGGAGGTGGGACAGCACTGACGACAGACTTATTGGTCAGAGATTCATCCAACAGCAACATAATCAGCCAAAACATTAAAGCAACAGATTCTGATAGTGGACATGGTGGGTAATTTGTATAGTCTGCTCCACTCATTATGTATACTATATTGTGTTCATATATGAATATTTATGTATCAAATACATGTATCAGCCTATTTGTTAATACATTTTTTGTTAACTATGATGTATGTTTATAGCCCACTTTATTCTTAGTGAGGCAGCCAATATACTGATGATACAATAATTGCATCTTTATTTAAAATCATTGATTGATTGATAAAAACTAAATATTTTTGGGCAGTTCAGTTCACCATACTGACAGTTAGCTGGGATACTGAGATAAACATATTTTACCAGCACACATGGAGAAGTCGTGGTGAGAGGAGAGAAGAGAGAGGAGAGAGGACGACACAAGTTAATTTGTTAATAATGAACAGCGGATCATTTAAAATGCAGACAGGCTGCTATTGGCTGGTGCTGCTGATGGCAGCTGAAGTAGGAAAATGGGGACAGTGTCGGATGGCGTGAGCGGGGGCAAGTGCAGGGGTGCAGCCGTATATGTTGCCCTTGTTTCGTCACTAGACATTCGTCATGGCAGCTCTGCGGTCTCCGCAGCTTGAACACCACTGACTTGACACAATATGTTGCTGGAAAGCAGTCGGCAGGAAAGCAGCTCTGAATGTCAACACTAATGAAGTCCTGCACAGTCTGGAACCGATAACAGTTCTTACTGGCTCAAATGAATAATCGTATTTGGGGACAGATTTCTGTTTTACTAAAACCTGTGTTGGATGCTCGTTCTCATCATTCACTCTCTTTTTCTGTCCAGTAACGGCTCCATCTGTCCTAACACTCCTGCAGTATATATATTTAGAGAGCTCTTGTTCTGCCTATTACTGCATGATTCAAAGAAAAGTAGGGCAAAGAGGAGGAGAGAATGGGCCAACTAAGTCCAGCTCACATAATCCTTGTAGGCTGTGCCACGCTTTGTATGCCACGCTGGATTAAACCCATAGGGATACATCAGCGAAATTCACTTTGTTTCCTGTCAAAGTGCAGCCTCCATGCTGCTTTCAGCACCATGTTCACACTGAAAGACAGAACCCCGTATTATTATTCCCGCCATCCTTTCTTCCTTAGGTGTCAGACATTGTTTCATTTGAATCGAAATCTTAAAGTCAACTCACAATGTGGATATTTTCAGTCTGTTTTGTGCAATGCCATATCTAGTTCTCTAATGGATTACTATCTGGGTAAAGTCAGTAAATGCCCCTGAGCGCCAAGGAATTCCAGGGGCCTTAAAAGCCCCAGGTCTTCTGTCAGTAGGTCATAATTTGATTAATGGAGGATTTGCTTAATGTCAAACAACAGGGACTACACGAGTCAGAAAGTGAATAATATGAGATGTTAAAAAAATAAATAAACAAATAAATGTTAGCTTTCAAAATTTAGCTTTTGTAGTTTCTCTCTGCTGCTAATTCTGGTATCTGTTGAATAAGTGCAGAAACGGTATAGAGATTTCCCGAGGAAGGACAATATGGTTCAGTAAAGTCACAGTCGGAGAAATACATAAAAGTGCTTGTGAAGAAATGTCATGGCAGCCAAAAGTTGGGCTGACTAAAGGTGGTTGTTGCTCAACAAGTTTTGATATTGAGGTTCAATGGGGCTCACTTTGGCAAAAGTCTGGTACAGTACCTGTGGCCATAAAAGCCCTAAACATGGTTCCTCACCAACACAACCAAGTCAAATTGTTGTGTTTTGTTTTATTTTATTGTATTGTAGGCTACTGTATCATTGTTGTGTTTATTTTATCACAATGTGGTACTGTGTGATGGAAAAGAATTTCCTTCAGGGACAACAAAGTCTACCCTCGCCAGATCCTTGTAGTTCCGCAAAGCTACGCTGAGCTCCACACAAGGGTCTGGGACTGCTCCATAGGCGATGTATTTCAGGAGGCGGGGCCTTGTTTGTGATTGGATAAACCACTTGCCAAACCCGGTCGGAAGAAGAGCAAAAACATCCTTGCCACCAATAAATGCCTTCAAAACCGTTCTCTGTTCATTTTTCAAAGAATTAATATTCGATAGATTCGACAAAACAGTTGAAACAGCAGAATCAATGCCAACGCACGACTCCTTGCTGCGAGCCGCCATTGTTGTTTGAATCAAACAGTCCCGCCCATCGATCCTGATTGGTTCATTATTTTTTGCTCTCCTAAAGGAGTTTGCATTGCCCTCAAGTCCAGACCGTTGTGTGAAGCTCAGCGTAGCGCCACTGGTGGAGCTTTGCGGAACTACAATGGTCTGACGAGAGTCAGGCTAACAAAGTCTAACTAAGTTAAACTGACAAGATGTCAGTTCAGCTAATGTAGAAATGTAGTAGCCAGTATTTGTCAGTAAATTGATTTGTTACTAAACAACACATGATGAGCCAACACAGGAGATATGTTGTTAATGTTACACCTATAGCATGTGTTACTACTGTCATAACTACCTGGGTTATGTAATTACATGTTAAAAAATGGCATGTAGTTATTATCTCAAGAAATGAGCTGTTGGTAACAAATGGACAAATTAGCCACACAATTAAAACGTACTTCCATTAATATTAAAGACATTTCTTGGACTAGCTGCTCCACAGTGGACGCAGTCTGGCCATTGATGTGACACTGCTTTGGCTATCTGTCACGATGAAGCGACCACAGGCCAGTGAAGAACTGGGTCATGGGCTGTTTTGATGTTTGATTTTTTTTTCTGTCACTGCTCCCACAGGCGAAAGAGGACTGTGCCTTTCCTAACACTGAATATTGATTGGCTTAGCTAAGTCACTTCCACTAAGAAAATGTCACCAAAGGGCAGTGAGGCCATGCTGGCGTCTTTCCAAGAATAATCATCAGCATTGGCTGGGAGGACCTGAATCATGCCTAGGAAATTGAACTGAACTGTGAATTGTTATGTTTTGTGTGAGAAAATGTAAATTATTATGACACTGCAGCTCCTGTGTGCATTTTCAAATAAAACATGTTTCACATGTTGTATTTGTGAAAACACCGTCTCATCCTTGAGCCTCTGCATTGGTTAGCTGACGACTGACAGTTGGTGTTGCTAGGAGACAAACTGACAGCCTCTGTCACAAACATTTTATCTGTCTGTCCTTTATAAAATTCATTATTTGGGAGATGCTACTGTGGTGTTGTATCTGGGCTATGTGCTGGCCACAGTGTGGTTTTTCTGTGACTCTGTGTCTGACTCCATGGCATGGGGAGTCAAATTGTGTCAGCAGCAGCGTGCTCAGGTGACAGACACAGCAAATGCCTGGATGCAGCGGATTTGAGATTTGAACTGAATTGAATTTCATGTTTCGGACATCTGGCTGTTCACCCTATCAGATGACAGTTTGATTATAGAGTGGTGAGACTGAGACTGTAGCATTTGGCACTGACGTTTGTTTGGTTTACAGCCACATCAGCGCCTGGATCATTTCATTATTTTTTTTATATAGCCTATCTAGTAGGCCTATATTTGATGGCAGATTTGATGCTGATGGATGATACTGTCTGACAGTTGTCTGGGAAGAGATGTCCTCTCTTCTGCTGAAGCTCAAGGGCTTAAAATCCTCCACATTTGTTTGGTTGGCTTCACATTAGGGGACATTTTCTGTATGCAGTGCTTTTCATCAAAGAATTTGGGTGTGACTCTGGACAATGATCTCATCGTAGAGCTACATGTTACAATAAGACTGTTGTCCAGTCATGCTTCTAAGCATTGCTAAAATCAAATCACTTCTATCCTTCAACAACACACAGAAAATCATACATGCACGTGTCTTACAGTATCAATCAAACTATTGGTCAGCGCCAAACGATCAGAAACTCAGCAGCTAGACTTCTAACCAAAACCAAACTGTCGACACACATCACACACCAGTCCTGGCTTTGTCTCCCATCCCCTTTACAGACCAGCAGCCACCTCACATAGATGTGTGACAGCAGTTGTGATCACATCACAGCCAGGTTCCCTGTAGATAGATAGATAGATAGATAGATAGATAGATAGATAGATAGATAGATAGATAGATAGATAGATAGATAGATAGATAGATAGATAGATAGATAGATAGATAGATACTGTAGATAGATAGATAGATAGATAGATAGATAGATAGATAGATAGATAGATAGATAGATAGATAGATACTGTAGATAGATGTGATCACATCACAGCCAGGTTCCCTGTAGATAGATAGATAGATAGATAGATAGATAGATAGATAGATAGATAGATAGATAGATAGATAGATAGATAGATAGATAGATAGATAGATAGATAGATAGATAGATAGATAGATAGATAGATAGATAGATAGATTCATGGTTTTGGTTCTACAAGATTGCAGACTTTTGTGTCACATTCTCAGTTTCGTAATCATAACAAACCAACAAACACCTTACTCCAAAATGTCATGGCTTCTTTCCTAGCTCTTGCCCCATCACTCTGCCAAGTTTGGGTCAGTACTCATTATGTAATCCTGCTGACAAGTGAATAGACACGGACGACAACATAACTTCATTAGCAGAGGCAAAATTAAAAATTGCAGTGTGTGATCTAATCTCACCATGATTGTGCCCATTCACATTTTTCCATTAACAACACAGGTACACAACAGCAATTATGTTCAGTCCAGCTCCAGTTGGGAGGCAGCAAACAGGCCTGACACACTGTTGGATCAACACTAACACAACACCTGTGCCCTGGCTGCTGCTAACGTGCCCCCCCAAGTGAGAGTGTGAACACAGAGCACAGAAACATAGGCTAAATTAGCTGGAAAAGCTTCACAACATTTGGTGTCCTAATGGTCAGGCTGCATCTCCTCTATGAACCACAGTCACTCACCCACACACACACACATACACAGGAACGGGAATGAGAAGCAAGTGTAGGCACCAATGTCTTTCTGAGACTCACAGCATATCCGCTGCCAGTGGGAGGTGCAAGACAAGAGCTCCACCAACCAGGACAACTTGTGAAGTGCCATTGAGGGCATCCTCACTCAGCCCAACCAGGAGCAGCAGCGCCACGATGACCTCCGACGTCATCACCAGGGATACAGAGCAAGAGTGTGTGTGGACATGGTGATCTGTGGATTTCTGTGATGGTGGTGGTTGTGTTTCTTGTCTGTAATTTGGATATTACTACAATGCTATTTTGGTTAATTGTGCAGCCCTATTTACTGTCTTCTAACTAAAGTGATAGAGAGGGATTTGCGATAATACCGGTATGCTGGACGCTGTTGCAATAACAAAATTATCTCCAACATGTTTCTCTCTCATCTGCAATGTTTTCATTTGGGTTGGGTTGACAAAACTGATTTGCCAATTAAATTTGATCTTTAATTGAAAAACCCAAGACAAATCTTTTAATATTGCCTGCGCAGCAGAGCACAACAATGCACTACCACACTTATTTTTAAATATATTTATATTTTACAAGGGATTCAATTAAATCCCAGGTTGAAATTATATCATATCATGCAAGAAAGCAAATGAGCAAAGAAGTAAGATGTAGCTATTGATTAATTTCCAAACGTACTGTAGGCCTAATCATCACATTGAGTAACATTCCACCTCAAATAGCCTATGTCTGAGAGTTGCTGGTAGTCTCAGAGCTGCACAGTTAATTTATTAGTAAAAGATGAAAACTCTGTCTCTAAGTCAGAGACATGATCACATTCATCTGTTACACTTGGACATAAAGCTACTGTAGTTCTACATATCTTAGCCTGTTAGCTTAGCTTCAACTCTGGCTGCAAGAGATCTTACCACTGTGGCTTAATTTGCTCAACACAAGTAAGTAAATGTACTGGAACAGTTGTTTCATAACCTTTGAAACACAGGTTAACCATGCATAAGCTCCAGTACGTGAACAAGCATCACTGCACGTCTGCACATGAGAGACAGAATGAAGTCCCTGGCAAGTCTAAAGATAGATATGTCTTGTATTTAAAACTATGAAGACAATGGAGAGCTGAACAATGGTGAAGATATGTGTGCAAGAAAAGTTTTCCTGATCATAAACAGTGCAACATTAATAGTGAGACATAGCTGGTGAGGTTGGGCATGTGCACATGTTAATTTAATTGTGTCACAAAAATACTGTTCCATTTTTTTCTGCCCTAGGTTCCAGTAATACTACAGAGAGATTATTAAAATTATACCCATCATATGTTTGAGTACCCACTCTGTCACTTTTTATAGGTCACCTGACTTCCTCTTTTGTTCCTGTCACACTTCATAAGTAGTTCATGAGTTGAGTATTTGTGAAGTGTTCCTTAAAGTGGACTAACTGAGACACCATTGGGTTGTTTGCTAAAACTGAAGTTCCTCATGCTGTTGATCGAAATCATTTATCACAGTATCACAGTTAGGCCTATTGTCGCATCTGACAGCTGCAGTGTCTATGGAATGCAGATAGATAGATAGATAGATAGATAGATAGATAGATAGATAGATAGATAGATAGATAGATAGATAGATAGATAGATAGATAGATAGATAGATAGATAGATAGATAGATAGATGTAATGTCTGAAGTATTGTGCACAATTAGGCTATATACATCATATGCAATAGGCAGTATCTAAGCCTACTGCAAATGCAAACAGTACCTACAGATCTAAATACTGACAACAGACCGCCAGACTGAGTCCAGCGGAGAGGCGACGGTACTGACGCCTGCTCCCGCGGCCTGTAGCTTGCACTGATGTCAGATAAACAGCCAGAGGGGCAGATGTAATAATAACCCAGTAGGCTATAACATGTTGGCAGCTTTAGTTTCTTGAAAACCAAGTTAACACACGTCACTGTTTTTGTTTCCCTCCTTTACGTCCATTCACACTCAGAGACAAAGCTGAACACCGGCTTACCTTGCTCAGCCCACACCGCCGGCAGTATCCACAGAAAACACAACAAGTCCAAAATCACTCCCGCCATCTCACTGTAAAACGCCAATGCGTTCATCGCACAGCCGTCCAGCAGCGGGCCATTGACTGTGGCTTCATTCAGAGCTGCAGCGCATCCTCAGCCTCAGCCTCAGCAGCAGGAGCAGCAGCAGCAGCGGCAGCAGCGGCGGGGGGATAAAGGCTGAAGAGCTGCTGCTCAGGCCGGTTTGGGCGAAACCAATGTGAGGAAGGGGGCGGGAAAACAACGGAAAAAACTATACAGTAGGCTACAACACCGGTGTCCCGCTGCATCAGCTGATCCCAGGACAGAGCTGAGAAGAGCTGTCAGTCAACACATCACAACAGCAGCCTATTCAAATATTGGTGTAGTTTTACTTTCTATTTCTACTCATTCACATTTAAAAAAAAGAAAAAAGAAACCTGTCTTCACGTTTCACATTTAAGTTTCACAGTAAAAAAAAAACAAAACAACACAAACATTAAATGGCCCAAATACATTTCAAAATTCTAAACAAAATTCAATCTTCTTGCAAGTCAATAAAACTGTTTCAACTGAGGATTTGGTTCAGACAATGACATCAATGGACTTTGGTGTTTTAGAGATTAATTATAAACATGAATCAGTTGCAAGCACCACTGCCTTTGGCTCACCCTCAAACATCCATTTGTCTGGGGAAGTGTCAGATCATTCTGTCTCACAGAAACACAAGGGTTGGAGAAATGTGTTACTTTCAAATGTAGCAGATGATCCATTTGCACACATCAGTGCCCAGATTAAAATGAACTTGTTCACTTTAATTTCTCACTCCATTTCACAATTTAAATGACTTATATATATATATATATTTATATATCTTGTCTGCTTTGACTAACATGCAAACTTGTTTTTTCAGTTTTTATCTGAAGTATGTCAGTGAGTTTTTTTCAGTTGGAATATGCACTGACCTGCAGAGATGAGGGACTGAGGGTGATTTGTAGCTTCTTGACTCTAATTTCATATTTACATATCTTCTAACTGATGAGTCTCATTTTTGGAAATATGGTTGTTTGATTCGTAGTGTGACACCCACAAACCTGGCAACATGCTGAGATGCAACAGACCAGGAGAGGAAACTAAGAAGGGGAGAAGACAGCAGGATTCAGGTTTAGTAGTATTATAATAGTGGTAGCACAGGTCCGGACTTACTTCCCCGATAGAGCCAAAACAGAATTGTTGAAATGTTTTAATGTGTGTTTAAAAAGCCAAACTATTTTGGGCACATTGCAAATGATGACTGCTATCTGCTCTTTTCTATATTATCAACTTCTTGTGTCATGATCATCAATGCCATGCAACACACTTGTCTTTTCGCAACGTGTCAGATCACACCTACTGATAGACTTACAGCACTTAATTTGAATACTCGGCCCAATTGTACACTGACCCATGTGGAAAACTCTTGTAATCCCAGATGGACAGGTAATAAGTGGGTAAATGATGAAACACAATCACAGTTGCAAGAGAAACACAGTCAATTAGCGTCATTAAATGTAAAAGTAAGAGTTAAAACACTTCATGAAGAAGTCTGCACAAGCAGCCTGCTCTTAAGAACATGGTGCTCAGGATAAAAACAAATGCACACAGGATTGGCAAGGTCCTCTTTCCCCAAAGCCAAAGGGGTCAGACAAGGACGCAGTGTGTGATGTCACCAACAGTCGGCAGCAGCCTAAATTGTAGGGCCACATAGGACTTCAATAGTGGATGACCTGAGAGACAAGGTAAGAAGGATTAGCTCACTTGCTACATTGCTGTCCAGTTACCAATGTAACCGAAGGTCCAGGTGCTCTCACTCACCCATAAAGGACGTGCAGACGTGACTGCCAAGTGGTCATTGACCTCAGCTTGCATCGTCGCCTGCCGTGCAGGAGATCAGGGTTCGAACTCCACCTGGGGCAGTCCATACCGAAACACAATACTGAGGGCCAGGTAATAGCGGCTACACCAACATGGAGCAATATCTCTCCTCACATCTGATCAAACAACAGCCTTCTACAGTATGCCAAAGCGTCTGATTTGGGTTAGGGGTTAGGGTCAGAAAGTAACTGCATCCTGTCGATAAAGGCTGCATCCAGCAGCATCCATTTCACATTAAGGATTATCTTATCTTTGCTTTGCTAAGTTGCTAGCATTAGTCAAAGCATGCTTTGACTGTAGCTTCTACCATCCTGAGATCACTTATGATATTGATATTGGCAAGCCGGTGGCTCTGGATCAAGACGAGGTGAGAGGCTCCATCTGGGTCCTAAGGTGACACTGATGGCATCAGCGGGAGAAGGTTTAAAGGCAGGGGTGGTCACACCTGGGACGCCAGACGTTGCAGATGAGCATCAAAACACAGATGAAGGAGGGGGCCCATCCAGTGACCCACCTCCAGACCCATCTCCAACAGGCAACAATACCCACCACCACCACCACCACCACCCATCCCCACCCCTCCTCCTAGAAGAACATTTCCATCTTCTTAGAGTAAAGGATCATCCCCATACTCATCCCAGTCGACACATCAGATAAGTGTGTAGAACTGATGAAAGAAATACACGTGTGTGCAAAAGAAGGTTACGCTTTAAGAGGCATACTATAGGCTATATATTCAATTAAATTCAAAGGGGCTTCCTTGAAATGAGAAACATATAGTATGAAAAACATATAGGCCTATATATATGTATACATATACATTGAGGCTATGTATACATACATATTGAGGCTATATAGTCCGTGTGTGTGTGTGCGTGTATGCGTGCGTGCATGTGTGTGTGAGAGAGAGAGAAACATAGGCCTATATGTTTCTCATACTATATATTTCTCATTTCAAGGAAGCCCCTTTGAATTTAATTGAATTTAAGTGGGACAGAGAGATGGCAAAGGAGAGGGTGAGGGAGGGAGGGAGAGAGAGAGAGGGAGAGAGAGAGAGAGAGAGAGAGAGAGAGAGCTCAGTGAGGAAATAGAGCAGAAGAATATGAGCCTGACAAAAAGGAATCCAGCCTGCCCACAGATGAGTGAGGGCTGCAAAACAACAGATTAAAGGAACCCAGGGCTTGTTCCCATGGAAACCCTTGCCCAGGGAAACGATGATGAGAATGCAGCAGATTGTAGGTCAGACGAGCCATCAGCGATCCAATCAGACGTAATCTGTCTTGACTTGTGGGTCATAGATTGAGCAGTAAAGCTGGTGCTTTTCTGTGGCTTCTCTCACTGTTGGAGGTGCAATCCCAGCTAACACACCAGAGCAGTGTCCATGAGATCACTGGGGGACTGCTCCAGTGAGCTGTAGCTTGAAAAATACATAGTGATGTTGTTATGTTTAGCTATAGTTAAATAAACATAAGCATTGTTTTGTGGCATTTCCATACAGGATATAGAACCAACACAGCAAATAATATGGAAATAAAAATATAACACAGATGTAAGCAGTAAAATAAATACAATTAAATAAATCATCTGGGTAAATAACACAATATCAATTATTTGCAAGAAAGGTTTTAAAAGGGGAGAATCTCAGGACAATGTGAGTCCATTCAACAGGTGAGTGTTTCTTCAGGGTGGGGGCTCCAAGTGTAACCAACAAGATCTTCACATTGTGTCACATGTGCATCAAAAAAGCAGTTTCTCATTTCGTTGAACAAGTTGCAAATGCTTTGGAACATCCATTCAAATGATCATGATCTGCTGTTTCCTACATTATCAATTGCTTATGTCATGTTGATCAAAATGTATTATAATTGGGAGTCTCACCCCCCACAACATTTAGGCATTACTTCATTGCAAGTCTTTACATGCAAAATGGTTGAATAAGTTGTCATAATAGCATATTTCTATACATTTCCATTATGCTTTTTTTCTAAATCTGTCCTAAATTGCTCGTGAATCTGCAATTGTCTTATCCATACACGATGACACGAGTGGACTTGACATTCTGATGGCACTGCATGTTCATTGACACAGATATTAACTTTTGAGAGATGAACTAAGGATTTTGAGCAAGAGACTGTCTTTCAGGTAATCCATGGTGTTTGCTATTTGTATGAATTGTTTTGCACTTACTGTACTGTTTTGCAAATGTCGAGGAAGAAACTGTCGACTGAGAAAAACTGTATACATCAGAATTAAGGTCGTGATCATGCCTTTTTGTTTCTACTGTAGTTACAATCCTTTCAGACAAAAAAATTATATTAGTATAAACAAATAAATATATAGTTAAATGCCTAAATAAATGCAAAGCAAATTCATTTTGATAATGAAAAATTGTATTTCTGTTTTTATAATGTACAGCGTTTCCCCTGCCATTGCACAGACAAATGACATCCCACGCTCGCCCACAACAACATGGGTGAAAAGATTTCTATGGACATGCATTTCATTTAATAAAGCAAATGATGGTTCATTTAGTAATACGTCCCAATGCCAATAACCCTACAATTCCTACTTCATAGTAGTAACCAGCGGGTCAGCGCTTCTTATAATAATAATAATAATAATAATGTCAGTGGTAATATTGATTTTTCTTTTTGAGTAATCAGATTTAATGTTTTGTCAGATTTATGAAACATGAACATCTGATCATAAACAGCCTCAACTACTGTAGCCTATAATATTTATCAATATAAAAGAGTCTTGAGCATGAAGAAGGTTCAGTTTAATGTTTTACCACAAGGTGGCTGCATTTCCCCTGGAAATCAGTTTATATTGAACTGGTGGCTGTGAACAGTGCTGTCACTGCACCTACCAGTATGTTTTGAAGAAACCAATAAATGCAGCCAGGCTTCCCCTAATTCTTCAAGACTGATCACAGTAAGATGCCCTGACACAAATTTCACTAAGTGAATCCTGGCACCAGGTTTGGTACCATCCTAATAAAAATAGATTTGCATTTTTGAAAGCAACTTTATGGTAACACATAAATGATTAAATCATATTTATGTAATTTAACACTATCAAAAACTAAACTCATGAAAGAAGGAGATCACAATGTTTCCAAAAACAAAATGCTGCATATCACAGTGGATAAAAATGTGACCAGGCTGTTTATCTCATTGGATTGGTCATTGGATTGATTCCAGCTTTCATTTTACATCATCAGTCAAAGCTTCCTAATGGCTGTTTCGTAGTGTGTTGGATTGCATCACCTGCCAGGACTGTTTAAGCGTTTTGCATATAAATGATAGGTGACAATCCCTTTTCCACCCCGTCAGAATGTGGTGCAAATGTAAGATAAATAAAATAAATTGAGAATTAAGATGAGGCTGGTAGGGGAGTGGCAAACATTCCAGCCGCCTGTATTGGATACTGCTGTTGACTGTACATACATCACATCGTCGCATGTGAGTCACAGATGGTGATGTGGTGTCCTCATTTTCTCTTCAGGGCTGTCTGTGTAAACAAGAAGCGAATCCAAATTCAGTGACAGGATTTCAGTCAATGAGGACGCTCACTGCGTGTTTGATCGACTAATACCCCTGATGATGGAGACCATTATTCCACCTCAGTTGCTGACGAATGAGACATGCAGGGATATCCCAGCAAATTTTCATAGACACACACGCAAACTCATGGGTTACCCCATAAACCCATAAACCCAACCCCTCCCCTCGTTTGCCTCTGTTTACCTCTGTGATAATCCACTCTCTGTTCACATCCCCCCTCTTCCCTTCCTCACCGCTCTCTTGCACGCTCGCTTTTTGCTCCTCCCCGCTTCTCCCTCAAACCCAGCAGGCTGCTATTTGATCCAGACTGCTTGTTACGTGATCTCCTGGTGTATCCCACTCCCTCGCTATTCGATGGCTTTTCGAGGTGTTCTTGCTTTGCAGTGCAGGGACCACGAAAAAAAGCCACACTGAACCTCCATTGTTTCACCTTTCCTTTCCTTTCCTTTCTTTCCCTTCCCCTCCCTTCACTTTCCATTCCCATCCTTTTCTTTCCTTTCCTTTCCCATCCTGTGATCTCAACCTATCTATCTGTCCATCTTCCTGTCCATTGTTACCATTTGTTGTGACCCCTTCACCCCCCTGTCTCCAGATTAATGCTGCTGGCCCCTCAACGATGTTACCATGCATTAACTGGCTACAGCCTTTTCTTGCCTTGATCTCTTCCACCTTGCTTACACGAGGCCACAACTGCCCATCCAGCTGTCTGTGTCCAGACCATCACACCGTGGACTGCACCGGCCAAGGTCTAACAAGAGTCCCAGACTCCATTCCTCTGGATGTTCGACGTCTCCTGCTCTCCAACAACTCGATTCCCTGGATCCCATCTGACCTCCTGTACCTGTATAGTGATCTGGTCTACCTGGACCTGAGGAATAACTCCCTCTCCCAGCTGGAGCCAGGGTCACTGAGCACCTCTTCTAGATTAGTCTTCTTGGACCTAGGAAGCAACAACCTGACAGAAATCTCCTCTGGAACATTTGGGGAGTCCAGGAGTCTGATCAAACTAAGACTGGGGAACAACCCCTACCTAAGCATGGTAGGCAGTGGCTCTTTTATAGGGCTGACTTCTTTAAGAGAGCTGGAACTGGAGAGAAATGGCCTCACAGCTTTGGATGTTGGAGTCCTGGAACCTCTACCTTCCCTTCGGAGGTTGCGACTGGAGGGCAATCCCTGGCTCTGCAACTGTAACTTTGCCAAACTCTTTGTATGGCTGACAGAGAATCGCCACAAGCTTCCAACTGGTAAGATACACACCATATGGACTCCCATGTTAGCACGTATCTTAACCATCAAAAAACAACTAATTTTGTTATTATTGTCATCAAGTTATCCACAAAACTGTGTATCTCTGTTTCATATCTCATAGAAAACTGAAGGGAATTGAAAGATATCATCTTGTTTAAATTTTTTAAAAAGTTTACATTTTGTGTCACTGAAAGTGGAATAAGCAAATCTGTGTGATTAGACATTTGACAAGAAAGCCATTGTTCACACTACACAGTGAACAGAAGGAACCATTATAACTTGCAAACAGAGTCCACCAGTCTGACCTCAGGAGTAGTGCTTCCCATGCTTAATTTAGATTAAGATAAACACACTGTATACTTGTATATCAAAAAGTGTAATTCTCCATTGCCACATCAAAAATATACTGAAAAGCAAATTATGAAGAGTTTTCTCCCATTTTCTCTGTACCAAGAAATGAAAAGACATCAAATGGATGTAAGGCTGTAAAAACACAATGCAAAGTCAAGTCAAGTCACAGTTTATTCATAAAGCACATTTAAAAACAACCTCAGTTGACCAAAGTGCTGTACAATTGCAAAAGCACAACAAACACAAACACTACAACAAACAACAAATAATAGACTGGCTGGCCTACCTGTCTGTCCACTCGGGGTCAAACATTCAGCAGTTGCAGGTAAAGAACCAGAAGAAGATGCACAGGATTTATAGACAAACTATAGCTTGTTCCACTGAAGGCGTTCACTCCAGCAGCTTGGACTTGTCAAAGGAAGTCGACTGCAGAAAGAGCCCAAAATGCAAAAGTCCACATTGACGTCACTTTTCAACAACAGCGACAACAGATGAGCTATAATGCAACAAGAAGGTGTCTGTGTTTCTGTTGCACAGGTAGTCTTTCATTGTTTTTCATGGATATTTTGATGTACATAGCTAGCCACTTGTTATTTCAGTTGTTTCATCATTTATTTTATCATGCATTAGCCCAAGCTGACAACAATGCAACAGTTGTGCTAGTAAACTGTCTAGACTCTAGCTAATTACCTTGGATACCTTACCTTGGATGTAATCTGTATAGCATGTTTGGCGATGATAGTGTTGATATTGTTGAGTACAAATGTCATAGTTTATCTAATATACTACTGTATGTAGTGGCTTTGAGTAGGACTTTTGTGTTGTGTCTTTTTAGTTATGGAAACTCTTTCGATTCCTCACCCTCAAAACAGGAAGCGATGAGCCCACCACCCCAGCTCCAACACTGCCATTTCATCACTTTCTCCGGGAACGGTGAGCGCAATTTTATGTAGAATAAAACATGACTTAGCCATTCCCTTTTACTAATATCACAGTCAGACACATAAAAGTATTGGATAAACAAATTACTTTATTCACATACAACCACTTTCCCAGTTCTGCAAAAGTGACTTCATAGAATTAAGACCCAATAATATAAATGTTATTTTTGGATCGCATGTTCTTGACAGTTATAAAAATGGTTTTGAAATGTTGCAATTGCCCTTATGTAACTGTGTTATATTCTTTCTATAGAGGTCAATGCCAAAGCAAAGGAGGATTACCAGTGTCCACATGATGCCACATGATGCCACACGCAAAGCCTACAATATGAATCTATGTTGTTACTGTAATAGCATTTCAGTAATATTATTCATATGTCCATGAAATTACAATACATAACAGTCACATAACACATCAGATTGTTATTGTGTAGCGTATAAAGAGATAAAGTATGAAATGCCTTCACTGTTTATGCTGTGTATAGAAGTGCAAAGAAAAGACTGTGTGACTTAAGGTCATTGTTCAAACAAACTCAGAACTGTTAAAGGGATAGTTCAACATTTTGGCAAATTCACCCATTGCCATAATCCCACGCATTTGCCTCGAAACAACTGTCTCGTAATGTTACATTGTGGCAAATGTGCAGGTCACAACTTCTCAATGAGAGCCAATCTTTCTGCCAACTGCTGGATAACAATCTATAGCTTTTGTGACATATTTCACCAAAACTCAAACATCAACGCTACAAATGAAACTGATTGAGAATACAAGCTTTTTAATATTTCAAACGCTGTTATATTTTAATTCATAATATTGTACATGCCAGTTTAACTGCAATTTCTAGCTCAAAATTGCAATCTGATGTAGGCCTACCTGTAAATATGCGGTGGGCAGTATTCTGTTTCTAAACCATAAAACATGAAAACTGATACATAAGCACAAAATGCATTAAAGGTGGACAGAAATGGCTGTGTGTCCTGTTTGTCGCGCCGAGTTGTCACGAGCTGCAACACGAGTTTACCCGAGTAAGAAAAACAAATTTGAGTGGTCGTTATCAAGCGGGTGGGATATTCAAAGTTTGGGGCGAGACACACACAATAAATTACAGTAATAAATTAAACAAATAAAACTAAGACTAACACAAATAACTGAGAAGAGACATTATTCACAATACTGTGTTTGTGTGTATCCACGAGGGATGTGTCCGAATCGAAATGTGTATTCAGAAAGGTACACACAATGAGATGGCTCCTAATATTTTTCATATCTAAAAATTGTCTTCATTTCCTGGAAAAATAAGGAAAGATTCTAAATTATGCACTTCCTCAAATCAGCATCTCTTGTCCGCAGACTTGTCAGAGGAGACAAGTCTGCAGGGTTTCCTCAGACGGAGCAGCGTCAGCTAGACACTGTGTCTCGAAGCGGTGAGCTGCAGTCATCTTACTCACCCCCTCCCTGCTGGATTCAGTCACTGAGGCTGAGGCGTCATTTCAGTCCAATTTCTGCCATGCATATATCAAACCAAGGCACAGAACTAGTAATTTGAAGTAATTGAAGAACAGTATGAGAAGGTAGAATGACTAGATTACATGATTAGCTGAGTCTAGTTGTGTGTACCTGCAACAGTGGCATCACAGATATTGTCAATCATGTAATCATCTGTGTTTGTTTGTATTAATGTGCATGATATACAGTACACACATGCATTTGTATGTACAGACAATGCTATAAGTATGTTTCTACATGTATAAAACTCTACAGATGTGAATTCTCATGCGAAGCCTACCATCTTTTGTCCATGGGTGTATTTTGAGTCCACGTGCATGCCTGTGTGTGAGGGGATGTATTTCTGTCTGTGTCCTGCATGCCTGTGTGAGCATGAATCTGGCTGTCTGTTGTAGCGCCACGTGACTGGAATATCACCAAGCTACGTGGTCACTAAGTCCCTTTTCATGTGGAAAACCCCTTCTGGTCTTACAGTGACTCAACCCCCCCTCCCACCTCTCTCACACACACACACATGCACACTTGACAATGATGTCTTCTGACTTTTGGGTACAGCAGTGCTACAGAGGAATCACAATAAAATGTAAGTGCCTCTCTTTACACAGTGGACAAAATGTTTCCGAGGTGTTACAGTTGAGTGGTACAGAAAACACTTGGTTTAGTAAAACAATGTTCACTGACGGTGGTTTGCAGAAAATAACAAAATAAATTTAAATGTGTTGTTTTGGTGAAGAGTCAGTATTTTTTCTTTGATGTTCAGCCTTTGGGTTTAAATAGTTATATAATATTACATTCTTGTCTGCAGCACTAATGTGTAAAAGCAGGACGTCTCCTCATGCATTGGGGGTTGCATCTTAAAAGCATAACCTTTGTTTAAAATTGGGATTTCAATGTTCAACCTTTTGAGGCTGTATTTAAATGTTCCACCTGATTTATCCAAACATCTGAAATTAATTTTCAGCTCACTCTGCGACCTTGCCACATTATGCCTATGTAGTTCCATATAACTTGCTAAAATTACAAGGCCCTGTCCATTTACTGTAGGAAGCTCAAGTTAATGAGAATCAGCTTCATTTGTTATGGTGAAAATTAATATAGCAACAAGAGCAATGAAGGGGCAAAAGCATGACAACCCCTTTTAATATTAGGTAGCTGTTTTTTATGTGGTGGCCACATATCATTTCTCTCTCTCTTATCCTTCCTACAGTTATTTAATTATAATGGGATGATGGAGCTCCCTGCCACAATGGAACAAACCAAACTAAAACAACAGGCTTCCACCTGTTGGTCACAGTTACATTTATTAGAAAAAAAAAAAGATGATCCACATCATTGTGTGTGTGTGTGTGTGTGTGTGGTACCAGAGTGAAATGCCTCATTTTCAAAAGTCGTTCTGCACTCCATCCACTGACTAGCCCTCACATTTCCCTGCCTGAATCCAATTGAGCACCTATGGGAAGTTATAAAGAATGCTGCCAAGTGCCACGTGTGTGCAGGAGATCACTGATGCCTTGATCAAGGTCTGGGATCCCTCCCTGTGGCGAACATCCACTGACTCATCAGGAGCATATCCAGATGCTGATGAGTGTATGCAGGCGCACACTACTACACACGCAGCCATACACACTGCTGAATCAGATTATCAGTTGCAGTGATGAAATTCAAGTTGGATCAGCTTAAGATTTAAATCTCCCTTGATTTACACGACAAAGAGTAGCGGACTAAGGGCAGCTATATAATGGAGTTAGGGATCTCAGGAGAACAGACTAATTGCTGGCAGACATGAAGCAAATGACTAGGGAACCACTGAGGAGGACAACTTACACAGACAGCTATGGGGCACTAAGGAACGAGATCTTGGTTGGACACACAGGGAGATGGAGCTGACTTTTCTTAAATGTAGCGCTCAATTTGGTCTGAACACTCCCTTGTAAGGCAGAATGTTGATCAGCCATGAAATCCCAGTATCTGTTGTTGATCAGTCAGTTCACTTGTTGTTTTCTCTCCTTCCAGGTCTGGAGGGTATTGAATGCTCCTTGCCTCTGGATGGAGGTCACATTCCCCTCAGTTTACTCTCGGAGGACAGTTTCCGGGAGTGCCGTGGTGTCCTCACCCTAACAGGCTACCTCATTGTCATCTTTTCTGGCATCTCCGTCTCAGCGGCGGCCATCATTGCCAGCTTCTTCCTCGCTTCCACCGTCCATTGTTTCCAGCGCTTGAGCAAAGGCAGCAAGGGAGATGAGGAGGAAGGGAATGACTGATGGGAGAGGAGGGAAAGGAAATTTTGGTTTCATACAACCCTCCTCCTGAGAGATCTGGTTTGTATCCCAGAGACGGTTTGATAAAACATGAGAACAAGAAGAGGTCGATGATTGGAAGGTGAGTCAAAGGAATAACCAAACCAAGAAAGGTCTCAGCATGTCAAATCAATCAATGTGGCAATATTGCTCTGACTGCTGAGACACTGCTCAGCAGTCTGTAAGAAAAAGGAGAGTTGTTGAACAGCAATCATGCCATTTTTGAAAAGAAATATTGAGACTGAAATTGGAAAGGAGATTGTAAGATGAAAAGACAAAGGGTTGCATACAGGAACTGTATAGTGTGATCAACAAGCATTGCGAAGAGAATACATATCATGTCTTCAACATTACTATGATGCAAGAGGAAGAGGTGACAGGGGGCTGACAAGTAAAACATAGAACGGTCCTTAGCCCTATTCTGAGGTCTTTATGGGTCTGAAAATACAGCTAAATCAAACTATGAAGTGAGACTTATTGTAGGATTAGATCACACAATATTATAATCTTTGTGACTGTTGCTGGTGTCATTGATTTATATAAAATCTTGCCATGACATTGCAGGCTACACAGTGGACCTTGACAAAGTATTAGAGAACACAAAAGTTTCGAACCAGGCAAGATAAGTGAAGGAGTCGAACACTCAAGGGCTTAAGTTACACTTGTTGTCTTCCACTATGATGTACTACACAGGATAAAACATTAAAGGAGTCATCACCTGGTTTTTTACGTATCCAGCCCCCCTTGGATCGCTTTGGATCAATTCGTAAAACTTATTAATAAAAAAATAAATAATTTTAATCAAACATTGAGCTTGTTCTGACCCTTTTTCCTACCGCGACTTTATCACGCGAGATTACGCGCGAGGTTTTGACTGGTCCGGATCTGGTCCGGATGTGCATTGTATGAGGCACGCGTTGATTCGCCGCAGGAAGGACAGAGCCGGGGGGGGCTTGCCTGCATGCAGACTCCAAAACATAAACAGCCCCCTGGTACCGCTTCGGCGATTTCAGGTAGCGGACGGGCCGGGGTTGGGTGGTGAAAGAGGCAAGTAGCCTCCGCCGGTGAGGTCACCGTCGGAGCAGAATCAAAGATCTCGTGCTTTAGGAAGGCACACCATTGTGTGCTATTCCTGTTCGGAGAAAGAGCCGAAGCGAAAAAACGGCGCCACTTTCAAACTCCAGCTTTTCAGGCAAGTTTCAACTGAGGTCAAACACCAGTATGCATGTTTTAACAAGAGAAATTGCGATTTCCGGGTGATGACTCCTTTAATTACCCACACCCATGACTGACCCATGGGATATTATACCTAAACATAGAGCCCCAACATCGAAATGCAATTTAATGCAGTTATAATAACTACATGAAAGTGACTGCATTAAAAACTAGAATTGGTATTACATGTGAATGCTGAAAGCCATTGCTGAACCATGCTGAATAAGTTGACAAAGACATGCGGAATGACACACATACATGTGCAAGGCAAGAATTGAACCCACAACTTCATGAGTGGTAACCTGACACACTAACCATATGGCCACAGAGGACCTGAGTTACAATGAGCTTTATACTATGAGGAATCAAGGACTGTCCAATGACAGCTGAATAGTTGGAATGAAAAGTCAAGCAATGAAGTGACAGGAATCAAACCCATGACCTCATGATCTCTAAACATTTACTCTGCCATTTCGCCACATACACAAGCATGTTGTCATTGATTGTAATGTGATGATGTGCTGCAAACTGTGGCACTAGCAATTAATGAGTCTCATAATGAACACCTGTAACCAATTGAAGGTGGGGGAGGAGAGCAGAATTCAACATAATATAATAAGATTGCACAGCTTGGATTCAAACCAGTGACCTTGGGGTTGGCAAATAGCCATGTTACCCACTGGACTACAGACAGAGCTGAGGAAAAGAGAGTTTGAGACTTTGATAAGTGTGAGATTATTCAATGATGCTTATAGGAAAAGAACAATAGAGTAAAAATGAGCCACAACAAGTAAGTAGAGGACTTTTTTTGTGAATTGTGACTATTTTTGATGAAATCAAACAAAGTATAATGCCCATTCCAGTGAATTACAAAGTTGAGCTTCTTCTACTCTGCTGTGAAAAAAATGCATTGGGGCAATGGCAAAGAGAGAGCACCCAGGCTGCATTTAAAAAATATTTTAAATTATTCTCTAAATGTCTTTGCTTTTTTTTATTTTTTTATTTACCAGATTGTTAGCCAGAAGGCAAGTGTGGCTACAAACTGTGGCCAATTCTTGTGTGTAGAGTGTAATTTCTAGCTTTGCTGGCAGTCTAAGAAGAAAAGTTCCAGTCGCTTTTTTGGATCTTTTGCACTCTATGATGATGTCATTCACTCTGGCCAACACAATACACACTTATTGAGAGTGTGAAATTTGTCAGAAATCTTCATGATTTATCTCAAAAACGGTACAAGATATGATAAGGTTGTCGGAACAGGTCTCTCTTGTAAATGAGACCCTGGGTCTCAATGAGATATTACCTGTAAAGGTTAATAAATACATAAAAAATAAAAATACATTAGAAGTTTGTATACAGATCAGAATTTGAATGAAGTCTCTAGCTGAAAGCATGGTGAAGTTTTAGAGGCTGAAAGAAGTAAGAAGATTTGAAGAGTTTCAAGACTGTTCCAATGCATTCTCTATGGGAGAAAAAAATCTGAAATAGTTGAATATTGCAAAAAGTATGAATATTTGAAAAGAGAAAAGCCATTCCGATACAGAAAAAGCTGCATGATTTGATGTATGAATTGTTGAAATAGCACAAAGTATGAAGGACTACTTAGAGACCAAAAAAGGGAAGAACTCCGAACAGAAGAACAATAGTGTGAATGCTGACTCAACATTCACACTAATGAGATTGCACTACAGCGATCTATCCCTGTTTACATACCAAAGCCAAGTCATAGCATCAATGCTTTTCATTTGCAAAAGTGATAGTAAAATTGTATAGAAATTAATTTGAATAAAAATCATGTGCGGGGTGCTACAGGTAGGCTACCAGTTTTGGGTTGGGTGCTCAGGTTTTCACAAGTTCAGGTATGCCAACTGGTACAGCTGGTTGAGAAGTGCCTTGCTCAACACCGTCTTGGTTGCTGAAAGAACGGTTGTCAGGATGTGAATACTAGGTCTTTGAAATGTTTTGTTTATACATTATACTTTTAAAAAATCTCATATCACATTTTCTTCCAGTAAAAAATAAAATGCTTGATTTCCAATATACTCAAAACTGGACAAGCTAACTTCTGTAATTGGTATATTAAATTTCACCCTCCTGAAAGGTGTCATGAGAACTGCTGTCAGTCCAACCTAGTTCTTGTTTACAGATGGCAAAAATATTTAACTTCTGCAAATAAGAATTCCCTCTGACATTGCACATGTTTGATTAGTCCAGAGTCCTGTCGTGATCCACTGAAGCAATAACTTACAAACAGCTGACAGCAGCTGATTTGGAGCTAAAGAGGTCAGTAGAGAATGTCCAGACTAGTTGGACCTGATTGAAAGGCTACAGTTAATAAGCTTACTGCAGAACTGTGGTGGGCAGAAAAACTTCTGAGTGGACAACATGTCCAGCCTTGTGGTGGATGGACTACAACAGCAGGGTTACACTCCCACCAGGCAAGAACAGAAATCTCCAGTGAGCATGGCACGGGTCTCTTGCTATGATGAATGTTGATTTCTGCTGAGACAGCACATTAAGGGGTATGAATCTGGCATCACCAGCACAAATCGATGTCTCCATCCTTGTATCAACAATCCGGACTGGTGTTGTGTCAGAAAGTAGCTAAATAAAAGATCTGGCTAAACATATCTTGCTGCTGAGCCTGAGTCTGCTTCATATAATTCCACATCTGGACAGACTCCAGCTGTTGTCCTCCGGTATTGGGCGACAGCTGGAAGATGTTTTGTGTTTGTCTAAATTGGTACAAATGTAGAAAAAGCATCTGACATTGTATGTTGTATGTAGGCCAGCACAATCTGATATCACCAACAAAAAAAAACAACAGCCCAGGACTAACGCTAAACCTAAACCTATAACCAGTTGGTTATAACAGCGCTCCTGGGCTGTTGTTTACTCGGTGATATCAGATCATGCATAAAGGCCATATCCAGGTCGTGCATCTGGGCACATACCAGGCCAGATGAAAACATATTCCCCCAGTAAGGGCTGAATTTACTCTGATAAATGGTCCTATATTTGGTGTCTTGGAGGATGGAGTTACTGTAACTGGCACCTGACTTCCATTGTTTTAATGTTCTGGTTTGTTTGTTATACAGTATGTCAATGTTGTTTCTCCACTGACCCCATCTTGTGAGAATCCCTTTGACTCAAATCCAGTAATTTAGAATCAATATTTTGTAAATTCATCTGAAGGTATAATGTCACTGTCTTCAGATCTTTTCAAATAAAGTAATTATTTTTGACTTACTCCTTCAGTGTTGTTTCTTTCTCATCAGCATGTTATTTACAGTGCATCTGTGGTTTCAAACATTTTCAAATCAAGCACCTCAAATCTGTCACAAAGTCGACCAGCCTCTGTGCTCCATTGGACGTCTTCGCTCTACCATCACATCATCATGAGGACATACTTCAGTCAAAAATAAATCTTTCATCACTGGAATATTAATGTTTTAATGCATGTGCAAAGAGTGTTTTAACAGAAGACCAGATCTATGGATCAATCATTTAATCTCAGAGATGGCATCTTGGTTCGGACATTAAAGAGCTAACAGCAGATGCAGCTCAGGGTAAAAGCTGCCCAACATGTGAGATGTTTCCAGTGATAAGTGCTATGAAGCTCAACTGAAAGCTGTGAAATCCTGTCTGAAAGAGGGCTATTTTGGGAAAGATGGGAGATGAGATATGTTGGATCATCATCAACACAGAGACTGAAGACAGGGTGGTGGCAGCAGGTGTTTAAGTGTTCCCTGATAGGCCACAGGTCTTTGAAAGAGGTCTGGAAAAACTATTCAAAATTTTGATTAATGGCTTTAGTGCAGCACTGCAGTAAATTCTCATCAGTGTTATAAAATTAATACAAATAAACCTATAATGAGTAATTACACACTTTTTTCTCTACTGGATCAACCAATGCAGGGACAATAATTATAAATTAAACACAGTCAGTTTGCAGATTGCCAGCAAAGTTTGAAAGTAGAAATTTCAGTTGGTGTCATCTTTGCAGCTAATTCCCAAAGGGGAGCTGCATATAAGCATTGGCTGTGGCTTTGGCCAGTTTTACATTTTAATATCAATGTATCAAAGATTCGTATTACAGTAGCCTGTATTCATCTCATCTTCACCTTACTATTATTAACAATAACTACAAAAAAATGAGAATAGAAATACAGATTGCTTATATATTGATGATTACTATAACATCATAAGCGTATCATTTATACATCAAATTAATTTCTGCTAAATGTATGAGGAAAGCCAATTGAACAATGTAAAATTATCAGTCACTTTTAGGATGATCAGTAGGCTTTTTTATGTAGCTAGGTGGCGGTAGCACCTATAAAGCTGGTTATGATCCGCCAATAACCGCGTAGAAGAAGAAAAAGAAGAGGACTGGTTTGTTTTTGTCACGTGACAGGAAGTGTGTGCTGGAAGTTTATCGCTATTAGGAAGTGTGTTTATTTACGATGCAGCGACACACGGTTTGTGTGGTCTGATAATACAAGAAATCACCCATTTATTCCGTGAAGATTAAGTGTGTTTGTTGTGAAAACGAAACTGCTTCGTGTTGCCTTTGAGTGCGATACAGTCGGCTGCCTTTTTTGTTTTGTTTTTTACTGCGAGCTTTTCTCCTTCGCATGCTAGTTTTAGCTACTTGGCTGGTAGCTCACTGGGATCACAACCTTGTCCTCCTCGTCGCCACAACCACCTGCGCTCTGACAACTTTTCACTTTGTTCATTTGTCATTTTTGCTTTGGCCTCGTCCAGCTAATATGTGCTAGTTACCGTGTCGTGGTAGTTTACAATATGTGGTTCATATAACGCCTTTACCGTCGCCTCAGCGCGAGTCCTGTCCGGCGGGGTGTTTGTGACAGGACATGACCGCCTTGTGACGGGGGTGTCGGACTGACAGCGGCGACATCATGGTCTCAGCAGAGCTGGGTCGATAAGCGGACGTATCTGAATCGGTGAGTCAATGACCCTGCTATCTCTCTCTTTTTTTGGTGTTAGTGTTAGCATTGTTAATGCTGAGTTCATGGTAGCTGTAGCCGGGGGAAGGTTATGGTGCTGCTTCACCACTGCTAACTAAAGTTCAGTTGTACAGTCACTGTCACTGTGCCAGCGCCGGATAAGGAGGCAGCCCCGAGTTAGTAAGCCACCGACTGTGATTAGACACTGTCACCGCATTAATAGTCCCTACCTAGGAACAACGACCGTGAGCTGCTGTCGGTAGAGACTTGATACGGGTGGCATGACCTCGGGCACGTTCACTTTCGTTTTTGTCACAAAACCGGTGCTTATTAAACTAACGGTCAAAAGTAACAGAAAAGTAAATGCATATCACTTTCTGTTTCAGTCCACCGTTAAACAAACCGTGGCCATGTTTGAATACAGCAATATTACCCGAGAGGGTGTGCTTTAACGTCATTTGAGCACGACGGTGATGCGGTCAGGACCGAGGCGCTTGCGCCGAGGTCCGCAAGCATCACCGAAGTGCTCAAATGACGTTAAAGCACATCCTCGAGGGTAATATTGCGATTATACAACAATTACCAACACAATAAAGCGTATAATTAAATATATATGCATGTTGATGGACGTTTTTCCGTCTAAATTTAAAGTTTTTTGCGAGAGCGCTTCCCGTTTCCATGGAAATACATGGGGTCTGACTAATACCTGAAACACAACCAGTCACGTCAGTAGATTCCTATGTGTAATGGAACGTAGTTCAACACTACAGGAAATAGTCCAAATCTTAGTAACGACCTAGCAACAGAAATGATTTTCTAGTCCCAGTTGTGTGAACTCTGAGCTGACGTTCATGTTTTAACGCGGTCTTGGACTTTCCTGAACTAAATCAACACTGCACAAATGATCGCCCAAGTTATTACAAAGATGCCGTTTTTTTCCTTTCACAGATGTAACTTCTACAACCGCAAACTGTGCATGTTTAATGAGGTTATAGCGCCGTGCCGCCGACACAGCTGATAGAGAAAGCCAGACTATTACTCCAGATTAACGTTATTTAAAAGCTCCAAAGGAGCAAGCGAGAGAGAGGGAGAAAGAGAAACATACAGGTAATCACTTACGTTTTATCTAATGAAATATTCAGCTCCAGACTTTTAAAAAACATTCACCGCGATCACAACTCGTGTCTCTCCGACTTTGTACACACATGAGGGAGAAAAATCCTCTCGGCTGTAACGGGGAGGTTTACAATATTAAAAACAATTGTAATTGTTGTATGTGACTTTGGCAGCTGACAGTAACACCCTACAGGAGGTCAATGTAGTTTGTGATTTTATTTTCACGAGTAATAAATGACGTTTCAAATCCATGTTGCCATGGAGATGTATTAAACAACATGACATGGCGCAGTAATATTTTTAGTGATGAGTCAGCCGTGCTGTAATGCTCATTTGAGCACGTTCTAAATGTCTTATTGACCAATCAGATTGCTTGGTCGGAACTTCTTGTTGTATAATACATGGCAGGAGTTTCTCATTACCAACTAATGTCACACATGCTAATCTAACTTCTTTTTTCCTTTTGCATTTTAGATTATAGCTCTGTCCTGTGTTTATTAGGACTTGTATGCCTCTTCTTTTAGTAATAGTCAAGAGTTTTTTTTATTTTATATTTTATTCACCACAGTTTCTTCCCACACTTTTCTGTAGCTTTCACCATCCATCAGTATGTTGGAGGGCCTTGTGGCCTGGGTGCTGAACACATACCTTGGCAAATATGTCACCAACCTGAACACAGACCAGCTCTCCATCGCCCTTCTGAAAGGTAACTTTACAGTACTTTGCTACTCTGCTGCTCACTTTGTCTGATCACTAAAATAATTACTTCATACTTGACAAAGCACACTGCTTGTTTTCCATTCTTCCCCCCACTGGATCAACATCAGTGGCTTAAGTGATCAATCAAACTGAACATGGCTGGACAAATCATTATAACACAATATGGAGCGACAAAGTAGTTGAAGCAAAAACAGAACATTTGAACTGTCAATAATGAAGATCTACTCTAGGACTCTTGTAGTAGACAGCTGCAGTTTAAGTGAGATGTTGTGGGAACTATGTAAAGACATTTAAATCGAGCGGTGTGATAAAATCAGTAACAGTGCAACAAACTGTTATATCCAGTTTTAGTGTTATTTGAGATCATCAGCACTTACTGGGGGAAAAAGGCGGCCCAGCACGTGCACAGACTGTTTCTGATTCTTGTCATTCCTCAGGTGCAGTGGAGCTGGAGAATCTTCCCCTGAGAAAAGATGCCCTCCGAGAGTTTGACCTGCCATTTGAAGTCAAAGCTGGTAAGAGACACCGACTGACTTCATTAACATAACATATTACAATACTAAAACCAGCCACCAATTCTTTTTGTTTTCTTGGACAATGCATTTCCGTCAGATTTCTTGTGCAGGAGCACTATGGTTGACTCATGGGTATCCGGCCCTTTAATGCCACTGGTGTTGTCTTCACAATACAGTTTGATTCCACCACAGAGTTGTTGAATTAACGCATAGACTGTATTTACATGTTTTACTGAAAGTGTAAATTTAGTGAAAATACCATGGTATTGTATGTTGGAAGAGAAGAGTCATGCATTTGACAAATTAGGTACAAACATGCATGGGGGTTTGAAGGGTACTTTTCCACCACAAGCCACGGTTCATCAGATGCTGGAACAAAACACACAAGTCTTTTTGTAGCTGCACTGCTTTCAGTTGCACCCTGAATCAGGATTTTCCTGTCTGCCTTCACGTGATCTTGTGTAATCTTACATACCTGCATTTACTGCTGAAAAGAAATGAGGAGAGGTGCTTTTGAAGAGAAAGTCAGGGATGTTGTATACCCTATACACATGCATTATCATTGTGGTTACCTACCAAAACCTTTTTATTGACTTTTATCGAAGTTCAGTTTATGTCATCATGTTTCATCACGTTAAATTGATTTCCCACAGAGAGACATTCCAACATTTAGAAAAATTGGGTTTGCTTCTACTGACTTTTTGCTTTTGATAAATGTCTCTGTTACAAATGAGAAATATTTTCGGTTCATCATGCAAACTGTGGCCGAGGACTTCACTGGAGGACATGACATTACAAGTGTAGGATGTCCTTTAGTGTGGTCAGGACGCATTTGTGTACACATTTCGAAAGCAGTGTGGACACATGTGGCCACCTCTGAATGTGGTCTGAAGGATTGAATCTCTAATACGTCCAGAATGTGCTTTGGGTGTCTTCAAAGTCTAGAAGCAACTTAGAAGTGACTAGTTATTGTTGAATCACCTGACAAGTCTGAATGGGGCTCATTATGATAATAGATCTTTACGTGTAAAATTGATTCAATGCCCCTCAAATGCGTCTTATTAACATTTGTTTCCAGCATGATAAGTAGTATGATTTAAAAATGAACACACACATTAACACACATGATAGGAAGAAATTATCCATGATATCTAGCTGAGATACCACAATGCTGACTTAGATACTCTGAACTGTATCTGCATATAATTTCCTCTGTTGTTTCTCCAGGCGTCATTGGAAAGATTACGCTCCAGATCCCTTTCTACCGGCCTCACAGTGACCCATGGGTCATCTCCATGTCCCAGCTTAACCTGATCATTGGCCCCACCCAGCTGCAGGAGTATGATGGAGAGACGGAGAGAGAGGAGGAGAGGGAGCGCAAAAAACGTCTGCTTAAGGCTCTTGAAGACAGATTTAGAGTAGGTGCATCAACATTATTGATAAAATTAGGATATCCCTCGTCCTATTAATGACAAATCTAAAAAAAACCCCCACCAGGAATCATTTTTTAATCCATTTAGTGGACAACTAAACTTTCATATTTAACATTCTTTGTTGTTGTTAAAGGTTTATGCACTTGTTGTCTATGTATGTGTCTGCCTTCTCCAGAGTGAGTGTGAACAGAGAGGAGAGTCTTACTGGTACTCAGTCACTGCCTCAGTAGTCACCAGGATTGTGGAAAACATTGAGGTAAGTTATCCAGGATCAGAGACTATATTATGAACAACACATGTATGTCTGTTGAAAACATCCCATTGTACTTTATCTAGTGAGTCAGTAAAGTGTCGTAGTTTACGCAGTTTTTGAAATCCTCGTTGAAGCAATACTCAGGTGCTAACATGTAATTATGCACAACATAGTCAAGTTACAAATGGTAAAACACTCATAAAAAATGAATGCTTAAGTAAGTAAATACCTTCCAAAAGTCGGGACACAGAATACCCTTGTTGTTGTCTCGACACTGTGGTCAGCTTTGGTCATCCTGTCTACAGTAAGGACAGCAGGCAGTTGTTATTATCTGACTCTGAGGTACTAATTAAACTTTTTGTCTGTTTAATGTGTAGCTGAAGATTCAAGATGTGCATCTTAGATTTGAGGATGACTTCTCCAACCCAGAGAAACCTTTTTCCTTTGGGGTTTGCATCAATAACATTTCTGCCCAGAATCCCTCCAAAGAGACTGTAAGTATAAATTCAATGTGATTTCAAAGTAAGAATGTCAAATGATACTTATCTTATTGTTTCAAAGTTTTTAGTGGTACTTAAACATTAGTGTTCATAACATGACATCTGGTTGGAATATATATCAAGGACTTCTCTATTATGCAAAGCTTGCAGTTAGTGTGCAATAAAGAAGCATGTTACATTCACAAAAGACGTTTTTGTAGCAAGGATGTCCCGGAAACAGATATTTATGAAAATTGTGTGTTGTAATTGTGTGTGTGCTTGTATGTACAGTCAAGTGAAAACAAAGCTGCCCTCTGGGACAAATACAGTCTAAATCTGTCTTTATATTGTAACTGGCAAGGTTAACAGGAATTTTCTTTGCGTTTTCAGGTGCAGAAGTCCCTTCGACAAAAGCAGCTGGAGATCGAAGACTTCTCTGTCTACTGGGACACAGAGTGTGAAATGCTTGGAAAGTTGCCTGCAAATCAAATCCAGGTGAGTCTTAACCACTTTCTAGGTCACCATGGATTAAATCTCATCTCTGAATTGTAATCTGAGTTTTGCATGTCGCTTCTTCTAGACAGTCAACTATCAGTTGTACCTTACCAAACTGAATTGTACAAATGCCAGAAAAAGGCATTCCTGCTACTTGAGTCACACAACACATTCTTTACTATTGTTAGATATCAATCTGCTTGCAGATTAGATGTGGCATTAGAGAGACAGAAAATCACTTATGTGGGGGAATGATGTATTGTTATGATGCAAAACAAACCTCCTCAGGTGTGACACTCTCCAGTTCAAGAGATTGAAGTCAACATCACTGGTCTGTTCTGTTTTGTAACTGTATAGGAAGCAATGTCGCGGTGTATGCAGAGCCGTGAGCATCAATACATCTTTGAACCAGTGTGTGCCTCTGTGCTGCTAAGAAGAAACGCCTCCAAGGAGCCTCTGAGGTCTCGACACACTCCAAGGATTGAAGGCCAGGTTCAGCTGGAGCCCATGTCGCTACGCTTGTCACAGGTCTTAATACAGTCTATATGATTATTCAAAATATTTTCTAGAAATATTCGTAATTTTAAAATGTATGAAGTGTCCACTGAACACCAAAGTGCCCCTGATGTAGTGTAAAGTGTATTGAGTGGTCTCTACTGTATAAATGCAGTTCCAGTTCCAAGTCAACTTGTCCCTTTTAAATTATCTGCATTGTATTTAATAACAATGATTTGTCCGCATGTGGAAACTGACAGTGGAATCAGAAGTTATCAGAATGAAAACATTAAGTGTTTTTCAGAGGTCATGATAGTACAGGTCCATCCACGTTAGGTTTTTTCCCCACCAACATTTATTTGTATGTGTGACACATAAATACATCACACCAACATAACCAAACACAATCAGAGCAATAGATCAAACATTAATGTGTGCGTGTTTGTTGCCCTCTTAGGTACAGTACCAGCAGATCATGGCATTCCTCAAAGAGCTTGACCGCAGGGAGAGAGAGATGCTTTACCGAAAATGGAGACCCAAAGCCCCCATTTGTGGGAAGTAAGTTCACACACTCCACATTGTTTTTGTTGTTGGATCAGTGAGTTTGAGTCTTTCAAGCGAGATCTGAATTATCCAGCAATCGCATTTTTAATATTTACAAAGAACAGAGAAGCCCAGACTACAATACAGAGGAGGTGTAACTTGATTATCTGCGGAGTATCCTATTACTCTACATTAATTATTATTTAGAAAATAGCTGTTTACTGCTGTGTTATTGTTAGGAATCTCTTATAAACAAGCTTTATCATACTGCACCACTTCATGTCATTACACATTGTTTGTGTAATATATAAACATTTGAATTGTGTTTTCCTGCAGCTGTCGGCAGTGGTGGATGTTTGCAATCCAGGCCAATCTGAGTGAAATCAGGGAACAGCGGCGGCGAGGCACCTGGGACTTTGCCCTGCAGCGAGCTCGAGATGCACAGACCTACACCAGCCTCTACTTCAGAAAGCTCAAAGGTGTTCCACTGAGTCCTCAGGAAGAGGTACATCTATCTGCATCTTTAAATGTAACCCTGATATTGAGTCCATACATCAGAAACTAGCAAGTATGAATGTTGTCCAGCGTACTTAATAGTGCGTGCATGTCGGCCTTTACAAAGTGTGAGAGTAATATAATTTATACCATCTGCAGTACAGGGCTCTTTTTAAAGCATTACTGCGATAAGGCAACAATTGCAGGAGTTTAAGTTTGAATGTTGCTATGAATGTAACCAAACTGATGCTTGTCTTTGTCACCTAGAGTGAACTGGAGCGAGTGGAGGAGGAACAGACGTTAGAGGAGCTGCAAAGTCTCAGAGAAGTTGTTCATGACTGGTCTCGAAAGCAGGAAGAGATTGCAGAGGTAAAGTTAATGATGACTGGGTGTTAAATAGTGTATAAAATTAAAATTGCATTAGCATTGACACATAGACCCTGCCCTTAGTGACTATGGTGGAGACAGCTAAATATTTTAAAGTGTGTTGAAGTCTTTATGAGGTTAAAACATGAGCAACGTCTGGAAAAATCCAAAAACAGTCAGGAAATGTACAAACACAACCAGTTTCACTAGTTGCTGTTTTTTTTATTTTTTTTTATTACTTTTTCAAAAAGCCAAAAAAGTACCAATATGAGGAACGTGATGTTGTACATTAAAATCTTCATGATACCCATCCTACGCTACTACCCTTTGTCATAGTTTCAGCATATGTTCTCTGGTCTCTGTCTCCTCTTCCAGATTGTGCGAGAGCCCAGCAGTGAACCCCCGCCCTGTTCACCCACTACATCCATCCCTAAGAGTGGGAGCTCAGGGATGATACAGTACCTGCAGTCGTGGTTCCCAGGCTGGGGAGGATGGTATGGAGATTCCCAGGATCCAAACGTGCCCGAAGAACTCTTGCCAAGTCCATCCTCTTGGGATATTCTAGGTAGGGAAACCTCTGTATGTCTGTATATCACATTCTCTTGTACATTAAAAGAATAGTTCACCCCAGAATTATATTTCACTCATTATCTACTCACTCTCATGTCGACTAAGGGCTGTGAGAAGTTTCAGAGTCCTTCGTGGCTTC
Source organism: Decapterus maruadsi (assembly GCA_030347415.2). Classification (NCBI taxonomy): domain Eukaryota; kingdom Metazoa; phylum Chordata; class Actinopteri; order Carangiformes; family Carangidae; genus Decapterus; species Decapterus maruadsi. Next base: position 16,247,612 of record CM064899.1, read on the forward strand.
TCTGAGTCACAGGGGGTCTCAGCGTAGCAGTGCATGTCCATATAAGGGTTGCAAATGGACACCGGCGGTCTTCGTCACAAAAAAACACACCAAAAAACATGCAAGTACCTCCATGCTGCTCGTTTGTAATGTCCGTCTTGTACTGAAGCTCCGACATGAGAAATTGTCCCGAAAAAAATTAAATAAGTCGATATTTCAAACTTTGCAGTTTGCAAAGTTTGCAGCAGAAGCTCCTCTTCCTGGTTTGTCCAAATCTCGTGAGATTTGCGTCAACGTCATTGCAATTAACTGACGCAGCGCAAATCTCGCGAGACTTAGGCGGACCAGGAAGAGGAGCTTCTGCTGCAAACAGGCTTGAAATATGGACTTATTCCATTTTTTTTGGGACAATTTCACATTTCAGGGCTTCAATACAAGAGGGACATTACATACGAGCAGCATGGAGGTATTTGGATGTTTTCAAGTGTGTTTTTTTTTGTGACGAAGACCGATGGTGTCCATTTGCATCCGTTATATGGACATGCACTGCTACGCCAAGACCGCCTGTAACTCAGAGAAGCCACGGAGGACTCTGAAAAATCTCCCAGCCCTCCGTCGACATGAGGGTGAGTAGATAATGAATGAAATATCATTCTGGGGTGAAATATTCTTTTAAAACTCTTCAGAACTTCCTGAATCTTGGTTTTAAAAATAAGGGGAAAAAAAGTTTAACTGGACTTGAGGACAAACTAACTAGATTTTGATGGTCAAAGGTCAAGGTCATAATGACTAGAGGAGTGGTAAAGGCAGAGGCCTATGAGGAAGTGATTCTTGTTATTAGGCTACTATTGAAATTGGTAGTTTAGTCTAGAGACCTGTAGGATGAATCAGTCTTTTATCTTTTGTATGTATGTTTTTTTGTTTATTGCATTACTATTTCCGCACTAACCGGTGATTCTTATGATTTACATCTCCAGCAGAGACAGAGGACTTGTTTGACCCGTTGGAAGACTCTCACACGCTGAACACGTTCACCAGACGTGATCACCTGTTTGCCCGGCTGGAGTTCTTACTGGAGAAGGGGGCAGTCACGCTCTTTCATGAGGACAGGAGGGGGGACACGTTGCTTGAGAGTGGGGTCATCCAGTTGGAATTCTCAGGTACCAAGAAGAAGTGTTTGGATTGATGGTAACATGTTCCAAGTCATTTAGATAGACCGCCATGACCAGAGGCATTATCTTCTCGAAGGTTCATGGTCAGGCTCACTGTTACCTCACTTTATTTTCAAATTGCTTATTTCATTTAGAATTTGGTAAAATGTTAAAGGTCAGTGTGGCCTCATAAAACATGCTGCTGCAAATATTCTCCTTTCCAAAACTGCCTGTGAGCTCTAAGAGTTTCTACATATTCCTTAATATCTACTGTCTATCACTGATTTAGGATTCATGATCTGATTTACTGTGACCACATTTCCACAGGTGTGCAGGTGACTGTGGAGTCTCTCCCCCGCTCAGAGTCCTCACTGCTCTCTGTTAAACTGGGTTGTTTGTTCCTGAGAGACTTGACAACTCAGGACACCATCTTCCCTGTCTTGGTGTCTCCCAAAACGGTGAGTTAATGAGCAGAGGTGGGCAGCAGGTTTATAATGTAAAGAAAGGTTTGAGAAAGTGGATTGCAGATCCTGCTTGTTTTTCTAATGGGTCATCTAATGGTTTAATATCTGTCCCTGCAGGACAAAGTTGTAGTAACCTCCAATCAGCCATCTGGCCACTCCAGTACTACCTTTGGTAAGACTTTGCTTTTTTGTTTTTCAGAATTGATTTAACAATATTATTTAAATTTTAAGATATCTGTCACACATTCAGTGACCTTTGACCTCACTTTGCAAAAATCTGACTGTTGAGGCAGTATGACTAACAGGCACCAGCATGCAAAAACATTTCTCAAACTACCATTTTTGCTTTGTTAGGATGCGGTGCAGAGTACTCATCTTCACCGGTGTTTGAGATGATTTATGAGCGTAACCCTCCAAGGTGTAAGTTTGAGAGAAGACTAGAAGTGAGCACTAGTCCACTGAACATCGTCTACAACCCACAAGCAATTAAAAAAGTTGCTGAATTCTTCTATAAAGGAAGAGTTCACACCTCAGGTAAGTGCTGATACTTGAATTTATGGTGTACATAAGCATGCATATAATTGTATAAAATAAATTCAAAAGTAAAAACAAAAAAGTAAGGCATCAGTGAGTAGCACTGCAGATAATGAAAACTGATCAAGCAAGCTGCAAAATTATAGTCCTCTAATTTATATCATTGTATTTTAAATTTACATATTTCATCTTTAGGTTTTGGGTATCAGTCAGAGTTGGAGCTGAGAGTGGCAGAAGCAGCCAGGAGGCAGTATAACAAGCTGAAGATGCAGACCAAGGCAGAGATCAGACAAACCATCGATCAGCTACTCGTCGGAGAGTTTATTGTAAGAAGGATTCCCTGGATGGTGCCATATAAAAGTTCTCAGTTTGATCGTTGCTTAATATGCTGCTCTTGTGTTTGCTTGATAGGAAAACAGTAAGCGTTGGACAATGAAACTGGACATCTGTGCACCCCAGGTGATTTTTCCTGATGACTTTCAGTCAGGAGATCCGATGTTAGTAGTTGTTGATCTTGGCAGGATTCTCCTCACAAACTCTCAAGGTAAAATACTCATACATTTAAAAAATGTACAGTTAGTTTACCAAATGTGGTTTCTAAATCAACATATTGTTGTTCATTTTTTAAGATGACAGCAAGGCCAGCTTAAAAACTGCACAAGCTGAAAAGGAAGACATGAGTGATGATGAGTACCAGACACCCCTTGCCACCCCACCAGAGTCTCCACCACCTGAAATGGACTTGAAAGAACCACCCAAAAGCCCAGAACTTCCCAGCCTCGTATCTCCTGAGATTACACAGGCCTACACCAGAAAGCTTTATGAAAAATACTCCTTGTCCTTTAAGGACCTGCAGATAATGGTCGGTCGATATAAGGACAACTGGAAACATCTTCAAGAGAGTGACGTAGGACCCACTCATGTGGTAGAGAAGTTTAACGTGCTGTTGCAGCTTGAGCAGAGGCTGCGCTACACATCAGACCCCCAGCTCCCTGGGGCTGTGCTGTCTGGAAGTCTACCAGACCTCAAAGTCCACATCAACCTTGAGAAAATGACTGCCCTTAGGAGTTGCCTGGCTAGGCTAACCAGTCCAGCTGTGAATGAAGGGGACACAAGTCAAGAGAAAGGCTCCAACATAAGGTCTCCGGACCCTCTTACCCTTCGTCATGATAAGATCTTTCAAAGAGAGGACAGCTCCTGGAAGCTACAGGGTTCTGCCAAGAACCTGACACAGAGCGTGATGACTTTAGAGCAGCACACGCGGGAAGTCCTGGTGGAGTCGCGACTACTGTTAGCTGAGTTCAACATTAATTACATGCAGCTTGGTGTAGAGAGTGATGGACGCTACATATCTGTCCTCAAGGTTTTTGGCACAAATGCTCATTTTGTCAAGCGGCCTTATGATGCTGAAGTTTCTCTCACCGTCCATGGTCTTCTGCTGGTGGACACATTACAGACTTATGGGTCAGACTTCGATCTCCTTGTGGCTTCTCATAAACATCTCAGCTTTGACATACCCACAGGCAGCCTCAGGGAGAGCCAACCTTCGTCCCCTGCGTCATCCCCAGATGGCAGGTCTCCCCAGCATCAGGGTCCGCATAGTGAATCAACCTCTGATCAGCCTTGGGATAGAATTTCCCCCTTCAGTTCCCTTTTCAAGGACCAGGAGGCACTAATTAAACTTGAGTACCAGTTTGTGAGCTCAGACTGCCCTTCCATGAATCTTGACAGCTCCCTTCAGGTGACAAGCATGCAAGTCAACAATCTGGACATCATTCTCAACCCTGAGACCATGGTGGAGCTCCTAAAGTTCCTTCAGAAGTCTTTCCCCAAAGAGGAAAGCAGTTTGACATCATCGGCACAACAATGTCCAGCACAGCCTTACAGTGAGCAAGAGGAGGGAACGTATCAAGCCACTTATGACCAAAATAAAGAGCTGACGGTAGAGATCCACCGCCTTAACGTGCTACTCCTTCGGACGGTGTCCACTGGCTCTGTCCTGGTTGCTGAGAAGAAAGGTCTGAAGATTGCCACAGCCAGCATCACTGGCACCAAAGTAAATGTGTCTATGGGCAGTCGATTGGACATCACCGGTTCACTTGGGGCCATGCAGTTGGTGGACCTGACCCAAGAAGGAGGCCGAAGCCAGTTTGTGGTCAGCATTGGCAATGTTGAAGACAACTCCTCAACTCTTGCAGGGCTACCGTTCCTCTCTGACACAGAAGGTTCCCCCACAGAAGCTTTAAATTTTCGCCTTATGGAGAAAGCCCAAGGTGACTGCTCCTTGCGGCTCGAAATGGCATCTTTGCACTATAATCACTCAGCCAAGTTCTTGAAGGAGCTGAGTCTGTCTGCTAATGAGGTAGAGGACAATTTTCGCTCCATGTTAAAAACGGCTGCCACCAAAGTGTCAACTGTTCTAGCCACCAAGACAGCAGAGTACAGTGGTATGGTGTCACTCTTTGAGACTCCCTCACGGAGAAGTCGAACACAGAGTCAGAGCTGGGCTTATCCATTTGAAGATGAGGAGGATGTTCCCACAGAGGAACCTGAACCCACCTTGGATACATTCTTGGTGAAGCTCACCCTTGATATCAGAATTGAATCACCAGTTGTGTCCATTCCCCGTAAGCCTGGACACCCTGAGCTTTTGGTTGGTCATCTCGGAAGTATAAAAATCCAGAATTTTGTGACTGGACAGGACACTGACGGAGAGATTCTCCAGGTGTTCGTCAAGGACATTCGGCTGTATTCACTCAACATGAGCCATTTGGTTTTGAAGAGGCCAGGAAGAGCGTCTCGTGTTAGTAGCACGTCACCATCTCACAGTGGGAGCGTCAGTCGTGATGAACAACAGTTTACACGACATGACTTCTTCGAGTATGTCAGCCGGGGAAAAGGTGAGAACTGGTTGCTAATATGTTACAAATGTAAAGGATTGTTTTATTCTGAATGCTACATGGTAATGAAAATAATGAAAACATACCTTTTTCGTATGTATTTCTTCACCAGCCTTCCATATATTGAAAGACACCACCATAAAGTTTACCCTGGAGAAAGTTCCCATTGACGAAGACAATGCTCAGTTTTCCTTCCTCACAACAGAGGAGCCCTGTAGGAGCACAGGGTTACTAAGAATTGAGGGCAAATTCGTCAACCCTGTTCAGGTTTGTACTATGTAAATACTGTAAATCTCTATATTTTATATTTTGTGTGTTTTGTATAATAATGGTAATAGCACAATTTTACTGTGGCCAACTTTAGAGACAGATCAGTCCCCAACAAAAGTATTATAACTTATATATCAAAAGGTGGTTATCTTGCCTTACTAAGTAGATTCAGTAAACAAATACAGTGCCATCACAGCAGTAATCTCATACTCATCCCTCTGTTGCTGTTGTTTGTTTGTTTTTTTTCACTGAAACTGACTATTTAACCAGAATACGTCAGGAAAAAAATGAATCAGGGTAATCAGGGCCTTTACATAACTATTTTACAGTGTTGTTACCAACTAGTAGTCATTAATGGTGTTAATATGTGACTCTCTGGTGATAGGTGTTCCTGTGCAAGTCCGTTTATGAGCAAGTCCTCCACACACTGGATAATTTGTCCTTCATTGAGGAGCAACGGGTCACACCCAGTCAACCGCCCACACCACCACCACCAACTCCTTCCTCCACCAGACCTCACCGCTTTCCTGATCCTCAGGGGGGGCTGTTCGCAAGGGACCCTCCCCACATCAGCTTCTCCCACTCATCGTTTTCCTCTCCTTTGCCTCTGCAGTCTCACAAACCTCCTCTTCAATCCCCCACATTCACTCAGCTGAAAATGACCTTACATGTGGCAGAATTGCAGGTCCAGCTCAGTGCTGATCTGACCCAGGGCTCCCAGGGATTAGTCAGTCTGCGCTTCCAAGATCTGGAGGGAGACTTCACCAGAGACCACCCACAGACACTGGCAGTCCAACTGGCTCTGCGCTCGCTGCTAATGGAGGACCTCCTGGAGCAGAATCCAGAGTCTAAGTACAAACATTTGATGGTGTCTCGTGGAGCGCCCAAGCCCTCCACCTTCAGTCCAAAGGAATACCTTTCCCAGAGCTGTCCATCAGCATCTAATGCCCTGTACCCAGACATGCCTCGCTCACTGCCTGCTCACATGGAAGAAGCCCAGAACGTCTTCCAGCTCTACCAGAGGCATCCCAGCACCCCTTCACCCAGCAGTCGCAAAACCAAGACAGACGCAGAATGTCCCAGCACTCCACCCCCCTCTCCTACCCATGAAACACAAACCCATCACTCACCTCCGAACTTTGATGAGTCATTGGTTCATATTAATGTGCTTCTGGTGGATCAGAGCCACCCAGAGTTCAGAACGCGCTATGGCGGTGTGGGAAGAAGCATAGATATTGACTTCAACTGCCTGGACGTTTTGATCACGCTGCAGACGTGGGTGGTCATCCTGGACTTTTTTGGTATTGGCTCCACAGCCAATAATCACGCTGTGAAGGTAGAGTCTACGTCAGTTCATTCTGTGTCAGGACACTCCCTCTGTGAGCCAGACATCAGTGAGGAGCAAACACCAGAACCCGTCAACACTAAGGTGGACCTAAAGGTAAGTCAATGGATCTAGTTTGTCTGGGCTGTGAAAATAATACGTGCAGTTGGCAGGCTCTAGTTCATGTATGTGTAATGTAGTATTCATTTACATTTACATAAACCATAATCCAACATATATACCATGTAAAAAATGTTATGTTGCAAGTAATTTAATATACTAGCCATCAAGTGTGGCTTGTTAACATCTGTATTTGTCTTTGGTGTCACTTCACTTGACCATTACATAATAATTCTATCTGTTTCATGGATATTAATTAAATGTTGTTGAGACGGTTATGGTCCCCAGAGGATGAATCCGGCTGATTTTGGTGTTGCTGAGCTTTGTCCTGACAGTTTTGTTTTAGAGTGAAATATCACAAAACCTTTGAACCAGTTTGTGGATGGAGAATGATATCAAATAGAAAGAATGATCAGTGGGACAGTTGTTAGCCAGATCCCATTGAATGACTGTAACTTTCTAAATGAAATATTAAACAATAGCGTTCTGTTACTGAAAATAACTTATATACGCATAAAGTAGCATTTTCAAAATGCATTTTAGTCCTCTCTTAGGATGTTACATGATGTAGTCACTATGAAAATGTTGTGATTTTTTATTCTCTTTCTGTCAGCCTCAGTGAAAATGTCTAATCTAGGATCAGTTCTGCAGTGGCGGCGTCATGACTAAACTTGTCTATGTTTTCATTTTTAGGTTCATTCTTTGTGTCTTATACTGAACAAGAAACTCAATGAGCTTGCCAGAGCTAGTGTGTCCAAATTATCTGCCCATCTTGAAATGTTAGGTATGTATGAAAAAATATACAACTCATGTTTAGCTGAGTGTAACCTAATGCTCTCAGTCACTTTATGTGTAATATTTCAGATGGTGACTTGGAATTACAAGGCAGTTTAGGGAGTTTGTCACTGAGTGACCTGACACCACATGGTGATCTCTACCGGGAGCGTTTCACCACACGAGGAGGAGAGGCCCTTATTTTCAACATCCATAAGTATATATCACAGAAGTTTCATCAGACAATTACTCCTCACAATACCAAAGAACTCAAAAACTTGTCTTTTTTTGCTTACCTGTCTGTTCTGGTTGTTTCAGATACGGCCAACCTGATCCCCACTTGGAGCGGGAATGTGATATCAAGGTGTTTCTGCAGATGGCCTCAGTGCAATATGTCCACACCCAGCGCTTCCAGGCCGAGGTGGTGGCTTTCATTCAACATTTCACCCAGCTACAGGATGTCCTGGGCAGGCAGAGGGCTGCAATGGAGGGCCAGGCTGTGAGTAGTGGCCGTTAATGCTCTTTATCCTTTTTTAGCATCACTCCAACTTACAACAGAATCCTTTCTATAGACTTGAACATGCCAGTGCAGGTCTGCATCAAGCATCCTCAGGATCTCAGCTGATGCCAGCTCAATTTATTGTATAAGTTAATTGTTTTAACTACTGTGTCATCTTCACTGTCAATTTGACTTTGTTTATCTAACTTACCTCTCTGGCCTCTCTTTGTGCAGGTGCGCTATCATCCTCAGCGAGCATCCAGGGTTTTGCTGGATATTGAGGCAGGAGCCCCAGTTATTCTAATCCCAGAGAGCTCACGGTCACCAAGGGTCATTGTGGCCAATCTTGGCCAGTTGAAAGTACAGAACGTCTTCCTACCTGCCGGAGCTCATGGCACCTTTTCCCGAAAAGACAAGGTAGAGAAACTCACCATGGCACATGCGTTTTTCCCATCTTTGGTGAGTCACACTACCTGTGCATCCACCAATACAGTGCCTGCTGACTTGCTTCTAACATACCAGACTGGGTCTCTGACAGTGGCTTAATAAAGATCTTAAGTGGTCCAGGTTTGAATTTGACTTGTGGCCCTTTATTGCACGTCGCTCCCAAAATTTCTTCAAATAATTATCCCATGAATAGTCCAAAGACAGCTGGCAGTACATATAAAGCATTTTTACCAGTTCATGCATCACTGTAAACGGCAGTAAAATGCAGTTTCAGATTGAAAATGTACTAAAGAACTTGTGAAGAACCAGCCCCTGGTCTGCAGTTAGTCTGTTTGCAGCTGGTTCTGTGATGGACTGAGCTTTCTGCTAAAATATCTCTTGCATGGATTGTTTTAAGGAATGCTTGAACATTGGCACATCATTTGTGCTTTGGCCCCCTCAGAAGGTTTTTATGTGTATGTATCGATCATATTGCTAAGTGGACTTGATGTATTTTCTGTCTTTTTTTTTGTAAAAAAAGGAGCGCGTCCAGAATGCTGCGGGAAGCAATACTGAGCAGGAGAAGACTAAAACCTCCCCCTCCAGCTCGTCTTCTTCCTCAACAGGTTTCACCCTTGGTCGGCCCCAGATGCTCGACACAGGGAGAGAAGAGGATGGCCCTCACAGCTTAGGTGAGTATCACCTGAAAGGAAGCTGTACATGGCATTTTAATGTAGGAGGTAGAGCTGGGTAACCTGAAAAGTAATCTCAGTCATAAGAGGCCAATTACATTGCAGTTAATGGGTGCTAATGTTTTAGTACAAATGCAAAAAGATCTGATCTGATATGAAAGATTCACTTGATATAACATACGTAACATAAACACATGACCAAATGCTGTTTTGACTGATATTCTTGGAAGATTTGAGAAGAGCTAAATCTTTGTGGTGGATTGTTGTCCACCTGTCACTTGTACTTTTTTCTCTACACTGTATCCTCCATTAAACCCTATGATTGTAAACCCTGACATGTGGTGTGCTTTTCCCTTCAGAGGACCATGTATGTCTGTTGGACTGCATTGCACTGGACCTACAAGAGATGGATATCTTTGCTGCAGAGCGTCTCCCGTGTCAGCCCTGGGAGAGTGGGATTAAACCTGCAGAAACATCAGACCTCGTCTTTCCTTCATACACTGTCCGTCGCACTGGAGACAACCTGTTGAAAAACTGCTGCCGCCTCAAGCTTAAAGTGGAACGCAACCTGGACAAGTATGTCCTGCTAAAGTTAATTCATTCAGATTTACTGTTATCATAAACCAGCAAAATGAGTGGCATCGTTGTGAGTCCCTACTTTTGAAGGGCTAGTGATGTCTTCTTGTCAGTCCTGTCCTCAATTTGTTGTATTCCCTTAGGCCACAAATGGCCACCATGCCATTGTATAATTTCCACAGTTTAGGATTGATGAGTAGAAGCACTGTTCACTTTCAGGACACTTTTAACTCCATAAATTCACAAGTCTGTAGTCCTAAGGTGTTTTAGGCAAAATGTGGAAGAGATATGGTAATGTATTTAATTCTTGCATAGAGTAGGTTTTCAACTGACATTGAATTTGCTCTTACGCTTTGTGGTGCATAGTTATAATAAACACAAGAGAAAATGGAAACAAACATAAAAAGTACTGAAGCTTAAAACCAATACCACAATTCAATTACACAAATTTACCAATGGAGTCTATTTTCATAAAACATGACTAATATTTACCCACATCATATAGATCTTTTACTTTTCGAGTATCCTCTCAAAAAAAAAAAAAAGCCGTAGGTATGGAAGTGCCTGATGTTAACATAGGACCAAATGCTGTATTTCGACTCATGTTTGTGTTCATTGATGTCATCAGGGAGCTGTGCCACGCAGTACCCGACATGTCCATCCATGGCAACCTGTCGTCGGTGCACTGCTGTTTGGATTTGGACCACTACCAGCTGATCAGAGGGCTGCTGGAGCACAACCTAGGAGAGCCAGTTGAGGAATTCTTGCGACCTTACAACCTGCAGGATCCCAGCACCTATGTAAGAAAGCATGCAACTGCACATATACTGTGATCAACTCGATGAATATATTATTGCAGCGGACGTTTTTGTAGCAAATTCTATTTCTCTCATGAAATTCACCTGATTTGTCCATTTTGACCTGCTAAACACATGTAATATACTGGCTTTGATTTGATTGTTGATTGTTTCTTGTTATATTTGAAGATTATTTGCAGGGGAATTAAATGTTATCAATATTTTTGCTAACATTGTTATTGCATAAAGCAACATCAGCTTTTTCTAAAGTTTGCTGCAAGAAAGGTTCCCATGTCTATTTTTTAATTCATGGTGTATTTAGATGAAAGGATGAAATATAGCTCATAGTTTTTGATAATGACGTTATTTATCCTTCAGACGGTGTTGAGTGGAGATGTCTACACAAACTTGTCATTCCTGGTGGACATGATGGATGTCAGTCTGGAGCTTTTTGACAAGCCTAAACCCACGGACCACAAACGCTCATTAGCAAGGTGAGCCTTCTGTATCTTTAAATGATAATTTAAAAACATATAGAATCATATTTAGATTTTCGTTTCCCCCGAGGCTGCAAATTTTGTAAACTCACAGAAATAAAAGTGATAAAAGTTTACTCTGACTTTTTAAGGGAATACCAGATGTCAGCATTGTATAATGCTGTATGGATAGACAACATCCTTCTCAACTTAAAGCCAGTTCATCTGAAACTTTTTATGGACTCGTAGATTGAACCACCATGTTGTTTCATTGGTGAAAGTTAAGAACAAAGATATTCATTTGCTGTGAAATGAAACTGAAAAAAAAAAGATATTTTAATATTATGTTTGTATTTCTCTTGTAAAGGTTTGATTTTATGAGATCCAAGCTTCTCTTTGAAAGTTTCTCCAACGGATCCAAGTCTTTCAACCTAGTGTCTCACTCCATACTGGCATATGACACTCGGTACACTGGGCTGACCAAAAGTATGGGCAGAACTAATGGGGCAAAGCACAACGTCTTTGACTGCATCCTTCAGCCCTCCAAAACAGGCTCTAACCGGGCGTCTCTACAGCTGGAGCTGCATTACAGGTAACAGTGGAGAATATTCAATCTGAGGAAACATTTCCAAAAATGACTAGACATACATATGTAAAATGATTTTAGCCAGTAAAGAGTTAGTCACATAAGCCATGGGCGATGTTCTTTGCAGGTCTACACGTGACTCCTCCTGCTTCACGGTGGTCCTCAACAACCTGCGGGTCTTTCTCATCTTCGACTGGCTCCAGCTGGTGCGAGACTTCCTGCAGACACAGGAGGAGAAGGTGGCGAGCAGCGGAGATGATCGTCAGCAAGGGCCCAGCAATAACAGTACTGACTCAGGCGTGGTCAGCGCCACCACCACCGGGGCTGTCATGCCAAAGACAGTCAAGAGTGGTGTGATAACAAAGAGGTCCACAGTACCTGTTAATCAGGACCGCTATCTGGAAGTCAAGATCAATGTCACAGGTCAGCATGACTGGACTCATTTCTGCAATAAAATCTTTCAGAACTGTGTCAACTAGGAAATATAGATGATTGATCAACTACTGTAATGACATAAAGGGGATTGAGAGGTGTGGATGACATTTCCTAGAGCTCATGGCAGATGACAACAATCAATATGAAATGCTAAATGACATGTCCCCACATTCGTCCCCAGGCACAGAGTTTGTGGTTGTGGAGGACTCATCCTGTCTAGATACCAATGCCATCATTCTGAAAGGGACCACTGTCCTCACCTACAAACCCCGTCTGCTGGATAGACCCTTCTCTGGCAGCCTTGCAGGAATAGAGGTGAGCACTGTTGTAGCACTAGTTTGTGGTAATATATTGCTAATGAGAACACTACTTCTACTAGTGCAATCATTCATCAGGATTCTTATTATTTATTCTTATTTAAAGATTTACAGTCTCAGTTGCTACAACTTGTACCTCCACTTTACCCAGCTCACCTCATCTTTAGTTTAGTACCCAGTGAGGCTCAAAGAAGCTGGAAAAGTACATATTGTTTACTTGTTCACTAGTTTTGATTCTTAGTATCTTGTCGATCCCAGGTGTTCTCGTGTCGGCTTGGGAGTGAGCAGGAGACGGCGCTGTCCATTATAGACCCTGTCAATGTTCAAGTAGAGCTCTGTGGGAGTCCCACATATCAAAGCAGCTCAGGCCTACTGGATGCCTTTAATGTGGAGGACATCCCACCACTTCTGGAGGTAAGAAGTTAGCAATCAACCAAAGGAAGATGTGCAATATGTCATATTTTACACAGAGGTATACTGCAGAGTTCAATCAAAATCAATCAAAATGTATTTGTATAGCACTTTACAATAGCCAGATGGTAGCCAGAGTTAACCACTTCACAGCATGGGGTATAGCTAACTGAATGTAATGTAAACGTACTGTAGCTCAATGGGGGGTTATCAAAATAAACAATAAAATAAAAAACAAATAATAGCCAACAAATGAGCATTTTCACTCTAACTTCTACTATTTTGTATGTCTAGGGATGTATCCGTACAGTGTAAGAATCCATTTATCTTTTAAGTGCTGGCAGGGCACTGGGACAGGTTCTTCCCAATTCTTCTTTTAGAAACAGTACTGCAGTTGATTTTGCTTCTATGACAATAGCATCTTAACAACATATCATCACACCGACAACCTGAAGATGCTTATCTTCATACCATGGATGGACCTGTCGCCACTCAGTCTCACAGTCCTAGAGCAAAGAGGGTGTGGGTGCATGACACAATCAGTCGACAGCAGCAGTCAGTGTCTCGCTGATCTGCTGCGATAAATATACAGACACAAGCGGCTTTTCTGTCTTGTGAGTTTCTGCAGACATATTAGTCAAATCAATAGTCTGTCCACCGATCATGGTTGGAGAGATTGGAGAGCTACTGAGTTGAAAAGTTGGGTGCTGACATTACATGGAGTTCATGGTATTAATCAATTTATTCTGTAATATAATGACTTAAACTTTTATTTCATTTCTAAAGTGTGGCTTTTGGTACACTGTGCAGCCCAAGCTTTTTGAGCTTTTAAGTTTTGGAGCAGCAGCATAAAAAGACAGAGCAAAAAATAGTGGAGACCAGCACTTTTCCTCTGGGTGCTCCAATTGTGAACAATTGAAAAACACCGGCTAGATGTGCACAGTGCTCCTTCTTGTAATCCTGTTGGGTTCTTATTAGCAAAGCAGATATACTGAAACTCTTGCTATCGTGCTGTCTCTGTGTGATTCTCTGACAGGTCCAGTTTCCTGCTCTGGACATTCGTCTGTCGTACAACGACATCCAGCTCTTTTTGGCCATTGCCAGATCCATCCCAACTTCTAGCGCTCCACTGCCTTCTGACTCTGACACCTCCACTGCACTCAGCACCGAGCCTCCTGCTACGCAGAAAGACAGCTTCAGGCAAAAGACTGAGGCCCTCATAGGTATGTAAAGCAATGATTTGAATTTTAGTCTTTTTTATTTAACAAAGAGTAAACTTGGTCCCTTGTTTACACATGTGTTTGGTCGTTGTTGTTGTTTTTTTAACTCCACAGAGGGCCAGCTGACCCGTTTACAAGACCTTGGCTTCAGGAAAGAAGACTGCAAAAGAGCCCTGATCCACTGTAAAGGTAAGTGAGACCTTCAGACATGCTCTCTATATGACTGTAGACTGTGGAGCTCACAAAGTGTCTTTCACTATTTAATGATAATCTACACGGACGGGATAAAGACAGAATAATGTGCCCCTCAGGTCAGCTGGACCAGGCAGCTACATGGTTGCTGGAGAACGCTGAGAACATTGCAGGTCATTCCCGAGCCAGAGCTGACTCCGGCTCAAACAGCCACTCAGCTGCTCTGTCTGGGGTGGAGGTGAGGGCTGAAAGTGTTTGCATCTGTTTCATCGATGACTGTCTGGATTGTGACATACCATTGGCTGAGTTGACCTTCTCTAGTAAGTCTCTTTTCTGTATACCACAGCATCAAACATCAACATTGGGAAATGTGTTTTCTTTTAACAGCTCAAGTATGGCACATATACACACATCGATACACATATTTGAAATTGTGGATTCAGGACTTTTAGCCTTGACACAGAGCCAGATCTTCTTGTTTCTTACCGTTTGTTCTTACAGTTATCAATGACCAATTAATTGGATGTTTGCGTCCACACACTCTAGTCATGTATTAGGTTTGAAAAAAGTCTTGAGAGACAATGCTGAGCTGTCAAATCTGCAGCCGTAAACATCCCCCTAACAGAACCTGTTTGAACCAGATACTCAAACTCAGTGACAAAGCACTTTTTGCTGACAACTGGTGGAAATTTGGTCAGTAAGTTATTACGTTCATGATATTTGAAATCATATGGCTGTCGACCATTGTTGTGGTCCACTGAAAAAAAATACAAAAACAGAACTGATCACTTTTTTTCCATCAGTGGAATAAAAAGAGTTGTAGAGAACTGTAGCTATAATAGCAATAAATAAATAGTTGCAAACCGGTGAATTTAAGGATGAAAATTATTATTGTAATCCGCACTCTGTTTGTGATTGCAGGGCTGTATGTGCTACAGCGCATTGGTTCCACTCAGGAAGGCAACGCCAGTTTCACCTTGTCTGGAGACTACTACAACAGAGAGCTGTCAGGTAAAAAAGACATCTTTCTTTCCTTGAGTGAGTCAGCTTCTACAGATAGTATCCAGCAAAACACACCGCATCAAAGCTGTAGGGTGGTAATAAACAGGAATTGCAATAGTTCATCTATTGGGGGTTTATTCTCTAATGCGGATTAGAATAAAAAACACTCCCAGACTTCAGTGTAAGTCAGTGCAGTTTCCTCTAAAGCTGTTATAACTTACTGCATGTGTGTGTGTGGCTGCACCAGGCTGGGAGCCCTTCATTGAGCCGTGGCCCTGCTTCCTGTCATGGCAACAGCAGGCCGCTGGCCGACTCCATCCTCCCCGCCTCAAGATGGGGATTCGATCCAAGCAGAGACTGGATGTCAACATCACCTCTGTCCTGTTGGGTGAGTGAAAACTTGAAAGGGTGTGACGCGAACAGTGTTTTGGAGTGTAACACAACAGTGTTCAGTCAAATATCTCTGGATTGTCAACTGAATCACCACCATCAAATCAAAAATGTTTTTATGTGGTCCTTCCAGAACAATACAACACCACCAAGAGCTCCTGGATAGCTGACTACTGTAACAAGGAGGAACCAAGCCCCATTCCTTCACCGCCCCTGCCCTGGATGGGCTCATCAGTCGACCCACCAAACTTAGGACAGAGTGAGTGTCAGTCACATACAGTACCACAACTGTATCACAGGGTTTTGAAGTTTTTTTACTCACATACTTGTACACACATACATAAATTGTCTTTAGATGCGATAACATCTTCATCTAAGGTAAAATTCAGAATTATGAACACCATACATTTTTAAAATGATGGGTTTGCCTTTATTGTGATTACTACAGTGAGAGAGAGACAGGAGAAGTTAGGCACAGGCTGGGTATTACCACAAGGGGGGCAAACAAAAAAGGCTCGCGCACATCCAATGATGTGGCCAGGTGCTGAGTCCCAAGAAACGAACGTCAAAAAAACAGAAAAGGACTCGCGACACTGTTGTAGCTCCCAAGTGTA
Source organism: Decapterus maruadsi (assembly GCA_030347415.2). Lineage (NCBI taxonomy): Eukaryota > Metazoa > Chordata > Actinopteri > Carangiformes > Carangidae > Decapterus > Decapterus maruadsi. Next base: position 16,263,761 of record CM064899.1, read on the forward strand.
AATTTAATGAGACGACTTTAAAAACAAGCAGATAATGTTTCGAGCGAGCAACGCTCGAAACATTGTCTGCTTGTTTTTATAGTCGCGAGTCCTTTTCTGTTTTGTTGATATTACAACAAGGGACCATGGGTCAGACTGGAACCAGGGGTGGGCAGTCAATTCAGAATTGTTGTCAATTTTCCATATTATGTCTTCTTGATATTTTCTCCTTTCCTTTTTTTTGTCTTGGAGCCCAAAGCCAAACACAGGGTAGGGAGGTAGAGAGGACATATTGTTGGTTTGTTCTTTATGCTTTCATGGAATTGGCTGATAATAAGAAAAACATAGTTTAGCATTTGGGTACTTGGTCACATGCATTTATCCTTTCAGAAACTTGGTTCATGGGTTACTTTGTTATGAAGAATTGTTGGTATAACAGGAGATCGGAGCTGATTTTCTGCCCTTCATAATTTATGTTTGAAAGAGATGCACTGATTACCGGTAATTACTACCCTGTCATTATCGGGCAATTAAATAATAACTGTGTGATTGAAAGATGGTAATTAATACTCTTGTCACTGATCACCTGGCATCTGCAGCAGAGAGAAGCACTGTGTGCTGTGTAGTGTAGCCCAACCTCCCACAGTGTTCACTGAAAGAAATCCACCAAAACAAAAGCAGGTTGGCAATGTGGAACTTGGTATTGATATAACATACACTCACTCATAGATGATTGGTACCGGTGGCTCTTTTTTGTTTGTTGACCAAGAGATATAAACAGTTTCAATTACATAGATTTACCACAGAACCTGCAACTCATTAACCAAGTTCTTCTAGTCCTCTAGTAGAGAAATGTATTTAATGGACATGCGATACGTTGATTACAATTCTGAAAATAAGCAAATAGAAGGGAGATGATGTGAAGTGAAGCCTATTGTGTGTTTCCTCTGCATGTGTCTCTGTGTGTTGTAACTGTCTCTTTCCGCTGTCAGGTGCTCCTCTTGCTCATCTTAGAACTAGGAGCACAGCCAGCTTGACCTGCCTCGAGCAGCAGATTCACTCCAGAGGTACCGTTCAGAGCTTAGTCGTCTAGTCAGCCGCTTCGCCAGCACACTGAGTATCAAAGGTCTCATTCAGTCAGAGTAAGGTCCATCAAAATAAAATAATCTGTTTGCTACCAACAAATCAATTGTATATTACAATTAATAATAGTATCAGGAGGACCTTTGTGCAGCGCAGGGATGTGATTCAGAAGTCAAGACGGACCAGGAATGACAGTGTCCCAGGGTGGAGTCTGACTGGGACCTTGTTGCTTGTCATTTCCCCTTGTCTTTAGTGTATATAATATGTATATCAAAAATATCATTGTACACGGCTGTCACAACATATTATGCACTTTAGATGTCACACAATCCCAACAGGGCATCCTAACTAATCCCAGATTGGTTCTGGGTCCAAAACAAACATATCTGCAACAGTCTGGTATAACATGAAAAGACAGCCCAAAAAATTATTTTGAATATAAAAAAAGTCAACTTTTGACCATATATGTTTATTCTCCCGTACACTTCCTACCCAGTACTTGCATTTATCACTTGGAGGTCTTCATATTCAAATAATTCAAATTTCAGGCTCATTTGTCTTGCAGATGGTTTTTTAATCTACCTATCATGCCTGACTTTCAGTGACAGCTAAACTTCCTACACAGCTGAATGGACCCTGCCTTATATTCAGAGGTGTTGTGGGATTGAGTGGTGACTACTAGAGTTAAAAATCAGCTTCTCACAGTCTAGTCTAGATTTAACTATAATTATATGTCTTGTCTTTCCTCCCCTAAGTTTCCTTCTGCCGTGTGTTTTCCCTGAGCAGCATGAATGTTCATCATCTGTTTTCCAACTGCATCATTGTCAGTTGTGAATCCTCTCGACATTATTGCACAATATTTTAGTCTATGATTTTTTTTTTTGAGATTATGTGTGATTATTCATCATGTGATTGCTGATTTTTTTACATTACTTTGAGCATAAAATACTATATATACTTGTAAATATGTATATATAGGGTGTCATAGTGTAATAACCAATTATCCAACTTTTGCATCCATCTCTAAGTGGCACTTTGCTCTATACGACATCAGAAAAATCAAGCCTTTCTCGACTCAGTACACCACCCAGCTCTTGGTCCAGGCCATGGTGACATATGTTGGTTACTGTAATACTCTTCTGGCAGGTCGTCCTTTGTGTGCAGTGACAGCCTAGCAGTGGGTCCAGAATGAGTCAGCCTAAATGGTCAGTTATTACCCTGGTTCTCAATGACCCACGATTGCCCGGATCAAGTTCATTCACTAATGCTGCTCTCAGAGAGACGTCTGGGTCTGCAGTGCACCCACTACTTGAACTCAAGAAATCACCTTGTGCTCCTTCTCAGCCACTGTGTTCCTTCAAGCAATGTTACATTCTCGTCTCTGCACACAAGACAATCTCAGACCAGACCAGCTCTCTGTGGTTCCCTGATGATGGAACAAGGCACAAAAATCATGTCTTCAGAGAGCATTACCGCTTCTAAGACCAACTAACCGTGCTGAGCAGAGACGCTTTAAAGTGAGCAACACATTCAACCTTGAGATGGACGAACTACAGCTGGACAGTTGAAGACTGATTCTGATCGATCTGGGTTTGTGCTGATGGAGCAGATGGTCAACAGAGTCAGAATCTGAATCCATGGAGCCAATCTGCCTACGTCAACACAACAGTCGGTTGCTGGTGGTGGTGCGATGTGGGGAATGTTTTCTTCTCGGTGCCCACCAGTCAATCATGGTTTGAATGTCACTGTCTGAGTATTGCTTACCATGTTCATTCCTTCATGGCAACAGTTCACCATCTTTAGATAGATGGCTGAGGTGGCTCTGGTGTTGTACAGTCTGCAGTGGGGACAAAGGATCTCCTGAACCTCCCAGTCCTGCAGCGTAGTGAGATGATAATTTTGCTGCTGCTTCAGCTGCTTCTCCGACCTTCCACAACGTTGTGGAGAGGTTGTACTGGCTGATGTCCTGCATCATACATTGCATGTGTCTGTCAACACTAGTCATTATTTAGTCTAGACTCTTATTTAGTCTAGACTCCCAATCACGTTTTTTAACTGGCTTGTCCAGTCTACGTGTGTTCATTTCAGGTGACTGATAAAACATACAGTATGCTGCATTTCACTGCAGACATCAAAGAAGCTGAGCCTCCTGAAGAAAAAAGGGGCTGGCTCTGTTCCTTCCAGTAGATGGCAGATGTGTTCAGTCCAGGTGCACACCTAGGTACTTATTAGTGTGCACTATCTCAGTCTCCTTCTCTCGCATGTTGACTGGCTGTAGAGCGAGACTAGACCTCCAACAATCGATGACCTGCTCCTTCCAGTGAAAACCCAATGTATATCAATTGTATATTTGGATGTGACAAGGCTAAGAGTTGTATTTCACATCTGCCATATACAGATTGAACAGGAACAGACACGCATCACTGAACTGAACAAATACCGATGAAGTAGCATTGAATGAAGTTAAGGGGCCAAGTACGCTCATCTTCTCTCTGATTGGTTTTCATTTTTGCTCCCGGCAGACGTGAAGTTGTCCAAGCGGAGGCAGCCATTCGTACCGTACGCTCTATGCAACCACACAGGATGCACCATGTGGTTTGCCACTTTGACAACAACCCCAACAAGGTAGGTTTCTAACATGACATCATGTTCCCAATGCTACCATCATCTTTTGACATTATTGATCCCTGGCCTTTCTAGTTGCATGACCATGGTAACAACTACTGCTGCTCTGAACCATATAGAGAAATGTCTTCAGATAAAGCTGATCACGTGTTTCCCACAGGGTGGCACTGTCACACAGCAGTAGTGCGGACTCCATCTCAGACTTCAATGGTCCAGGAACTGATGACACTCACAACGTTAGCCAGTGGAGAGAGGTGCTGCCTGGAGAGGAGATCCCCTTTGAGTTTGAAGCCCGAGAGAAACTTCGCCACCGGTACAGCTCTTTATGCAAAGTCACTTCTCTTGTGAATGTGGTACAGTTAATATGGGATTGTTTATGAAACTTTTGACTGGTTTAGCAATCATTCTTAAATTAAGCAACGTTACGTTTAATTATTTGTTTGTTTTTCTTAATAAAATCTCTTATAGAATAACAAAAAGTACAGATATAAGCGCTGTGTACAGTGCTGGGTCGTTAAGTGGGATTGATAAATGATTACAGTACCATGGTTCAGACCGCCTCTGTGTCTGAAACAAAGTGTTGAATTGAATTGAATTTAACTGTTGTGATCATCAGTTCTATTGCAGAGATTTGGAGACATATGAGCCAGTTTTAATTTTTCCATAAATTATATAGATGTACATTAAAATATATTTATGTTCATCTTTCCTTTTATAGGCTTTACTAATACAGTATATGAAATATGTAACGTACATAATCAATGCGTGTATTAGCAAATGTTACACTGTTGTTATTAATGTTAACTAATATGCTGCTTTGCCACTTTGGTCTGTGGAACTTATTCACAAATCTCAGTCTACTATAAATTATGTAATGGTAAACGTTTTTTATTCGTAGTTTCATCTCATAGATCCCTTTCTGTCTTGTCCTCTGCAGACACACTCATGAGCTGAAGTTGCACCAGCTGCTGGTTCGTGTGTGTGGATGGGAGCAAGTCAAGCCAGTGTCTGTGGACAAAGTGGGTGTTTTCTTCCGTTACGCAGCTCCAGATAGAAACAACTCTTCCAACACTGTAAGTTTGAGTCAGAAACTCAGGAGAAAAATGAATGCTGACAATCTCCAGGCTAACAAACTGTCCAAGAGTTTGCTGTTTATTTTTAATTATCTCATTTTCCTTTCCTCCTCCACAGGTTGGCAGTCCCATTAGCAGGACCAACATCATCCACCCACATGTTTATGTAAGCACAGCAAGTCTTGTTTCTTGATCAGTGAGCAGTCAATGAAAGCAGACATTTAGTCTGTAACTACAGTTCCAGCTGTAATGCTCAGTATTCATTAGGATACATAGAGTAATACTGTGGTTGGGCGGATTAAAACTGGAGAAACTATTTTGCTGTTCTTGGCACTAAAAACTAAAGAAAACAAGAAAGTTTGAAAGATTACACCATAAATTAAACTTCATCCAGTTTTCAGATAATCACCAGCATGAACACATAAATGCCCTGCATATTATACAGAGTGAAAATGGAATTGTATTATAATAGTTTAATATTAACTCTTTGTACACTTTCACAGTGTCACTAGAATACCCGTTGCCTCAACATGTTCTTTTTAAAGTACTTGTACTGTACATTTAAAGTACAACATAGTTCAATTGTTGTCAATGAAACTTAACAATACTTGTAGATGCTTCAAACTGAAAGCCAAACAGAAATTAAGTAGATTTCAGACTCTAATTAAGTTAAGGACACGTAATGTGATAGAAATGGTGACGCCAATGACGTTAACTCAGGAGAGATATGATCTCTTCTTCTTGTTCCTGTCACTCCTCTACTGCAGCGTTTTGGATCAGCTTTTCACCAAGTTATGTGGACATCCTGATAATAAAGAATAGCAGTGCTTCAGTCTACAGCTAACAACTACATGGAGTAGTTTTTTGTCATCTTTTTGCGACATAATGATTCAAGTTCAACAGCCTGATTACGTCTCCTCTGGCCTCATCACCTGATCACAGCCTGATCTGATAAATATGACTCAAACCAGCCTAGTGTGGTTCCTTTAAAACCAAAGACATGTTACAGTCTCAATCAACAAAATGCATCACTAAGACCCAGAAAAGTAAAGAAAGAAAGAATAATGGTTAATAACAGTTTTGTTGATTGATTGTAAGAGGTTAGATATGGGTCTATACTTACAGTAAAAACATCTGGATCAAGAGTAGAGCTTTGATTACAGCAGCATTTAAAGCCAGTGGTTTGTAAGCTGTTAATGAAGATCAATGGAGATGATCTAAAGGCATCTTTGATTAGGTTGAACATAGATAAGATCTATGGGAGAGAAGCAGTCTAAATATGAATCAAGTTTTACAGTCACTTCAAGGGTCAGTACAGATGCTCAGAAAATCTAAACCCGATGGTGACTCAGTGTGACTCTCTCTGGCCCCTCAGTTCTCGGCCCTGCCTCCTGTCAGAGTGGTGTTCTCCATCACTATGGAGGGCAGTGCCAGGAAGGTCATCACGGTGCGCTCTGCTCTCATGGTGAAGAACCGGCTCGATGTTCCTATGGAGGTCAGACTGGACAGCCCCTCTGCTCCTGACAGTGAGACAGATTTAATTTAATCCTATTCATTTTATTCAGTTGTGTTATTATGTTTACATTAATTAATATATTTTGTTTTATTTTTATTTTTTATACCTTTTTTTGTTGTTGTTTTTTATCTCACATTACCTTTTTATATTGTGTTTTGTCTCTTTAATGAAGTCATTTGTGTTTTGTGCCTGCAGAACCAGTGGTATTGCCTCCTATCGTGCCGGGCCAGGCCTTGGCAGTCCCCCTCCACTTGACATCTTGGCGGCTACAGGCACGGCCCAAAGGCCTTGGCTTATTCTTCTGCAAGGTCCCCATCCACTGGACCAGTGTGGAGCGGCAGGGAGAGATCAGCAGCAGTAAGAGGGAGTGTCAGTCAGCAGATTTTGATGACAACTTCAAACGTAATTTCAGGTAAATACAATAAACTTTGACTTTGTGTTTTTGTTTCTTAGCTTCCTCACATGTGGTACGGTTCAACTCATTTCTCTGCATCTTTCAGGTTTTGTGTGGTCATCAAAAAGGAGGACTACCCAGAGCAGCAGCCGGCTAAGAGAGTTTCTGGCAGTGCAAAACAGATCTATCGACAGCCAGGTCACACCATCTACCTGTTACCCACCATGGTCGTGGCCAACCTGCTGCCGTGTGACCTCAACTTCTACATCAAAGGAACACCCATAAAAGGCTCACTGAAGCCGGGAAAAGAGGCCATTCTTCACGCGGCCGACACCTCACAGAATTTAGAGCTAGGTAGGAACTTTTCAAATATTTGTCACGGGAGTGCATCTCTTTAACATTTTTTAGTCCTCATTCCTTCTGTCAATGGGCTGTGTCCTTCAGGAGTCCTGCTGGAAAATTTCTCTGTGTGCAAAGAGCTGCTGATCCCCCCCGGAACTCAGAACTACGTGGTACGCATGCGACTGTACGATACCAACAAACGTCTGCTTTGCCTCACCATCCGCATCATCCTGCGGGCACAAGGGGCCCTGAAAATCCTGATTTCTGCCCCCTACTGGCTCATCAACAAAACAGGTAATGTTGTCTTTATTACTAAAAACTACACTTTCACAAGAAAGTAACTAAGAGTTTCTCAGCTCTTATGTCCTAAAGCCACTTTCCTCCCACAGGTCTGCCATTGATTTTCCGTCAGGACAATGGTAAAGCCGATGCAGCGGGTCAGTTTGAGGAGCATGAGTTGGCGCGAAGTCTGAGTCCATTACTCTTCTGCTACACGGATAAGGAGCAGCCTGCTATGTAAGTGCGTCTCAGCGACCAGACCCGTCCAGTTAGTGATCTGGATCGTACACAACGTCTCAGTTAGTGAGCCCCCCCAGAGATTTTATTTATCTGTCATTACATTACATCTTTTCCACATATATCTTAATGCCAGGTGTACTATGCGGATTGGGAAAGGAATCCACCCAGATGGAGTACCGGGCTGGTGCCAAGGATTCTCCCTGGACGGGGGGAGCGGAGTGAGGGCGGTGAAGGTTATACAGCATGGGAACAGGCCTGGCCTCATCTACAACATAGGCAAGTACATTCAACGGTTCCAAAGCACTCACTGACCTACCAGATTATGTAATGATGTTCAGCACGATGAGATACAGGATTGGCCCTGAACTGGATCCTCTGAAGATCATTTTAATGGATTGTTGTTGCATATATAACTCTGATAACGCTACACTAGAAGCATTAAGAGAGACATAATGGAGCAGCCTGTGGGGATTTTTGTAAAACGTATTTATATAGGCCAAATTCCAATCATGTTGTAATTTGTAGTGAAAAATCCTTTTAGATACTACATTTTACATTTCAACACAGGTTTTACTGTATTGCATTGCTTTAATATTTCTGATAAAAGGCTTTTATTGATGCATTCAGAACATGTAAGTTAAATGAAGAGAATCGTCAACGTTTTTATCAGACTCCTCCTAAGAAACAGTGGGATGTGGAAATCAAGCCGACTGTATAAATTTGCTGATGATATAAAATTTCAGTCACATATTTATTCTTCTGTGTCTGATCTAAACAGGCATCAGTGTGCGAAAAGGGAAGGGACGCTACAGGGACACCCACATAGTGACCTTTGCCCCACGCTACCTGTTGGACAACCGATCTTCACACAAACTGGCTTTCGCTCAAAGAGAGTTTGCACGAGGAAAGGTGAGGATTTGATTTTTCTGGATGTGCACAGCGAGCCTGTCCATTGGTGTGTGTTCACAAAAAGGGTTGTTACCTAGAGGGGGGGATATGGCTCACTGCCTTGTCATGGAGGATATGTTTCTTTTTTACTGCGCTAAAAATAATTCAAAATACCATCCTTTGTTTCTTGATGACTTCCAGTCAGAAACCCTGGTTCCACGTTGTTGGCTCATGTTAGGGTCTAAGTTCCAGTGAACCTGCATAAACACCTACAACGAGTTTGACTCACAGGGTCCGGCAATAAGCACAAGATAACAGTTTACATTGATGAATTAATTTTTTAAAGGGTACGGCCAACCCAGAGGCTTACATCTCCACCCTGCCGGGCTCCAACGTTGTCTTCCACTGGCCCCGCAATGACTATGACCAGCTGCTGTGTGTGCGCCTCATGGACACTGCCGACTGCACCTGGTCTGGGGGCTTTGAGGTCAACAAACCAAAGTCATTCCACATCAACATGAGGTGAGCTAGTCAAATGAACAAATATAATTTACAGGAGTCTTCACCAGAAGCCATGGCCTGATAATATATAACTCAGTATGTTTTATACTGAGACAGAATAAGTGTATTTCACATTTGAAGTATTTGATCTTTGTTTGAACAGGGACATACTGGGGAACTGTTTCTTCCTTCGGACAGAGGTCACTCTGAAAGGAGCCACTTACCAGATCTCCTTCACTGACACTGATCAGCTGCCTCCACCCTTTCGCATTGTCAACATGTCTGAGGTAAGGCGCTGATGTCACATGACCTCTTGCTGCAGGGTAAACAAAATTACCTGTGCCTGAATGACTACTTGAATGTGCTGATCCCTCTCTATGAACTAGACAAGTATAATAAATGCCATTGTTTTAATCCTCTCAGGTACCAATCCAGTTCTGGCAGCATGGAGTAGCTGACATGCGGCTGCACACTGAGGTGAAGGCAGGTTCAGAGCTGGACTACGCCTGTGATGAACCCACACTGTCACCCTACCTCACACTGACCGCAAAGGGAGCCGGATCCTCAGAGGTCACAGCTGATATGAATTTCTTCAGAGAATACAACAAACTCTACTACGAGAACTTCATCTACATCGCAGCCACTCACACTTTCTCACAGTATGGGCCAATGCTATGTCTAATAAGAATCTCATTTTGTAAAAAAGTTAAAAATAGGTAAAATAGGCAGCATTACTCTTTTGTTGCAGGAATGCTGAGAAACGACTTGTCGGAAAGAAGCGTCTTGTGAGCTGTGCTGAGCTTGTTCTTGATGTGGACACCAAGACTCAAAGGGTCATCTTGAAAAAGAAGGTAAACATATTAAGTCACTGACTCTTTAGTTGCATTAGTGTCATGAAAATTCAGTGGAGAAGGAGAACAAGTTGCAGCAGCAGACAAAAAAAGAAGGATTATTTGGCTGAATGTGGTTGCTAGTAAATTAATTTTCAGAAACTAATTGGCAACTCTTGTCAACTGAAGGATCTGTTGAGCAAACACATATTTTTATTGTGAAAACTATAATGAAAACAGGATTCATTAGTTGAGAGAGAGTCCATAAATCAATGTGTAACAACATGTACTGTATGTTGATTGCTGTGCAGGAACCAGGGAAGCGCTCGCAGTTATGGAGGATGACTGGGACCGGTATGTTGTGTCACGAAGGCTCGTCTCCACCACAGAGCAAGCCAGCTCAGCCGCGCCCACTGGACTCCTCCTTGGTGCTGGACATAGCAGGGCTTGCTGCTGTTAGTGACAACAGGTTTGTACTGTATGCACCTGTAGGGGCTATTAGGTTTAGACAAACAAACAAATTTTTAATAACAAGGTTTTTTTTTTCTCTCAGAAAGCATTTACAATTAATTAGTTTTAAGTAAAGTTGGTTGTGAGAGGGTGCCTCAGCTTCCCTGTCTCTCTTTCCCAGTTTTGAGCCCCTGATGCTCAGGAGGCCAGACTCACGCCGCAGCACCACACAGACGTGGTACTTCAGCTCAGGCATGCTGACCTGCGGGCTGCCACGGCTGGTTGTACAGGTGAGTGCACCAACTACCTTGAAACAGTTGCTTCAAAAAAATATTCAGAATTTTGTTTTTAAATGAATACTCTTTATTCCTTGTAATGTCTGGCAAGACAGATCATTCAGGGAATGAATATGAGTCAGAGCCTTACGCCAAACCCACTGTAGCCATGCTCAAGAATATGCTATCCCGGGGGCGTCGTGTGGCGTAGTGGTTGGAGTGGGCGCCCCATGTATAGAGGCACAGTCCTCACTGCAGTCGGCTCTGGTTCAAGTCCTGCATCGGGCGCCATTTACTGCATATCATTCCCCTCTCTCTACCTCCCCGTTTCCTGTCTCTCTCAACTATACCATCCTTAAAGGCAAAAATGCCCAAAAAATATACTTAAAAAAAAAAGAATATGCTATCCCTGCTGTGCTTCAGCTTGCCATGCTTATGCTCAATGAATGATTTCTTCTCATTCCAGAGTTGTCTGATTGAAATATGCATCATGTTCATCCTTGGGATGTTAACGTGTGATTCAATAACTCCTCTGTGCACCCCTGCACACAGTTGTGTTGTGAGGTTTTGATGGCGCTGCAGTTTCACAGTCACATATTTTGTGCTGTAGTTTCATTAGTTTGTCCAAGTATAGTTTTCTTCCATTTAATTTTCAATCACTTGTACCCTTTAGGTGAAGGGTGGTGTGACAGGCCTGTATGATGGAGCAGAGGTGGTGCTAGGTCCAGACTCTGGGCTGATGGAGCCTGGCCCTGAGCAGCAGTTCATCAACCAGAAGATGAGACCTGGTTCTGGTGTGCTGTCAGTCCAGGTGTTGCCAGACGGGCCCACTCGTGTCCTGCAGGTGAGAACAAAACTCAGTAAAAATAAAAAGCAGCAATAGTTTTTAAACACTAATAATTTAATCAGATTGTTTATAAACAACCAGTTTTAGGAATAAATACACCAGTCATTATTCTAAATTAAAATATTTTTACAGAACAATGGTGCTACATTGGGTACATGCTAGTTGCATTAGTGTCAAGTAATTATCATAACAAACCAATGTGTATTATTTACCTTAGAAGATAACAGTGGCTTTTTGTCAGTGTTACCATGTTTGTTCTATGTGTATGCTTTGCAGTGGGAGACATACAGTGAAATCTGAGTTAAACTTTGTAAAACAAAGCTTGTGTGTATATTATAAATCTGATAACAGACCCTCCTACAGATTGTTTGAGATATGTGTTTGGCTTGTGCCTATTTCAGATCAGTGACTTCAACCAGAGGAGAATGATCCGCAGCTCACCCAGCCAAGAACAAGACAAGAGCAAAGAGGATGTGAAGAAGAAGGAGCCTGAGCAGGAGCTGGAGGTACTTAAATTATTTCATGGATGTATTTCACATGCACAACTGATGTTCATGCATGGAAAAATGTCATGGTTACCATATAACACATTTGTGAATCCCCAGTTGTTTCTTATTTTTATCTGTTTACTCCTTTTTGTTCTTTATTTTATTAAACAAATGAAAGGAAGAAGAAGAAACAGCACAAGACTGTGCACTCTGTTGGCTCTTTTCCTGTTTTTTAGCTGTTCTATGTCTAGATGTAGATGTTAGAAGTATTTCGGGGAGTGGAGTTCATATGAGCTTCTTTCGTCTACAGAATATATATTTAGTTTCCACCATCTTGAATGGATATCTGGTGGCTTTGTTCAGTTTCACATTTATTTTCTTAACGAGAAACTGATTCTCCTCTGTATTGTTTTCCAGGTGTTGGTGAACTTGGATGAAGGTCTGGGTGTGTCTCTGGTCAACAAGGCTCCTGAGGAGCTGGTCTTCACTACACTGTCCGGCATAGATGTTCACTTCACTCGCACTGCTACCAATGAGGTGTTGGAGCTGAGCATTCAGAACATCCAGGTGAGCTCACAGCTATTAAGTTCATCTTTAAGTATACAACACCATCTCATACCAAAATACTTAAAGATGCTTCATATTATAAGTTTTTAATAATTCTAAATACAGGCCATTTTAAGATAACAAATCAGATACAGATATCGGCTTCTCCAAGAACAGAACAGCATAAAACTGTTGTATTCTGGTCACCAGGTGGACAACCAGCTGCTGGGAACCACTCAGCCTGTGATGTTGTGCGTCACTCCCAGTTCTAGTGACAGCGGTGTCACTGAAAGCGGCCCAGCCCTGCAGGTTAACTCTGTTAAGGTTCCCAGCAACCTAATCCTCACTGATCTCTTCAAGGTGAGTGAGTGACTTCAAGAAATGTGCAAAACCTAGGTTTGACCTACTCCTAGGCCGTGAGTCCGATCTGTGCAAAACTAATCCATAAACTTAAATTACAAAGAAGCAAAGTGGCTATAAACATGTCACTAATGATGTCACCCTGGTGTGTTGACAGCATCTCATGGTGACAGCCCGACGCTTCACTGTGATCATTGAGGAGAAACTGCTGCTTAAGCTGCTCAGCTTCTTTGGATATGGGCAGACAGACGCTGGTAGGTCATGATTTGAATGTCATTGTTAAATGATGTGTGATACTGCGAGTAAGCGGGCAAGATTTGCTTTAAAGAGGAACAAGCAGGATTTTCCCTGTGGCTATGCTTAATTTTTACCTTAATTATAAAGCTACAAAGTAATTGGGATAGTTAACCACATGACAAACGCTCCGTAACCTGCAATCTTTTGTTTATGACGGTTAAGACTACAGCAATGTACTTGTTGTAACATCGTATATGTTGTCCACCGCTCCATGTATTGATTTTTCTTCACTTCGTAGTAAACAAATGCACATGGCCAGGCGGAGGGTTAACAAAACAGCAGAAAAGCGACCAGACCTGCATAATTCCTCTTTAAAGTAATACTATAAATCATATTTGATTGCAGAACTTGAGAAATTGGATGAAAACCTGCATGAGAAGTCCAGTGAAGATTCAGGACCACCCAAACGTTACTACTTTGAGAACCTGAAGATCAGCCTCCCTCAGGTCAAACTGAGCGTCTTCACCTCTCACAAGCTGCCTCCTGATCTCAAGGTAACCCAGCAACACAATCATCTAATCACCTTCCTTTGCTTGAATTCAATAAAAGTTTTGACTCTCTCACACATGTACATCATACACACAGACATACACACATTGTAAGTAAAATAATTATCCATGTAGATGGTTCAGCCATAGTTAAAAATCAACCTTAGATGAAGTGAACATTTAAAGTTAACAACAGTGTCCAGTTTTGTCCATCACATCATTACTTCCTGTTGCGTCTGCCTCTTCGCTTTCATATGTCCCATGGCTGCTTTAATTGTCTTTTTTTCACTATAGGCTCTGAAAGGCACTCTAGGCTTCCCTCTGGTTCGCTTTGAAGATGCTGTCATCAACATGTACCCGTTCACTAGGGTGCACCCCTATGAGACCCAGGAGATCATCATAAACGACATCCTTAAGCACTTCAGAGAGGTGAGAGGAGATTATGCTCATATAAAGCCTCATTAACACAGGTCATTAATTAGTTATTAAGTCCTGACTTAGAGTGGCCAAACTTTTGCACATACTACAATCATCAGTTAATTTCTTTCTTTCTTTCTTCGTAAGTTGATGAAGTAAAAAGTAGCATGGCATTTACCTTTGAAGAAAAGCTGCATTCTGTGATGTAGACATGATCAGAAATTGCCTATACCACATCTGCATAGGCAATTGTGTGTCATATTTTCACATTTGCGACTGCCAGATGTCTTCAAATGGAAGTCATCTGTGCACCTGATGCTTTCTTTTGGCAGTAAAAGTGCGTCTCACTATTGTGAATGTATCTGATTTATAGTACCAGTCAAAAGCCAAAGTCAAAACATCATCACACTCTGAGTTTTTTTCTTTAAGTGTGCAAATAGCATTATTGAATAACTATACCAATCATATAATATCAAGAATTGGCGTTGGTGACGCTTGAGGTAATTTATTCAAATTTGTAAACACACTTAACCAGCATCAGTATGCTGTCCCATCTGCTTTGTACTGGCACCAGAGCTTAGTTCAGAAAACCCAAGCCAGGGGACCATCATTTGTTTATGAACAGCACACAGACCCAAACAAACTACAAGGACCTGTAATGACTACTGTATTAAACCAAGAATTAGACTGAAACGGCACTGCATCACATGACCCATCCTGCACACGTACAGTACATGTGGATGTGTGTTGCCAAAGATGAGCTCAGGGTTTATTCCCTGATTGTTTGTTGATGTTTAAATCAAATTAAAGAAACTGCTTTCTGGCAAAGATTATAGCAACAGCTGAAGAAGTGGGTGCATAGTTACAATAGTATTATTTTAAATTGTAGTAATAAAAAGCAGCTGCTACATACTGACAGACAGATACTGTGTGTCACTGTCTGATCATGTTCTGTTTGTTGTGTGTTGTTTCTTGTCTGTAGGAGTTAATGAGCCAGGCAGCTCAGATCCTGGGCTCCGTGGACTTCCTCGGAAATCCAATGGGCCTCCTCAATGACGTCACAGAGGGTGTGTCTGAGCTCATCAAGTATGGCAACGTGGGTGGTCTCATACGGAACGTGACCCATGGTGTGTCCAACTCTGCTGCCAAGGTACATCTCAGCTGTGTATTGCACACTCTTATGTGTCTCGGCTTTGTTGTACTGTCCGGTTCTTCACATCAACACTATACACATTAACATATAACTGTAATAAAACTAGGTCAAAACCAAGTATACAGTACTGTATGTTCATTATGTGAAATTAAGGAAGTAAAACGATGATGATAATTGTCTTGTATTTGCATTGTGTCAGCCAGTTTTGGCTCTTTTTTGTCCAGTCTCTAATTCGCCCTTCGCGTAAGCCCCGCCCCCCTTGGTTACTGTTGCCATGCAGGGCAAGCTTTCACTCCGAGCCATGCGCCTGGCAATGTTTGATATCGATTTCAAAGGAAATATCAGCAAATTTCGCGCCGGAGGATAAAACATATGTTCAACGACACGACTGGACAACGTACAGAGCAGCAGTAGGGCTGGTAACTTTACCGTCTATCAACCCACCACGAAGATTTACGTCATCTCACTGGTTGTCAAACTGCAAGTTTTTGGGCGATTGTGAACCACATACGGCATTCGCTGCAGTTTTTTTTTCACTGTATCAGTCAGTGAAAGCATTGGAGGATCCCTCGCCTGAAAGCCCAGGTAAAAGCCCCAAAAGTACGGCTTAACAGCTGTCATGTCGGAGGTGAAATGTTATCCCCATATTTACACTTGTTAGTTTGAAAAAAAGTCCGATCGTATCTGAACATCTCTATATTGCTTCCAGCAGCAGTAGCAGCAACAATAATCGTTTTGTTTTTCGTCCCAGGAAATGTAATGAAGCTTGCCAGGCCTATGGTTACGGGTCAGGTGACGGTTGCTAACGTATGATTGGTCAATTGCGGTTTTAGGGCGGAGTCCACGAAGGGTCAATTGTTGTGTATTTGCTCTAAACGCCCCCTGATGACATAATAGAAATTGAAATTCTTCCACCAAATTATTCTGATCATTCTTCAGTAGACATTTATTCTTAACATCCTACTGTTCTCTGTGTGTCAGTTTGCAGGGACTTTATCCGACGGTCTAGGGAAGACGATGGATAACCGGCACCAGAGTGAACGGGAGTACATCAGATACCACGGAGCCACCAGTGGAGAGCACCTGGTTGCAGGGATTCATGGACTGGCTCATGGTACAGTCTGGAAATATTTATTTTTCTCTGATCACAGCTTCACCTTGTGGCCAAGAGAACTGTTCTGGGAATTTCTCTATTAACACTTTAAGCCTCCTAAACACTTAAAAGTCTATTATATATACATATAATATTTACCCTAAGATTACTTGTGTGCACATGGCTTTCTTGAAAGAGTTGAGTGAGTCTTGAGTGCTCTCCTTTGTTTACAGTACATAACGAAAGTGCAGAATTAGTTGCATTGATCGTTGTAGTGAGCATTTTAAGAAAGCACTACATTTTACTCTTCTGAGTTAAAAAAAGACAGTTCATACTTTTACTGTTCGCATGATCAATGCTGTGAGGATTTCAGTGTGTGACTTGCTGACAGACTTGGACGCTAATGGAATTGGATTGAAATAGTTTTTCATACTGTTATTGTTGTAATATTTGAGAGCAAATATTCCACTGTAAATCCCAGTCTTCTCATATGTCGTCTCTGCAAGTTTTCATGTCCTTTTGCTCATACTCCTGCTCCCCAGGTATCATTGGAGGCATGACGAGCATCATCACCTCCACAGTGGAAGGGGTGAAGACAGAGGGCGGAGTCAGCGGCTTCTTCTCAGGGTTGGGTAAAGGTCTGGTCGGGACTGTGACCAAACCGGTGGCCGGAGCTCTGGACTTTGCCTCGGAGACAGCACAGACGGTGCGGGACATGGCCAGTCTCAGTAACCACAGGTGGGTTAAGTCTGCTGCTTGTGTGATGTGAGCATCTGAAAAAATATCTTCACTCCTGAGAAAACATGGGGTTCATTCACATCTGTTCAGTCACAACTGTATTTGATTAGCGTTAAGCCTGTTTTGGTGTATGCAAAGCTCAGGTCATTATTATCTGAGTGCCAAAACACAACTACAGAAACAAAGTACTACAACAGTTAAAAGAAATCTACCTCACAAGTAGACTACCCACAAAGGTAAAATTAGTTTCCACAACCTGTGTGTTATTCTTTCAGACTATAGATACATTTACACACAACGTAGAACATGAATATGATTCTGCTGAATATACAAGGTGTTATTGATCAATGGAATTTAGCGTTGTTATAGCAGGGTGGAAGAAAACCTCTGTTAAAATAACCCTTCCACAAGTGTCCTGTGCCTGCGACCAGATACGAAGAGAAATAAACAGCTCGAGGGCAGTTTGGGGTCATAATCTCTAGTGAGCGCCATGAGTCATGTTGGGGGGCAGGACACCAATGATTTTGGAAACATGAGTGCAAAAGAGGACAAGTTGCCCTAAGAGCAACAAGACTAGGTCAAAACCTAATGTCTGTGTATCGCCTATGGTCAAACACTGACTTTATAACTGTGGCATCCTGTGATGAAATCAAATCACCCAACACGTAAACAACAGACTGAGACATTTAACCACAGTGATAGTGAGAGACATTGATTGAATAACTGGAGTGAGGGAGTGAAGATGTTGAGCAGAGGGCCACAAACTGGACCTGAGCCAAGGCCACAGTGGCAAACACAGCTCACAGCCTCCACCTGGGATCCACAATAGTTTAGTCGAGCTCAGCTCACCACTCCACTGAGCAGAGGTGAAAATACCATACACAATGACAATGAACATCCTGCAGAGTCATATATAGATATCATTTATATATTAAAGTGTATATTATACATTTCATTTCAGCACAGTGCAAAGAAACAGGATCATCTACAACCAAAAACTCATCCCTTCAGCACTGAAAACAGAAAACACCCCAAGGCAAAAATGCCATTACAGTTCTGTGAATTCCTGCGTGAACAGTGTTGTGAATTAGTGTGTTTTGTTGCATTGTTCAGGCTCGGTGTGCAGAAGGTCAGGAAACCTCGCTGCTGTAAAGGACCCCAGGGTCTTCTTCCACGATACTCTGCCACACAAGCCGATGGTCAGGAGCAACTCTTCCGCCTCACTGACAACATCCACTCTGAGTTGTAAGTCTCACATATTTCATGGGATGTGTTTAATACACTTATTACCTGCAGTTTCATCAGATAAAGTTGCTGACTCTCCATTTGTCACACCAGCTTCATCGCCGTCGAGCCCATAGACAGCTACTGCGTCCTCATTTCCTCAAAAGTAGTCTACTTCCTGAAGCCAGGGGATTATGTGGACCGGGAGGCCATCTTCTTGGAAGTCAAATACGACGACCTCTACCACTGCCTGGTCTCCAAGGATCATGGAAAGGTTTACGTGCAGCTCACCAAGAAGGCAGAGAGCACCAGCAGTGGCGTGGCCATGCCTGGTCCCTCCCACCAGAAACCAATGGTAAGACCCATCTGACTGATCTTTCTTTGACAGCCTCATTGTTTCCTCATTGCCTCTCTCCATGAAGAATACTCAACAGTCAAAGAGATAAAAAAAATACATATGTAAGAAACAATTAACCAGAAACTACAGGTGAAACTGAAATCTCCTCAAAAACATAGAGACCCAGTCAACCTTCAATCCTGTCTGATCTCCTCGTCTGCACACTCGTAATTTTTACTCACCAGTATGTAGAAAAGTTGCAAACTTGGCATCAAACAGCGTCTCTTTGTTGCTCCGAGGTCTTCCAGCAGTAGAAAGCTGCACCAGGTTTTCCTTTTGTATTGATCATTGATCATAAGCTGCAGCCTATAACACTGGATTTCATTGGTTCAACAGACATTTAACTCCACCCATTTCTGACTTTATTGGTTTGTCTCATGTTCAACTTTTCCTGCATCTGTTTTCATTTTTTAGCCTTAAAAACTAAAAGGACCTACCAGAGAGGACCTATACTACTTTATGATACTTGTAGGATTCACAGACATCATGAGGGGAAAAGTTTCACAACAATAGCTGTTGTGAAACGTTGCCCAATAATCAAAACCAGCAGCCAGCAGTACTTGCGTAGGTTGGCATTCTCATCTGAGTAGATATATTTGATATGCAACACTTATTTTTTGTATTTTATTAGCTTTGATTTCATGATCCTAATAAACTGACAGTTGGGTGTAGCTGGTTCTTGGGTCCAGACCTTTTCATCAAGAACTTTTACTCAAGTCCTTAGTTTCAAAGTTTGATGTAGTGGTGTGAGTTTATTGGCACTCCAGAGCACAGTAAACCTGACAAAGAGTCAACAGACTGACCCAGAGTGAAGGGCAGGGGGCAGTTATATGGTTGAGGCAAAGGTGGGGGGGGGATCTGTATGTAAACACAGTTGACCCCTAGTTATAGACATCAGACAGGATGCGGTGAGAAGCGGGAGTGAAGGGAAGTAATTTCTGCATTCAGAAACCTTTCACTTAAGCACCTACAGTGGGGTCAGCTTCTTCTTCTGTTCTCAGTCTGTTTCAAGAAGTAACATGACAATCTTCTCCACAGGTCCATGTGAAGAGCGAGAGTCTTGCCATTAAAATCTCTCAAGAAATCAACTATGCCAAGAGTCTGTACTACGAGCAGCAGCTAATGCTTCCTGCCAGTGAGAACGAGGACTACTTACTACTCGAGGCCTGATCACCTGTATGAAGGATTCTAACATTTCTTAAACCCTGAGTGGGAAATAGCTTTTATTGAATTTTGTAGGCTTCTGTTTTTTAAGTGTTTGACAAGCTGCAATAAAGGGAATAGTCAAGCAACCATGCACATTGTTTGCTAACATGGCCAGTTGTTTGACAAAGCACATATGTACATTACATGAATAATATATGCAAGGCAGAGTTACTTTGATTGTGTATATGTAAAAACACTTTAACTGCAGGTGTACACATCCTAGAGCTGTTCTATATTTTGTGAATAGACAGAAATGTAAATAGAGCTATACACCAACACTAAAGTATACTGGACTGATTGTGATAAACATAGACCTCTGGAGCTGTTGCTCCCTATCTCTGCCTTTTTCAATCAAAGACCTGCAGGTCTGAAGGTCTCTAATGGAGCCTGCAGGTCTTTCCTAATAGAGGTCTCCTCCTCGACTCGACTGCCCTCTAACCACACTTCTCTCTTAATTCTACACAACTTGTTGAAGAGTTGCTTGTTAATGGTCGGGGCTTCAGGTTTTGGTTTGGTGTCAGATGAGATTTTCTTGAGCTGAATTTGAGTTGCATGCTAGAGAGGAGGGGTGTTCAGGACAGGCCTCAATGTGTGATTCTGTAAAATACTGTTCACATAGACACTGCTTTAAATAAAGCACTACAACTAAGAACTCATTGTGTCAGACCTATTATTTTCAAAAGTGTGTGAGTGTGCGCATACTGTATGTTTTTCCATATATTTTTTTATTTTTATTTTTTTTAGGTCTAAATAATACAGAAATAAATATAGAAAAACTAAATCATTTTTCTTGTAGACTTTGCAAGTCTGTGGAATAAGAGCAAATAAGACAACAATTAATAACAATTAAGTCTGGTTTGTCTGGGACGTAACTTTTAGTAAGCAGCTGCAGCGCAAAATAGAAACTTCAAATGTTCTACTGCAATTTTTTTCATTTCTGAAAACTTAATCTTGAACCTCTCCCACTACAGCGTAAATCATCACAAGCTCCCTGATCACTTTCACACGGCTCTGTCTGCCCTCTACAGTACATATTAATGATCATAAACATTTTTTGGCAAGGGGAGCAAAGTTAAGCAATGGGGATTAAAAATGTCTTTGGCCAGTCTGCTGGATGTGATTCAGACCGTGGACCACTGTTCTTCAGTGGGATTGCACCTGGGATCTGGTGTGAACCTTGGACTCACTCACTGGTAGGTGACACCACGCCGCATCCAGGATAAGTATGCACTAGTATGATACAGGTAGATCTTCATACATAATCATAACCGGTCAGAGTGTGACCAAGTTTCTCACAGCGTGACAGTACGTTGTACAGCAGCTGGATCATTGTTCTGTGTCCGTGTCTGTCGTCTCAGGGTCCTGCTGCAGGTCTGCTGTCCCAGCCGTGCCAGACGTTGCTGTTAACAGCTGGGCGTAGGGTTTCGATGGGGGCCTCTCGTGGGGAGGGTGGGGTTTGGGTGCTGCAGCAGAGCCACAGGTCACGTCAGCTCGCAAGTGAAGATCAGCAGAAGGGCCGTGGAGGATAAGGTGAGGGAGTGCCAGCTGACCGCTGCATCAATAGCTGCAGACAAACAAGGCAGCCTGCGTTACAGAGCGCTGCTGTTGTTCAGATGACTGTTGATATTAACTGACAAAACAACTTACACCGTTAAAGTATAAATTTACATTCTGAATTATTAATGTCATCATATGCAGGACCAAACCAATGATGAATGTATGGTACTAATTTGAGTAACTATTTTTCATCTTTATAAGAGCAAAGATTCAAATCTCTGTAGTTACGCATTTAAAAGATGCTGTTAATTAAAAACTAATTATGGTTAGCAGCTTTAAAAATGAGCAGTATAATTAAAATAAAATAAGAAGGTTTGCCTGAATGCAGGACCTACCAATAAAATGTTTCTTCAGTCTTGGGTTTTCTGTGAAATCACACAAAATGAAAAAGAAACATACATTTACTGTGAGTATACTTATGATCTACTAAATGATAAATTATCTCCCACTACAGACCCACCAAACACGATGAGGCGGGTGTGGGTGTCAGTGGAGCCAAGAGGATTCTGGGCTGTGCACCGAAACATGGAGCCATTGAGCTCGGCAGGGACTCTGTCCAGAACGAGCTCCCGGCCGTTATGCTCCTCTCTGCCATCCAGCAGATTTCCTCCAACCCTGGTCCAGGTGAACATGGGCTCAGGAAAGACCTCGCTCTGTAGACACACACACGGGTAAGAAGTAGTTCTTACACTGCTGAGTTTGTTCAAATATTATTAATAAGTAGCAATACTAACTTTCTGATTATTAAACCTCCAAGCGTCTATTACAGTACATAGCCTATCTATCTGTAATTTTGTTTACATTATGGCTGTATCTGCGCTACCAATCACAACATTTCTCAGATTTGATTTGGTTCTTTCTTGTGTTGATGGGCTGATATAAAGTGGTCTGGTTTGTGATTGATGCAGATAGTCTTTGGGGACGTTTTTGATCTAGACTAGAGCTCTTTCTCTTCAAAGATGTTGGAAACTCACTGCAGAAGGTCCCAGCTGGAAGCCTTGGACAGCGATCCGCACTGTGTCTCCCACCTTGGCCCTGGTGGGGCTCATAGACAGCTTGGGTCCTCTGGGAGCAGCTGGTAGCAGTGGTAACGTAACAGACCAAGGGATTAAAACCAGAAAACAGAAACAGAGACAGCAGTTTCACTTTAAAAATCAGGGATGCAGGCCTCGGTGGTTCAGTGGGTCAGCGTGTACCACAACGACTTAGGCCTACCTTCAGGTTCCTGCATGACACATGGCCTGCATGTCATCACCTCTCTCTCTCTCTCTGACTTTCCTCTCCTACAGCGGCTAAAAGCTAGAAGCAAAACTGCCTCAAAATGAAATAATCTGTGATTCACCAACACTGTTCAGCTCACACAGCCTTTCAAAGCAGCTACAAAACAGAGAGTGCTCCTTTTTGTTTAATAACTTATTGTAGTGTGTAAACCACAATTTATAATAATAAATGGGGCACTATGATATATATTTCCTAAGTCTTATTCCAGGCCCAGGTCTTCATTTATATTTATAACAGACACCCTCCCAGGAGTGTGTCTCTCTGATATCAGTCATTCACTCAGTGGTTCACCTCTTGCAATAATTTCATTATTGCGTGATCAGAGTACTTGATCCAGAGAGGATTCTTCTTTGCATTCACATCGAGTTGTGATCTAGTTAACTCAGTGTGTCGGTGCATCATGACTCACCCAGTGTAACCTCAGCCTGCATGGGCATAGACAGAGCCGGGTGGTTGACCTCACAGCTGAACAGAGCCTCGTTGTCCAGCTGTGGGTTGAGGCTCCAGGTCAGCAGGGCCCTCACCTCCATGGTGCCGTCTCCTGTTGCCTTCTGCCGGTGCTGGAAGTAGTAGAGTGGGTCACTGCTCTGGACCCAACGGGGAAACTCCCGGCTAACCACAGTCTCAGGTATCACCTCAGTGGTCGGCTTAGGCTCGGACTTGGATCTCTGCTCTCGAACCTGGTCGGGGACACCGGGCCCGTCTTGGCCAAGCCGAGCCAGCTTCCCGTCATCTTCCAGCTGGGACGCTGACTTTTGAATCTTGGTGTCATCAAGGTCTCGACTTCTGAGAGGCTTGGCACTCCGGAGGCCCGCATGGCTTTGGTCTCCCATTATGGAAGAAGACTGGGGAGTTGGCACCACATCAATAAGTTCACCATCACGCTTGAAGTATACCTGACAGACAGAAGCAAAGACGGGTGAAGAACAGCATTGATTGTTCTTGTATTTCCTGTATTATTCCTGTACTTTTTTAAAACTAATTTTCACACTTGATAGTATTAAATCTACCTAAAAGAAGAACTGCCTGTTACTTGGTAAAGAAGCATGAGGAGGAGTGTAACTGGCTGTGAAAAGTTAGTATAAGCTCACGAAGAGGACACTGGGGAAAATGTGATGATACTGTTTAGAGACCTCACATACTGTTGTATTTATGTTTGTCAGTCAACCACCTGCAGGAACTACACTATCCCAGGACTCTGAATTGTCAATAGACTAGTGCCAGAAATCCTGCATGGATAGGCAGTATAGCTAATACACATATGGATAGATGGACAATAGGGTAAGGCAGAGATGGTAGATTAATAGATTAACACACAGAAAAATCTGAAATCTCATCCGTCACAGTCAAGACATGTAAAACTCTTCTTTTCTGGACTTTTACTTTATCACATAAGCAGCTGTCCTGTAATCCCCCACCCCCCACCCCCATCCAATATTAATGAAATACATTTCCCAAAGAGGTCACCGAGGGTATGGCTGTAAATAGCTTTTTTTCATTTGAAGCTTTCAATCCACTGTAGCAAAGCATGAAGCAAGGACACACCCTCCCCTTTTTTTCTGTGACCACTAAACACTTCACTTCCAATATTGCTTCCAATCCTGCAACATTAAAGCATTGTCTTTCACTGTATCAGGATTTCAGAGCAAGAGGCTTCGTCTCACCATGGGAGCTGGCTTTGCTCCTGTAACAATGCAAACCAGAGTGAAGTTCTGGGCCTCATAGCGGCTGAAAGGAGCCGGACTGTTGGCTGCCACCACAGAGATGGACTTTGGAGGAACTGCAGAGAAAATAGAAAATCAGAAACACTAAACAATTTTACACCAGTTACACACAAGCTAGAGATTTCATGTCACCTTTTCTGCAAAAGTCTAGACACATGTACGGGTACACTGCAACGTGATGCACTTGTGATGCATTACAGTTACAACACTGGTGTCTTATCTTTAACACAGCAACTCAAAACTAACTAAATAGAATATTTACAGCTTAGTAACAGAGTATGACCTTATAGCGATTGTGACTGATTTTATTGTGACACTGAGTTCAAAGAGTTTTTGTGTTTAAGCAATGACAACTGTGATGTAATTATATTATTAAAAAAAAAATACTATTATGCAAGTGCTTTACAGTGCACAGTGTGTTTTAGTGAGAGAAAATAGGTTTCCAAGTTATACAAAAAGATGACGAGATCTGCACCTTCTTGGTGAAAATGATTTGCCACATGGGTGATTGACCAAAGAGTGGCTGTAATTCAAGATGTGAGGCAGCTGATTAAAAGTCAAGGAATTCTCTCACAAAACTGGACCATAGCTACTGTAATTATAACAAGTACTGGTACAACACTGTGGCCAATAGGCTGTCTGTTCAGTATGATCATGGTGTCATGGCCTTCATTTAGACCCGGGTTCGAAAAGTATATGAAAATGTGGAAATTTGAGAACCCTAATGCAACAGGTGCAGCCTCTCATAAAATGTAAATATAAATAATTAAACTGATTAGTAATTCTTGAAATCTAATGGTTTTGAAAAGAAATTGACATGTTCCGAATTGTCAGTATTTGGAAAAGAAATTGACATATTGAAAGATCAAAACTTTTTCAATGACACCCAACTTCTGTCGGGTTTTTTCTGAAAGATCTCAATAGATTTGATCATAGAGATCTCAGTGGTTTGCCGATACTCGTACTTCTCCTATAAAGATGGGTAGCCTATTCAAAATGAACACACCACATATCAACACATACCTATGACAGTGAGCATGATGCTGCCTGAGGCCAGAATCACTTTGTCTTTGGAGCTCTTGTCATAGATCCCCACATGGCACTCATACAGACCGTCATCCTCCATCTGGACTTCAGGAAGCCTGCTCATACACAGCAACAGTTTTTAGTTATGTCTCTCACTTTCCTCACAAGTGGAGGCGGGAAAATAGCTGGTAAAAAATGGTCTTGAATGTCCATCCAACTTGTATGTCCTTCACAGGGTTGAGGACAGCATGGTGCTGCATTTACAGTTTCAAATCACTGGGTTCAAACCCGCTGGCTGGCAGGGACATGATCTCCTCCCCACACTGGCTTCCTTCCATAGTCCATAGACAGCAGGTTAGGTTGGCTCAAAGTTAATATAAGCCAAGGTGGTTGTTTGTTTCTATGTATCAGCACTGACCAGTCAAGATCACTGACCACCCATTGGCTCCAGTTCGTTAAGGGTAAGAAGAATAACTGAACGTAACAGATGTTGTGCAGTTGTAGTGGTTTGCCTTACCGTACAGTCGACTGGTAGACCAGGTCATCATGTCTGTGGATGTCCTCCACGTGGGAGTAGGTAGTGTTGTACATGGCATCATAGGTGAAAATTTTCTGCTTGACGCCTCCTCCCTCTGTCACCTGAGAGAGTGAGAGCACATACGTAAGTGTTGCGATCTGTGTGCGGTCGATTCAGATAATTTGAAGATAGTTCAAGATCATTAGCACAAGGTCATGTGTTGCTTTCAGAAGTATAGGAGCCAGAGCAAAGATTTTATTGGTCACTCTAACTCATGGCATGAATACTAACAGAAAACAAACGGGGTGGCAGATACTGTCAGTTTGGGCCTCATATTCTACTTGTACATTATGCAGTTCCTCTTGATTGAAATAGGTAAAATGGTTCACAACAGAAGGAGGCCCTTCTGTTGTGAACCATTTGTACTAAGTTCACCTCTGTGTTCACCTGAAACCACACAATCTCTCGGAGGTTGCCATCTGTCTGAAAGTTGCACTTGAGTGTGACTGTGTCTCCAATCACAATGGGAGGAAGTGGCTCAATGGAAACAGTTAAATACGCTGTCAAAGAGACAAAAAATGGAAGACGTGAAAATCACATTGCATTTTACCTTAATGATTCAACATGAGAGATGTGATATACAGAATATCCCCTTTTATTTTACACAGTAACCTGCCATGCCATAAAACATTTTTAAACTACATTTCAAACACATAAATCCAACTCCTCGCAAGGTTAATTTACTTGAGGTTATGAGAAACCCAAAGTTAGAGAGACTGAGTTATGAAGTGTTTATAGTTTTTTTTCTGTTGTATGTCAAACCTAAAATGTATAACCAAGTAGAATCTCTCAGTAATGTACTGTAATAAAAGTTGACTCAACTGCAAAGGGAGCTTTAGACAGGAGGTAGAGAGGGGGCATGACATGCAGCAAAGGGCAGTACCTGTACAGTAGGTTTCACTCCCATTGCCACAGCAAATAGAGCCATGGCATGGTATTATTTGCTGTAGCACAAGCTTACAGTAAGTTTTACTTGTTATTTAATACTACAAACATTTAAGTTCACGATTGAACTTTTCCACTGCACATATGTTGTCAAACTGATGACGATTTTATGTCTTTGCATGCTTTTTTTTTTTACACTGCCTTCTGGGCCACCATATGACCCCAGCCCCATCCAGTCTAATAACACACAGACAGTTCACACAACTCACAGCTTAGATAATCCCTAGGAGCAACAGTATTTATATTAGTCTGAGATTTAAACGCTGCTGCACCAGAGGGATTAAATGGGTTAATGCAAATATAGGTACATACATATACAATGAATGACACAGGTGAAACACATTTTGACATATATAAATATGTTGGACATGGATAGATACATTTGCTTTGATCATCTTAGACGTCATGCCATACATGTAACTACTGAGCATGTATTTGACCTCAATTCTAATATATATAAATAGATTTTAAATACATGTACCATAAATTGATGTAGGACTATACTTCAAACATTTTGCATGAGAAGATAAATGAAATTTTGAAATAAAATGCAAAAAATATACAGTCTTGTGTGGTGTCAGTACAAGCAAGCCACCTCGGTATCACTTAACATGTTGTTATATAAGCATAAGGTTCCAGTTGTTACATGAATTTCATGTTTAGTTCAATATGGTTTTTCCACTTAAAGAATTCAGACTCATGTAAAATATCATGCTTTAACTGAAAACCTGACCTGGTGTCATCTTTACAGCATGCATGTACAGTAGTCTATGTGTGCTGAATTATTTTCCAGGAGCTGGACAGCTTCCCTCTGACATGTGGACGAGGATCAAAGGCACCTTGCAGAGTTGCAGCCTGCTGGTACTGAGAGGCACGCTGATGCCCTCTAACACCGCAGCCAGTCTCACCTCCACAATACTGGCCTGTGCTGCATGACGTCAGACAGCCTACAGATTATTTTCCCATGTTTTTCCTCTTAATCCTCCCTCCAGCTTTTCATCTAAAGAGCAAGCCATTTGCCAAGCTCTGGCCTCTCTCCACTCACACACACACATGCACATGCGCACACGCACACACACATAAACTCACAAGGTAGTAGAGAGATTAACACATATCAGAATGACACTGAAATGATTTTTTAAAACAGTAGTCACACATGATAACTGATTCATAATGTCCAGTGTAAACAACAGAGAGCAATCATTTAACTGAGGGAAAGCATATTTCAGAATGAGATTAAGGTTAGTGGAATGAGATATTGAGGAGTGATATTACTGTCCCTGCTCAGCTTAGATTTGGTTTTAGACTACAGCTGCTTTTGCCCTACTTTGTGTGATAAACATAGAAAAGAATTCAACAGTTAGTCTTGTAGTATTGTGTAATGTAATATTGTGATATTCCATGTCTTCTGTTGGTGTATGTATTTAAAGGGTGAAATATAAATACATATTGTTATAAGATAACGTTAATAGTTTCAGTTTACTTGTCTAACCAAAGCAAGGTTACAGCTCAGAGATCAAAGCCTTTTGTTCAGAAAGGGTGGGATTTTAAAAGATTACACAATAGAAATTAAAATAGAGTCATTATGTATTTAAAAGGGTTGGGAGAAATTATTAAACCTCCCCAACTAAAAATCAACTGAAGCAAATAATGTGGATTAATGTGGATTAATCAATTAAACTTTAGGACAATTAGAAATAAAGTCCCCCTGAAGGCCATGATGTAATGACTACATTAATGTTGTATTTAACTATTGCTATTATTTTTCATTATTTTTCATTATTGCCATTTCAACCCAACGTTTTATCTGCATTTTGACAACTTTGTTCATTTGTACATTTTTCTTAATCAATCGAGTATATTCACGATATACCTATTATAATCATAATCACAAATCAAAACATTGTCAAACAAACAGCAATTGCAGCCTGGCTTTTGTGCCAAATCATGAACAACATGCATGGCTGCTTTACTAGATAGCTCTCTCAAATGGGTGTGTTGTCATTTTGTTTTTCTGATGAGGAGGTCAAGTTGCAGTCTCTCTGACAGTGATGAATCTTTAAGACTCACCAATAAAATTTATTGTATGATTCCCCATATTCACAGTTTTGGGTTTTCCCTCAGTGCCTAAAGCGCTGTGATGAATGAATCCACTGTTCTGGGAATGTACTGCTTTCTTTGACTCAGCTTGTTCACAAATCACATTTTTCTTTAGAATAAAATATTGAAGCTAACACATGCACAATGAATGCTCATTAATTTAAGCCTTGGTAGCATGTCATCAGCCTCCCATGTAGTACACTAGTGTATCAGCTTCAGAAAAAATGTATTGTAATTGAAAGTTACAAGTTTGGTGAAAGTCACAGCTGCTGCAAACAGTTTCCACATGCTGTCACAGCATGCAACCAAACATTCACTGAAGTCACTGTAGATGGATTACCCAATTAGGTAACTTTCAACTTTCAACTGTGTCCCTGTAGGGCAAGTGGCGATTCAGCAAGTAAAATAAAACAAAACAAAATAGGTAGATGTACAAAACAGTGGACCGATACAACAGCGCACACTGCAATACAGCCATCTCAGTTTTGAGAAATTACTGTGCAAACTGCATGGTTATCAGCACCAGGGGTAAACAAAGGGTAAAGACGAATGGAGGATTACAAGATCAACAGTGGTATGTAACATACCATGTGTTTATTTACATGTGGTCAACTACAACCAAAAACATCATCGTCATTTCCATTATCGACATCAACATAATCATCACTACAATGTAGTCAACAGGAAAGCAGAATGACCAGTGAGTAGCCTCAGCGATCAGGTTTGGCTCTACCAAGATCTGAATTCAACAGAGAAATAGCTCTAGGGATTAAAAAGTATTTATATCATCAACATGAAACTTTGCCAGCTTTCTCATGCAAGAAAGACGTTGCTGGCCTCTTTTACTCAGTGCCTGGCGGTAGCAGTTAAAATTAAGCTTGTTATCCAAATAGGTCCCAAGATATTTATATTTCTAATCACATTTTTCTGTAGGTTTTTTGGTTTAGCTTTTCAACACGCTTAGAGAAGAGCTTCCCTCTCATTTACGCACAGACACACCCCTTCACTCTGTGATTTGCCTGTGACACCAGCATCTCTAATTTTATCTGTAAATGCCAATAATCACGTCTCTCAAATTGTCCTTTATCACATATTTGTCTGAATCAAGACTAGAATTGCAGTCCAAACATCCCCAGTGATGGACCAGCACCTGCTCTGTAGTGCGCCTGACCTCATCAATCATCAAAAGCCACATTACAGTAACAACTTGTTATACAAGACCTTGTTGTATAATCACTGCATCTTTACGATGGTCTTTCTCAGTGATTAATAACTTAAGCACACCCTACAGCACTTTTGCACATAATGGTGTCACTGTATTTTTATACATTTATTTAATCATCTTTTTTGAGTTTTTAATGTCATTGTGTAGTTTTTACTGCAACAAATGAGAATATGGTAATTACCTTATTTGTGATTATTTTATCATCCCTTCCATGCTGCTATTACATTTTTATTCCATGAATAATTCTAATATTATCAACAATAAATGCACATGATAAACTAAAAGAACAAAGCAAAAACAGCAATATTATTAACTGGACTGCGAGGAGGTGAAATGCTGCCCCCTATGGATGTGTTGTATGATTTTACAGATTATTCCGAGAGAAAATATAGAGAAAATTGTTTTACCAGAGCAGCAACAAAAAGAAAAACCAACAATGAAAAAATAAACAATGAACTTATTTTTTAGTAAGAATGAAAGAATAGTTTAAACAAACAAAAACAAAGAGCAATCAGGCTAATGCAAGAAATGACAATAAGGTCAAACAAACAAAAAAAACAAAAACAAATAAATCATAAAAGCAAACAAATACATTTTTGATATACTCTGTAAAGGCGTTCTAAACTCTTTTTTTTTTTAACAGCAATGACACCTCAGTCATTGATTGTCAACAGTTATTATTTCTCCTGCAGAAACTACTTGTCGTCCACTTACCAGCTGTGAGACTGAGTAGAAGGAGGAGAAGGAAGCAGAGGGTGAGGGGACCTGTCATCCTGCTGGGTTGTGCTACTCAGACCGAAGGATGATCCATCTGTTACTATTCGGGCAGAGGACAACAGCAGTATTTCATCTCCCATGCTTCACACAGAGGCTGCTGCACTCTGCTGCTCGGGTTTATAGATAGAGGATTACAGTCTCTCTCTCTCTCGCTCTCTCTCTCCCTCTCTCTCTGTCTGTCTCTCCCTCTCTATCTCTCTCTCCGTCCTCTGTGTCTGTCTGTGACTGCAGTTTTACTTTCGTCTGGTTGGGGATGGGTGGGTGTTTGGCTGTAACTTAAAAAAAGACATGCAAATAGGCAAAACACAGCAAAATCAGAAAACACCATCAACTTGACAGTATGTGCACTGCAAATATTTGTTTGTTTATATTGTATGCTTGTGTTTTATCTGTTTGGATGGGGTTTTTTTAAGTTGCAATGGGTGAAACATTGATGTCTCCTTACACATAGACACGCACACACACTCAACCTCAATTTTTTTTACTGTAAACATGTCCTTACTTTGTTGATCTCATCTCAATGGGGAAAATGTTCCTGTTGCTTTTTTATGACAGTAGGTGTCGCTGTGATACCAGGTTCAGTGCAGAGATGCCAACTGAGAATATGGAGCTTGAATTGGCAACATAATCGTCCCTGTTCCTCCACAGGCATATTAAACATTGTTTAAAATTATACTATTGAGTTAACAAGCTGCTAGTTTTGTGGATTTTGTGAAAAGCTAAAAGTTGTTTCCTTGCAGGAGAACATTTTAGAAGGTTGCTTTCCTGAACAATACTGCAATGCAGTGTCATGCTGAGGGCAAACAAGACAAACAAGGCTTGACTAGTTAAAGCTAAAAATAAATATATTTCAAAATAATACTGCAGTAGAAGTGATATCTCTACTGATCTGAGAACAGCCTTCTGTCCACAAAGGATCCAATACTTGTTTTCATTCATCATGTCATTTACTGCCTACTTGTGGTGGCAGCAGGGAATGGTCTCTGAAACTTGGCTTGACTTCCAGTCAGTATAACTATAGTTTCATTATTTTTTTTGATAAAGGCTGGGAATTGTCAAGCAAGTTTAATTTTAGGTTTATGCAAGGTTTGTAGGGTTAGGGTTACAGTAGATAATCTTGGGATCTTTTCTCTTTTCTCTCTTTTACCGATGATTAGCTATAGACAGATGATGCTCATCAAGCTGTTGGCTTACTTGGTTTATTCTCTAATCCTGAAAAATGTGTAAACTGAAATTGCATATGAAACACCCAAAAGACCTTGTCTTGTAGGTGACTCAAACCTTTCGTAATTCCCCTGATTAGGAACCCTGAAATCAAAGTGGACTCCAACCCAGAAGCAAAAAATTAACAATCCAACACATTCAAGACGCCCATCTATCCTGAGGCTCAAACTGTGATCCTTTCAATGAGCACAGGCAATCCCACATAACTGACACAATCAAGCCAATGTCTCCTAGAGACAAACCACTCAACTACCCTTTGCATACAGTACACATCCAACTCATCAACTACCTGTATGGTAAAACCCTCCAACCGTACATCTGCCTTGAACTGAAAACATCTGTAATGCAGGACAACACATGAATGGGATCCACAGGACTACAACAAGGCCATAGAGATTTGGAGCTTTCTTATGCTTGGTGCATGACGGATTCTCCATCAACTGAGGGAGGAGCCCACCCTTTCCTTCTTCGATGCCTTGGACCACATCTTGGGTGTAGGTCCCCATCCGAAGCCAGACCTGCCTTGCTGCTGTATCCCAATGACTTCTTGGTGTTTTAGGCAATAGCGGGTAATACTGTAGCCTGGTTGACGGCCTTGGCAGCGTCCCACTTGCGTCCTGTGCTGACTTGGACCATGGTCTTTTTGGACAGATGGGTCAGGTGAGTCCCTGTGTTCGAAAACAAGTCTTACCTTCTCCTGCCTTTTGCCCAAGCGCAGTTCTCCGCAGTTCTCCCAAATAGCGCTGCAGTGGAAAGGCATCAGGGAAGACCCAACCACTTATGGATGTAGTTGTTGGCTTTTAGTCCCTTTTCTGGGCTGTGGAAAGGCTGATGTCATAGAATTTGAAGGGCCACATCAGGCGCTGAATTTTCCAAGCAGAAGGCTCCGGTCGATCTTGCTTAGGCTGTCCAGGAGCTGGGAGCCATAACCGAGGCAACCATGTGTTTGTCTGATAAGTCGGCTGTGTAAAGCCTAGCAAGGCTCCATACTGGTTGGTCCACTAGCAGCAGGATCTTCTCACTGTCAACTGAGAAGGAGAGGAGTTATCCAGAAACCTTTTCTGAAGGAACAACTGCAGGACTTGGCAGGCTTTTCCTAATCTGGGCCCATGTTAGCACCTCTTAATGCCTTTTCAGGAGTCTGGCTGTGCATGCAGATATCTGAAGGAGGGTTACGTCATCCATGTAGCTTCGGACAGCTGGGAGTCGTTGGCCTGACTGGGAACTCTGACCGTCCATCTGTCTTCCGCCAATCAGGATGACCTTGAATGCTGCTGTGAAAAGGTTGGGGAAGATGGAGCAACCCATTGCTATCCCTTTCTCTATAAGTCCAAGGCGAAGTGGATGAGCTGGTGGGGAACAGGCCCATAGGCATTTGTGAGGTCTAGCCAGACCACTGCTTTGCTGACTGTACAGTACAGTATCTGTTCCCAGATGAGTGCTCCATGCAGCCAGGAAAACTGGGGACGTCTGTCTTCTGGCAACTGGTGTTCAGTTGTTTGCCAGGAGGTAGCTGGCACCTGGAGGTAGCAGGTAAATATCCTGCATAGTTCTTCTCTTGTGTGCTCCTCTGATCAGAGCGGCGTCCCTAGCAACGGTGTGTTATACTTAGCAACAGTATTTTTTTGGTGTTGCAACTCCTATCTTGATCAATAGATGGTGGTATTCTGTTCATTCTCCATATCCGGACTAATTGTTATCTTTGTATGTTTTCGTGTTATCTTATACTGTTCACCGAGGAGGACGAAAATTGGGCAAAGAATGAGTTGAGCTGGATTTTTAGTCCTGAAACCCTCAAGTATGTCTTTTATTATTATTATCCTTTATTATTATTTACGGTATGCAAACATCTATCTATTTGAGA
This sequence comes from Decapterus maruadsi, assembly GCA_030347415.2. Classification (NCBI taxonomy): domain Eukaryota; kingdom Metazoa; phylum Chordata; class Actinopteri; order Carangiformes; family Carangidae; genus Decapterus; species Decapterus maruadsi. The sequence goes on from CM064899.1 coordinate 16,297,790, forward strand.
CCAATGCCTTTTAAAACGTTTTTTCTTCATCATCAGCACTTACCCAATATGAAACTATGACACAACGTCAATAACCTCTGTAACTATTCAAACCATATTACATATCCATTACAATAAGTTCTTTTTTTAAACTAAATCAAGTATGTCTCACCTGCAAACCACAGAATTATCTCTTTTTCAAATCTAGAAATTTGAAAAATAAAAAGAGAAACAGGTGGTCCATCAGAGAGAGTGAGGGCTTTTTACCACCGCAGTACCTATTTACCCCTCTCGGGGGAGCTGGTGCCTCAGTGGTGGAAAAAGTCCCTCTCCGCACCTGGAATTTAATTTACAGTCCTGTAACCGAGCCTTAAGCTGCTGCTTGTTTTCACAACTTTTCTGAATGACTGTAAATAATCTCAGTAGCCTGAACTGTGAAGGCCTATGAAACTAAACCATCAGGCCTGTCAGGACTAAAGGTTGAGTCATTTTTTAGAGGATGTAGAACTATTTTGGATCTTTCCAGGCAACCGAAAATTATAAAAGGAATACAATCTATTAGTGTATGTAATTTAGCTGGGGTTGTTGTCACATGCAACCTTTACCTTTAATGAGGTCTCAAAAATGCATTTTGACAGTACAGTTCTTCATGTATGTACTGTATTGCAAATGTATATTTTATTTCTTTTGTGTATTTTTATTCTATTGTTATATAGTTTAATATGTAGGATGAAGAGATGTGTTTTGGAGGAGTTTTGAAGTCCTCACACAGTGAAAATGATTAATTACAGGGACGTAAGTTTCATGGTGTTAGCATACAGGAAAAGTAGCAGAAATAGTCCAAACACATAGAGTACAGGTAGGAGAAGACTGCTTATGTTCTCACCTCCATATGAAGGTGACCATGTTTGATGGATTGTTTCAACAGTTTCACCCGATTAGCTCCTTCAGCCCTCATTACATCCTTCTGTCTCTCCCCATCACTCTGCTGCTCACTCTCTCCATCTTTATCTTTTTTACATTATGTCAGTCCATCACTTCATCACAGTTCATCTGTTCCTTCATCTCAGCACCGACGTAAAGTCCAGCAGTTGTCAGACATGATTTATTTACTTTTCCTTCCAGACAGAGGGAAAAAACTTCTGTGACTTGTCCTGTGTTAAATAAAGAGTCGAAGCCTGGTCAACGGAGACAAATAAATGGGTGAGTGAAGGCAGATGCAGTGTTCAGACTCCAGATCCAGGGTAGGCATGTACATACACGCGCGCATGCACACCCGCACAAATAAGGCAAAAAAACTAAATTGTTTTCATTTTCAAGATCACACTTTATAGAGCGCCTTATGAATTTATTTAATTGATTTAATTTAATCAAAGTTTTACTGGTGTTTCCCAAGTTTTCCAATCTGCAATTCAACCAACTACCTTGATTTTATCTGCTCCACTTTTACTTTTAGAACTACTACAATTACACAACATGACCAATGATTTTGACACCGGTTTCCTTCCCACAGTGAACAGTCTCCAAACCAAACACTGAGAAACAAAATGGCAAATATCCTGAACATTATTCAATAATTCCAGCTCACTGTAGAAACTCTGGTTCTTGCCCAGGGGCCAGTCCACCACTATAAACATACAGGGTGGTGCTCTTAAAATAGGCATTGGACCAACATGTATTTTACCGTCTCTGACTACAAAGTCGTGGGTTAGGCTATAGGGCTGCTCGTTAATACATCTTCCTAAAATTTGAAACCACTCAACCAAAACTTTATATGAATGATGAATGATTTCACGCATTCATGCCCATTATTTACAACCAAATGTATGTGCAAGTTGGCATGTGTGTTCAAGTCTGCGTGCATGTGTATGAGCAGCTGAAAGTAGGCGGTAATGAATTACACCCATGACGGACAGGCCTGAATGGAAGCTGAGGAAAACTGAGAGCTGAAAGGAAACGTCCTGGACAATGTGGCAACCAGCTCTCCAAGGGCCTCTTCACACAAGCTGCCTCATTGTTTCCAAAAACCTAATTCTTGACCAAATCTTTGAAGGGGCTGAAAAACTCACAACTGAACATTTAGTTCGACAGACCCGTTTGATCCATTCACAACCTTCACTGTTTCTGCTCTCTCAGTCCAGACCATTGATCTGCTGCTGCTAATTGACAACACATTGGCAGCGCCTCACATTCGTTCTGCCTCTGAGGATTTGTTTTGATTAGAGAGCTGCACATTAAAGGCGGAGCTGAATGAATGAGTGTTTGTGTGGGTTCGATGAAGGAGACAAGGGACTTTGTGTGACAGAGGAAGTGACTGGTTCCTCCTGCACACATCAAACATCTCTCTAAATCTATGTTTCTTGTGTCTTTTGTGTTTCATTTAAAGCTTCTCTCTGAGTTATTGGTCGTGATTTAGATCTGTCAGCTGTTGGAGCTCAACAGTCATAGCTGATTGGCTGAATGTACAGAAAAAACAAAGGCCGCTCAGACATTTGTGTCATAGCTCTGTTGATTTAGGGCAGATGCCAAAAGCCGACACAAGCAGGGTGGAGATGGTTTAAGGTGGTTTAATTTAAAATGGTGAAAGCTGCAGACTGGAGGTGGCTGGCAGAGGAGATGAGCAGCAAAGGCTGGCTGGGTGTAGGCACCAGCATTGTAAACATGAGGAGAAGCAGGAAAGGTACAGAGCTCGAGGAGACAAGAAGCAGATTAACAAGCAGCAGTGACAGAAAACTCAGCGGACTTAGACGACCACGAGTGGACAGTAGTGTTTGAACTACAGCTTGATTAGTAGATGAGTTGCAGGTGTGCAGAGAAGCCGCAGGAGCTGGAGGTGAGAGGCCACGCCCACGTGCAACACAGAAACGCAGGAGGGCAGCAGCTGTAACAACTCACCTACTCCTACATACAGTGAGACACTTATCAGGATCTTTATGGTTGACACAACTCTTTTCCCTGTCAGATTCAGAGAGAATTTAGATTTGAGATAATTATGGTTATACAGATCTTCACAAAAACTGCTCATTGACTGTCTCACCAAACACTAAATATCACATTAAAGTCACATTGGTTTTTAATTTGTACCACGTATTTTTACATTTTATATCATTATCATTAACTGTGGTACAATGGAGTGCAAAATCCACTGAACATGTATTCAGATTTTCTGAGCATTTGATTGGTCATCAGCTTCAGTACTGACCAATGAAACCGCTCAGAGGGGTGAATGAGACCTGAGGACAATCCAGACTGTCCTCTGAAGACAACTGTGCAGGTGAAAGGGCACAAACACACAGCAGATTTATTATGACAACAGATATTTAATCAGCAGAAGGAATTTACACCCTCAAGCAACTTAGTCTGAAACTCAGCAACAATTCAACAAAGGAGAGTCTTTGACTCTATCATATTTCCAATGATAGTTTGAGAAAATACTAGGCCTATATATGGTGTAAAAATGCATGGAAAAGGAAATCAAAGTGAAGAAAGTGAAACCTAACCCCAAGAGCAATGAGAGCTTTTACAGATCTATGTTTGCATATCTGCCAATCTGAAACCATAAAAATTCCCCTTTATAGTCGTGTTTGTGGTGAAATGTGGTCTGAGTTGAAATACAGGCACAGCATCCTGCCAACATTTCACTTTGCCTCCTGACTTCAGTCTGCTCCCTTTTCAGTCAAAACTAAATATTTAAACTTAAACATGTCTCTCAACATGAACCTGTATGTTCATTCAGAGTAGTGAGCTGTGGTGATTTGTGACTTCGCCGTCTGTTCTTGTTCGACCAGGCCCGAAGGTTTACCAGACCCGGCCTCATTCATCAGCAGGGTCAGCTATGTGAGGAGCACTGATGGTTTAACAGTTAAAAGGAAGCTGTGATTTACTAAAGTGCAGTAAAGTGAGAACAACTGAAGTATTTAAAACATCTCACTCATTGTGTTGTTGTGTTGACCAATGCAGCCTGGACACACACACACACAGTCAACTAGACTCTTTGGTCTGTGGCGATCACGGTCTGCTTGTGTGTGTAAATCAGTGTGTATATGTGTGTGTTTGTACGTGTGTGTTTGAGTATATAGCTTCAGGATCCAGTGTGTTGTGTCATCTAATACTTTGCTAACAGAGATAACACTGTGTGTGAATGTGTGTGCGTGTGTGTGTCATTTAATCCATCCTCAGGTTGCTCTGCTCCCACCCTCTGCGTCCACTCTGTCTCTCGTGGACCAATCATATTCCACATTCCTCCACCTTCCCAGGATCCTGAGGACCCAGGGTGCACGGCTGCAGGGCGTTACCATGGCACTGGGGTGATGAGGTCGCCCCCCCCTCGGTACCTCAGTGATTAGATGTGCTGATGGCATAAAATAGGAAAGGATAAAGACAATGAGGAGTAGTGGGGGAGGAAGAGCATTAAAACACTACATGTTTATACTTGAACTCTCATTTACATAAATAATTTCCTCATGTAATGTTTTTCTTTGCTTTATGCGGGAACGGACGGGGGTCTAATGATAGAAGGTAGAACAGAGAAACTTTATCATCATTGTTCAAAATATGTAAAGAATGTGTAAGCGCCGCCTCAACCAATGAAAACAGGAAACAAACGAAGAATTTAAAAATCACACGACTATGAAATTGCACTCGGGTGGTCTGCTCTCGCTTGCCTCCTCTCTTCATCTCCCCTCCAGTGAATCTATCAGGAAACCGGTGCTCAAACATGCTTCAAGAATCTGGGCTCAGTTCAGAAAATAATTTTGCAGAGCTTCTTTCTCTTGCCATTGCATCGAACTTCTGTTTTAAGCCTTCAGTCCAGGATGTGATGTTTCTGGAGTGGAACAGGAAGGGCATTGTGTATCTTTTCACAGATAACACTTTGGCATCATTATTTCCAACTCTATACCAGATCTTCCAAAAACAGACCTTTTCAGGTATTTATGAGTGAGATATTTTGAGCTTTTCCATCTTCTCCAATCTTCTGCGCTATCTGACCCTTTACTTGCCAAAAAGCTCACCTCTGTCCTCTACAGCCAGCGAGCAAGTTTGGGGACATCTTGGGAGGAGGAGTTTGGTTTGACCAACAGCCAACACCTCTATGCATGTCTTTGTACAAAGGGCTCAGATCTTTAAAAAAAAAAAAACAACAACTATCTTTATTGTATCCTGATGTGTCCCAGCCCCAACAAATAGGCAGAGGTTTTTCATACCCTTTCTCAAACCTTAACTATGAGGCTGGAACCAAATGTTATAGTTGCACTGTTTGGCATCACCAGGGTTGGTTATGGGTTTGGTTATCTTGTAGAAAATGTTGTACCTTATCTTTTGACTCCCTTCTGACAAGTGGGGAGATGTTGCCCCTCCTTTCCCCCAGCGGTTGATGGATCCCATGCCCTGTTTAAAGAGAACTGGAAATGTCCTCCATCAATCCAGGAAGTTCCAGAAAATATCTGGACTTTTTAGAAATAAGAACCTGCTACTTAATTATATGTTATACTAGCTATATGGCAGATGGAGGTGAATTTGTTTGTTTTTTGTTTTTTAAGTAGGGAGTTTTGTACACTTTGGTGTAATCATGTACATGTTCACTGTTTACTATGTTCTTCACTGTTTGAAAAAACAAATGAGGGAAAAGGATCTTAATTTTTTTTTTTTTAAACACTAATTTAAAGAGGTAAAGTTTGATGACTACGTAAATCTCTCTGGAGCTTTGAGTCTGCAACGTCTCTGTTTCCTCCTGTGTCTGTTTGTTATATGACCCACTCCATTTCTTTATAGGCTCATCACACATGTTTAAAGTGTGGAGACGTGGCCGCCTGCTAGGGAACAGTGAGGTTATCATAGAGCCAACATGTGTTTCCATGTAGCTGCTGCGTTGTTCATGTGAGGCACACGCCAAGAACATACAGCAGTGACCTTTTATTTATGACTACCCAGACACGCACACATGCACACACACGATGAGAAACAGAGTGCAGACAGGGAAGATAAAGATGAGAGGTGAAGGGTGTTGTTGGATATATGACCAGGGAACAGATGGATAAATGATGCATGTTGCACTAAAAACATTTGTTGCCATTTTCCACACATAACCTGGTTTTTATGAATACACCTTCACACACTCCAGTGACCATGCGAGCACAAAAAAATAAAAAAATAAAAAAAAGGGAATAAAATAACCAACGTCAGCTTCATTCATTATCACCATTATCATGATTATCATCAACTACAACGTTTCCTTCTGAATCATTTCATATCTTCATAGTTTTTTTATTCAAAAATATTAATATGGATGTTTTTATGCCCAGTGAAACACTATGTGACTGTAGCAATGTTTTCACTCTTTGGGTCAGAGACTCTTCACTGAGAAAACATGATTGTGTGTTGATGTTTTTATTCAAATTGAATAAGGTTCATGTCCTTATCGGACAATCATGCATGAGGAAATGAGGCGTGTGCTCATGCACACAATTTCTCAGTGACTGAGATTTATAAGGTGGAACCATGTGAATGCATGGTTGTATGATTTTGATGAAACAAATGTGTTCTGGTTTGTGTTTCTGCATCTGAATGTGTGTGCAAGAGCGTGAGGGGGAGAGATAAACACAATTGTCTTTTCTGCAGGCCTTTCATAACTACTCCATCCTTCTCTCTCACACACACGCAGGCTCATGTTGATTACCCGTGTCGAGACACAGTGTGTGTGTTGAGGGTCGCTTGCAGCCTGCAGGTAAAGAGTAATTGGTTCCAGATTCAGAGTGCGTGTGTGCGTCTGTGTCTGTGCTGGTCAAAAGTGCAATAACAATTATCACTTCATTAACAGTTATAATGGAGCTGATACTGATCAGTAACAACTGGAAACTTGTCGAGTTTCTCTTTTTATTAATCATAGATTTTTTCCTGTGGTCTCTGTTGCCATCTTCTCTGTCTTTTTGTCGATCTCCTACATTTGCAGTCGCCATTGAGTAATATTGATTATTGTGTTGTATTATTTCCTCCTTCTACCTTCACACTTGGTGGAGATGTTTCCAAACCTTCACAGTTTTCATCGCTATGAACACTCTTTTACTGTAATCTAACGTATTGCCACACTCAACCATGGGTTTAAACCCCTGACCTGAACCCTCACCGAGGGAGTCGGACTCTAAACTGACCTTTGTTCCCTCTGTTCCTCTGCGACCTTCAGGCCTGTGGAGACACATGTGTCAAAACAACATTTATCACCTCTGAAACATTTTATTCCCTGAGCTTCTCACTTCTTCTCATCCCCCCCTCCCAGTCTTTGTTTGCTCCTTTTTTGTTTCAGCCCAGTTTCATCACTTCTTTTCTCACTTGTCTTCTGTTTTCATGATCACCTTAAAACCCCAACATCAGTGCATCATTTAAAGACTTTTCACTTGTTCAAACTAACTTCAAACATTTTATAACACATGTTATACATGTAATCCTATTTTGCTTTCTCCTCCCCTTCATCTCATTTTCATCTTTCCTCTCACCTCTCCACACTTCCTTTCTTCAGTCTGACAAGCATCCTCTCTTTTTCCATTTTATCTTGTAGGTTTCCTTTTCTCTGTCTCACTCTGTTCTGGTTCTCCTCCTGTGTTGTGGAGAGATGAATCATGAGGTGATAAATCAGAAGAACCGTGCTCAGGGTCAAAACTCCCACTGGGATTACCACATTCAATTTACCATAGACAGCTCTCTGTCTCTTTATCCTTCTCTCCTCCTCATCCTTTGCTCAGTGTTTCCATTCTCTCATTAGCTACGTACTTTAACTTGTAACTTTTACTTTCTTCATTTTAATTTTTAATGGTTTGTGTAAAGGTTAGTTTCTTCTTGGTTTGATTATATCAGAGAAATGTAGGACGATGGTTTTTGTTCAGATTCACAGAGAAGTTCAGGACGAAGCCAAAATCAACATCAGCTCCTGTTGAGCACAAATGTTGAAGAGCAGGACATAAAGGCCATGTGAAGGGTTAGCGTTAGCAGCTGTGCTAACAAACATGTTAGTCTCTTTCATGTCAGAGATTTTGCAGATGCTCACATCTGTCTGAAAGTGGTTTCTATCAGTCACTTCTGGATGACCTGAAAGAACCAGATGAAGAAACAGCACTTCGGCTGTTGTGTCATATCAACTATAACAGGTTTTCGAAAATACATGTCACATATTTTACAGTCTGTGAAACAAAATACCTTAATATCTTAACAACTTTGAAGAGAAAAGCAACAAAAGATTTCACGAACTCACCACAGGTTGAGCAGGAAGTCATCAATCAAAGATCCAATGGTGAAATGACAAGATAAACCTGTGAATGAAGCTGTGATAAAGAAGTGAACTGAGAGACTATACTGTACTATAAATCAACTGGCCAATAAATCCTGAGTATACAACCTTTAATAATGTAACAAACCACAACACAAGAACAATAAAAGTTCAGATCTGATGTGCAGAGATGTCAGAACTTGGCCGTTCAGGCCATAAATCTGTTCAAGGAATGATTGATTTGTTCTGTGGGAGTAACCCCCCACCCCCCAGGACAGACAGCCGTACCCAGGGAAAGATTATCATGTTTCTTAAAGTGTGATTAATGTCCCACCTGCAGGCTGAAAGCAGCAGCGCTGGTGCTGTAGATGGTTTGTGGGGAGGGTTGTCTGGGGTGTACAGATGCCTGCTGGGTATTTTCATCTCTGTCTGAAGAAGGAAAACATACAGACTTAGATTCTCCTGAGCAGCAGTGATGGGAAGATCATGGTGAAAAACCTCTCTGTGTTTGTGTGAGAAGCCTCTAAAAACAGCTGAGAATCAGAGAATCTGCTGCTGCCCAACACAAATAAACTCTGAGACGTTTCTGTTGGTTTAAATGTTTCAAGGCAAATTCCTGCAGAACTCAGAGACGCCCCATACCCGCTCTGAAATATGTTGGTCCTGAGACTGTGGACAAACCGCTCAACCCATGGCCTTGAAGGTCTCTCCTTACCGACAGACCACCAGGGGACAACACAACGACGACACCAGGGGACGACAACAGAAAATGATTTTGCTGACACTCGGCTGAATATCTAAAAACTTATGTCATCATGTGTCAGTCGGAGTACTCTGAAACAACCACAACTTTGATTTTCTTTTGCTCCTCCCATATGTAATAAACCTGTTATAACATGTTATAAAGCCTAATGTGCGGCCAGTGTCAGGGGTCAGTGTCTGGAGGTCAGAGGTCAGGTTCAGTGTCAAGATCGTCAAGATCCGGGTTAGAAACAATCAGCACAGAAAACTTTCCAATGGCAAAATCTACGGAGGTGACCTCTGACCCCAAACAGATGAGATGTTCATGTTCGCTTGGACAAACTGCCGCTCGTTTTCATCGACAGACTCGCCTCTGACGATTGTGTTGATTTTATGTGACGTGAAATAAAAATGCATGTGTGACTGAGTCAGACTGAGTTTATTGAGAGAAGCTTTGATGTGTGAGATTCTCTGGCTCCGTTTGTGTCTTGTTCAGCCATGGGAAATGTCACCGTCGACTCCACTGTGTGTGCCTGCATGTGCAAGTGCATTACTGTGCGTCTCTCCCTACATGTGTGTGTGTGTGATAATATGTAAGTATGCAGGTCACACACACACTGGTCTGGATCATCTTTAACACGCATTCCTGCTGTGATTTGAGTGTGTGTGTGTGTGTGTGTGTGTGTGTGTGTGTGTGTGTGTGTGTGTGTGTGTGTGTGTGTGTGTGTGTGTGTGTGTGTCTGTGTGTGTGTCTGTGTGTGTGTGTAGCCTTGACAGACTGCCTCTTTGGCAGAGAGATTTGTCACTCAGCAGGGGGGTCATGGTAGAAACACACTGAGCAGACTTGGTTCAGTTCTGGAGGTGATGACAGAGACGAACAAATGCAACTGTATGAGCTGCAGGTTACAGTGTGTGTGTGTGTGTGTGTGTGTGTGTGTGTGTGTGTGTGTGTGTGTGTGTGTGTGTGTGTGTGTGTGCGTGTGTGCTGTTTTCAGGAAGTTTCTGCTTACGTTAATAATGATAATGACGCAGTTATTATTAACAAAAATCTAATTTCATCACATTTTCTGGACAATAACTGATGTAATCAGCAAACTAAATAAAGTCATGAATGGATTTAAAGTTTAAAAAAAAAGTTCCACTTTGTTCTCCTCCACCTCTTTTTGTCCTCATCCTCATCCTCCTCTTCCTCTCCCTCTTTTCGCTCCACCTCACATCCTCTTCCACTCATTCATCCTCCCCTCCTTTCTCTTCCTCTCTTATTTCCTCTTTGTTCTCTTCACTCAATTGTTCCTTTCCCTGATTTTGTGACAGTGTTAAAATCAGCTGTTGAGTTTCACTGTGACAGAAAATTAATGATTTATGGAGAATTATTGATTTATTGAAAATGAACAAATCAGAAACACAAGAACATGAAGGAAACAGATGGAGCTCATTAGTGTCGCCACGGCAACATCACTGTTTCATCATTAACAAGAGTCTCTGCCCCTCGAGCGGCAAAAACACGTATGTAAATGACCCCAGGGTGAATTTGCACGTGTGTGTGTGTGTGTGTGTGTGTGTGTGTGGGTTGTGAGTGAGGCAGGAAGGATTCTGGAGAAGAAAAGGGAGTCGTCAGCGAATAGAAGCGGAGGAGGAGACGAGTGAGAGAAAAGGAGGAAGAGAAAGGGAGGAGGAGGAGGATACAGGATAGCATGAGGCCCCATGTCATGAGATTCTCATTATCTATTTCCATGGAAACCAAGAGTCTTTCACTTTCTTTATCCTCGCTCCTATTTTCACTTTTCCTCCTCTGCTTTTTAACTTTTTTCCCTCCCTCCTCCTGTTTCGATTTGTCTCCCTCACTCCTTTCTTCCCCCCTCTCTTCTTTCCCTGGATGTGCCAATATGAATAAGAGTGGGCTCCTCCATCATCATCACCATCATCATCACCATCATCATGCAGACGGTCATTACAGAAGCTGGAGACTGGAAACAGAGACCACCTTAAAAACCCACCCTGGACCTGGAACTAGTAATAATAATGATTTAGCTTGTTTTAAACTTTCACCTATATGTATGAAAAACATTTTTTTTAATTGTTTGTGTTTCGCTGCCTGTGGTGAATAACCGACCACCTACATGTGTTGTTAATCCTCAACCACAGTGGAGGGACTCTCTTAGTGAACCCCAAACCACGGGGCAGATTCTTTTCTCCTTGGCCATTGTCCATTTTCAAGGCAGAAAGGTAATCCTTTAGAAGAGGGAGGGGTCACCTCTCTGTCCTCAGGAGCTGAACCAATAATCCTTTAAAAGTGGACGAGCTCTCCTTCTTTTGCGCTCCTCATCTTCTCAAGTTAAGAAGGAGCCGTAATCTGCTTTAAGTTTGATGCTGGACTTTCTCCCAACGAGCGCCGGAGGATCTGAGAGCAGGTCTCTGAGGGAATGGGTGAATAATGTAAGTAGTGGACGAACTGAAAGAATGACTGAAAAGAAAAGAAAGTGAGAAGCAGAAGGAGACCAAGAAAGAAACTGACACAAAAGAAGTGAAAGAGAGAAAAAAATGACTTGGAGATGTTAATGAAACTTTTTCTCTCTTACTCATGCACACGCACGCACACACCTACGCACACACACACACCCACACACAATGATTACTGAATGACAGAGTGGAAAATAACAGAAGCTTTTGTGTGAAAAGGGAGAAAGTCTGTGAACCAACAGACTTACAGGATATTGAGCTGGAGGAGAGTGATTGTTATAAAGTGGTGAAGAGGCTAAACACACACACACGTACACACACACTTTAGGAAACCAAATCTCCCAGTAGGAGCCAGTGTGGATTTAACCTTTGACCTTGTGACCTTGTCTTAGTTACGGTGCAGTTAGCTTAGCCGCTGTGAGACCATCAGATACCTGTGGTAAAGTTCTAGCCTCTTAATGGGGCTGAAACTAACTCTAACTTTACACTATACCATCATCATCTGAGGCTGCAGTCGAAAAACAAGAGCAAAGACGATAAAAACGTTCAATTTCATAATCATTAGCATTAGCATTAGTTGTCGTTGCCATGTGTGTTCACTGTTCACATCCGTTTGAAGCAGCAAACAGGAGGTGGAGGAGGAGACAGGAATTAAAAAATAACAATACAGGAGGCAGAGAAACCTACAGATCAACCAGTCAACACACAGATGTTGTAGCTCAGGTGATATCAACCTGGCTGCTGGTAGCTCTGTTGAAAAGCTGTAAATAAACAAAGCTATTCATGAACCCACTGCCAAAATATCCATCTACCTCCATTTAAACTGCATGACTGTACAACAATGATGCATTCTTGATGTTAATCAATGTTGAGTTGATGTTACAGTACAGTAATTCACAGTAATTACAGTAATTCAACAAATAAGTTTCATAGGCTGTACAGCACTTTGGAAACCTTATTGTGCTTTATAAATAAAATGGATTGGATTAGATAGGGGCCTTTAATTGATTTGAATACAGATATGATGGAAACCAATGGCAACAAGCACACATTTCCACACATCTGAACGCCTGTGAAATTCAACCACAACGCTCACCTCCTAATGGGTTTAAACAGGATTCATTAAACCACAGGAAGAGTCTGGTCTAAGTTGTGTAAAGCCAGACTTCAAGTAGAAGTGTGCATGCATGTGTGGTGGTGGTGGTTGTGGTGGTTGTGGTGGTGCAGGGGGGATTAGAGGTGGGTCTGTGGTTCATCTGAAATGGCAGAATCAGAAGAAGTGTCAGAACCACATAGAAAACAAACCCAAACAAAACCCACCATTAAAAACACATTCATGTTTATGTGGATAAAATCATCATAATTAAAAACAACAGTGGAGCAATGGAGCTTATTCAGTTCAACTCACTCATTAAAACACAGTCATGTGTGTTTATAAAGCCACTAATTAGGGTTTTAAACACCAGAAAGTTTTCGTTCACATTATAACAACTTTCAGTCAAATTATTAGTTTCCACTAAAGAGCCCGTTCTATCAAAATAAAGCTACATCATGATCTCACTTAATCTCATTTCAGTTTAGGCTGCATCAAATATAAAATACTCAAGTCTGAATACATTCTTATCAAAATACATTGGACACAAGGGACATGGTGTATTTTCATAAATGAAAATACTGTAACCAAAAATGTATTGAAAATGAGAGAAGACAGACTTTAATTGATCTATCAGAAACGAAAGAAACAGGAGCTTTAACTTTATTCCCAAACTCATTTATTTATATTTAGCATGAAGGCCAGTCATTAACTCAGAGACTCTGACACCAACATTGTCTTCACTTTTAAACATCTCATCACTTCTCCAGTGTTTCATTCACTCGTTCTGGTCGTGTCCATCACTGATTCATTCCTCCGTCTATCCTGATTTCTGTATTCCCTCTCTCCGTCCTCTCTGTCACTTTCTATCAATTCTCTAAGTGTTTTTGTTTTTTACCTCCACGCACCTTTGTTTCTTTTCCTCTGCTCTGCTTCTCCTCTCACCGCTGTTCTAACTCCCCAACCTCCACAGACCCCAGCCCTCCAACCTAAACCTACACCACAAAGCTTATGGCTGCCGTCTCTCAGGTGCAGTAAAGTGTGTGTGTATGTGTGTGTTAAAGAGAGAGAGTGATGTGGAAAGGTATTGGACGAGACACTGATTGTAAATCACTGAAGGTTTAGATTTTTATAAAGGAAGAAAAGCTTCTTTTTTTACCATCTCAGTTTCAAGGTGTATCAGTGAACACACACACAAACACACACTAGTGCAGTGATTGGATACATGTGGTGTAAATTATCAGTTCAGGTGATAAGGAGGAAAAGGATCAGAGTAAAAGAAAGTAAGGAGTAGGCCTAACAGAAATAAATGACAGAGCTGTTTCCTTATTGCAGCTGTGAGGACTCAGGTCACCTGGTCACCTGGTCTGGCTGCTCCACATCAGCTGATGCAGTCAGTCGGTCTGGCTTCCTCCCTGTTTGATTTTGTCTAAATCTCCTCTTATCTTGTGTCACATGAACTTTTAGAATCCAAAGTTGCACAAAGGAGGAAAAAAAAGAAAGAAATGTGTACTTTGTGCGCGCGTGTGTCAAGGCTGGTGGAAATTAGACAGAGGTTAGATCACTGACTAATAGGAGCAGAAAAAAGAAAGGAGCAGATAAAAGGGAGGAAATGAGAAAGAGACAGAGGGAGGAAGGGAATAGTGACGACACCAGTGAAAGATGTGATGAAAGGGGGGGACAGAGTCAAGGAGAACAAGAAGAAAAGATTATGAAAAATGAAAATGAAATGAAATGAAACAATGAAATGAAACAAGACACTAAGGCAGTTGTCAGGATGGGGATGAGCAGGTGGACCCAAACCAAAAACAGAACAGAAAACCGAGCCACTAATGGCGGAAGACTGAGGGTCATGACAGCAATACTGTGGAGGAAGCTAAAACTTTCAGTGATTGAGTCACTGTGTTTAAGTTCCTAATAATTTGAACATTTCCCAGAATCGTCACATGTTCGTCACTATTTCCTCTTCTTCCTGCTCCTTCTTACCGTTCTTCAGTTTTTGTCAGTGATTTTTTTTTTCTTCAGCTGACTTTCAACAAAGACACATACTGATGTTCAATAGTGTTCATTTGGGTCAATGTCTGGGAAAGAGTCTGAAGATGTTACACTTTAAAAACATTATTATTTGGTCAAAATCCACCTGAGAAGCATAAACTGCGTGATGAGTCTCACTGGTTCACGGTTGCAAAGAGGAGGGACAAACGCCATACAGCAGTTGTGAGTGCTTATTTTAAAGAATTGAAAAGCAAAATAATCTGAGGACAAACAAATTCAAACAATGCAAGTCAGGAGAGAGAGAGAGAGACACAGTTTGTCTGTCATCGGTGGGTGATATGAACCTCTCATGACCTGACTCCACCTACAGGCCGCTGCAGACAGGCCTACCTGGAGAGGGTCGACACACAATGGTCTAGGGACAGAGTTTACACTGGGTCAACAGGAGGGTGTACCAACCCCACAGAGTCATGTGTTATTCAGTGGGTCAGTGTTCATAGTGTTGGTGTTGGTGTTTGTGTAAGCATTAGTGTTGGCCTTGGTATTAGTTCAGGTGTTAGTAGGTGTTACTAGGTGTTAGTTCAGCCAGACAATTCTGGATTGAAATCATATATTAAGAGCATAAATATTTGCATATCTGAAGCAGTAGCATGTCTGAAGCAAGATTGGCATCGGGCTCTGTTCATTTAATACATTCCCTGATAAATGATCGCTTGACCAACATGCAGGCATTTTCTGTAAAGCAGACCCATGCAGTGGATCATAGAAACAGAGCCCACAGGTGGATGATAGGGAGGTGGTGGGATTGAGAAATTCATAGCCAGAGCAGCAGTCAACAGCATGCAACAACGACACAAACAAGAGCAGCTGCAGTGAGCAGCTGCAGCAGCAGAGCAGGAATGATCCAGGTAGCACGATCTGATATCAGATCATGCCTGCTTACCTGGATGCAGGGTTTTTAGCCCGTCCTACTCAGATGAGGGCAGCATGTGACTGATTAGAATTGGCGCAGCTTGAGTTGTCTGCCTGAACTAGGCTTTGCATCATTATTGGTGTTGGTATTTGTGTCAGTGTTAATGGGCTTGCACACCTACCTCGATTGGTCAGGACTTTCAGACTTTTCTGTTCGATCAGAACCAAATTCACAGGTGTGAAAGCCCCCCCGGACCATGGTCCAGACCAAAGACCCCAACTTTGGTCCGACCAAAAGAGCTGGACTTTCAGGTGTGAAAGCATGATTAGTATTATTGTTCGTAGTTTAACATTAGTGTAGTTAGTGTTAATGCTTCTCTCTCGGTTGAACTGTCAGACTCTGTTTTTCTTGGTGGATGCAACAGCTATGGGTGAGGGTCTTACCAGGTCTTGCCACTGACTCATATAGAGTTAATAGTAATTTTATGTCAAAGAGTTTCTTTGATCAGGCTGCTGCTGCGGCTGCTGTGGTTGCTTTCTTCTTCTGTGATTTTGGCTGCAGTGGCGCTGCCATCACTGTAAATCCCTGTGACTGGTGACTGGAGCCAAAACACCAAAGAAACTTGGCTGGAAACTTAGAAGTCATGACTCTGAGGCTTTAGAAACCTTTTTTTTTTTACTTTTTAGTGAAACTGTGATCTGCCAAGCAGAAACAGTTGGAGGCTGTAATCGAGCACTGGGAATGCTCCGTCATATCCGGACTCAGTCGACAAGGGGAGGAGGTGTCGGCTTTTTAGAGAAAAGGAAAGACTGAAGCGCTCAAGTGAGCATCAACGAAGCTGAAAGACTTTTATATGAGAGTCACAGGAGGAGAGAGGGGGGTCGCAACATGGAGAGATGGAGTTTTATTTCTTTATTAGATCACTGCACTAAGTGGGGTGGGTGGATGGGTAACACAGGTTATTTAAGGTACGCTCATCAATTTTGTAAAAATGAATTTTAGTCCTCACTGCCAGTTAAATTCATGAAGGTGTTTTTACATCGGACCTGTCTGGTTTGGGTTCAATGAATTCCCACCTGGTGTGAAATCTACTGATCCAGCCCTGGTGTGAATCAAACTTGACCCTTGACCCCAGGCCCTTGACAGACAGACCCTTGTCTGTGATAACCTGTAATAACCAGAGAAATTTGATTCATGACTGATTTGCAGCCAACAGTAATAACATCATAAACTGTTCCTCATGAGCTCTTTTGTGACAACCCCCCTGAACCCCAACTACAGATGTTTCACACTATCCATCTGAAACCCTGACAATTTTCTATCAGCTATTGTCTGCTGCAGAAACATCCCATTCCCTCCCATTAAAGTTTCACACACCCCTCTCAGCAGCTAAAAAACAGTCATGTTGTTCTTGCTGATTATTTCTGATAAGACCTAATGATGATTGAGAGACTGGGATTTAATGGGAAGAAATTGGATTTTAGTTTTAAGGTGGCACCTTGTTTTTCCTTGTTTCAGAGGTTTAAAAAACCATTAGGCACTAAGGGTTGCGATACATTAAACAGGCTACCTTTAAAGGAGTCGCAGCACAGCAGGAGCAGCTGCTGTTCATCATCACAGGATAATAACATATAAAGAGAACATTTTTAATAATAATGATAATAGTAATAATTATTATTTTTAAAGTTTGATCTTGAATGAACAAATGAATATATCAGTGAATGAATGAACAAATGAACAAACAAACTTCTTTCACACACCTTTGATGCAGGTAACACAAAGTTCTTCACAGTTTAGGAACAAAACAAAAACTGGCTTAAAACAATACAGGAAAACTCTCTTTCTCTCTCGCTCACCTCCTCTTCTTCCTCGTCCCCCTCCTCCTCCTCCTCCTCCTCCTCCTCTTTGACAGTGATGATTGATGCAGGGAACCAACAAATAAACATCTGACATTGTGATCTATAGGTCACAAGGTTATAGACCGTGGCCAGTGTGTGTGTGTGGGTGTGTGGGTGTTAATGACACCATCATACTGATCAGCCACATTAAGGGGTCATGACCTCGGTTGCAGGTCTTGACCTTGATGTGCTGCAACAACGACACAGAGCGAACACCCACACACAAGTGTTGATTGGCCGTGTTAATGGTGTTTTTAATAACCAGAATCAAGCATACTAATCTGACTGTACATGTTGTCTCTTGCATGGCAGTCTCTCCCAATTTTTAACTCTAACCCGCCCAGAGAGTTGTGACTCATGCTCATGTCAAACCAATGCTTTTCCAGCCGTGACGAGCCTCAGTGTTTATTGTTTGAACGGATTTATTTCAGACTCCGGACCCGAAGAAGCAGGAATCAATTTACTATAATCACTATTGGCTGCTGTTCACTTCACCTCATCTGTAATGACACAGAGAGGACCAGTAAAAACCTATAGCCACTATACAGGTCCACTGTCTCCACTGAGTCACTTAGTCCTGTCCTGTTTCTGCCCTCGTCGACTCCATTATGTGGTTTCAGGGCAGATGAAACTTTAATGTCCCCTCAGGCAGAGACGCAGCAGCTCTCTAACCCACTGTTTCTATCCTGCCTCCCACATTGTGAATTCATGAACCTCTACACTGCCACTTGCAATCACAACTCGACGAGCCACGGTCTGATTTGTCAAAGTGACACAATGTCAAGATGCTGGGAAGTGTTTGTACGTTTGATCCCCTCTGACAGATTGAAGAGCATCACTCAGCCTCTGGAGGTCCGGACGGTCCAATCAGGAGCTCTGAGGAGCCTTCACCCTGAATTAGGCTGTTTGAGAGTGCGAAGGACGAGTGGTGGGATTGCTGAGAACAAGCACCATGTTTGAAAAGCACAGCGCGTTTCTGTGATTGGAAGTGGCACTGAGGAATTTATATGTTCATGTTATTCAATCAGTTTTATGTTTGAAGAGCCTTTTCTCTCCCAGGTCATTTCACTAACACACACTCACCAGGAACATGGCTGCTGCTTCACACACCACTTCATCCATCTGAGATCTTCACTCAGGGTGAAGTGGTCCATTCCTCACGTCTTCAGTCTCTGGGGGTGGTGGGTTGGGGTCTTCATCTCGGATTATTAATGCAGTTCAGTTCAGTTCAGTTCAACAACCTAAACTCTGATTCTCCTTATTGTCTTCATCACATCTGGATATCTTATCCTCTAGTTCACTCGTTTTAACGTTTATCAGTTTCTCTGAGCTTTACACTTTTTTTTTTCTTTTTTTCTTTTTTTTTACTTCCGGATGATTTTGAAATGATGAATTCTCTGTGAGCGCGTAGCGATCGAGGGAGAGCTGTGTGCACGAAGGAGGGGCAGGTCTCTCTCTGTCTCTCTCTCTCCGGGGCAGTGAAGCAGCAGCAGTGGCTCCAGTTTCAGTCAGAGCGCAGTCGGTGGATAATTGGGCGGAGCGGCGGTCGCTCCGGGGCTCGGACACTCGGACATTTTTTTTTACGCACTTAAGGAATCGAGTTAATTTTTTTTGTCGCTGTGAGAGGAGCTCGAGATTTACCCCAAAACCTTTGCTGGAATACCGTCAGCAAGCGATCAGGATGAAGTTTAGATCTTCACTCCTCATGGTCCTGCTTCTCTTCGGCGTCTCAGCGACTAAGTTACACGTCCCGCGACTGAGACTGTCATACAAAGGTATCTATCTATCTATCTATCTATCTATCTATCTATCTATCTATCTATCTATCTATCTATCTATCTATCTATCTATCTATCTATCTATCTATCTATCTATCTATCTGATATCAGAAGTGATGGGGGTTCTGTGTTGAGGCGGAGGAGCCTCACCTCTGTGACGCACCAGTCAACTTATTACTGTAAGTTAATTAGCAGCTGCTTCGTGTTAATTATCCTGCAAAAGCTTAAGTTTAATAAACACTGATCCTCGATCAGCTGATTACAGTAATGTAAAGCATTTCATAGGGGAACTGAGAAATAATGTAACATAATAACAGTGATTGGTTTGGCCAAAACTTTTCCATGTGTGTGTGTGCGTGTGTGTGCGCGCGCGCTCATTGTTTGGTGTAATCATCATCAGTGATTGTATCACACAGGATTTCCTCCTTCAGCTCCAGGAGCAAAGTTACTGGTCTTCCTGTTCGAAAAGGAGAGGGAGAGCCCAGGTTTCATCTTCACACTTCATGATGAACAGATTAGCGTGAAATCAGCTCAACATGTTTGTGCTTCCATGGGAGTTTAACATCTTGACCCTTGACCTTTCCCCTGAGAAGCAGAGCAGCTCCAACAGCTTTGGTTCAACATCAGTGACCAACTAAATTTAAGTCCCGAGATCTGATCCTGAGAGTCAATTTTAATTGATCCATTTTGGGGGATTACTGATCTGTATGCAGAGGCTGATGTCTGAGTCACTGGTTTTAAAGGCTCTTCCTTGATGAAATAGAAAAGAAAAAAAAATCAGGCTCAGACTCTCAGTGAGGTGATGACAGGTTCTCTCATCCTGTCCAGGTGACCTCCTACCTGATCCTGCCGTGTCCCTCTCATGTCCTTGTCCTCTGTTGGATGCTCTGTCTCTTCTTACATCTCCAACCACCCCCATCCCAACAATGTGTGTGTTTTCAAGAGCCCTGCAAGTGTGTATGTGGTTGGCAGGACTCCCAGCATCTATACCATCCTCCCATCATGCATCTCTCTGTGTCTTTCATTTGTCTTCTTGCTCCTTCAATCTGCTGCTTTTATTCATTTGAATGCCCTGTGTCACACGCACCCCCCCCCCACACACACACACACACACACACTTAAGTGAAGAGTGTTTGTTTTCACTAGCAGCCTGTGAATTAATGAGTTTGTTTTCTCAGTCGGCGCTGCCCTGCAGCAGACAGGGTTAGTTGTTCTGAGGTGGGCGGAGTCATCTGTCAGCTGCTGGAATGTAGGACGTCCTCTCCTCTTTCTTGCCCCTCTTCCTTTTTTTCATCCATCTGTTCATCACTCATCTCTCTGCTGCACTTCACGACAACCCCCTCATCCAGACATCAGTCTCTGTGGAGGAGGGGTCAGGGTCCCTGGGGTCACAGGCCACAGTGTTGTAGAGGAGTGGTCAAGGTGACAAAGGTCATAGGTCACAATGAGGAGTGGTCAAGGTAACAAGGTCATAGGTCACAATGTTTTGTAGAGGAGGGGTCAAGGTGACAAAACTCACAGGACATAGTGTTGTAGAGGAGGGGTCAAGGTGAGAAAGGTCATAGGTCACAATGTTTTGTAGAGGAGGGGTCAAGGTGACAAGGGTCACAGGCCACAGTGTTGTAGAGGAGGGGTAAAGGTGACAAGGGTCACAGAGACAGGCTGCTTCGAGGCCAGTGGGCGGGTTTTTGGCCGGCCAATCCAACATGGCGCTGTTCAGGCTGCCATATTTGAGTCACAAAAACGACTCCCCAAAACCAATGGGTGACGTCAAGGATGGTACGTCCATTCTTTTTACAGTCTATGGTCATAGGTCACAATGTTTTGTAGAGGAGGGGTCAAGGTGACAAGGGTCATAGGTCACAATGTGTTGTAGAGGAGGGGTCAAGGTGACAAGGGTCATAGGTCACAATGAGAAGTGGTCAAGGTCATAGGCAAGGGGGCAGAGAAGTGAAGCCTGGTGAAGCTCACTTCCGCGTTCAAAAAACTGCAATCCCTGTGGATTCCTGTGGGGGCTGGTGTCAGAAAGCAACATGTCTCCATAGACCCCCATGTTAAAATCAACAAATAAACATGATCAAAGCCTGGTGTCAGGACTTTTTTTGTTCTCAATCGATAGTTTCTAACCCCGCACACACTCTGAGGGGGATGAATTTTTTTTTAACGCTACCGTTTTACTGTTATTAGGTTAAGATTCTGGCCAATTAGAGCGGAAACGTTGAGTGACAGGTCTGGAGCGGCCCAGAGACAGGCTGCTTCGAGGCCAGTGGGCGGGTTTTTGGCCGGCCAATCCAACATGGCGCTGTTCAGGCCGCCATATTTGAGTCACAAAAACGACTCCCCAAAACCAATGGGTGACGTCACGGATGCTACGTCCATTCTTTTTACAGTCTGTGGTCATAGGTCAAAGTGTTGTAGAGGAGGGGTCAAGGTCTCATGGGGTCATCACTTCGCTGCAGACACAGGTAAGAGTCAGTGACCCTTCACCCAGTCTGGGTTAGGGGGTCATCAGTTACTCTAGCCTGATGCATCAGCCGCTTATTTCATTGCATTTCATAGAGCGTCTGAACACGAGCCATAGGGAGAACGTTTACTTCAACTAATCGCTGCTGCTTGGTGGTGATGTGTGCTATACACCGGTTAAGTTCATAGGTTAATCTTGAGTTGAGTGAGTTCAACGTCATTGCCTTCAGTTCCCCATCTGTTCGCTGATTGGTAGCGGTCGGAGCAAACCGAAACGCATTACTAGTTTCCTGACTATATGGTGGAGGCAAATGAAATTGGCCGGAAACATTAGGTGGTGCTAGCCTGGCTACAGTTACACCACCATGAGAAGAGAATAAACACTCGGCTGTTTGAACCAGAACAAGGACGCCATGAGAGACAACAGTGAGTTTAAAAGAAAAGAGCTGGAGGATGAGATGATGAGAGAGAGGCTGTGGTGACTGAGAAAAGAGGGAGGGCTGAATGAGCGGAGGGAAGAATTACAGACAGAGAGATAAGGATGGGGGGGTGAGGTGGGGTCTAACCTGAAGGCTGAGAGACACTGGTCCCTTTGAGAGACAGAGGTTGAAGTCCCAACAATGTGTCTTTGACCATCTGTCATGTAGATTACTCACTACTGCACCTCTTTGTGTGTACAACTATGTGCAACTGACCAGGGGTTGGGGGGGGGGGGGGGTAAAAAACTATTTGCCTAAACAACTGGCCCCATTTACTCCCACCCCCCATGCTGCAGCAGTTCAACATGTTCACAAAGTCAATGACTCAGTTTCCAACGAGCCTCCACTGTCGACTGCCATTAAATAAGAAACAAAAAAACAGGAACAGGGAAATCAGAGTCACAGCAATGCTAACATGCTAACTGTGACTAAACTTTGTACACTGAGGTTGTCCACCAGAAAGCCCCATCCCAAAACTTTTTGGCTCACAGCTACTTAGGTACTACAATGGCAGTGACAACCCCACTAGGGAAGGCCCTTGATTTTAAGATATCACCCCCCATGCTGAAAATTATTATTTTTCAGCAGTTCAACATATATAGAAAATGTTCATAAGCTTCAATTTGAGTCCAAGAAGCCTTTCTACTGCTACTGGAAAGCTGCAGGCTGTCTCCAAACAATGCAACACCTATAGTGAAAAACTCCATGTTAACTGGCCCCATTAGAATACATGGTATTTCTGGACAAAGTGCCATTAAATAAGAAACAGGAACAGGGAAATCAGAGTCACAGCAATGCTAACATGCTAACTGTGACAAATATTTGATGCAAAATGACATAAGACTCTCCCAGGGCGGGTTGTGAATCCTTGAAGGTCCTAGATATCATTTCTGGTGGACAACCTTTTACAACGCTCCGTGTCTGTTTTCCAAAAAAATGTGACTTTGCCCCCTAGGTATGAAGAGGTGTGATGCAGGTGGAGGGGAAGGGGGGGTGGGTGTGTGGAGACGCTGGTCTGAGCATGGGCTGACAGTGGAAGACAGCAACAGAGTGACATCCACATTAATGTGCACAAATGAAGTGAAGGAAGGATCATTCAGAGGAGGGATATAAAGTGAGAGACGGGTGAGTGGGTGGGTGTGTGTGTGTGGGAGGGGGGACACAGGAGTGGATTAAAAGTGGGAGGAAACATGAGAGAGGACAAAAAATGGAGATGGACAAGAAGAAACTGGTCATAAGGGAGGGACGGAGAGAAAAAGAGAGTGAGAGATGATGAGGGGAGGAGGAGAGGCAGAGGAGGGAGGGAGGGAAGGGTGAGTGTTGACGAGGATCGAGGGTGATGAGGTCACACTCTACGCCGTGTTTTGATTGGCCCAGGAGGGAAGATTTGGTAACAAGAACTCTGACAGCCATCGTTAGACAGCTGTGTGTGTGTGTGTGTGTGTGTGTGTGTGTGTGTGTGTGTGTGTGTGTGTGTGTGTGTGTGTGTGTGTGTGTGTGTGTGTGTGTGTGTGTGTGTGTGTGTGTGTGTGTGTGTGTGTGTGTGTGTGTGGTGTGTGTGTGTGTGTGTGTGTGTGTGTGTGTGTGTGTGTGTGTGTGTGTGTGTGTGTGTGAGGAGTAGGAACAGGTTGCAGGAAATCCCTGGATTTACTGTGTCATGGCTGATTTGGTGTCTGTGGATGAATTGTCCCGTTTAAACTCTGACATCTGGACGTCAAACGACCAAGATCTGTTATTGATTAATTAATGGCTGATGATTAATTACACATTGATCTAGGATCAATTATTTCTAAATGAACACACCTGAACAACACTGTATGTCGTACGTAGCCTGTTGGCTAAACTGTGCAACCACAGTTGTTTTCTGTCCTCTGATACAAACGAACACAGCAGGTGCACCAGGTGTTTGCCGTCATGGTTACGTCAATAAACCGTTCCGACTGGATAAAAGAAACAACATAGAAAAAATATTTTCACCATGAAAAATCATCTCGCAGATGAAACACAGCTGTCCTGATTGAACGAGGCCGCCATATCGACGGTGTCTTGTCAAAAACAAGAGGCTGTGAAGGTTTTTTCTCCTGCTCACGTGGTCCAGGGTCCGAATCAGGAACCTCGGACCCTCTGTTGATCAGTTTGAGCTACAGCTGTGATGCTGACCTTCTGATTTTAAATGATTATAAGCTCAGTGACGGAAAAACTCAGGAGGTCAGTCCAAGAAATTTGTGGCTGTCAGCTGAGAATAATTTACATCATGAGATGTGGAGATGAACAAATTAATATCTGCACCAGCTGTCATGGCAACCGACCAAAGGGTTTTTCTTCCTCATATAAAGTTGGTATGAAAAAAAAAGAAGAAATATATAAAAAAGAGAGTCCGGCCCCAACACAGAGGAGACCCTCACTGGGAGGATGAGAGGGAAATGTGAGAGCCACAGGAGGAGGAGGAGGAGGAGGAGGATGAAGGTGGGGGCGTGGGGTGGTGGGGGGGCTCTGTGAAATGACTTTTTGTGCGTGTGTCAGATTCCAGAAATACTTGGCACTGCAACAATAAACAGGCGAGATGTAATGAAACCCTGGGAAGTGTGTGTGTGTGTATGTGTGTGTGGCTCTTACACGCTGCCTGTACCCAATTTGTACATTAGAGATGTCGGCATGAGATTTGAACTTTTTTTTCTCCCCGTAAATCTTTTCCTCTGCTTCAGCCTGAATCTACCGAATGCATCGGGTAGAGATCTGGTACAGTGTGGAGTAAAAACAAACCTCATTGAACTTCTCACAGAAAAATAACCTTAATGACAGAGCAGATCCAAGTTTGCTGGGAAGAAGAAAAGCTGCTGCTGCTGAATGTAAATGTTTTCCTGCCTCAGGTGCACAACACTAGAGCTTTTCCTCTTATCTGTAATCAGGAGTTTGATTACAGTTCACCGAGCCGTGGTGATTAGGGGACCACTTCAGATCCAGCTGCTGTGAATCCACCGTCCACATGTCTGACACCAGGACGATGCCTCTGCCTGACAGACAGCATGAACACAGTGAACGAACACGCCGGTCTCTGTAGTGGCTGAGACGACATGATGTGATGACTGAGCTCTGACACCTACAGTGAAACCAGATGCCGGTTCGACTGCCGCTGCGGTTTGGCTGCCGTTGGGCTGCTGCCTTTAGCCGTGTCGCACACATTGGAGACAGATGTGCAAAACGCAGGGGGAGAGAGAGGCAGAGACATGAGAGGTGAAAGTGAAGACACCACAGAGGAAGTTAAAGATGGATGAAAAGAAGATAGAGGATGTGATGGAGAGAGAGCGAGGTTGAACTGATAGACGGAAGAGAGGAGGAGGTGTCAGACGGCAGGAGACGGAGATTGGTGTGGTTTCACCATGAGGTGATGAGCTGCTGGAGTGATAACAAGCTGTTGGCTCACCTTTCCCCTCTGCTTGTATGTGTGTCAGCATACTTTTATATTTGTGTTGTATTGTGAGTGATTGTTGTTAAGTCTCTCATAGTTAGGACTTGAAAGTGTAAGAGATTCTCCTGCTTAAGATACTTAGTGAAGGCGCTCATAGCTGCTGTGGTTAAGACGTGGTGTGGCTGTAACTCCACAGACTATTTGTTTCCATAGTCAGGGCTGGTGTCTTTCAACCATGACCGTGATCTAAACTTAAATCAAGCATTTTACTGTTGTATCCATGGCAAACGTGATTCACTTTTGACTGGCACAGCAGATGTGGACGAAGCGAGACTTGTGGTTTCACTGTGTGAATCTATCTGACCCACTATAGACAACAAGTCAGAGTTGTGGCAGTTTGTCTCTCTGCTCTTTTTAACGTCACTCTGAAGATTGTAATGAATTTAACATTCTTCAATTCTCCAGCTCACATCGAGTTTCTGACACACACACACACAGCTCTGATCGCTACAAGCTCAACAAGCGTAACGACAACAAGGAGTTCATAGTGTGCGGCTTCTCCTGCCAGAACAGAAAGGTGTGAACATTAAACCCTGAAGAGCTGCAGTATCTGCTACACGCTCTGCACACACAGGGTCACACAAAGACAAACATGCAAAGCCATATGTTCGTCGTGCAAAGACACACACAGCTGTGTCTCAGAGCTGCAATGGAAAGGCTGATCAGAAACAGGAACATTTCACATGTCTCTAAACAACACTTGATATTAAAATATGTTATGATGGCAGCATTCTCCAGAATCTGAAGTAATGATATAATGCTGTAAACTCGCCCTCCACTCTTCACCCACTTTCAACCCCCTCCTCATGTTTCTCTCCTGCCAGTCTCAATAAATCCATCAAATGTCACGACGACCCTCTCTCAGCCCGTCTCCTCCATGTTCATTATTTTCTGACTCTTACCAGCTGTCACCCCCTCCACCCCATCCCACCCTGTTTCTTCTCTTTCCTACTTTGTCTTTATCTTTCTCCACCTTCCTCTCTCTTTCTGCTCGTGTCTCATTTTCCTCTTGTCAGTAGATTTAATGTTTCACATACTGTCGTTCTCATGGAACTGTTCACTACACTGGTTCAAGTGGTCTGTTGTGTGTGTGTGTGTTTGTGTGTGTGTGTGGTGAGAGGGACAAGGTGTCACTGCTTCACGGGGCCCCTGTGCTTCCCGCTGTCAAAATCCTGAGTGGAGAGTGACTGCTGCTACTTTCTCAGAGCGAGAGAGAGAGAGAGGAATAACGGAGGTGACAGACGAGTGATGAGAGATAGACGGAAAACTGCTTCAGCCAAATGACTTTACACCAGAGTTTGACATTCCAGAAAGGACGGGGGTGCAGGTTTTTTTTTTTTACATGTGGTGTATATATTTTTGGGGTGCTTGTAGGTCTTTAATTGAAAGGATAGCTTTAGAGAAAATAAGGAGGAATAACATAAAACATTTTTTATGGGGCGCCCCGGATATTTCCATTTGAGGATAGGACACAGGTGAGGACAGTGGACAGGTCAGCAGGTGAAACAGATGTAATAAGAGTTCAGTGCTTTGTTTCAGAATACAGACACAGAAGACATTAAAGACACAGTCCAATTTTTCAGTCCAATGATGACATTTAATTGATAAACTATTGGAGGTGATCATCAGGACATTGTTTTCTTCGTCAGCTTGTGTTTGACACCATCTTCATGTTCTGCTATGAAAATACAGTAAAACCTTTTTTCGCATATTTCCTTTCCGCCTTCTGTTTTATCATCTCTTCTCCTCCTCATCTTGTCTTTTTTGTACACTGTCGCTCATCACTTTCTGCAGACCTGCTGTCCACCAACAGGTCGTCGGTCTTCAGTGGTCACCATGGCGACCTCTCTCTCACTGCCATCTTCCTGGACGAGTACCGTGACCGTCTCTTCCTGGGGGGGAAGGACGTCATCTACTCCGTCCTGCTGGGACCTGTGAGCAGAGAGTCCAAACAGGTGAGTGTCAGGGCCCAGGGGGCTGATGGGTAATCTGAGGATAGTGATGGACAGTCAGTCACCTCACTGCAGAACATCTGTTTAAAACCTTCGTTTATACTATAAAGTTTATCCAATGACAATATGGGCAACAAGAAACATCACAGGTGACATCACAGTATCAATGGTCCACTCGCTTCAACTAGTCCTGACTTCCTGGTAGAGACACTTCCTGTAGGATGCTGTGATGTCACCGTCCCTGCACCTTAATCCATGAGCATCAACCTTTAAGCCACTTGTCACTCAAACAACCTTGAATCCATTTGTTTGAAAATGCATTTTCTGGTTTGAAAAGAATGACACACTTTGCTGATGAAAAGTCGTGAATTGAGGCCTTTACATTAGTGCACATTATCACCATGTAAATTATGGATGTAAAAGTGTGGCAGGTCTATTCAGACAGGACAGAGGTAACTGAGCCAACTCTCTTGTCTCTAGTCCTTATAATCCCTGCTCCATTACGAACATGATCGTCTAAATGTTTAACTGCTATTTAAAGTGTTTTTTGTTGAATCTTTTTATCTTACTTATGATTTCTCGCTCACATCGTGAAAAACGCATTTATTTCCAGCCGGGAAAATAACGTTTTGTTTTTTTTCATTCATTAAACTTCTGATTTAATAAATTCATGTTAATCTTGTTCAAGAAGACATTTTCATAACCAGACTGAAACTGTGAGAAACTCAGCTCCCAACATTTGGCATAGAAGTCTTTCCACTATAAAAACCTGAGCAGTGAAATAATAAGAGTGAGTGAGTTATAATTCTGAACACATTAAATCAGAGCGTCCCGAGCTCAACCTGGATCAGAACCAGATGAACATTTCACTTAATGATAATTACACATGAGTGTTCAGGAAACACAAACAAGCAACATTCAGATCATCGGGGTAACAAAGGCAAATACTGTCTGAGAGCAGAAGATTTGAGAGTAATCTGAAGATACCCCACAGTCTCAGGAGGATCCTGGGCGGAGGAGGTTGGCCATGGAGAGTGCTGAGCAGGGCTGTGGATGATGGATTGGACGTTGCAGCGCTGAATGGAAATGACTCCGGCCGTTGGCAGCCAGGTTGGAGGCTGAGCTTATTTCACAGTGTATCAGTGTCAGTGGTGCTATCAGGCTGCTTCAGGTCAGACTGTGTGAGAGCCGGGCCCACATTCGTATCAGCTTCCTGCCAAAGAAACTGCTCCAGAGATGTGAACCACCTCCAGCCGAGCTTCAGCCAAGCCCTGATTTCTACATCCACGTCAGTCGGCCTGAAACAAACGACTGTTTTTAATGGATTCCTGCGACTGGGAGCCAAGAGCACGAGGCGGGTCGGTGTGCGATGGTGTGGAGCTGGACATCAACAACACATTCACAGGAGAGTTGATTTCACAATAAAACACTGATACTGTGGCTCCGCTGTGGTTTAGTTTCCCCATAAAATGGTGAAGTAAATCTCTCTAAAGTCTGAGTTTAATTTAACTTTCTCTTTGTCCAGATTTTGGTTAGTTCTGCTCGGCAAACTCTACATCCTTTCAAACAGAAGTGGAGGCTCTGCAGAGACTCTGTGTGTAATTCAGTGTGAGACAGTGTGTGGTACAGTGCCTGCAGTGGGTCTGGATACAGTTTTCTCCATTCTAGTATTAGCATTAGCATCAGAGCTCAAACAGGCTTGTCAGTGTCACAACCTTTAATTTACAGAGTCCTGCATGTTAGGACCCCGGCCCCTGACCCCTGACCTGTAATCATTAGTTCCTGACCTCAGTTCAGGATGTGAAGAGTAAACAACAATTCAGTTTCTATTGTCTCTACATCTGTTTCTATTTCATACTCGATGTTTAACACCAGCACACACACATAATAAAGGAGGTCACAACCAGAACAGAACCAGCCCCGTCTGGACAAAGAGCAATTGTCTCAGAGAGCCGACGTCTGGTTCTGAAACACTCAGCCCCTTCTGTCCGTCAGTCCATTTTACGCCTACTCCAGATTCAGCTCAGCTCCCAATTGGTTGTGCAGCCTGTGGGGGCGTGGCCTGATCAGATCATGTTGAATTAGATCTGAAATGAGAACCAGTTTTATTTATTTATTTGGATCATGTTTTTTTTTCTGAGCTCCAGATGTTCTTATAAAGACGAGACAGGCTGAGCAAAGGTTTGATTCCATCTTTGGACACAGCACAGAAGATTGACCGCGGAGGGGGTGGAACCTCAAGTTTATATCTATAAACGGTTTAATGACTTCATTATAGAGAATCTGTGTGGGTAGTGACAGGACAGTGCAGCAGAGAGCTGCCAATAGACCACTGCTCTGAGATTATGAAACCACTCCATTAGTATTACTACAACTGTGTGGAAACAGGACAAATCAACATTGAGCCCGCGTGACCTCCACAGAGGAATCAGGTCATTTTCATCTCACTCTTTCTCTTTCTCCATCCCTGTCTCCACAGATCTACTGGCCTCCGTTACCTGGCAACAGAGAGGACTGTCGTGAAATGGGGAAGGAACAGGTGAGTTCCTGTTTCAATGATAACACCTATGAGCAGTTTGTCTGTCTCTCCCTTCATCCTGCAGTACCAGTGATCTGAACAGTTCAGTGTAGTGGGACAGTCTCTGACCTTTGACCTGTTGAGCAGCTCTCACCTTCAATAATATCACAAAATTGTTTCAGCCTTAAAGAATCTCAGTCAAAACCAGGGCCATAAGCGTCGTCTCGTCACGTACAGTAGAGCTGAAGATAGAGCAGGAACAAGGAGAAGGCAAAAGAAAGAAGAAGTGAGAAAGAAAAAATAGAAAAGTAGAGAAAGGAAGGCATAAATAAAGAGGAATGGGGGGAGTCTCTTTTCTTTGATGTTTTCAGAAACGTCAGTGGTAGTGCTGCTCAGAATAAATGGAGCTAATTATTGGTGGACACATACACGTACACACACACACACCTAGTGTCATGTGAGCCTTGTGAGCAATGTGCAGAGGAAACACCAAATAAAACTGATATAAGAGATGCAAGACACACCTGCCACTTCAAACACTTCAAACACACACACACATACACCTCCTAACTTGTTCCAGATGGACGTGGTCTGACTTCAGGCTTCTTGCCATGAGCACAAGAAGATTTATACCTCTCAGAACTGTGTGTGTGTGTGTGTGTGTGTGTGTGCTACTGTACTGTCCACAGTGGGAGGAGGAGTCACAGTCCATTATGAGCCAGGTCTTAAGATGACTGTATGTAATGCTAACCTGTGCCAAAAGAACCATAAAGTCTGCGTTAGGAACAGATAGAGATGTTTGACTCCACATTCCTTCACGTCTCGCACTTTCACATGTTTCTTGTGTCAAATTAGATGAATTACACGCACAAACATCTCTTTTGGTTTCTGTGTCTGTTTAACACAACAGTTTGACAAGAAGTTGTAAAGGTCAAAGGTCAAAGGTCCTCACATAGTGTGGAGCTTTGTTGCATGACTATCCTTAGTCTGTCCTCAGTCTGTTGCTGCTGTTGGAGTCTCCTCCAGGACTTCTTGGTGGCTTTTTATTGCTTCTGTTATATTGATGAGGAGAGGACACGCAGACAAAGACTCAGAGCCCACGTCTCTGGTTCATCCTCAGATCCTCTAATAATGCTCTGATGTGGGTTAAGTCCAGGAGGTTTCTGTTTGGTCACATGTAAAGCAGCAGCCAAATGTTTCTCTAAGGCTCAAACAGCTGCTGAGACCAAAGACCTGATCCAGCTGTGAATGGCCTTCATTGTGTTTTGTGTGTCTGTGATTGTTGTGTAGGAGGTCCTGTTGACTGCCGTCTGATTCGTGTGTACATGAATGTGTTTGTGTCGGTGTGTGTGTGTGTTGGTCCTCATTTCCTGTTTGTACAGAATCAGACTTTCTCCACTGAGCTTCACTGTTTATACTGGAAACAGCTCTCGGTCCAAACCTGCCACTCCTTCTCCGCCACTCGGCTCAATGTTAGCGCCACGCTAGCTTGTCTCAGCTCCATGTTAACTCCTTGTTAGCTCCAGGTGAGAGGGCTAGAGGTCAGAAGTCAGGTGCCTTGGCTGTGTTCCTGTTCATGGTAATAATAAAAACCTGAGTGATCGTGGCGGTGACGTGATGCTTGAACTGTGTGGATGGAGCAGGGTGTCGTCACTCGACTACCCTGCTGAGGGCTGATAAATAGACATTGTTCTTCCCAAACCCCCACCCCTGCCTCCCTCCCTGTTTCAGTCCTAACTGGAAATTTCATAGTTTTTCCTGAAACCTCCAGTGA
The DNA here is from genome assembly GCA_030347415.2 of Decapterus maruadsi. NCBI lineage: Eukaryota > Metazoa > Chordata > Actinopteri > Carangiformes > Carangidae > Decapterus > Decapterus maruadsi. The sequence continues at coordinate 16,329,559 of CM064899.1, forward strand.
GTTGGTGATCAGACCGCTTTATGTTCTGTTTAACTTCCTCCACTTCATCTCAGTCCAGACCACACACACTCCCTCGGTGGGAGGGGGAGACACATCAGAGGCAGATTTCTGTCTTAACTCGGGACACAAAGACACTGAGTAAATCCAGAACTGGCGTGAATCAATAATCAATAATCAGGTTTTGTCAGTATAAACACAGTGTTTCAAAGACAGGCAGATAATTAGGGGGAATTTCAGATTCTGTTCCATTTGTGAGTTTGTTTGAAGAAAAAAATCTCCACAATGATTTAAAATGTTTTTGCTAGAGAGAGACTTGTTTACATCAACACACACACACACACACACACACACAGACAAACTGGGTTTACAAAGTGATCCTCCAGACGCTCAGTGAGCTCAGATGAGTTCGACCTTTTGAACTTAAGAGAGCGAGTCGGCCGGTCCCGACAGTGCTGTCAGACAGGAAACAGGAAGTAGTCGAGTCTGCGCTCCCTCTGGATGTCTTGTTTCCTCCGTTCTTGCTTTCTTTGTTCTCACTCTTGTGTGTGTGTGGGTGTGGTTGTACGTGTGTGTGTGTGTCACTGAGCCACTTGAATCTCTGTCACTTGTTCAATTACAAAGTTAATCATCTTCTTCTTCTTTATCTTTATCAATCTGTGTGTTAATCTGTGTTAATCTGTATCATGCAGACGGAGTGCTCCAACTTCGTTCGCCTCCTGCAGCCCTACAACCGCACCCACCTCCTGGCCTGTGGCACCGGAGCCTTCCAGCCCACGTGTGCCTTCATCTATGTGGGACACCGGGGAGAGGTGAGCAGGGTGGGGGATGGGGGTCATATAAGATCAGCTTCAACTTCAACTTCAACTTCAGCTTTATTGTCCCCAAGGGGAAATTCATGTTGCAGAAGGATAAAAACAAAAACACACAGAACACAGAGCACATCCACACAACATTGAAATGACAAGTAAGAAAATAAGAAAGTAAAAAATAAATAGATAAATAAATGAAGACTATCATGACTGTTTCGGATTTGAAGTTGGGTAATGGCTTGTGTTATGAATGAGTTTTTCCGTCTATTGGATTTGGCTTTTGGCAATCTGAATCTCCTGCCAGAGGGAAGGAGCTCAAACTCGGGGTGGAGTGGGTGGTCAGGACACTGGATGATGTCCCGGGCCTTGGGAGTGATCCTCCTGTGGTAAATTATGGACAGATCGGGTAGTGTAACCCCGATAATTTTACTGGCCACTTTGACAATGTGTTCCCGCCTCTTTTCGTCACCAAGTTTGAGACTGCCGTTAGTGAGTAGGAGAGATCACTTCTACGCAGTCTACACTCATCATCTTTGGGCTCAAAAGACACCTCCACCTCCACTTCTCCATCGGTCAGCAGTAGGGATGCACCGATATGAAAATTTTGGCCGATACCGATATCCGATATGAATTTTTCTGTTTTCTGTTATGGCCGATATATTTACCGATATCGATATGTGTTGTTTTTTTTAAGTTTCTGAGATGATACATTTTTGTACAGACTGAAAATCATGTAAACTGAATTTTTGAATGTCTTCCTTTATTTTTAGAATGTATTTTACTTCCAAATAACAAGGTTACAGGCTACCATCCTCCTCGCATTACCTCAACTTTGTAGGTTTTGCATACGAATATATATGGACCGATATATATCGGCCCAATTTTAAACATCGGACCGATACCGATATCTTAAAAAATGATGAACATCAGCTGGTACCGATATTAATGCCGATATATCGTGCATCCCTAGTCAGCAGTTAGCAGCTAACTGCTAACAGGTCAGGTGTTCTTCTCCACCTGTATGGTCACAGTGGGGTCAGAGCTGCAGGTGACGTCATGTATCAGAGGGTCAAATGGTGAAAGTGGGGAAATGAGTGGTGCTATAAAGACCTGTGTGTATGTGTGTGAGAGAGAGAGAATGTATGTGTCTCTGCAGGGAGTCTATCCATTTGTTTAACACTCGACAGTCTGACCTCGTCAAGCTGTGAATCTCAGACTGGACTCTGGGTGGGATGAGCTTTGACCTCGTAGGTGTTTCATCTCAGCAGCAGACATACACACAACTCTCCCTCTTCTAAAGTTCAGATCAGACCAACGTTCCTTCATGGTCTGCACACAATCTACACACACACACACACACACACACACACACACACACACACACAGACACAAACTGGAGTTGCCATGGTGAGTGACACAGCGCGATAGATGTGAAAATAAACCACATTACAGACCCAGACCACACACAAACGAACAGTAAACTAAAATAAATGACACAAACTTGAACATATAAATATTCAGAAACATGATGAAAGACGAGAACATTCAAACGTAAATATATAAAAACAAATGTGTTGATAGACAGAGATTTTATGACACACACACACACACACACATGGTTCAGATACTAGACAACCATTTTAACTGAGCTGACACCATCGCAGCACCTCTTGAGAAAAAGGAAAAAGAAATAAAACACATCAGTGATGAATCAGTTTGTGTTTGCTCCAAGACAAACTCTGTCTATCTCTCTAACCGTCTGTTTGACGGTCAGAACTCATCATCACCATCCTGTCCTCAGTCTTTCTGTCCACGTCCTGAAACGAATCTAGAGTCTCTGCTGAGTTGAATTAGAGACAAACACACAGATTGAGAGGAAGATACAGGGTGGGTGTGGTCATGAGGCCCCATGTGATTGGACAGAGGACATGGCCAAGTGAGTCCAACTGTGAGAAGGGAGGACACTGTGAGACATTTAAGTTTGAAACTTCAGGGTAATATGTAACTTGTAACATATTACATGTTACCGTGTGTGTTGTGCACGTAGTCTGATGAGCTGCTGTGTTGTGTCTCATTCCCTGTGGTCTCTGCCGGAAAAATGGTCCATTGTTTGTGAGAGGAACAGAGTCGGTTCACGGCGAGGACACGCCTCAAACATGGACGGGGATCAAACACGACCTAGACTGTGGCTCCTTCACGCAGACACACTTCTGTCTAACTAAAGCCTTTGTTTCCAGTGACTCCGTGACCTTGACCAGGTTCACTTGGTGACCTGGATCAGTGACACTAGTCAGATTCACCGGGTCCTTTTATGTGATGGACTCTTTCTCTCGCGCGCTCTGTCTCACTATAACCCAGTGTCTCTCTCCCCTAAGCACGTCTTTACAATGGATCGTACCACTGTGGAAAATGGACGGGGCAAAGTTCCTCCTGACCCCGGCCTCCCCTTCGCCAGTACCTTCGCTGGTTCGTTCACACGCTGATTTATTCATCAGTACATTTTATTGATGTGAGTTGATTAGAAGGCACACAGATGCTGAACCACCTGACGTGTGACCTTCCCTCACCCCCTGCAGGCGGGGAGCTGTACACAGGCCTGATGGCCGACGTCCTGGGCAGAGACTCTGTGATCCTCAGGAGTCTGGGAGGACGCTCCACCATGAGGACAGAGACAGACGAGAAACTTCTTCATGGTAAAGCTTCAACAACAATTATGACAAATGATTATTCATACAACCTCGTTGAATTCATATTCTAGGAGGTGAAGCTGTGTAAACATTGTCACCAGCTCCTGATGTTTGGTTATTGACAAATACACTCTTGATTATTATAATAATTGATTTGTGAGATGAACAGAGAACAGCATGATGCTACGTGGTTAACGTCAGCATTAGAACCTGTTTACTGACCTGAAGTATCTGTATCTATCTCAAAGCCACATCAAGGTCCTTTAAGGTTTTGTTAGAAGATAGGATGAAGAGATGTTTTAAATCAATGGCCTCGTCTCATCCTTCAGATCCCAAGTTCGTTGCTGCCCACCTCATCCCCGACAACGACGACAGAGACAATGACAAAGTCTATTTCTTCTTCACTGAGAAAGTCTCAGAAGCCGGAGACAGAGAGGGAGCCATCCACACACGGGTGGGACGAGTGTGTGCGGTAAGACGGAGACATGCACAGACACAAACACAAAGAGACAGACACACTGAGAGGCTAAAGGGTCGGGGGTCAAAGGTATCTGTTTTATCGGTGTGTTGGTTGTTTGTTTGTTTTGTATCAGAACGACGTGGGAGGTCAAAGAGTCCTGGTGAACAAGTGGAGCACGTTCATCAAGGCCAGACTGGTCTGTTCTGTGCCAGGGCCTCACGGCATTGACACACACTTCAACCAGCTGGGTGAGACATCACACACACACACACACACACACACCCTACTCTCTCTTACACACACAAACACACATACTCACTGTTTCTCTACTTGACAGAGGACGTCTTCCTGCTCAGGACAAAAGATGAAAGGAACCCAGATGTTTACGCCATCTTCAGTACAATCAGGTGAACACATCTCATCCTCTCCACCGTTATTTCTTGTTCAGCTTCTATCAATTATTATCAGGCATTATGTGTTATTATTTGCGGAGATGGCTCAGTAGATGTTCTCACCTTGTTGCAGGAGGTTGTTGTGGTTCTGTTTCTTCTGTTGTTCTCATGTTTTATTTTCTCCACAGTAATGTTTTCCAGGGTTTCGCGGTGTGTGTTTACCGTATGGCTGACATCAGAGAGGCCTTCAACGGACCCTTCGCTCACAAAGAGGGTCCAGAGCACCAGTGGGCAGCGTATGAAGGCAGAGTCCCTTACCCAAGACCTGGGGTGGTGAGTTCACCTCATCACTACGCTTACTTAATCCGTCCTCAGCTGTCTCTCCAGTTCTATAACCCTCCGTCTTCACCTGGACCTGATTCTACTGTGACACACAGACACGTTTCCTTTTTCCTCTTTACGTTTTTAAGTGGTTGTGAAGCCGCTGTCTTTGTCGCTGTCACAAGGCCTCAGCTCCTCTGGAGGTTTAAATTCTTTCTGTCTCCTCTGTCCTCAGTGTCCCAGTAAAATCACCAACCAGCCAGGCCGAGAGTTTGGCAGCACCAAGGACTTCCCCGACTCAGTGCTGCACTTCACTCGCAGTCATCCACTGATGTGGCGCCCAGTGTTTCCTGCCCTGCGTCGGCCCACACTGGTTAAGGCCAACATCCCCTACAGGCTGAGACAGATTGTGGTGGACCGGGTCGAGGCAGAGGACGGGCAGTATGATGTCATGTTTATCGGCACGGGTGAGATCAATGATCAAGTCAAGCACCTGGTCTCACCTGCACGCTGCACCTGCAGCTCACAGTGTCTCTTCTTGTCTCTCAGACGTTGGGACGGTGTTGAAGGTGATAGCTCTGCAGGGAGGAAACAGCCTGGACATGGAGGAGGTCACACTGGAGGAGCTGCAGGTCTTCAACGTAAGTCTGATTCCACCAGGTGTCTCTGTCAGAGCAGCGGCCATTTTCTTTTCAGGTCGTTCTTGTGGTTACTATGTCTCAGTCTCAGTGACACAGACAGTCAATTGAACTCTTTGATGTGATTTGATTGTAATTGATTTTGGACAAATGTCAAAGTCAGTGTGCAGATGACAGTCACCTTCAACTTCATGTTTTCTATGACTGTGAGAATAGGAAGTGATTGAATATGAGAGGGGGAAGGGCCAACTCTGGTTCATATTGATATTGTTATTAATATACTATAATATTAATGTATAATTAATATTAATATTAGTATTATGGCCACAGTGAAGTAGCTTCCTTCCTCACCACTAATGGTGTTTGTTTACATCTGAATTTAGGGATGCACGATATATCGGCATTAATATCGGTATCGGCCGATTTCATTTTCATTTTTTAACATATCGGTATCGGTCCGATGAGTAAAATTGGGCCGATATGCACAACCGATATATATCTGTATGCAACACCTGCAAAGTTGAGGTAATGCGAGGAGGATGGTAGCCTGTAACATTGTTATTTGGAAGTAAAATACATTCTGAAAATAAAGGCAGATAAAGACATTCAAAAATCCAGTTTGCATGATTTTCAGTCTGTACAAAAATGTATCATCTCAGAAACTTAAAAAAAAAACAACCCATATACATAACAGAAAGGATAACAGAAAAATTCATATCGGATATCGGTAAAAAAAAAAATTCATATCGGTGCATCCCTATTTGAATTGTTGAGTTTCTCATTGTTTCACCACTTCCTGTTTCAGGTCCCGACTCCAATCACCTCCATGGATATTTCTGTGAAGAGAGTAAGTCCCAAAGACTTATCGCTCATTTTGATACTAACTGACTTTGTTGAGGTGACTGGTCCTCATCTCCTCCTTCTCCTCTGCAGCAATCCCTGTATGTGGGCTCTGCAGCAGGTGTGGCGCAGGTGAAGCTGCACCGCTGTGAGACGTATGGGAAGGCGTGTGCTGAGTGCTGTCTGGCAAGGGACCCGTACTGCGCCTGGGACGGGTCTTCGTGTTCTCGGTACACCCCTAACAGCAAACGCCGCTTCCGCCGGCAGGATATCAGGCATGGGAACCCGGCACTGCAGTGTGTGGACCAGGGTCCCAGCGGTAGGTGTGGCCTCTCCTCTTCTCTTGGACTTGCTGTCATATCACATTGTTACCTGGCAACCAAACAGTGATTCTGGAAAGTTGGAAATAAATAGTTGAACTGATGGAAGAGAGGAAGAGGTGATGTCAGTGATGATGAGCTGCTAGAGTGATAATAAGCTGTTAGCCCGAAGGTGTCGGGGCAGGTACTGAGATCAAGTCACGTGACCAGGTGATGAGAGATGCATCCATGGAAACCTCAGTATGAACCTAAGAGTCTCTTTGTGACGACGTGTCAGGTTGTTGTTGCAGCCTGAGAGCTGCGAGTTTTTTCCCTGACACAGAATCATTCAGGTGTGTCCTCACCTGTCTTCACCTGTCCTCACAGGACAGGACAGGTGAGCCCGGTGGAGAGCAGACACGTACTTTATTTGCTCTCTCCTCAACAGCTCAACATCTCCTTCAAGTCTGCACGCTGCATGTAAAGTTATGGCTGATCAGGGTTAGCTTTATTACTTTGGACTGTAAGAAAGAACATGATCACCAGCTACAGCTTGCATGTTTACATTATGTTTACATTATGGTATACAGAGAGAGAGGAGCTGCCACTTCACTATCTCTTTGTGTCTCTGTCTCTGTCCAGAGGACTTAGACGTGGTGGAGGACAGACTCGTCTATGGGACTGAGAACAACAGCACCTTTCTGGAGTGTGTCCCTCGCTCTCCACAAGCCTCTGTGACCTGGCTTGCCCAACACAACGAACATAAGGAAGAGGTGACATCACACTCAGTGTCTCTGTGGAGGGTGTGTGTGTGTGTGTGGATTTAATTAGGAAAATAATGAAACTCCTTATCATCAGTTTCTACACTCAGTCTGCAATCACTCACTACTCACTATATAATGGACTATAGTGACTATGCCATACTGTAGTATCCCACAGTGCAGTGTGAAAAGTTGTGTACAACCAATGGTCACTAAGCAATACCATAATGCATTGCGGCCATGCATTGCGGTTCTGAATTGACTATAGTGAGTAGGGAGGAGTGAATGAGTGAGTGATTTTGAACACAGCCTCTGTATCTTCCATCACAGCTAGCCTGTTAGCATGCTATCTTCAGTAAAAGAGCAGAGAGCTCCCAGTGAGTAAAGTTAACATGACTGATGCTAACATGACTATGTAGCATCAGCAACACTTCAGGCACGTTATACTCTCTCTGCTCCTCAGGTGAAGCTGGACGACCGGGTCATGTCCACAGAGCAGGGCCTCCTGTTCCGTAATCTCCAACGTCAAGATGAAGGCGTGTACATTTGCCGATCGCGCGAGCATGGCTTCACGCAGACAGTGGCCCGCATCACCCTGCGCGTCCTCCAGGGGGAGACGGTGGACGAGCTGATGGTGCGTGACGGTGGAGGTCTCTACGACTCCTTTAAAGACCGGAGCACCGGAGGCTACAGGGCCTGGATGCCGTGCAGCGGGTACAGCAGGGGAGCCTCGTCCGGCCAGGTCAGCCAATCACGAATGTGGTTCAAGGATATCATGCAGCTGATTGGGCCCTCGAACCTACCACAAGTGGAGGAGTACTGCGAGAGGATGTGGTGCAACGACAAGCTGAGGAGGAAACATAAGGGCATGCTGGAGAAGTACCGGCAGGCGCAAGAGAGCGCCAGGAAGGCTCGCAGCAAGAGCTCCGGAGAACGCAACCGGACGCCACGCGACCTGAAAGGGTGGGAGGAATGACAGAGGGGATGTGGGCGGGACCAAGAGAGAGAGACATGACAGGACCAACAGCAGCCTGGTAGTTTGACTCTGGCAGAATAATCCAAGGTCATTAAGTCAGAGGTCAGAGGTCACAGGTGTTTGGAACAAAAAAACACCTGAGGATGTTTTTAAATAATTTCATCGTGTAGATGTGAAGCATCATGTCTGCTTCACTGACCCGCCGAACTGTCAGCGTCACGTCTGCTTCACTGACCCTCTGAACTGTTAGCGTCACCTTCGTGTTGATTGTCAGTTTTTCATGTAAATATTCAGATTCATCACAAGAAACTCACTTTATAAACTCTCCTGTTCTTCACAGACAGGTCAACGTGTCTGAAACCACTGGATCCACCTTCATCTGCATCTTCATCTTCATCTTCATCTTTGTCTCTTCCATCCTCCCCCATAGTCTTCCTCTCCCTCTATATTTAATGACCTGTCTCTGTTTCTTTCTTCTCCTTCCTATAAACTCCTCATACGAGACTCAGGTGTGTTAAGACACAAGCTCACTGACCCTGAGCCAGAGATTTAAAGGAGCTGATTTTGTTACAGATTTCACAGGGAAATGTTTTTAAGTCTCCATCAAACACTCATATTTGTTACCAGTTTTGTAGTTCCATGGCTAATGAGAATCTAACAAAATTAAAAATTAACAATAAAAAAATCTGTAATTTATAATCACAATGAAAAAACTGGAGAAACCTTAACATCTGATGATAAAAATTACTTTTTATTTTGGTGATGAACAAACTGAAAGTAAATGTTTCCTGTTTCTCATTCTGTTCCTCCTCACATCTATGTCCATATCCTCTGAACTCATTTTCCCACCGTTCCTTTGTGCACTGCAGGTTCACTGACAACATACTGTAGGAATAACAGAGGGACAGTTTCTCTACTGTTCCTCTGTTAGACATCTCCACTGTTTGTAGTGGATTCAGCTCTGGTTTCAGGAGCTTCATGGTTTGATCGATTACTTTGTTTTTAACCACTGATCAGAGCAGAAGCTCAAACTCTGATCAAACCTGACCTCATGTGAAGTAGAGTCTGTGTGTGTGTACTGTATGTGTGTGCGCGTGCGTGTGTATGTCTGTGAATGCACCCATTTGTGTGTGTGTTCTAGGAGCCATTTAATTACTTCAACTTAGCCAGGAAGTAAAACACTAACACCAATGAACAGTGTGTGAACTTCAGGGCGTGAGAATGACCTTAAAGGAAGAACGAGGACAGAGAGAGAGAGAGAGAGGTCAGAGATCAAGATGAGGAGAAGAGAGAGATCAACTTATAAAAATGATGTAGTCATACCATCTCTGCTTAAAACACATGATCATTTCATTACATTTTTTATTTTTATTTGGGGGTGACATTTTGAAAACATGTTTTACCCCAGTGAAGTTTCTCAGTCTGAGGATCAGATCATCAGGTTGAGTTGTTAGAGGAGTTAATGTGTCGTCAGAGAAAAGTGATGAACGACAGGAAAAAGAAAGAAACCACAATGAGTTTGATCTGTTGATTCTCTGAAGCAAATTCTGTTTTTATTTCATCATAATTCTGTTTAAACCACTGCAAACAAGTCTGGACCGGTCTAGTCTGGTCAAGTGTTTGAGACTGAGCTTCGCATTAATTTAATGTTTCATTATTAACTAAATGTTTCATCAATATTTATAGAAAAGGATTCAAAACAATTTTCAGTTGTTTACAGTTACATGTTTGTTATTGAGCTGCTTGTTGTGCTCACTGTCTCACTTTGTTTTAGTGTAAATAGAATTACAGCTGATCATTCAGTCCAGTCAGACAACTGCCATGACGGCGATCCAACAAACAGGAAGTAGTTTTACTGTACAAACAGCACTGTGTGACGTGTCTCTGTAACATGTGACTGTGGCTCTGACACAACGGGCCTCATGTAAAGTGTATTTATGTTTATTTAAGTGTCTGCATGCAAAACAGCAACAACAAGAAGTGCATTTGTTGTTTTTTGAAGTGTCTGAACGCTAAGTAGTTGTGATGTTAACAACATTAAAGGTGATTTTCTAACATTAACCTGGTTCCTGACTCAATATTGTCACTGGATGTTGCGTGTGGGGACCAACAGCTGATACTTTACAAACGGACATCACACTGACAGACAGAAAAGTACCGCAAGTCGGATTCAAACCCACGGCTGATGCGTTCGGAGCCACTGGGCGACCCCTCCACCGCCCTAACCACAAACAGAGCAGAGTTTTGAAGCTCTGAGTTAAATACATTTATTATTTTCCTCCATGACATGAAATTGTATCAACACATTGTCAGTATTTACAGCTGGAGGTACCTCACAATCCTCTGCTGTGTAAACAGTTTATGCTCAAATGTAACAAACATAGACACATAAACCAATGAGTTTTTCTGATGTTTACTCTGAGTTTACTTTTACGTTTAGCTTCAGATGAGCACTTCCTGTATTGTTTCCTTCTTTAAATTCACACACGTCACATTGTGCGACTCTGAATCGAACGTAGGTGATACAGCAGGAGGTGGACAGTCTGTGGCTGCTCTAGGATCAGTCATTCTCCACCTGATGATCTTCTCTTCTTTTTTAAATTATAGAATAATTTTTATATTACATATATTTTCATGCTTTTTCTTTGCCTGTTGTTTGTCTTGTTGGAACTAAACTCATCTGCGTCTACCACATGGAAACACACAGATGTGTTCACTGCCAATCAGATCACTGTAATCTGGTATCTGGTTATGTAGGTCTGGTTAACTGAGTCTGATTACTCACTTCACCTTTGGCATTGTCTCTTTTGTATTTACGAGGGAAATGTTCCACTTGCTGTTGACAACAACTGAGGATGATCATCATCATCATGATGTCACTTCTTGGCATTAGCCAGATCCTTTTCAACAATGACCTAACCTTTAAGAAGAAAAACATGTGTGTTTACCCAGAGCGGAATAAACAGCTGAGAGCAGCACCTGGTTATTTAGAGACAACGCAGAGACACACGCACACTCACGCACAGTGCACTTCCCGTTCCTGTTTAGGAAGAGTGCTAAAGTTGGATTTGGTCATTTGCCAGATTGTCTTGATTATGGTACTGACCCGTGTGTGTTTGTGTGTGTGTGTGTACGTGCATGAGTGTGTGCATGCGTGTGCGTGAGTGAGTGAGTGAGTGGGAGCCTTGTGTCCTTTGTGTCAACAGGCTTTCTAACTTGCTAAGGCAAATCACTGTGGTAATTATTGTTAATTAGGCTCATTAATCATTTGACTTGTCAGTCTGTTTAACTGCCTAGTGTGGGGTGTCTGTCTGTGTGCGTGTGTGTGTGTGTGTGTGTGTGTGTGTGTGTGTGTGTGTGTGTGTGTGTGTGTGTGTGTGTGTGGGGTTGTTTTGTGTGTTTGTCTTGATCAGTGCTGGGGGAAGGGGGGTTATTTTGTCGTATTTGTCTTTATCAGTAACTGAATTAACTTATTTGCACTGAGTTTGGAGTTAAATCCTATTGGATATTAGGCATGCTTGTGTTTGATTGGCTGATAGTGCAGGGCCTATCTGGGGGCTTACATCTGGTAAAGGTCGGTGTCAAACAGACAAAGGAACAGGATCAGTCCTGTCAGGTGACTCCCTCCTCTGTTTCCTGCAAACACTTCTGTTTGTCCAACACGTTTGTATTTTGTAGTAGAGTTGTTTTTTTAACAAGAGCTTCAGTATCAGACAGTGAACAGTTTACATGAAGACTTACCTGGTGACTTAAGTCACAGTTTTTTGTTTTGTTTTTTTTACCCTGTGGCCATTCATGTAAACACTGGCTATAACGATGAAGAATTTCTGCACCCCAAAAATATGAAAATGGCGTTCATGAAACTTTAGTCCATAGGAAACAGCAGCACATGGAGCAAACGGATGAGGAAGATGAAGATGTTAAATGATTAACGTTAGAAAGCTCTCTGAACTAGTTGGTTTTAGTAAGATCCTGTTTGAAACTGACCACTATGACAGGTTTGTATTTTCCTCATCCAAAGCATCAAATGATTACACAGTTTAAGACAATGGACGTCCAGCAGCTGTGATGAAGTTAAAGTTGTAAATGAAATCTGATTTATGATGTTAGTGTCAATTAGTTTGTTATTATAACAATCTGTCAATAAAGGTATGTGACTGACAGAATAATGCCGTCTTTGTTTTGGAGGTTCTTTTAACACAGAGACCACTGCAGACCCCTCTACTTTAAGGCCTTTGGGGAACTGGTGTGTTGCCAGTTTGAGTAATATGGACCCAATTTCATTTCCTGTGTTTATGGCTGGTGACCACATACTACGTGCGTGCGTTTGTGTCTGTGAGAATTTGTGTGTGTGTCATTGACTACTTAAACATATGTGAATGTTTTTCATGTGTAAAGGAATGTAAGTGGTCTCTTCTCACTTGGGTGTGTGTACGTGATAGACAGGCCATGATGATAGCGGGTTGAAGAATGTGGGTCTGAATGTCAGAGATGGAGACACTGATACAGAGGGAACAAGAGGAGGCTAAGAGAGATGGGGGGAAGCGGTGGGGGCATTAATACAGTCATAATATACCTTTGTGGCTGGAGGGAATCATTAAATTGAGGTATTTCTTCCATTTCTTTTCCTGAAATCACTTTTGTTGTTTAACATCCACATTGTTTCTGTTCTTCTCTAGTACTTTGCTTTTACCCTTTAGCACTTAGCCTTCAAGGGGAAGTCTCAGTAATGAATTCAGTAGAAGCCCCGTGTTCCTCACTCCAAACGAGGAGGAAACAAGTGACTCCTTCACACCTGGGCTGAACAGGAAGTGATGCGTTACCTGACAGGAAGGGATGTGCTTGAATTAACTTTGCAAGTAATCACGATTAAAGAATAACAACATCTGTGTGAGACAGGAAGTGTGAGTAGTTACTGCAGACGTGTTTTTGTGAACATCCTACAGTCACTGAGCTGCAGCGTCTGCTCACCTGGTCAGATTATTGTTGATTATTGAGGGAGGGGGCAGAGAGAGAGAAACCTCACAGGTGACACAGATTGTTGTTCTGAACCTGCAGGTTCCTGTTTGAATGCTGTGATTGATTTGATCTTGTGGCTCCACCTTCTTTCTGTGGACGGTGCTGTTTTACTTTTGTGTCTTTCCAGTCATTGGACCAAGGGACTGTCCTCTGACATCAGCTCTGAACCTTAAAGTAGGAACCAGTATTGAGGCAATGATGCCCCCTTGTGGTCAAAGCACACACGACATAAAACTAGAAAATTAAACCGTCTATTTGGACCAGTGGAATTCCAACTTTTTTGGCTCACAAACCCCATTTTGACATCACAAATTTCTGGCGACCCCGCGATCACATGCAGTCACGTGATGGCGGGGTTGCCACAATCAAGATGTGCCAGCGCAGATATTTTTATATGCTGCATTTTATTTGAACTTTATTTACATTCGAGAAAGTGAAAGTATAGAATACAGGTGTTTAAGATTGTGTGTGGTGTTTTCAATCATAATTTTAAAAAGAATAATTACTTCAAAAAATATTTTTATCAGTATTTTTTTTTCAATTAGCCTATTAGACATTTCAGGTGACCCCATTTGAATTCCAGGCGACACTACAGTATGTGGGGTCCCAACCCCAAGGTTGAAAAACACTGGTCTAGACTAACCATTTTTGTATCAAGACTCTAGAGTCTAACACAAAAATTGTCACGATGTCTCCTGTAAAAGATGTCATGACTCAGAATATGACTCCTCCTCCTCATTATTTAGTAACAACACAATGATTAATAACTTAACTAACTAACTAACTGAGTTAATTAACTGAATATTTTTATTGTGTTAATCAAAAACAATCTGACTCAACATTTCACAGAGAGAAAGACAGTGAACGCATCACAGCAGCTGCTCCACACAACACATACCTGTACCTGTGCCAGGTATACAGAGCTCTGCTTTCCCCCAAACACATACACACGTGTGCACATACACACACTTACACGCACACAAGCACACACACACACACACACACAGGGGTGCGTCACATGGCATGGGATACATCAGGTGCTGATTGGAGGGCTGTGCGAACAACAAAGACTCTGATTGGACACTGTCAGGAAGAGTTTCCCCATTGGCCATAAAGTACAAAAGAGTTGAGGATGAGTTTTTTTCATCAGAACATGAACATTACAGATGTAAGAAAAATAAAATCCACCACAACACATCAGCTTATCTTTGCACATAAATACACAGGAATAATAATAATATTCAACATTGTGCTTTCTGTCTCTCTCTCGCCGCCGTCCGACACATCCGCCTCTAACATTGGTCAATCAATAACCAGTCTACATTGGTCATGCAGTTTGAAAAAAGCACAGACAGCGTCTGAAAAGGGAGACTCGTCACGTCTGACATCACAGTGTCAGTCCTGTCTCATTGGAGAAAAAGCTCCACTCAGCCAATCAGTGGTCTTGTGGTTTAAGTGGCGCATGCACAGACCAACAATATGTCCCACAATTAATCTCTTGATTCATTTTTTTTCCTCTGACCCTGAACGTGGCATCAGAGTGCAGAGTGCCCTTTTGACAGAAACATCTGGTCAGTTTAAAGAGTTCATTACATCTCTATGAAGAAGGAATATAAATAACAACGACTAAAACCCACTCACAGACCCAATTTGTGCTGCTGCCTGAGACCAGGACCTAGTTCTGATCCAGTCTGGTTTCTGGACTCAGTTCTCTGTGAATTCGCCAAAGACAAATGTAGAAGAACATGACAATAAAAATTTGGGATCTTTTCAAAGCCTTTGAGAAATTTTATGGCAGCAGCACAAATGAGATCCTTCTTATTTTCCACCATAAAAATCAAAACAACTGTAAAACATAAAGTCGTGTTTCATTTAACAGGCCAGTTTCTTTCTTTCTGACTATGATATAATAACATATGGTACCACAGCAGGCTCTTCATCTGAGCCCTACACATGACGGACACTAGGGGGCAGACTACACACACATGTAAACACAGACCAACACACTTCTTTACACAGAGAGAGAGAAGGAAGAATGGTCGTTAGGAAGAGACGACGTCGTTAAGCAGCAAAGTCAGTGACAGTAACGATGTTACACGACATATGACCACATCAGAGCGTGAGGTCGGATCAAAGGGTTTTTTTGCTATCCATAAAATGCATTGTGGGTAGATGATGAACAGTTTTCTGTACATAGTTGTGTTGATTGAGTCGTCGTGTCATAACATCTGCATATCATCTGCATAACATCTGTATTTATCACAAACAACATTATGCAACAACAGTGTAAAAGAGAAGGAACAAGAAGAAGCACAAAGGAAACTCATAAATATCATGCTAATATATAAACTGTACGGAACTTTCTCCTCATCCTTTCATCATCATAATCATCATCATCATCATCGTCATCATCGTCGTCATCATCATCATCTTTACTGTTATTATTATTATTATTATTGTTATTATTCTGCCTCCCGCTCAAACCACCATGTTCTTGATTTGTCTTGAATGTTGATGTAAAACTTTGAACTGAGTCAAATCAAACCAATAATCAATGACTTTGATCATGCTGTTAATTCACCTTCAGTTCTAATGATCAGACATGTTCAGAGCTAATTAACATCTGTCCAGATGTCATCCAGGTCTCACGTGGACTTCCACTACTGGCATCTTCAACATCTGTAAACATCTGTCAATGAATCACAGACGAACCAGCTGTGCATCAACCTGTCATCGTAAGCTCTCCACAGAGTTTGAGTTCAGACATGGAGGCAGTTTGTATCTGACCTCTGACCTCTGACCTCATTAACAACATTGACTGCGTGTCGTATGGAATCGCATGACCAGCGAGCACAAAGTCCTGCTCCTCTTCGTCAGCAGTGACATTAGAGCGACAGTAGAGTCTCAGTCTCTAGTGGTTCGAACCAGTGAAATAAAACGATCACATCAGACTCACTGTGCATCAGGCTCCGCCCCCTCACGACTGCATCAAGTGACACACACCAACCATGTGACGTGAGATGAATGGAACAATGTGCAGCACAGGAAATGAATGATTCGTGTGTGTGCGTGCGTGTGCATGTGCGTGTGTGTTTGTGAGAGCATGCCTGTGTGTGTGTGTGCTTCTGTAGTTGCATATAAATAGTGAAGCGTTTCCAGTTAGAGACCATCAGTGTTCCAGTTCACGCCGCTGCACTCGTTCACACTCGCAGTCTGTTCACACCTGCTGCTACATGCTAACATCATGTGACGTCATGTGAGGAGGCGTCGGCTGCTCCCTGTACAGTCAGAGTGACAGGTGAGTTTACTGCCCACAGGTGGGGGGGTGGGGGCCACTCCCACCACACCTGCATCAACACTCAACTATTCTAGTGACCAGTGTAAAGGGATCGTGCAGTAAGGCAGCACATGCGGGGGGGGGGGTACCATATAGTGGGGGCATCCATAGGTAAATATACACAATAGAGGAGGTGCCTGTGTGTTTTTGTGTGTTTGCATGTGTGTGCGTGTGTGTTTGTGTGCCTCTATATGTGTGTGTGTGTGTGTGTGTGTGTGTGTGTGTGTGTGTGTGTGTGTGTGCCTCTATATGTGTGTGTGTGTGTGGGTGTGGACACCTCCAGGAGTCCTTGGTCTCAGTCTCTTTCTCTCTCTCTGCTCAGTTCTTTCCTCCCTCCATCTTCCTCCATGTCGTTACTCCCCCGCACTGCGAGGAGCCCGCGGGTTCGGTTTCCCGTCGTGGGTCCGGCGGTTCCTCCCCTTCCTAATCTCCTGGAGATGTTTCCACTTCTTGTTGGCCGGGCGGACGGCCGGGCCCAGAGGAGGGACGTCCTTCCCTGCGGCGGGAAACTGCTTGTCTTGGTCGGCGGCCCCGTTCTTGCGTGCCCACACCTGCTCACAGATCTGGTCGACGGTGCTGAGGTTGGGGTGGTCCACCAGCTGCATGAAGTCCCGGTACCAAAGCTTCTGATTGGTCATCGGAGGCCCACCTGCGCTACGGGGGTGCGCGGGGGCGTCAGAAGGAAGGTTTGAGACAGAGGTGGACGTTGATGGTACAACCTCCAAGGTGATGCTGAGTAAGGTCTGGGTGAAGCCGTGCTCCATGGCGTGGCACTCGTAGACGCCGACGTCTCTCTTCAGGACTCGGCGAATCAGAAGGCCTCTGTCGGTCTGCAGGACACGGTCGTCCAGACGCACCTGCAGAGCAGCAGAGAGATCATTAAGTATTACACTTTCATGACGAGGATGTGAAGACTGTCAGTCGAGGTCACGTCTCCTCAGCCTCTCACCTCCTCGCGTGGGTTCTGTGGATGTTTCTGGAAGGTCCAGGTGACTCTGGCCTGGAGGGACTTGGGGATGCACTCCAAGAAAGTGCTGCTGCTCTCCACTCCATACAGCTTCCTCTCTGCCACGCGGTGCTTATGGTGGTCTGCAGAGGGCAGCAGAGGAAAAGACAAGACGCTGAAACTCAGAGTGGGCTCTCAGGAACAGGATGGAAAAACGAGGAGAGACAAGAAGAGACAAGAAAGAGGAAAGAAGAGAGAGGGAGGCAAGAAGAATAAAGAAAGGATAGAAAGAGGACAGAGGGAGAATAGAGGGAGGACAGAAGGCAACATGTGACTGCTCACCACATACAGTACACGTCCCCTTACCTTCTAACTAGCTCACTCCAGTCTCGTGAGTAAATGTATTGTCATACTCAGAAAAATATGTAACCACATCAGTTCTCTGCATGAATCAGAATAAAATCTGATTATGATTACTGACAGCATGATAAGAATCTGTGTGTCTGTGCTTTGTGTTTGAGCCATTGGTCATGTGTCTTATCAGAGACTTTTATTGTGACGCAGCAGCTGAGCTCACAGTGAGTGACACGATCACAGCTTCTCTGACAGAGAACAGACTCTGGATCAGCCACTGACATCACAGGATGCGAAGTCTTGGGCTAAGCCTGATTCACTGCTGCAGAACAAAAGCACACAGAAGCTGCTATTGTGGTCTAGCAGGACAGAGGTCACTGGAGGTCACGGCAGGGGGACGTGGGACAGTGAGACATCACAGACCAAGAGTCTCTGTGAGACTTTGTCTTTGTTCAACACAAAGTCCTGTAAATAGACGGAACCAGCAGGTGGAGATTTACCGATGCACCATAATGTGATGATGGTGAGACGGTGGTGGTGTAATTGATGTCACAGTTGACTGACATGTCGAGTGTGTTTGACAGATTGAGAGATTTGACTTACAGTAAATGCCTGTAAGTGTAGGAACATGCAACAATGAAGAATTTATAACAACCAGTTAAGTTATACCTGTTGTTGTAACAGCAACACATTTTCTAAACACAGTGAATCTCACCTCCAGAGCAGAGAGTGTTGGGATCTCCGTTCCTCACGTCCTGGCGACGGAAACGTCTGAAACATTGTTAAACCATTAGGATTTGTGTTTTCCTAGTTTCATTGTTTTTGCGATGTGGTGATGAACATAAACGTGTCAGGCATTATTACTGTCACTATCATCATCACTGTTGTCACTGTCACTGTCATTACCATTGTTACTTTTACTGTCACTAAGTCTCTATCACTGTCACTTTCACTAACATTTTCACCACTGTCGCTATCACAATCACTGTCACTATCAATCACCTCTTGGTGTTGGGCAGGTAGCGAGTGCACGATGTACCGTCCCAGGCACAGTACGGGTCTCTGGCCAGACAGCACTCAGCGCACGCCCTTCCGTACACACTGCAGCGATGGAGGGGAACCTGAGCGAGGCCAGTGGCCGAGCCGACGTAGAGCTGCTGCTACAAAGACACAGAAGTCAAGAAGACAAGTTTCAGACTGGGTCCAAATCAGACTGTAATTGAGTCCTCATTGCATTTTCACGTTAGCTGCCGATAGAGCTCAGGAACCAGGCTCTTACCCGTTTTGAGGAGATCTGCATGTTGATGATGGATGACGCATCCTGAGAGACAGAGGACATATTCTTTTGTTAGTTTCCAAACAGTGTTATGATCAGCAAATCTGTGAGAGCTGCTGATGTCTCTCTGATCTTACTTTGAAGACCTCCAGTTCCTCCAGCAGAAGCTCTTCCATGTTATTCCAGCTCTCCTTGGGGACGTTGATCACCTTCAGTACTGTCCCTTTGTCTGAGATGCCATGAACAGATGCCTTTCAGTATGTTTCACTGTTATTGTGTTTACATGTGCTGGAAACAGTTAGACACTCACCTGTTCCTATAAACATGACGTCGTACTGTCCATCGGCGGCGTTCACTCTGTCCACAGCGATCTGGGTGAAGCTGTAGTCCACGTTTGTCCTGACGAATACAGGCCGCCGGCTCATCGGGTACACTGGGTTGTACATAAGAGGGTGGTGACGTGCGAACTGGATCACGTCGTCTGGGAAACCCTTTGTAGACTCAAAACTGCCGAATGTTTTACTGGGACACTGAGGGAGGGAAACAAAACTATTGATCAAAGATCTTCACAACAGAAGCAAACAGCTTATGGCTGCTGCTCCACATCAGAGACAGATTCCTCTGTTTGTTTACCACAAAGATGGTTTGAATTATCACTATTATTAAATATTATTGACTGCAACACTGTGTTTTTACTCCCCTTCTCTAAAGTTTGGGTTAGCTTGTTATAATATCTGATTGTAACGTGTAACACAGTCACACTTTCTCCTTTCTCTCACTCTGATAAGTTCTGCTGGTTGTATTATGCGTGAGGTGATGATGTGTGAGAGCCAGTTCACTATCGGCCAAACACAGGAGCACAGAAACACAAAGGAGACTGTTGTTGTTCTGTGGTTGGAACAGCTGAAGCTCTGCAGAACAAACCTGCTGAGCTCAGCACCGCATGCTGAGGAGTCCAGTCTGATATGAACCACAGACACTGTATACTGTACGTGTGGCCTCATCACATAGAGGGCTATCATTTGTTCAGTCAGAGCGGTGAGATGCAGAGCTAACGCTGCCTCACAGAGAAACAAACAGATCGACTGTATCACTAGAAAAACAATAACAGGATCATCACAAAAAGCTGTCATCATCATACGATTGATTATTTCTGATTAATATCACTATTGTCACTGATACATTGCTATGCACACAAGTTAAAGGTGGTTCACAGTGGAGGAAACTTTAACTTGTTTACACTGCATCATATCATGTGATGATTGAAAAGTCACTGTTTTCTACGGTGGCCCTGAAGTGCAAAACACAACGGCACATCAGATAACAACGGCAAAAGAGAAAACACAACACAAAAAGAGAAAACACAACGAAATGAACCAATTAATCTTTCTGTGTTGTGTTTTCTCTTTTTGTGTTGTGTTTTCTCTTTTTGTGTTGTTTTCTCTTTTGCCGTTGTGTTTTCTCTTTTCGTGTTGTGTTTTCTCTTTTGCCTTTGTGTTTTCTCTTTTCGTGTTGTGTTTTCTCTTTTGCCGTTGTGTTTTCTGATGTGCCATTGTGTTTTCTCTTTTTGTGTTGTGTTTTCTCTTTTGCCGTTGTGTTTTCTCTTTTTGTGTTGTGTTTTCTCTTTTGCCGTTGTGTTTTCTCTGTTGGTGTTGTGTTTTCTCTTTTGCCGTTGTGTTTTCTTTTTTTGTGTTGTGTTTTCTCTTTTGCCGTTGTGTTTTCTCTTTTTGTGTTGTGTTTTCTCTTTTGCCGTTGTGTTTTCTCTGTTGGTGTTGTGTTTTCTCTTTTGCCTTTGTGTTTTCTCTTTTCGTGTTGTGTTTTCTCTTTTGCCGTTGTGTTTTCTGATGTGCCATTGTGTTTTCTCTTTTTGTGTTGTGTTTTCTCTTTTGCCGTTGTGTTTTCTCTTTTTGTGTTGTGTTTTCTCTTTTGCCGTTGTGTTTTCTCTGTTGGTGTTGTGTTTTCTCTTTTGCCGTTGTGTTTTCTTTTTTTGTGTTGTGTTTTCTGTTTTGCTGTTGTTGTCTGATTTGCCGTTGTGTTTTGCACTTCAGGGCCACCGTAGTTTTCACACATGATTATTACAGTGTAGTTATTAGCCGTGTTCTTCTACACGTGATGTGGTCAACGTACCATTCCTGGGCGTGGGTACGGGACCTTTCCCTGGAATGGGACCCACTGGTAGTTGGGCCCCTCTTTGTGAGCAAAGGGCCCCAGGAAGGCCCTCCGGATGTCATTCATAGAGTAGAGACACACTGCCGAGCCTTTAAATACACTGCTGCTGGCACATGGAGAGACGGGTTAGAGATAACAACACACACACACACACAGACACAGACACACACAGACAAAATGTGTGGACTGACCTGGACGTGGAGAAGATGGTGTACACCAGAGGATTCTTTCTGTCCCTCGTCTGCAGCAGGAACACATCGCCTGCAGACACACACATACATACACACCACAAAAACACACACACCCACTCAGGTCAGGTCAAAAGGTCGAGACAAAGACAAACAGCCTGTGGACATGTCCAACTGTTTCTAAAGGTCGTGACCTCCAGACTTAAATCACTGCAGCTTCCTCCTGATTTAGACTCCGTCACAGGTTTTTACTTGCTACTTTACAGCTTTACTACTTTACAGCATCAACTCATCATTATTAATAATCAATGACACAATGTTGTTATTATTTCAGCTGCTCACATCAGCACGTCCCTACATAAACACAGGTCAGAACACGACTGTGATGGACAGATGTGGCCTCAGGTGGATTGTGAGTCTTGACTTGTTTCAACACATTGTTCACCTTTGGCCTTTGGGTCACAGATCCGCTCACTGACCATCAGAGATCAATCAGCTTAGCATAGGTAGGTAACTGCTTAACCAGACATGCTAGACATGATACACATTTAACATGGCACATTTGATTTAACATTTTGTTCAATGTTTAAATTCAATTCAAAGATTAGATTCTGTTTGTTTGTTTTTTAAATCATGTCTGAAAATCACCCTTCATCAGACCCTCATGTCCCAGCCCTTGGGTCAGTGTGTCCTTTCGGCACGGCGAACTTACGCAGCTCATCAAAGTAGGTGTCACTGCCATCGGCTCCCGGCACCGAGCAGATGAGGCGGGTCTTGAGAAACGTGGTCCACTTGTTGACCAGACTGCGCTGGCCCCCCATGTCATTCTGGGTCAAGACACAAATGTTACATGTATGAAACAATCAGGACTCTTAACCACTCTAAGAACTTTATTTAAAACAGTGAAGTGGACATTGTAGCCGTCTCACCCTGCAGAGCTGCCCGATGCGGGAGTATGTGGACTTCCCCAGACCCTGACCCTCCACTGCCGTCTCTCGGAAGAAGAAGAAGATCTTATCATCGTCAGGGTTCTCGCTCTCAGGAACCCAGAAGGAACCAATAAACTTTGGCTCTGATAAAACAAAGAGGAACAAGGGTTATTACACACATGGACGCACACATTCACACGCACAAACTCTCTCACGCACACTCACCATTGAGCCAACGTGAGTCGTGCTGCTCGGTCCGGATCGAGGGGCGTCTGCCCAGACTTCTGAAGATGGTGAAGTCACGGCCCATCAGGTCCGTGGCCACGCCCGCATACAGCTCATCACCTAGGAGACAAAATTGATCAATAGTTCATCAATCGGTCTTGAACACTCGATGCTGACTCCTGATCTGATGCTGGTCCAGTCTGACCCAGCTTTGATGTGGCAGAACCTGGTTAGAGGTTAAAGGTCAGTTACCGACAAGCACAGAGGCAGCGTTGTGACGAGGGTCATACGGACTCTTCCCCTTCCCGTCCTCCACCTTAGACGGGTCGATCCGGAACACGTGGTCCTGGTGGACAGAGAGGGAGTGAGACCACGCAGAACCTCACAACCATGTTTGAGTTGAGATGTAAGGTCAGGGAGTTGGATTTGATGATGCGTTCAGTGACTATAAACACATAGATGAACGCGTGCGTGCTCCTCACCTCCATCCTGTTTCCCACCTCCACGAAGGCACAGGTCGGGTGGAAGGCTCCGGTCCCACAGGCGTACAAGTGAGTGCGATTGTAGTGGTGAACAATCTTCACATAGTTCACACAGTCAGACTGGCACATGCACACAAAGACACACACACAAACAAGGTAAGTTTCGCCATAATGCACACAGGGAAAACATTCCTGTATGGAAACATTCTTTTCACATGTCCTGCATTATATACACCAAGGAAAACACTGACACACACACACACAGTCCCCTCAGTGCATTAGAACAAAGGCTGAGCCTTTGAAATGTGTTAGAGCTGGAGATGTTGGTGTATGAGGTTTCAGTGTGTGTGTGTGTGTGTGTGTGCGCTAGCGCATATGTGAAGGTGTTCAACCAATCTGAGCTGATTAAGCCGTTAACAAACACAGGGGACCCCTGTTTCCCACGACAGAGGAGGGAACATACACACACACACACACACACATCACGTTCCCCTCTGAAACTCACACTGCCAATTTCCAGTCTGAGTTCACTGTGTGTGCGTGTGTGTGAGGGAGTCAGTGGTTTGACCAAGTCAAGTCTTTGATGTAACAAAAGAGAAAGAAAAAGAAAAGGAAGGAGGTAGAGGGTGAATGTGTGTGTGTGTGTGTGTTGCAGGGTTCACTGGCTGACCTTTGACCCAGTGTCTCATTAGTAGAAACAGTGAAGCTCTATTGTTCTGTTGTGAACATCTCTTCACTCTGTGGATGATTAACCTGCTGCATTCACTGTCCTGGCCTGCGTCTCTGTCTGTCCTCTGTTACTCCCTGTATGTCCCCTGTCCTCTCTGTCCTCCGTCTGTCCTTCCGTCCTATTTGTTAGAACGTGTACAAGGCTAAACAGACATTATTTCATCTGAGATCTGAGAGACTGTACGAACACGAGAACCCTCTGGTTCCTACAGAGTAAATAAAACACTCTGAGAAGCACACTGCTGTATAATTGAGGTCAACGATCTGAGGTCGGCGACTCGGCTCGGCTCTCGGACTGAAGAAGAAGAAGTGTTTGAAGGAAAAGAGCAGCAACTCAACCACACACACACACAGGCACACACACAGGCACTCAGACGGACTCCTGGTCAGGTGAAACTGGAGCCTGGAGTTCTGTATGAATAGAGCTCGTTGTCTGCTACAGCTGTAATCACATTGATGAAGGGTTTGTTTTACACACACACACACACACACACACGCTCACACACACACGCACACACACAGATATATAAAGTTAGCTCATAGTTTGTGATGTAACCTTGGGTGGTCTACAGGCTCATGGTCAGTGCCGTGTTAATGTGTGTGCGTGTGTGTTGTAGGTGTGACTTTGTGGGACATTGAAGACAATTGTCTCACCGCAGGTCCAGGACCTGCTCCACCCGACTTACATGATGTCAGTGTGTGGGGGCGGAGCTTCTGTCTCATGACGACTCCCATGATTCCAGTGGAGAAAAAGGTGCCATTGTACAGTTTCCTCCTCAGTCCTTTCATTTAACTATGTGTTCGGCGTCTGTCTGTCTCTACCTGTCTGATCAGTCGTCAGGGAGGCGAGGACGTGTGAAGTGATGAAGAGACTCACCGTGATGTCTTTCCCCGCCCAGTTGCACTCCTCCCTCCAGTCGACGGGGGCCGGCCAATAAATCTGCAACAACATGATCTCGTTACAGGTGCCATACAGTTTTACTCCACAAGTCCTGATCGGTTGATTGATTGACGGAGTTTCTGACCAACCTTGTGCTCCTGCTTGGCGATGTTGTCCAGCGAGAGCGACAGCAGGAAGTTCTTGGCCCCGACGAAGAGACGCCCTCTTTCCTCATCCAGCAGCAGAGCGCTGAAACAGCAGGAACGTTCCAGCTCGAAGCGACGGACGCCGTGGAACTGCTGCAGCTCTGAAAGACACAGGAGGACAGTGAGACAGAGGACACACAGCTGGTGGACATTGTTTGTTTTATGCCCGACACTGATCTATGTCTCGAACACAGAGTCTTTGTCTCCATGTTGTACAAATGAACATCCTCCCGTGTAAGTGACCAATGGTTTGAATCCTGCTATGCACCACATCCACTGGTCGAGAGGCTTTAAACAGAAATAACAGGCTGAACAACTTAGCGACCACGTGACCCAGATGTCAACACCAAAACCACCTGAGGTCAGAAGATCCAGATCAGAGCAGTAACGAGTCATGGGGCTGATCGAGAAGATAATTGTTTAATTTTAGTGTTTAGATGTCGACTGTAAGTCCTAAGGCCAGGCACGGTCCAGACTAATTTCTGGGACAGTAATGGACTGGTTTCAATGGAAAAACTGAGCATTGTTGCAGTTTCCAAACTATTGTGGGGGAACAGTCCAGGAAAATCAATCCCCCCCACACCCCCACACCCCCTTAAACCCAGAGACACACAGGACCAGGACTTTATTAGTCTTCCATTGTTCTTATGTGAATTTATTACTTTAATTTAGGGTCTGACGCCACCCAGCTTCCTGCATGACATCAGAGACCTCAGGCCTCCTCCTTGTTTTATATTCATCAGCTGATACATTCATGTTGAGTTCACTTCCACCAAGGCCACAATTAAACCCACAGAAGAAGAGTATTAGACACTCAACAAATTAAACTGCAAGACCTCTAAATGAATCCAAATGTTTGTTGTCTCTTCTCAGTGTGTTCACGGGTTACTCTCACAACAACACACATACGCACACACACTCGTCTCCACCCACTGTGACCGATCACTGCCTTCATAACCGTCTCCTTCTTATGTGTTACACCATTACAGTGTTATGGCGTATGGCTCATATCGTGTGTGGTGAGCATCAATCACACAATATATGATATGAGCCTTTTATTGTGGAACAAACAGATTTATAACTAATTAAAGGGATAGTTCACCCAAAATTCAAATTTCACTCATTATCTACTCACCCTCATGTCGACAAATACCTCCATACTGCTCATCTGTATTGTCCCTCTTGTATTGAAGCCCCGACATGAGAAATTGTTCCGAAAAAAATTAAATAAGTCTATATTTTAAGCTTGTTTGTAGCGGAAGCTCCCAGTGTCTTGGTTCACTGCTCTCCCTGTGTCAGTGCAATTCTCACGTGATTTGTACTGACCAGCGGAACAATTTCTCATGTCGGGGCTTCAATACAAGAGGGACATTACAGACGAGCAGTATGGAGGTATTTGAATGTTTTTTGGTGTGTCTTTTTGGACAAAGAAACCTGGTGTCCATTGACAACCATTATATGGACAAATACTGCTGCGTGGACCCCCCTGTAACTCAGAGAAGGAACGGAGGACTCTGAAAATTCTCACAGCTCTTAGTCGACATGAGGGTGAGTAGATAATGAGTGAAATTTGAATTTTGGGTGAACTATCCCTTTAATATTACCACAACTTAAATATACATGTATACAAATTGAATTAAAAAATACTGAAGTTCTATTTTAATTCATATATACTGTAAACAAACAAAGACAAAATGAGCAAGTTTAAAGAAATGCTAATATATAATAGGCTGCATAATATTTAACATGAAGATGATCTTTCATTGAATGCTATGTGAGTGCTAACATTGCTAACAGCAAACAGACCAGCTGATACACTGGGATAGTTAGTTGTTAATTAACTTAAATCAGCTTCCTGGGACCCGAAGCCTGGCGTCCAGGGTTCGTTGTTCTAATGATGGTAAATTTGTTCATTGTTATGAAAGATGTTAATTGGTTGTGAACTGTAAATGACCCCCATTATCCAACTGCACGCTACAACTTAAATTCTGGGTAACAGTCAGTCGCTGCTGTTCAGACCTGCTGGATAAATAAAAATCCTATTTCAGAGATGTATCAGCTCATCTTTTCGTCCTTCACGTGTCAACAAACTAAAATATTCTGCTCTTCCCAACCCCCTCCCAACAGTCCTCCCTTCACACACACACCCCGACCTTCAGCTGTATTACAGGAGAACCAATCTCATCCGGGCAGACGCCTTCACTCGCTCGTGTCCTTGGTGAGTTTCAGTGATGAAACACATCCCAGTGTGTGTGTGTGTGTGTGTGTGTGTGTGTGTGTGTGTGTGTGTGTGTGTGTGTGTGTGTGTGTGTGTGTGTGTGTGTGTGTGTGACAGCATCTGTTTGTGGCTGTGAGCTACCACAAATTACGCCTGGCTACTGTTCAAGACCGAAAAGGGATATAAAAGAATCACATGAAGCAGAGAAAGCGCACTTTGGATCTTACCTTTGTACGACAGCTTCATGCGTGGCGATGAGGAGGAGGAGGAGGAGGAGGAGGAAGAGGAGGAAGAAGAGGAGGAGGAGGAAGACGAAGATGAGGTGCGGGTCATGGTGCTGGAGGAGGCGTGGGCGGCGGCCAGACCCAGCAGTAGCAGAGAGCTGCAGGTGACCATCATGGCCGCCACCATCATCATCATGGTCATCATGTTGAAACCGTATGTGCAGAGGATTGAGAGAGAGAATCAGTGCTGCTCCTTCTGGTCCAGTTCAGCCCAGTCGCTCCGCTCGTCCCTGGACTGGTTCGGTTCTGCTTCTGGTGTTAATGAGTCTTAGCGATCAGGATCCACATAG
This sequence comes from Decapterus maruadsi, assembly GCA_030347415.2. Lineage (NCBI taxonomy): Eukaryota > Metazoa > Chordata > Actinopteri > Carangiformes > Carangidae > Decapterus > Decapterus maruadsi. Next base: position 16,357,274 of record CM064899.1, read on the forward strand.
GAACACACACCTGGAAACACAAGACAGTTTTAAAAATGGACCCTAAAAGTACACACACACACACACACACACACACACACACAGGTCTGAGGTATATTTAGAGCCAGGCTGTTACTGCCTCCAATGTGGCAACAGCTCTAAAGTATAATCTCCTCAAATTACATCAAGACTCAGCGAGAGTACACACACACACACACACACACACACACACACGTATATACACACCATAGAAGAAGACAGTGGATGTCAACAGACTGATTGTATAATCGCGTTCACACTGCAGCAAATCGACAAGTTGATCAAAGTTTCACACTGTTGTTCTTTATAGTGTGCTTGTGTTGCCGCAGCAGCAGCAGCAGCAGCAGAAGCAATGAGGTCAGTGTTTATAAGCCTTCATGTATGAGAGCAGTGTGTTGTAAAGAAACACACACACGCGCACACACACACACACCTCTGTGTGACGGAACTTTGGACCCAGCTGAACAATAAAGTCTTTGAGTGGAAACAGTCTGACACCTCCCTCAGTGAGGAGCGTCTCTTTCTTTTCACTTTCAGTCTGTTTCTCCACCTTCGTCCTCCTCCTCCTCCTCCTCACCTCAGATCATCAGAGTGAAGATGAGTCTGCGAGCGGTCAGCCTCTGCTGATGAATAGCACGTATGATAATTTTTCTTCATAATTCAACCCACAGGCTCCAGAGCAACACTGAACCAGCAGCTACTAAAGCTAAGTGAAGCTGATTCTCAAATTGTCCCGAATCTGAATCACAGACTGTTATTAAAGATGGACGACACTTCTGTGAGTCCACCCGCAGGTTTCTGAAGCTCAGAAAGAGCTGCTCCACCCTCAACATCTAGGTAGAGCATGACACCCCCGAGGCCCCAGCAATGCTTCGTAACAGAAACACACCCAGCTGCCGGTCGGAGAGGCCCCGCCCTCTGTCCGCCATACCTTTATCAATAAAGTGTAAACAGGTGAGTTTTATAAACCATGTCACCATGAAGGAGGATTACCTAAAAGATTGTTTTGGTACCGGGCTGTAAACATGTTCATTTCTGCTGTAAAGTTGGGACACTTTAACATGGGAGTCTATGGGGACAGACTCACTGCTGGAGACACACTCTAGTGGTCAGTAGAGGAACTGCAGCTGCTGGTTTCAGGTGCACAGGCTGATGTTGGTGCTGAACCCTGAACCTGAAGCTGGAAATGTTCTGACCCCCTGTTAATGAGACTCGTCACACACCCACACACACACACACACACACACACACACACACACAGAAGCATGGGGCCTTGTGTTGCACTAATGACTGAATCCACAGTTCAACCCCAGAACTCATAACTCTCCACCTGGACCTGATACAACTTTACTTCCAGAGGCTGAAGAGATCACTGCTAATCACACGCACACACACACACAGACACACACAGTTTGGTGAATAATGGAGCTACTGAGGCATAGAGACAGGAGAGCTCACAGCTCCCAGGCCACAACAGGAACACACACTCCCACATAGTCTGCAGTCTAGAAAGAAACACGCACATTGAGGCACACAAACACTGACATGTACATGCATACACAGTTCGACAAGTGCAACGTTTGTAAAGTCCTTGTCTAATAAATTCACATTTATCCCCTTCAATGTCAAACAAGTGATTACATCTGCAAAAACTATTCATAAATCTAGAGAGAGAGAGTGAGAGTGTGTGTGTGTGTGTGTGTGCGACTGTGCACACGTGTGCGTTCCCAAGGTTCTAAGCTGGGACGCTGCAGTATATTCCAGGACGGACGTCAGTGCTCTCGTCAACTGCAGGTCCATGACACACTAACAGACAAACACACTCTCATGCACACACACTAACAATTCACATCACGGCCTCTGAGTGACAGGAGCAGCAGCGAAGCTCCTGTCGGATGCTATAAAAGGAACGAGTGTCCCATTGTTCCTCTGAGTCTCCCCAAGCTGAGTGTTGTGTGTGTTTTGTGTGTGTCTCTTCTTTTTAAATCTGCCATTATGACTTGAAGACATGCGTTATTGTATCTCACACATCCTGTCTTCTCCTCCCGTAGCCTCGGTGGATGTACGCACATCGCACGCACACACATGCACGCGCTCACTCTTTATTGCATCTTAATAGAAAGCAGTGGGAGCTGCTGACACTTAGACTCAGTTCAGCATCAACAGACACAGAACAACAGCAAATTGAAAATAAAATAAAAGACAGAGAGAGTCTTTGGGGGTGGAGGGGGGGCATCCTGTCAAAAACCAGCCTAAATAGAGACGGGGAGACAAAGAGCTCCGCCTCCAGGGTGAGAGGCTTTTCAGAGCGAGGTTAGAGTGCAGAGTGCATTCCTACAGTACAGCCATGATGACTGAATGGATATGAGCAGGTTAACCTGTGGCCCTTCCCACCACAGATTAGAGGGGAGGGGTGCCGGCAGAGATAAACAGCTAGAGTCAGAAACAAGAGACTAGTGGAAAAGTAGCGGAGGAGAAGAAGAGGAGAGGAAAAGAAATAATGAGGCAAAGGACAGAGGAAGGTGGAGAAAGAAACTGTAAGAAAGGGTAAATTAAGGAAAGAGAAAGGAAGAAGAGAGGAGAAGGAGGAGGAGGGGGGACAAAGATGTGAAAGAGGAGGAAAGAGAAAGTGGAGGGAAAGATTCAGATGTAACACCAGTTCAGCCCTGCAGCAGCAACAGTCCCAGAGAGAGAGAGAGAGAGAATAGAGAGGGGGGGGGGGGGGGGGAGAGAAAATGAGCGAGAGGTGATGGAGAGAAAGGAGCTGATTGTTTCGCCCGCAGAGAGAAAAGAGTTTCTCTGGCCTGAGACCAACAAGTCTGAGCCTCTGAGACGAAGAACGAGGGATGATGAGGAAAAATGGGGGGGGGGGTCACAGCTTTATAGAATGAGGTGGAGGACCATGAACCAGAGGGGGAGTGAGGAGGAGGAAGTATTATTAGACAACACAAAGTCATTATAATAGCTGTATGTCAGTGTGTGTAGTATGTTAATGAACATTAACCAACGCTGAGGTTGTCACAGTTTCATCCCCAAAATAATGAAATACCTGAACGACTCGGGGGAAGAGGAGGAGGAGGAAGGAGGGAGCAGCAGTAGACTGACTCACCTGTGGTGTTATTGTGTAAGAAAAGAAGAACAGTTGAGAAGGTGAAGGTGAAACAACTGTTTTATGTTGAGAGGTGGACCTTCAGAGTGACTGTGTGACATCACACAACGTGAACACACACACACACACAGCAGCAGCGGCTAACTCTAACAAACTCTTGGTGGGGTGCGGCAGCTCAGCTTCAGCGTCAGCAGGTTCAACTTGAGCCTCATCTTCAGCCGCTTCGGGCTCAGTCCAGCATTAGCAATTTCAACTTAAATTTCAGCCTCAGCTTCAGCAGTTTCAACCTTAGCTTCAGCAGCTTCAGCTTCATTTCAGCTTCAGCAATTTTGGCTTCGAAATCTTCAATTTCAGCTTCAGCAGCTTCAGCTTCAGCATCTTAAATTTGAGCTCTAGCAGCTTTAGTAACTTCAGCCACAGTTTAGCTTCAGCTTCAGCAATTAAAACTTCAGTAGCTTTAGTAAGTTTCAAGCAATGGAGACAACAATTTAGCTTCAGCAATTTCATTTGCATTTTTAATTAGAAAACTTCAAATAAAGATTCAGAACAGTCCAGCTTCAGCAGTTTCAACTTCAGCTTCAGCAGCATCTTAAATTTGAGCTCTAGCAGCTTTAGTAACTTCAGCCACAGTTCAGCTTCAGCAGTTTCAACCTCAACTTCAGCAGCTTCAGCAACTTAAATTTGAGCTTCAGTAGCTTTAGTAACTTCAGCCACAGTTTAGCTTCAGCTTCAGCAATTTAAACCTCAGTAGATTCAGCCACGGTTCAGATTCATCAGTTTCAGCCTCAACTTCAGCAGCCTCAGCTGCTTCAGTCTCAGCTTCAGCTTTAGCAGCTTCAGAAGCTTCATTAGCTTCAACTTCAGCTTCAGCAGTTTTAGTAATGTTAGCAGCTTCAGCAGCGTGTGAATTGACAGCTCATGTGGAAGGTTTCCCAACCACAGAGATGCCATTAACACACTAATCAAACTGATTAAAATCTGAAATGATCAAACCTCTCCGAGATCATTTCTTTGTGTCAGCTGATCACACACCTGAAACTTCACAATATCATCAGCAGAGAAACTCACCTGTCCATCTGTTTCCAGAGAAACTAAGTCCCAAAAAGTTCAGAGCATTCCTGAGGCAGCACTGGCCGCTTCCATAGTAACTGTCCTGCTGTTTAACCTCTGATTATTTGATCCACAGAGTCCAGACATCCTCAGAACAAGTCCCTCCGCAGGTAGTCCAGAGACAAGAGACAGCAGCAAAAGACATCCACAATATGTCCTCAATACGTCCACAGTCACAGAGACGGACGTCCTGCAGCAGCACTGAGAGCTGTGTGTTCCTGTCTGATCCACTGCTACACTGAGCGCCACTTAGAAAAACACACAACTGCTCTTCACACACTCACGCCACGAGTTCACACACACAGAGCAGGAGGGAGAGAGAGAGAGAGAGAGAGAGAGAGAGAGAGGGAGGGAGTTCACAGGAGCTGAGAGTCGAAGTGCTCAAAGGGCGAGCAGGCAGGAATAATGGACTTAATTCAAGAGGGGAGAGAGAGAGGAAGAGAGGGAGAAGAGAGGGAGGAGAGAGGGAGGGGAGAGGGAGGGGTTGAGGAGAGGATGGAAAGGTGGGAGGTAAGAGGGGGAAAAGGGGGCGTGGCCTGTGCTGTCTACTGTGTTAGTGTGCCTGAAACACTGTGTTTCTTGGTCGTTATGATCACCATGACGTTCACAAGTGGGTCACATGACTCTGCAAAAAGTCTCAGGTACAAATCAGGACCAGCTACGACGGTGACTTACCAGGCAGTCACACCCCCTCCCCAATCCCAGGAGCAACATGACAGCACATAGTTGAGGAACTCGGACAGTTTTAATGTCAGTGAGACAATGAGCCATCCCCGTGTTCACACCTGTCAGTTGCCTGTCAGCTGACACACCTTCACACAGAGACCTCAACACTTTACCAACAGCCACAACCTGAATTAAAGACAGCTTTGGTGTCTTTCTCTCTCTCCCTCTCTCTGTGTTTGTGTGTCTTTGTGTGCGTGCTCTGAAGGTGCACGTGATGACATCACACCCTGCATTTGTGTGTGTATGCCCCCAGTCAAACAAACCTGAAGCCCGCCTCGTCCATGACATTTGACCCAGTGGCTGGTGTTGTGTCTCCTCCTGAATTATTTTCATGGCAGAGTCTGACATCAGACTGATGTATTAGATAAGACACACACACACTGATAAGGCTGATTGGGCACCAGATGAGGGATGACATCATCCTCTGCACACACTACAGGTGAGGTGTGTCTCTGAGGAAACAGGTGAGAGGGGAAGAAGTTTGTGTGTCCTCAGTGTGGCCTGAGTGTTCACATGTAGCTGGACTGAGACTAAAGACTGTCCATCTATTCTCAGCTGCCCCCACTCACACCCTCACATCACTCTCATTCCAGGGGCAGGTGCAGCACTGCGCCTGGCAACCCTCACACACACACACACACACACACACACGCACACACACACACACACACACACACACACACAATCCCAGTGGAGAAGGACGGGTCATAGGTCTCACATTAGGAGGTTAGGTTAGTGTGTGGTTGAGGCCCCGCCCCCTGCTGACCTGTCAGTCATAAACCAGTATGAGCCTAACTCCATGTTCATGAGAGGACAGATTGACAAATTATAGATATATTATTAAATGTATTTATATTTTATTATTTTTTATGTTACTTATTGAAGCTCATTAAATTGTGAATATTTTATGAAGCTCAACTTTAATCAAATGAGGAGGAGCTTCACTCTGTTTGACAACACGCTCACAAAACATGACCCACTACCGACTCCAGGTCGCGAGGTTTCAGGCCTTCAGGTATGTAGAACTGTTCCGCTGACTCTAATGTAGCGATGAATAATTTCTGCAGGTCACGACTCATCGACGCTAACGACTAAATAAGCTCAGTAACGCGCAGGACGCAGAGTGTTGGCGTCAGAAAACTGAATCCAAGTAGTTCAACATGTTCACATGTGTCCAGGTTAACACCCTCCAATCTCGCCCACACACCCATCACACACAAAACCCCCTCCCCATTCCCAGGAGCAACATGACAGTACATGGTTGAGGAACTCAGACATTTTAATGTCAGTGAGCCATCCCCATGTGTGTGGCGGTGGGAGGGTGTGTGTTGGTTTGATGTTCATATTGTCACATGTGCAACAACACAAGTGGAACATTTGTTCAACAGATGCAGAAACATTCAGACGCAAGTAAAATTAGCAGCATGAAATACCAACTCTCAAGTGGATCATTAGCATCATTACAAACGTGGAGCCTAGTCTGCCAGCTGTGTGCGTGTGTGCGTGTGTGCGCGCGTGTGTGCGCTAAAACTCATTTGGTGAATTTGCTGTGTTTTTCAGGTGAGGACAGGTCACATGACCACACGTCACCTGAGGCACCGACAGGAGGAAGAGATGAGGGACGAAGCGAAGAGAAGGAAACAGAAGACAAGTCATTGTCCACTGACATCTTGACCTCTGACCTCTGACCCCACAGGGCTTAGAGAGGCCCAGAGGAGAGAGTTACAGTCGGAGGAGAGGGGGGTCAGAGAGCTGTAATCCCCCTCTCTGTTTCTCTTTGATGTGACACTCATCTGAAAAGGAGGATGCAGGTTAGCGTGTCAGACGAGGAGGGGCGGAGGGCCGTGGTGCCAGGAGGCTCAGAGGTGGACACACACACTCTCACAGTCTCACACACTTTCAGACACTCTCACACTCTGGCATGCAGTCACACACCATCTGCTCCGAGGGTCACAGAGTGGATAAGACCACCCTCAGACACACACACACACCTCAGAAGGTCCTGAAGGTCACTGGGTGGATTACAGCACCTTTCGTGACCACGTTCTTGTTCCATGATCAACCTCTGAGTCTGAAACCTAAAGCTGCAGTTCCTCTGCTGACCAGCAGAGTGTGTCTCCAACAGTGGGTCCCCATAAACTCCAATGTTCAAATTACCAACTTTAAAGCAGAAATACACATGTTTAGAGCCTAATGCAAAATTCTTTGGGTTTCTATAGCTCATTAGTCCTGTAATAATCAAAAATATTATAATGAGAATTCCTCTGAGCTCATTTCATCATGAGCTGTTTGTACCAGAGAACATCAACACATGGTCCTGATGCTGCAGGACCGTATCACATACTTGATCACCACACAGTGTGGTGGGCGGAGTCACAGCGGCGTGCTGGGCAGAGCGTAGATGTGAAACATGCTGACATGAGTGGAGGAGCTGATGTTCTGACTCCACATGTTTCACATGAAGCTGCAGATTAAAGCAGCTTCCAAACTGTCAGTGAAACGTTTGGATTTGGGAAAAACATTTCTGCTGAAAAGCAGGAAGATAAGGCACACATGCACATACATACACACACACACACTGCAGTGCTGCTGCGCTACCTCATTAAGGCCTGAGACGTGATCACAGGGAGGCGACACAACGGGATGATTTCTGATCCTGATGGGCACTGATCCAACCAGACAGGCTGCTCAGCACCACCGTGGATTAATAGCACACACACACACACGGTGTAATACACTCTTCCCAGGAGGCTGCTGAGACACTAGATTGTGCAGTTATTAGTGTGTGAATGTGCATGTACGGCCCAGGGGAAATCTGAGAGCAGGTTTCACATTAGAGGTGAGACCCTCTTTCAGACTCACACAGAGTGAGTGGTTTCACTCACATTATAGAAACTGTATTATTTTATATTATACACAGTTTCTTTATTTTATTTTTATTTTCTAAACAATATGTTGTAGCTGTTGTTGTTCATCTGAAGTTTCATTAACATTCGTCTCACGTTAAGTTTTCAAATTTCAACTTAAAATGTGTCAAAACAGTTGAGATTTATCTCAGTGGAGAAATTACAGCTTAGGTTAGATCCACCACACACACTCACATAAATCTCTGCGCAAACACTGGCAGACCATGCACCGTTCACTTACAATCACTCGTCGACAGCGAGGCATGCAAAACATCCAGCTGCTTCCCTCTAACACACACACACACACACACCTGCAGACACTTGTCACACAGCCTGTGATCATAGTAGATTACACAAGTGGTTGAAGAACTTTCAGCTTTGCCTTAATTGTGATTTCACTTTTAGACTTATAGTCTGTCAAAACAGCTGCTCACACACACACATACAGTACATATCTCAGGTGTGCTGAGCACCGTCTGTGTCTGCAGGGCCAGAATTCCCCTCCATCAACCATAATTGAAGATGATGGAGGAGAAGAGGAGATGAAGGGGATGAAGCAGATGATCTGAAGGTTGGCCACCAACCACAGCAAGGCCACCCGTAATGCACCTGGAGAGAAGTCTCTTCTAGCCTGAGTGCACTAACAAAAAGAGGGTGATCAAGGAGTGGAACGAATTTCATCAATAAAAACTAAAACTAATGACAGAGGAGAAAACAGGATATAAATACACACGCACACGCACACTCAACAGCAAATGTAAAACAACCCTTCAAGCCTAACGAAAGCTACAGGGTCATAAATGCCTACAGCATCTGGAGAACATGAGAACAATTCCTACTGATTTCTGTTTTCTCATAAGACAATGTATCAGTACTACAGCTCAAAAACAACTTTATCGTTCCAGTGTGCTGACCTCAACTAAACCATGGTGATACTGAAAATTAAAGTAAATATCTGAACATACCTGCACAATGCTGGCATAAATATTGATCTCTAACTAGCCTATTATATAAATTTGTTTAAGAGAATAAACATGTCCACACGGTCGGGATGAAAGCGGCAGCACAGCCTGTTTACAATGGGTCCATCTGAGTAAAGTAGCACAGATGTTGCACACAAACACGCCTAATATTGAAAGTCGTCGGGATTATTTGTTTCAGTTGATTTTCCATCAATCCATGGGATTAATGTGGAGAAGTGAGCATTTTTCCTGGCAGTACTGATTTACTTCAGTTGTTCTGGGTGAGTCAGCATCACTTCAGGTTTTTTTTTTTTTTACCATCTGGTTGGATTTATCCGATTCCCCCCTTCCTCGGAGCTGCTCAAGAGGAGACTGTCACACCTTTGCCTGCACAGCAAGTCTAAATTGACTGGTTGTGAACCTCATGTATTTGTGCCTGAGATCCAGGAAGGATGCAATGTGTGCAACCATGCAAGTGTTGCTGACATCTGCAGGTGCTCCAGTAAAGACCAAGTGCATTTAAACTGAGACACCCTAGCAGAGGTGTTTGGATGGAAGTGTCGCTGCTACCACTTACACTGTGTTAAGATTCCTCATACAGTGTTGTAGTGGCACATTTCAGTGAGGGAAGCCCAGGTATGAGCTCCTCCATAATACTCCAGCTACCACCGGTCATATTGACATATTGAGCCCATCTTTGCGGTGGAAGTTGCTGGAACTTGTGAATTAAATTATACCTTGTTCAGCCACACTGCACTAATTTGTGCTGTGGAAAGTTCTTCTGAAGTTGTTCCTTTGGTTTCAAGTCCTGTGTTGCAGCGATGCGAATGAAAAAAAACAAAAAAAACAAGACAACTATCAGATGCAACCACGGTTAATGCGTTGAAGCTTGAATCCACTCTGTAGCTATTTGGAGTAAATGTGCAAAACAGTACTTTGAGCCCCCACCATGGCGGTCAGTGTTGGCTAGCACCATATTGCTATCATCATCATGGATGCATGCTGTCACTTTTCCATTAAATTTCCTGAGTTGAGTAACAGTGGAAAGCAATGTTCTCAGCTGTATGCCGCACTTGCATGGCATTGGTCTGCAAAACGGCACTCTTTAGATTGCAGCCGTGTAAGTTCTGGTAGGTGACGAGTAGCCTACATAAAATTTAGTTGTAAGTGCTGTCCATGAATCTGTGGTCAAGGACAGTTTTTCAACTCAACTCTACATGTTTGAGCAGTTTTGTCAAGTCTGGTTTTCTAAATAGGACACCAAATTAAATTCCATCTAAGTTCTCAGGCCCTTATCTTCAACTAAGCTGATGTCTTTCAAGTATCTACAAAAAAATCATTACCCATACACACGCAGACAAAATCTGCTAACTGTTGTGTAGACTGCAATGTGTCTCTCACATGCTCCAACCAAATGTCAGGAGATTGCCATGTGATCCCGCACCAACTTCCCACCACAAACACAGGGTCAAACACACACCTATTCTCTGAACATCGCACCATCACTGATGACACAGACACTTCCTGGTCTTTTCACCTTGTTCTGTTCACCGCTGAGGAAACAGAGCAGCCGAACACACCCCGGACCTCTGACCTCCCCAACCCTCAGAAACAGAGGAAAGTTTTCTTTGAGTCATGATGTAAATTTGGCTCCAGACGAGTTTCAGATGTTAAAGCTGCTCAGACCCAGAACAAAGACATTAACAACAGCACAGAGGCCATGTTCACTCAAACACACACACGCACACACACAGACTCAACCAGAAGATGACAGGGTGTGATTTCCAGTTGCCGGGGCGACCTGGAAATCACCTGGTTGTCACTGCTCTGTCATTAACAGTCAGAACAAACACAACTAAAAAGTCTTTGAATCTAATCTGGACCCGATTTCTGGTAGAAATATGCGAAGAGACTTTTATTTTCATCTGAAGCCAAGTTCAGCTAAAGATAGAAAATCCAGTTCTGCTTCAGAGCAGATCCCATCAGATCCAGATGTCCAGTCACAGCTGGAGCACAGGACGTTATCAGGTCTCCGTGTCCTCAGCAGGTTAAAGTGAGTCAAACGTCTCCGCAGTGTCAACTATTTAAAGCTGCATGGAAAAACAGTTTTAGCTGCAGCTGCTACTTTTCTCTATTTGTGGAGCTGAACTGGGTTAAATATATGAGTTAATGCTCAGATATGATGAGACTTTTTCTCCACCGCAGCCTCCATTCGTCCAGCCTCTTGAGGTCACAGGTAGTCGGCCAAGAGGACGAAGATTAGAGTGTCGCAGTAACAGGCTGTCCTGTCATTTCCCTCTGTTCTGGATCAGATCGTCCTCTTTCCACCTCCCCCTTTCCCTCCCTCCCTCCCTCCTCCCACCCCTCCCCTCTTCTTCAGCCAACGTGTCAGGGGGAAAAACAAAGCTGTTCAAACTCAGCTCGAAGACCTGAGGAGGAGGAGGAGGAGAGGAAGGCAACTGATGAAGTATTGAGGGACACATTTGGAGTAGAAGTTTCAGAAGAAGGTGACTCGGACAGAAGAGGAGCGATGAGTCTCTGTGATGAGAAGAGGCTTCATTGTCGTGAAGTTAATGATAAAATCCACAGCGATTTTTCCGACTCAGTCACTGCTCCTCATCACCCACAGTCTGACGACTTCTCTACTTCCAGTCTCCACAGGAAACCCATCTCCACACCCCATAGTGAGATCATCATCAATCATCATAATCACTTTATAAAGGGAAAGTGAGCAAATGTCATGTTACATTAAAACACTGTTAACTGTCCGATACTGATACTACCCCAACTATAACTACCCCACAACGATAACTTCACCATAAGGATAACTACCCCACCATGAGAATTGGTCCAGCAGCTGTGTTGAATGACCAGTGGGTTGAAGGTGTTTTGGTTCATCAGTACATTGATGCGCTGATCATATCAATGTATCGATCGTAGCTGATTTACACAGTGTTTCGGTTTAAAGTGGTCTCTGTTTCTTTGCAGAGGGACCAGAGTGAATACTCAAACATCTGCTGACTATTAGTGGGATTCTCCCTCTTACTCCTCATCCTCACCCCCTCCCCCCTGACCCTCCTCCCCCTCTGGCTTCTGTTCTTCACCATTTGTTTTATTTAAATCTCGTCAGCTGATGTCATGTTGAAATATTTTCTCCTCACTGTTATTTTTCTCTATTTGCACTTAATCTTTCTTCTGTGTGCGTGCATTTGTGCATGCGTGTGTGCGTGTGAGGCACAGAACCTCAAATAACCCTGGTCACAGTGTGTCAGAATATTGACAGAACATGTGGTTCACCACAGTTTGGCTGCAGAATCGGTGGATAAAGAGACGAAGGAGCCAACAGACTGAAGACTTCACCCCAAACTCTTCATGTAAAAGCAACAAACTACTCCTTCAGGCCTTTGCATTTATTTGCGTTTTTTAGTCAGAGCGGCCAAATTGTTTGTTTGAAGTGGACATGATGCCCCCACGTCACCTCGACACAAACATTCACTTCCAATCAAAGACGAGATGATGAGACTTGTGGCCGAAGCCAAAGGTCAAAGGCCATGTATAGCTGGTAGAACCAAATATGTTCTGACTGTGGATGAAGTGAATGAGACCAGATTGAGGAGGATGAGCTAAGCTGTTAGCATGTTAGCATGTCTGCCTGGCATGTCGTGAGTGTATGTGAGACAGATGCATCATGGGAGATGTGTGAGGTTTCTCCTTTCTGAGTGAGGCCGGACTGTAAAGTGGGCAGGGCCTCTCACCACTGTAAACATGTGGTCGTGAGGAGGAGGGGGTGAGGCCGCGGAGGAGCTTCTGAGCTGTGGTCGGGGAAGCCGTGCACACACGCCACACACACACACACACACACCCTCATGCAGAGTTTGGCAGCAGCTCTGAACCACAGGAGCATGATGACTTGTGGAGGCCTCCCTCTCTTCTTCTTCTTCTTCTCCTCTTTTAATGACATTTTATTTTCTCTCTCCCTCTCATGAATCTTTCCATTCCTTTACTTCTTGGCTTCTCAGTCTTTCCTTCCTCTCACTTTCCTTTTCTTCTTCCTGCCTCCATGTTTCTCGGATTCTGACAGATCAGTTTTCCATCCTTCATGTCCTCCTCCTCCTCCTTCTTTTCTTTTCCACTCAGTGAAAAAGAAACAGATGAAGTGAATGAAACTGAATGCAATCAGCCTGAGTTCACTATGGTTAATTCTCTTTCTCTTTCTTATTTCAGTGGATTTTCCCTCCGTGTCCTCCCCTCTGTGAAACAAATCATTGGATTAGTGTGAAGCACCTGCAGCTCTGATTGACTACAGCTGTAAGCGATTGCGAAAACCTCACACTGCCATACAACAACAACAACTGCAGTACTACTGTATTACTACAGCAACAACAAATCCTACAACAGCTACGTCATGTGTGACCGTCAACTTTTGTTGAGTCTCTAACAACACATTGACCGATGAATATAACACTGCATTTTTTCCGTCAAAAAAAGTCTGAAAAAGACGAGTCGTCTAATATTTGGGGTCTAGTTATTTATATATGCAAATCAGCGGGTGACAAACAACAACTCCCCAAGGAGTTATGATGCCAATTTTAAGATAATAGTGATCAGTGTTCAAATTACCCCAGCGACTTTTTTTTACCTGGGGGTAAAAAATGGAAGTGATGGAAGTGACAGACACGCGCCACCTCAGGTTGCTGTCTTACCCAACGGAGGTTCAGATATGGTACTGTGCACCTTTGGGGTGTTTGAAAATTGCATCTCATTAGATTTTAACCGACAAGAGAAATACTATATTATATATACAGTTAGACAACGATGTTATATATTCCAACCACTGCTGTTTTAGTGCAATCTACGAGTCGTTATTTCACTGATACTGAAAACATGATTCTAAAAAGTTTTGTTTTTTTTCTTTGATTTTGTCTTGAAAAAGTATTATTCCAAAAACAAGTCTTGGGGGGTCTCTTATATTCTGGCTCACCTTGTATTCGGGTAAATATGGTATTTATTTATCCCAAACAGTCTGTACCAAGCTCAGAGAGGAGAAACCACAACATGACCTGCTCTGGTCACAACCTCATCCTGAAGCTAATTAACTAATGTTAACACACACATACACACATATGCACACACGCATATCAGAAATAGTCTCTCAGTTCTCCACATGAGTCGTTCACAATACGCACAGAGCAACCTGATCGGCTTCACTGACTCAGAGACATTAAAACACACACACACACAGACAGTTCTCAGGCAGAAAGAGCTCCCTTTATTCACCCTGCCTAATTAATTAACACACTTAACAAGTTCATATTTAACGAGCTCAGCCTGAACACTGCCCTAATTGGCCGTGTCAAACTGCATGTGTCCTGTGCTAATTGGCTCTTTGATTGGAGCTTCATAGAATTAATTAGCCAATTAAGCACAGTCTCGGTGGGTCGGTTCCCACTGAGATTCATGTTGCTGACTGATTAACTCACCTCTGTGTGTGTGACGAACAGTGAAGACAAATGAACAGTTAATTACAGTGAGGAGAAGCAGCTGTGTGACACGCCGTTCTGAGGTTGGTAGTTCAAATCCTCTGAGAGCGACACATAAACCCTCCATCTGTTCTCATGTTTCCAGTGATCATCAGGGTCCTCTCTGAGACCGACTGTCCCATGTGCACCCATGAGGAATGCTAACAATGCTAACAATGAGCCCCGGCCTTTGTCTGCAAACTGAAGGTCAACTGTTGACACAAGTGCCGCAATGTTGAGACACGGTGTGAAAAGTGTCTGATCCTCTGGCCAGCGAACGCACCCCAGTGAAGAATGTCTGAGGCTCAGAGGAAACATAGTGACAACAGGAGAGTCTGAGCTACAGGAGGAACCGAGCCACAACGTTAGCTTCTGTTGCTTGGTGGTGACACTGTAGTGACATGTCGGATGTGTGCTTGGATGGGTGTTGGCCCAACCAGATTGACATCTTGCCCACCCATCAGACTCATGACAAAATAATATTATTGATAATAATGATAATTGTAGTTTTAATGTCTTTCCCCATTTTCGTTATACATAAGGTATAAAGACTAGACAATGAAAAAATTATTTAAAAAATCATTCTCTTTTACTGACACTGACGTTCTACAGTACGTCGGGTGAAATTATATCTGAAGAGCTTTCTTTGAGCCACTTTTTTAAGAAACAGAGGCTAGAGGATGGCGCTAGTCCAAACCAAGCCGTTCCTAAAAATGACTTACATCAAGGTGGTACAGTAGTAAGATGCCTACTGACTCTGAAGGAGAAGTCACCACGTCATCGGCGTCTGCAAGTCCTGAAGCTAATGTTAGCATGCAGGTCTAGCTCCATTCATTCCAGAGCCGCTCGGCAGACCAGCAGATGTATCAACCATCCTATGATTTGAAATGTGTCTAAATTTAAACAAATAGATAAATCAGGCCCA
Organism: Decapterus maruadsi; assembly: GCA_030347415.2. Lineage (NCBI taxonomy): Eukaryota > Metazoa > Chordata > Actinopteri > Carangiformes > Carangidae > Decapterus > Decapterus maruadsi. The sequence goes on from CM064899.1 coordinate 16,372,549, forward strand.
TCCAGAATTTTTCAGGCCCACCCATCACTCACATTCTGTATCCGCCACAGGACAGTCATAATAACAATGACTGTAATGATGATAGTGACTGTTTTGACTGTATTGATAATATATCAACTGTATTAACGATTGTAGCAGTATTATGATGTAACGAATATACTGTAGTGACTTTAGAGACTTACCGTAGAGACTGTGGTGACTGTTGTGATGAGGCTATTAGTCATGATATTGACAGTAGTGGTCATAGTAACTAGTGACTGTAGTGGTTACAGTGACTGCAGCGATTGTAGTGATGATACAGGTGAGGCGTGAACTTGTAGCAGTTTCAGTGCGCGGCTCATCATCCTCTCATAGGAACCAGTGTTTAATCCAACAAGCCATAGGATTTGAGGCTCTTAGAAGTACGACAGATGGGATTGGAGACAAATCCCATCATCCTCAGCTCACTTAATTTCCATAAGTGTCAACACGAAGTCGTGCAGAGGCAGGAAGTGACAGTGAAGACACACTTTATGAATTAGACAAAAACCAGTCGTTCAGTCGCCGTAAACTCAAACTGCAGCATCAGTAACAGTCCCAAACACACACACACACACACTTCCCTGCCACACATACTCTTAACTGTGAGAACTTGCTGATGCAGATGAGCTTGTGATGCAGATGAGCTTGTGTTTAGAGATAAAGTCACTTCAGTCATTTACTGTGACAGGATCTGAAATCCTCCTCAGCTAATAAGAGTTTAACACACAGGGAGTCCCTGCACACGCACACATACACTCACACTCACAGATCTAAGACACATATGAACAGAGAGGAGAAGCAGGAAGGTAATAAGCTTCACTGTATGTGGTGCTGTCATAGTGAGAGGATTCACACGGGGGAAGGATTAGAGGATACTGGGAGTCACATCTACTCTCTCTCTCCCTCTCTGTGGGCAGGAGTGTGAATGAGGGAGGAAGAAAGAGAGAGAGAGTGTGTGTATGGGAGTTTTTCATGGAGAAAGAATGCAGGCAGGAATTCTTTTAATTGTCCAAACTCCGCCTCAGTGCTCAGCCTACTCACCGTCCTAACACACACACAGTAGATACACACACATACCAGTCATTCTGTCTGCACAGCGCTGCCAACACTCGAGTCCAACCTGCAGCTCAGAGGAAAAAGTGAATTTTTTTCCATGGACTCGTCCAATTCTGGTCAAAGTGATCAGTGACTGTGAACGCAGCTCAGTCACACACACACACACACACACAGTTCCAGTTCACACCAACCTCACTGCTCTGAGTTTGATAACTGTTTAATCCTGGTTTTGGTGATGTCACAACCTATCCACACTCAACATCCACTCATTAAGAGTTTTACCTGTGAGCAAGCCTGTGAGTATTCTCATTTTTCCAGGTCATCGTTATCCCCAAAGAAGTTTAAATCGAACTGGAGTTATTTTCTCGTTTTTTTCCAGGTCATCAGTTCATGTACGCATCTGACCAGGCTGGGACTGGTCCAACCCTCTGGTGTGGAGATTCAGGTATTTAACCTCTTGTGAGGGCGTTCACAGGGCCGATGATGACTGTTTGTTGACTTTGTTATTGGTCTTGTACAATAAAAGCTGAAGGATAGTTCACCCAAAATTCAAATTTCACTCATTATCTACTCTCAAGAGGCTGGGACTGGTCCAATTTGTCCATATCTGGTGTGGATGGATTCAGGATTATTTAACATTCAAATCTTGTGAGGGAGATTTGCACTCAGGAAGAACAGTGAAACAAGACACTGGGAGCCTACAAACAAGCTTAAAATATAGACTTAATTTTGTTCAGAACTCAGCTGTTTGACTTTACAGATCAATGTGGAGGTATTTGGAGTGTCTTTTTGGACAAAGAAACCCGGTGTCCATTGACAACCATTCTATGGACAAATACTGTTGTACAATCAGAGAAAAAGCTGAACCTTTGACATGAGGGTGAGTAGAGTAATGGGTGATACTGTACCTTAACTACATGGCATAAGCCACCGTTATGGCAGGTAGCTGATAGCTCTGTAGTGCGTCGGCTCCTCCTCTGAGTATTCACTGTGTCCAGGTGTGTGTGTGTGCGCACTCGCCCTTGGGCGTGTGTGTGTGCTCAGTTTGTGCAGTGTATAGAGTTACCGAGGCCCCTGAGCACAGCTGTCTCAGCTCTGGCTGAATCAATGAGAGGGAGCCGATAACTGACACCTCCTGTCCACACAGTGTTATTATCCACTCAGATTAACACTGAACAGAGACCCTACATTACAACACACATGCACAGTGTATCACTATACTGTACATGTACACACGCACACAATACACATAATATACAATATCACATATAATTCACACATGCATTTGTGCTGCAGACTGTACACAGACACAGAGGCGACAGTCACAGAAACCTGATGTCACCTTGTGATCCCCCCACACACAAACTACCCATCTGTCTGATCCAAATAATAAATTACTTCTTTCACACACAAAAACAACAAACCTACAGTGTTTATTCCTCTTCCCCTCTTATCCACATTACTCTTTCCCTTACTTCCCCTCACCTTCCTCCTCCTCTTTCTCCTCATGTATTTCTGTCCTGACTTTTCTGCTTCCTTTTATTATTCAGCACCTGTCAAATATAAGAAAAAAACCCTGTCATGCGAACTGTTTGATGGTGAAACACACACACACACACACACCATCACAGAACCACATGTTTCTGAATGCCGACACACACAGAGGGTTCCAGATACAGTATACATGATAACACACACACACACACTTCTGATGCACATTAGCTAATGTGGAAGGACGTCTGGGCTGATTTACCACTGCAGCTAATGATTATTTCATGTGGGGATGAGAGGAAGAGCAGAGAGGACGGAGACAGGTTACATTCAGCAGCTTCATCCTCCTCCTTTTCCTTTTCCTCTCTTGGTTTCTGCTCTTATGTCACAGTCTATGAATGAAGGTCAGTTACTGAAGACACTGGCTAAAGCTCTGCAAGGAAGTTTCACAGTCAGAGCATTAACTAACATCTGGACAGCTGTTTTCAGACTACACTAGCACTTTACACAGCCGGGAATCAGAAAAAAGCAACTTCTTTCAGCTCCTGAGCCACAGCCGCCCCGACAGCTCACTCTCTGACTTGAGTGGCTGTGATTGGCTAAGTGAGGTCGTAATACCTCTAGAACAAAAACACTTTTGACAGATCATGATCGCAGGTCAGAGGTCGTAGTGACCACAGATTCACCTGGTCTGTTCACCCAGTTGATACGTGAGTTCAGCCTCTAAGATAATGAAGTTACAGCAACAAAGAGTCAGGCAAATACACTGTAACACAACACACCCACACTGTACTGTAACTGTAACACTGTCCGGGAGTGTGACCAGGTCACCAAGTTCTTAGTTTCAACATAAAACCAACTACATCCACACTAATACTTGATTACACAGGTCACAACATAGCTGCAGCTGCACTGAGCATGTGCGAGCTGCTGTAAACAAAAAGCAGACGATAAGTGTCAAGATAGGTGACAGTGACATCACAACGATGCATCACCAAGCCAATCAGGAGCTACCGTATCATCTCCAAAGCTCTCAGTGTTTTCTACACTACAACACAACACATAAAGAGTTCATTTGCAAAAGCAGATACGTGCCATTTTGAAAAAAATGAGCTGAGGCTTTGTAATTATTCTTTGCATAGTGTTGTTTTCAATAAAACTTTATTTTTTTGAGATATGTCTGTTTTGTGACATCTCAAAGTCACTCAACGTTGGTTTGACTAATATCACCTTATGTAAATAAAAAATTTAAAATGAAGATTCTAGAATTTTTTAAAAACGGAGTTATCTGCTTTTGCAAATGAACTCTTCACTGTCACTGTTCTGATTACTTTCCTTCAAAAGTTTCAAATATTTGTTACATTATATTACTAACTCCATTCCAAAAAACAACAAAAACAAAAACAGAAAAAGCTCTGGCAGGATAGCAGAGCAGACTGACACTGTGTAGCCCAGCGGGTGAGCACAAGGTAACATATAGTTATCTGGGCTTGTAACTATAATCTACTATAATCTAATTACTATGTTAGAAATTAGAACATGTTACATTACTCCATTATTAAATAAGTAATCAGATAGTAACAAGTTAACAGTACCCCAAAGTTTCTTAAAGTCTTGTGTCCCGGACAGAGCCTGGTACAACAAAGACCATCTGTGACTGCTTTGTTTTTGTGTGTTTTAGTTGAAGCAGCTGCTGAGGTCTGACGCTTTAACATGTTCAGTAAATGTTTTTCAAGAATCGACCAACGTTTTTATCCTCATACACACTTGTGCAGTCAGTAAGGGCAGCACAGGCCTCAGCTGTGTGTGTAGACATGTGTTTTATCATGTGTGAGTGTGTGTCTAAAGAGCAGGTGTGTCCAGGTATGAAACCAAATGGTGTTGAGCGAGTCTCAGCCTGTTCTTTAGACTAAACTCCGCTGGTCACTTATTATGTCTCTGACTGTCATCCGTCACCATTACTGTGACACACATGCACACACACAAATACTCATACACACAGAGACAGTTGTGTTTTGTTTTGTTTTTTTTTAATTGGAAGTCTCTGTCAGTTACATAATGAGGATTGTGAGGACTGATAAACAATTTTATTCTCTCCAAGACTGACGCCACAACTTTTTCAGCCTTAAAATAATGTTTCCAGACTCATTGCAATGGTAGAAAAGTGGTTAATTGGATGAATGGTGCTGCCGTCGCAGCCTGAGGGGGGTCGTGTCGGCTGAAACCGCACTATGTAACTTCCCTGCACGGTACGAAACACTGCCCCCCTCCTCCCCCCTCTCCTATGCATCGAGGATAGACGAGGTGGGTAGAAACTTACGGTTCCCCTCCGGTCATCGTCTCCGCCACCGCCGCTGCCGCCGCCGCCCCCCCCTCCCCCAACCACCCGCCACACAGTCTCCATGCAAACATGTGGGAAATACTGTAGTTTATTAATGGGAATGGATGTGCTGGCTGATAAGTTTCGTTTTCGTTAAGTTTCGTTTTTCCCCCCCAGACGATAGCGCTTCTCAACCAGATGGTGGAAGCACTGAGCTGAAACTCCGCAATGTTGCTTTAAACTCCATCTTTTTTGCCACATTGTTGCTCAGAAAACACAGATACATACACACACATACACACAAACATACTGAATTCGTTAATCACCATGTGTTAGCCAGAGAGCAGTGATGATCCACGAGGCTCATCAGTCCTGACAAACAAGAGCAACAGAGCATTCATCCACAGAAACAACATCAATCTATGAGTCTGAAACGGGAGCTGCAGTTCCTCTACTGACCACTGGAGTGTGTCTCCAGCAGCGAGTCTATCTCCATAGACTCCCATGTTAAAGTGTCCAACTTTACAGCAGAAATAAACATGTTTATGGGGCGGTGTTTGGCTCAGTTGGTGGAGCACTGTGGTCCTCGCTGCAGCCGGCCCCGGTTCGAGTCCCGCGTCAGATGGCCCTGTACTGTGTGTCATTCCCCCCGTCTCTGCCTCCCATTTCCTGTCGCGCTCTCAACTGTCCCATCCAATAAAGGCATAAAAAGCCAAAAAAAAATACTTAAAAAAAAAAGGGGAAAAAAAGAAATAAACATGTTTACAGCCTGGTACGAAAGAACTTTTGGTCTCGATCAACACAAACAATATTTCACACCTTCATTGACAACCCACATACTCCACTGCCCTCCTCTTTTCCAATTTCCAAAAGCAAAGCGCTGTGTGTGTGTGTCTGTGGGTAGTCAAATGATGTAAACACTCTGTTCACTGACAAACTCCTTTGATCAGCAGGACACACACATACACACACGCACATGCGCGCGCATAAACACAGAGCAGTCTAGAGCATGAAAGACAGTTTGAAGCCCCTCCCCTCCCCCCTTTACGTTAACAGCCAATAACAACATGAAGGTCTGTGTCTGTTCTTCTCATCACCTCCTCCAACTGATTTAATGACATCTGCAGGTCATTATAACGGAGCCATGGTGGAGGAGGTCCTGGGAAACACCTGAGTGTGTCTGACACATCGCACACTGACTCCGCCCCTCTGTTGTACACATATATGTTCTCAGATTTTACTCATCTGTCAGTGGAAACAACCAAACTATTCATTTACACACGTACAAACGCGCACGAGGATCAGTCTGTGCTGATTTCCACCTGTTCACCAACACATACACATCTGTAAACATGATAAATAGAGATTAAGAAAATCTTAAGTGAGAGAAATGACTGGATCTGTTCACACTGAGACAAAATGTCTTTGTTCTCCATCTGTCTGCTGTTGGTTTACACACACACACACACACACACACTGAGACACACCCCTCGTGGTCCCCAGGTGCAGTGTGCGGAGATGGAGGTTCTGAAGGTGAACCCCATGGTGAGCGAAGGCGGGTGCTGCGCTCTGTGCTACCAGACAAAGAAGATGAAGATAAGTGACTTTAACTTGTGCAGGTAAGAGAAGAAATGAAGCTAAATTCAAATGAATGAGGGAGAGACTGACAGAAAGCGAGGGGAGGGGAGCGGGAGCGGGAGCGGGGAGGTTGGGGTCTGTGGGGGGCGGGGGGTGGGGGGGGGGTAGCTTTTATCTATAGGAGGAGAAGCCAAATTAGAAATGTGGTATGATCCCCCCCTCCTGGGACTGAGTCAATTAGCCTGGAGGAGCTGCCACAAGGAGGGGGAGTTGGGGGTCGGTAAAGGAGGTGGTGGCGCTGGTTTAGGAGCGGTTCAGGAGAAGCCAAGGGCGTAGGCAGGGAAGAGTGGGGGGTGTGGCTCCGACAGATCAGGTGGTTAGGTCTGATTCAAGAAACTGACTCACATTCACACACACACATATATATATGTGTATGTCATACATATTTATATATTTTATTGTATTCTTTTGACACTGATTCTCATCTGCAATTGTTACTTTGAAAGGAATGGCGTCCTGGAAACCTGCCTGGTTTTGGAGACATTTACAATCGCACCCCCCCACACCCCGTGGCCATTCGAAGCTTCGATTTTGATCGATTTTACATCCGCAAATAATTGATTATCTAATTACGATAATCGGGACAGCCCTAATATATATATACTGTATATAAAATATATCAACCGTCAATATACAATAGAATTCAACAAATGTATTATGGGATAACCCCTTGAGATGTGCCATCTCGTCTTCCAGAGGGTCCTAGAATAGAGAGGTTGATGATAATGATAAGGTGATGTTGATGATGATGATGATGATGATAAGAAAACAACAACAAAAGTGTGTGTGTGTGTGTGTGTGAGAGAGAGAGAGACAGAGTGTCCTCATCGGTGGCAGCAGAGGATGGCAGGTGACTTGAGTGACAGGTTGAAGAGGGCGGGGGGACGGTACTGCATGCGCTCAGTAGCGTGTCACCAGGCCTGTGTCTCCTCAGTTATCTGACAGGCGCAGAACAGCACAGTCCCCTGAGGAAGCCCTCCAGCACTGTGTGTGTGTGTGTGTGTGTGTGTGTGATGGTGGGATGGTGAGAATCTCGTTATTTTCCTATCTCCCTGTGTAAAGCCTCCTAATTCCACATCACCTTCAACACTGCATGACCGCTCGAGGTGACAGAACAGGACCGTACCCACACACACACACACCTACTCACACACAGAGTGCAATTACAGGTCAGTCTGGCAGAGACGAAGCTGTTCTGCAACAGTGGCAGAGCTGAGCATCCAAGAGGAGCAAAGAAATTAGTAAGGACAGGAAGTGTGTGTGCATGTGTGTGTGTGTGTGTGTGTGTGTGTGTGTGTGTGTGTGTGTGTGTGTGTGTGTGTGTGTGTGTGTGTGTGTGTGAAGGTCAGAGTCAAAATAACCTCTACATGAGGTGCTCATGAACACGTAAATACATAGACAGAAATAAATAAACGCAACAAAAATAATAATAATCAAACATAACTCCAACTGTTGGTGAAAATCCATATCATTACAGGCAGACAGGAGTCATAACTAGGGACACAACCGTGCTGTGGACTCTGCAGCTCTGACATCTGAGTCAGTGATGACCGGTGGCTCCTCCCCCTCAGGTGTTTTCCCTGCATGAGCTCAGGTTTAGCAAACAGCCGGGGCCTTTCACCTCCAGGCACTGATGGAACTAATGAACGTCTGACACACGAATGGAAAAATGCACAAAATGGCACTGAGGATCAATATAAAAATATTCTGCAGACTTGATCAATTACATATTACTGATCTAATCTGTCCACCACCAGAGACAACAACTGATGGACATTGTCTTAGCGTGACTGTCAAATGACAACAGCGCCACAGTGACATTTAAACCTACGGTATTTAAATTATGGTCTCTAAGCACCACTAATTACTAAAAAATTAATGTACCCTGAATAATCATTGTATTAACTATTAAACTGTACACACATACACTTAATTAGCTGTGCCCTCTGAATCATGTTTCTTCCCTTTTATAATCAAAATGATTGGAAAAAACTAAGCTAAATAAGTCAGGTGAAGTGATGAAAGTTTGATGTTTACAGCCTTTTGCTCTTTATCTGAATCCGTCTGTTTGAGGACGAGTCAATATTTAAAGAGACAGAGACACAGAGACTCATTAAATATTACAGACAAAGAACTGACGTCACCGCCCACTGTCTCTCTGTGTCTCTCTTGCGCTCTCTCTCCTATAGGCTCTATAATAAACTTGTATCTCCTCTGCTCCGTGTTTCTGCTTCACACATTTGTTTCCTGTTTTCTGCTGATGTAGTTTATACTGTTCAGAGTTTATATATACTTTTATATGTTTCATATTGATAATAACATACTGTTCATATAGTATACATAGCCTACTGTGTATTACATATGCAATTGTATCTTCAGTGTTTCATGCATGCCACCTACTTTCTGATGACACTGTTTATTGTTTATACTGTATACATAGAGTACATACAGTGGGGTATAGAGTTTTGAAACTGTATACCATGTATTATATAAATCAGTGTGTGTCACCTACTTTCTGCTGACATGGTGTTTCGGGCAGAGGAAGCAGTTATCAAAGGGTTAACAGGAGGTTAATGGGTTTTTGTACTGTGAGGGGTTGAGTGGAGGGTAATGGGTTTTAAGGTGTGGCAGTGGATCTGTGTCCAGCCACCTTCACTGTGACGGTCCATTCATCACAGGTCAGCGAGAGACTCTGCTGGAAGCTGATTGGACAGAGAAGAGACTGCGCGTGCACATGAGAGTAGCTCTTCCCCCTCACCGTCACACAGGTGTAGACGAATAAACACTAATATAAGTTCATTCAGTAAAATGCTTAATGACATTGAGACTCACTGTCCCCTTCCAGCACTTCCACAATGCATGCAGGCCCGTTGCTATGGGCAACCCTTTAGGGGCACAGCCCGCCCACCAACCTGATAGTGCCCACCTAATGGCTCCAATATAGTTTGTCATTGAAATTCCTTATACAATTTTTTATTTTCTGTAAAGATCCAATAAAGACACTACCTTCTCATGAATTAAGACAATAAAACAGAAAAGTAGCGTAACTGTGTTTTCCCGGGGTAGGCTACTAAAAACAAAAGTTAAGGTAACGAGGAAGAGCTCCACAGTAAATTCAGATTATGTGTATGTGTATGTGTTTGTGTATGTGTGTGTGTGTCTGTTTATCACAGAAGCAATCAGTGGCTGTTGAAAATGGTATGCCGCTGTTGTCTCATGTTGATTCTGTTGTATATTATTAACATATGCTATAAAAACGCATCTGCCATGCTGCATTTGGATTGCAGGCAGCTTGGTGCTACATTTATAGTATATATACTATATATCTAGTCATAGACTGTATAGTTGGATATCAAAACCATCAAGACCACTTATGCAAAAAACAAGCACTGAATTTACCTCTGTTAATTCAATTTAATGTAGACCGATCAGTTCATGGAAACAAAGGGGCGGCAGTGGGGCGGGGCGGTAGAGCAGGTCGTCCAATAGTCTGAGGGTTGGTGGTTTGGTCCGCTCTGATCCAATCGCTGTCATAGTGTCCATGGGCAAGACACCTTACCCACCTTGTCTCAGGTGAACGCGTGAATGATCGTGGTAGTGGTCACAGGGGCCGTTTGGCGCACATTGGCAGCCACACTTCCGTCAGTCTGCCCCAAGGCAGCTGTGGCTACATAGCTTACTACCACTCGTGTGAATGTGTATGAATGAATAATGGTTTCTGTAAAGTGCTTTGGGTGTTGGGACAAGCGCTATATAAATGTAATCCATTTTTTAAAATTATTATTACTATCACAAAACATTTATTATTGATCTAAATGTGGTCATTTCTGTACACACAGAGCTCCGAGGCAGCGCTGCTCTTCTGTCCAGTTAACATCTGAGGCTTCACTTTTCATTCAAACAAACTAATTTACAACTAAACAAACATTCAACAACTAATCAATGAGACCAACATCTATCTCCTTAAAAGAATTTAACCAGCCGGCAGTAAACCTCTAAAAACCTGCGGGTAAATGAATCTGCTCGCCTCTGCCTCTGATATGACCCACTGGTCCACAGGTGGAGCTTCACTTCTCCCAAAACATCGGAGCAAACTTCCAAACAGGTGTCATTTGGGTAAACTGACCGCATATTGGGGATCTAAACGGTTAATTACTGGCAGTATTAAAAATGAATAAAGTGCTGTATTAACAGAGCTATAGCAGCTATGGGTCAGCCGCCACCAGAAGTAAACAAAACAACGTTAATTGTTGTTTAATTTTAATGTGTTAAAGGGGAACTATGCAAGTCTGCTCGCTTTTCTGCTGCTTTGGTTGCACTCTTCTTGTCATCTGCATTTGTTTTCAACAAAGCCGGTGGTGAATAATGTTACATAATATATACAATTTTATGGCGTGTGTGTTTAGTCTTAACTGTCATGAACAAAAGATTACGTTTATGGAGCGCATTTGTGTCGCGGTGTGCAGAGACGAGAGCTGGGACACCAGGGTGGCGGCCAGGTACGACACTGATGTTGCAAGGTTGGTTTTCAGCCGTGAGACGCCAGGTGGAAGACAGAGAGCCTCCGTTCTCACTCGTAACAAGTCACAAGTCATGTACTTAACAGTCACAATTACTCCAGAGCTTTTTAATGAAGGTAAAAATGTAGCATACAGTAGCCATGGGAGAAATCCTGCTTAGTTCCTCTTTAAAGGTTTAAAATTAATTGCCAAAATTAACACGTAGCAATAGTGTAGCATTATAAAAACTCTACTAAGTAGTTATGCCCATTCACATGCCTGCTCTATGAATGAGTCCTGGTGACGGCTCTGATTGCATGATGGTCTACGCAATCTCACCATCTGTGGTTCACTGTTAATGATGCATTGTGGGAAATGTGAGTCTAGACAAAAGGTGATAATTCTCTCTTTGCATCCAGACGTAACTGCAACATGTTTAAGTCAGCATAATCCAGGACTGCAGAGGGGATATCAGCCTAAAAAAGTGTCTGTACTGAGGAAACGGGAAATGATGTGTTTAAAGTCGGAGATAATAATCGGAATAAACAGCGGGATATCAGTGTTAAAGCTGTTAGTGTTGGGTTATGTATAGGTGATGGAGAGTTCAACTCCACAGGCCAGAGGGTTACGCCTAGTTATGCTTGTAGCAATACCTTGCTGTGCTTGTAACATTACCTTACTATTCCAGTAATATTAACTTAAAGCTGCACAGAAAAGAAAAAATAATTTGATTCTACTCTGGGTCTTAACATTAGTGTAATAACTCATCTATCAGACGAAGTAGCCCAAACTTTGTGCAAAAAAATGAGTAAATCCGGGATGAAAGTGGGGTAGTTTTTTTTCCGCATTGAATAATGCAGGCACACAAATTATGCGTCAGCCTGCTCACGATTCATCAGTTGGATCCGTCATCCGTCAATCAAACATCTGTACACATAAACACACCGAGCTCGGTCTGTTCGATAACGACAAATCAAATTCGTTCTCCTCACTCGGGTAAACTCGTGACAACTCGGCGCGACAAACAAGACAAATGGCCATTTCTGAACACCTTTAAGCCTTAGCTACAGCGAGTAGAATTGGCTAATGCATGCTGGGGCAGAGAGCAGGGATGAGGTCAAAGTGTGACATGAGTGGGGGGGCTCTGTCATCATCATGCTTTAACTACAACTACATTAGTCCAGCCACTTAGAAAGAGGTCTGGGCACCCTGAGATTACCCTGAGACTCAATAGGTGAGATGAGAGACAACACACATACACAGGAGGACAGGATCTAATCTTCTGTGCCCATTGCTTCATTTAACAACACACACTCTGGTTTATGATGAATCAACCTCTGATACCAAACAGTCTCACTTCAGTCCACACATGCACACGCACACACACACACGCACACGCACACAGTCCATACAGCTTATGGACTGTGTCCCTCATGCTACTGAGGGAAATCACCCTAATGATCAACACAGATATGAAACCACGGAAACACACACACACACACACTGAATGTTTTATCCAGTGCAGCACAAACACCTTCAGGCTGTTTCTCTGAATCCACTAGTTCAGTTATTAACAACTAATGAGAAAACAAACAACAACAGGAAACAACTTCAGGAAGGTAAAACAACTGTAGTGAGTCTCACCTTCATCATCTTCATCATCATCATCATCAGCAGCAGCAGCAGCAGCAGCTTCCTGTCTGCAGGTGCCTCATGGTCCAATAGTCCACAGCCCTTCTCCTTCTCTCTGTGTGTGTGTCCTCTTCGAGTCCGATCACAGTCACATCACCACGAGAAAACCAGCAAGTGTGTGTGAGTGTGAGTGCGTGTGTGTGTGTGTGTGTATGTGTGTGTGTATGAAAGTGTGTGTGTGTCCAAAGGTCCTGGAATTCCTGAGTCCTGCACTAAAAGAGCAGCGTGGTTGAGCTACCTCTCTCTCTCTCTCTCTCTCTCACTCTCTCTCTCTACCTCTGCTTTTCTTTCTCCTTTCGCTCCCGGCCGGAGGAGGAGGAGGAGGAGGAGGAGGAGGGTCAGGGGGAGGGACGAAGACCGGAGCCGCTCTCAGCCAACTCTCTCTCTCTCCCTCTCTTTCTCTCTCTCTCCCCCTGTCTCTTTCTTTTAGTCAAACTTTTACGCTCTGTCATTTGCCTTCTTTCTGTGACACACAGTGTGTCACTGCGTAGCGTGCACACGCACACACACACACACACACACACCCTCGTCTTTCTTTCAGAACCACTCCCTCTCAGTCCATGGTTAAAGTCAGTCACTGTTTCTGCTGCGGCTTGATCCTCAGTGTGTGTGTGTGTGTGTGTGTGTGTGTGTGTGTGTGTGTGTGTGTGTGTGTGTGTGTGTGTGTGTGTGTGTGTGTGTGTGTGTGTGTCTGTGTGTGTGTGTGTGCGTGGGGGTTGGGGGGCACTTTCTCTGTAAAAGGGTGTGATGATGATGAATTGAGGAGAAACTAAAGGGAAAGAGAGAGAGAGAGCTTCACCTTACAGGATTCACTCTCTAAACATTGTGTTTATAATGAGACAGCAGGGTGGAGCGCACACACACACACACACACACACACACACACCTGCTGAAGGTGCCTTCATGTAAGCAGAAACTCATACACACACATACACACTGTGCCGTCTGTCTGGCGTCGAGCTGGCACCATTCACACACATCTCTAGAGGCTGAGACGAGCCAATCACAGCAGCTTCTATTATCACACACATGCACACACACACGGACGCACACACGCATACACACACATAGATACAAAGCTACGCAATTGGTCCTTGGAGACTCCAGACTCCAGTGTGTCGTGTATACATGTCTGTCTGTGTGTGTGTGCATGCATGTGTTTGTGTGTGTCCAGTCATTAAAGGAAAGAATCAACTACACGTTACACAAACATCACAGCAGCTGTCGGTCACTTCCTGTCTGCATCTCTGATGAGAATGAACTGACAACAATGAAATGTCTACACAACTTACCTGTGCAGGATTGTGTGGGCGGAGCCAGTTCCAGCTGTGGACTCACTCATCAGTTCAGTGGGGTGAACGTGTTTGGACCCGGGGATCGAACCCAGAACCTCTGTGCTGTAAGGCAGCAGTGGCACCTCCTTGTCGCTAGCTGCTTCCTGTGGACACACACACACACACATCCTTGTACTTCTATCTTAGTGAGGACATGTCATTGACATAATGCATTCCCGAGCCTTACCCTAACCTTAACCTTAACCATCCAAAACAAATGCCTAAACTTAACCATTACCCTAAACCTAATATAAACCTAATTCTAACATAATGTCTTAACCCAAGTCTTAGTCCTCAAAAAGCCCCTTGAAGAAGTGAGGACCGGCCAAAATGTCCTCACTTCCTAAAAATGTCCTCAGTCTGTTGGTTAAAAACTCGTTGCAGTCCTCACAACGTAGCATGTACAAGAAAACTGCTTCATATCCACGTGGTTGATTGATTGGTTCAGAGAACTGATCAGTGTGAGCAGTTGGTGTGAGTCACTTCCATGGAGAAGGAACAGAGTAACAAAGAGACTTATCGTATCTTTAAAGGAGCAATGACACAAACGTAAGTACATGAAAATGTCACATGTTGAAATCATCAACTTGCACGCGCATACACGCATGCACAATCCCCACCCCAGCACATGTGAATGCTGCAGTGCCCCCCCCCCGCCCTCATCCCCACCCCCGCCTGCCCCCTCCCTCTTGAATCATTTGTTTTTGTTGCTGCCTTTTGAAATTTTGTGGCTTATCATTTATTTATCTGGTATTGATTTGCTACACCTACTACTGCGCACGCACACACACACACACACAAACGCACACACACACTCTTGACCCTGTGCTTCCTATCACCTTTACTTCTGCAGACTGCAGTCCTCCCTCCATCATCCCTCCCTCCATCGCTCTCTCAGCCTCTCCCCCTCTCTTCCATTCATCCCTCCATCCTTTAATCATTTTGTTTCTGACTCAATTTACCCCCTTCATGCCTCTTCCTCCTCCCTCCTCCTCCTTCCCCCTCCCTGCCCTCCTCCCTCCTCCCTCCCTCTCTAATCCCTCGTTCTCCTTGCCTCCAATTAGTCTTTGTTTACTTATCCTCTCCATTATACCTCTTTCTCTCCGTCTTTATCTTTTCCTCGTGTCTTTTGCTCCCTCTCCTTCTACCTGACTCCATGCATCCATATTCTCTTTATTTGCACATTTCCCCTCCATTTTTTCTCCCTTTCTCTTAACACCCAGCAGACGCCCCCCCCCTTCTCCCCCCTCCCTCCCTCCCTCCCTCCCTCCCGCGCTCGCTCCGTCTCTATTCTCTGTTTGTTCAAGGCCTCTTTTAACGAAGTCGGTCTCCTCCCAGGTCTCAACAGGCTTTTGTCAATACTGATGTCTGGCCTCACACACACACACACACACACACACACACATATACGTGCACGCACACACACACACACACACACTTGTAAACATGGCTCTCTATAAAGGTCTCAACCTCGTCTGTCCTTTGTCCTGTATGGTAAACTGTTCAGTTTACCCTTTGACACACATGCACGCATACACACACATGAACACACAGCCAAGTTCATTCATTGATTTTGATTGACAGGACGTTGTGATGCCGTTTCCTCATCGCCGCGGTGACACTGTGACAGAAGATGGAGTCACAAGGCTACTAATAAAAATAATAACTACTTCTCTGACAGACAAGGATAAAACTTGTCATTATATTTTTTTGACTTCAACAAAGGATTGTTGGCATGACAACGACTTCCTGTAGCCACAGATTAACCTGTACGAATACAGAAACTTTTTTTTTTAAAGCAAAAAACTAACTGTCCTCTGCTTTGTCCGTCCTGCGGTCCTTCTCTCTGTCCTCTCTGTCCTCCTCTCCGTCTTTCAGCTCGTTTCTCCTGCTCATATTAATATTTCACATCCTAAACTTAAAAAGGCCTCTTACTTTACACTTCAAAGACCCCAGTGTATCACACACCGACACACACACACCAAATAAAAATACACACACACACACACACACACTTATGCACACATCAAATACAAAAACACACCTTCATGGTGCATTTACAGTAGCACTCACACTCACACACAGACACGTTAACAGGTTTATAATACAACACAATCTCACGACTGCAGACACACACACACACACACACACACACACACACACACACACACACACACACACACACACAGGACTGAGCAGGAGGTTCAACTCTTCATTAATGATTTAAACTGTGAGGATGAGACGAGCTGAGAGATTCTGCTCTTTAAAACTCTCTATAGCTTCCTGCTGGACACACACACACACACACATACACGCACACGCACACACACACACACACACACACACACACACACACACACACACACACACACACACACACTCTTATATCAAAGAGGCCAGAGCATCAAAACGAATCTCCTGTTTTATACATTTTTATATTTGACTGGATGAACAGGTGAGATTACCTGTGCTCACAAACAGTAAAGGCTAGGTAGGCAGAAACCTAGAAAAAAGCTTTGAGTTGAGTCCACACGGTTCTCATCCCCTCCGCCAGTCCGTCTATGAGCAGCGAGTAGAGAAATAACGTCACTTTCTTACGTTTTAATATCTTTTCATGCGAGAAAGTGACAGTTTAGATTCCCAATCTGTCCAAATAAAGTCTGTAAGTAAGCTTCTTTTCTTTTTTTCAATGTTATCCTCCATAATGTACGAGTCACGGGTAAGAAAAACCTTTTTGAACGCATGAACGATAACATAGTATTTATATTTCGTGTAAAATAAAACGAATAAGAGCTGCTGCTCTGTGATTGGTCAAAATCTACCATCACGGATAGATTCTTTGCAGGCAGACGCAGACGTCTGATCTTTTTTCACATCACTTCATTTACATTATCCTCAAGGTTATTGTGTAAGTTTTTGACTAATACTGTCAAAAAAAAGCTGCCTCCCTAGCCTTTAATGAACACATACCAGCACCAACAGAACTACCACAGAGTCAACACAGGAACGATATCGTCCTTCAATGAGATGCTGAAGTACACGGGAAAGAGAACGACTACGGAGGAAGCTGAACAATGTTTGAATCAAGGCCAACAAGGAAAAACACAAACTGATTATCTTTTTTTTTTAAAGCCATTTTTTGGGGCATTTTTCACCCTTATTTGGACAGTGAAGAGAGACGGATCGAGGATCGTCTAAATCAGGATTCAAACCGACAATCAACTGCTTTGAGGCAGACTGCGCCCACATGGGATGTGCTCTAACCACGAAACCACCCAACATCCTGATGATGATGATCTCTGAACCATTTACTGTAGAATATTCTCTTCATAAATCCATTACCAAATGACTAAAGACTGAGGTCCTGGTCCATCCACTAGAGACCAGAACCAGAACCTGGATCGAGACCAGGACCTGAGAGTTGAATGACTCCCATAAACCTCCTTCGTCTGTCGCCTCCACCACGTCCACTGTCTGAATTTTTACTTTCAAATGTGTTCCCTCAATTCAAGGCCTCGCTTTTCTTATCTGACCGAGAAAAGACAATGTGTGTATGTGTGTGTGTGTGTTGTTGTGTCTGACTGGGAAATCCTTGACTTTCTGACATTTGAGCCCACAGCTCTGTCTCTCCCTCTCTCTCTTTGGAGGACAAACTGTTCTCTGTTACGTGGTCCAGAGTTCTGGGTCTTTCTTCCAGCACACGGGGTTCAACCCGGCCCAGGTCCAGACCAGAGGACCGAGGGCCAGTCCAACCGTAACGACTTGTCCTTGCCTCAAACCGGCTCCTTCCCCTGAGATCAGCCCCCACCCCCTGCTACGTAGCATTAGCATTAGCATAGTGGTGACAGCTTTATTTAATGAATCATTGTTTAAAAGCTTCATTGTAAAGACGCTAATTTATTTATTTATACAACTGTGACCTTTGACCTTTGTGTGCCAACTTGTGCAGGTGTTCGCTGTGAGCTAAGCCAGTTAGCACAACATTACGGATGTAAATGTGGTTTTGTGTGCGTTCTAATCTGACCCGCCCCTCCCACACACACACACACTCACACATGCACCATGCACACAAACACGCGCGCACACGGAGCTGTTATGACAGAACAGATAAGCCTGGCGCTCACAGACCAAATACACTTGTCTGTACCGTGGGAAACAGTGTGTGTTTCTGAGTGTGTGCGTGCGTGTGCGTGCATGCATGTGTGTGTGAGTTCTCTATCCTTCTTCATCTTCAACTTTGTGTGTGTGTGTTTGCCATAAATCCTCATAAACTTCATCTCTTTGTTTCTGCTTCAGCTCATTTATTCCTGAAATATGAACAAGCGCGCGCATGTGTGTGTGTGTGTGTGTGTGTTGGGCTTCAATGTTCCTCAAGGACGCTTAAACACTGATAAGTGGCCCGACACAACAACCACACACCTACAAACCTTGAGAGCTCAGACACACTGTCTCCCACACACACACACAGGGAAACAGATACTCATGGTTATAAATGAGCTGCTGTTGGAAATGGACGACAAACAAGTGCAGTTTGAAATACTGAGACACACACACACACAACATACTGGTTAATGACAAGAATATATATTTGTGTACAGACACACACACACACACAGACACACATACACACACTCAAGGTGACACACATGGCTTTCTCTAATTCTCATCTGTCTCCATTTTTATTCTCGTCCTTCTCTTCTTCTCCGTCCTTGACTCGTATCTGTTTCCTCGGTTCCTCACCATCACCTTCATTTCCTCTCCCTCTCCCTCCCCTTTATTCTCTCTTCCTTTCTTCACAGTTCCTTTGCATCAGTCTCCCGCAGATATGTATATATATATATGTATATATATATATATGAACAAAGTGCTCGATTGAAAATGAATACAGTATTTTAATTGTGAATTATATATATGATAATAATTATAATTATATAATATGATTTTTAATAATTAATTTCTTTCTTTCATTTTTTCACTGGTGACAATTTACTTTTATTTGACATAAAAATATTTTTTTTTATTTACTTATTATTATTGTGTACTATTTATTTTCTTGTAATTTCATTTAATTGTTATCATAGTTCCAATTATTGCTGCAATGGTTGCTATCATCATTAGTGTAAGCTTTTCCCTATCGTTATAATTTGTATTTTATTTTAACTTTTTCCTCACTCTATGTGAACTTATGGATGGACCCCAGGAAGATTAGTGGCTGCTGTGCAGCTGCTAATGGGGATCCAATTAAATAAACAAATAAACAATAAAACAGTATAACTCAGGACTTTAGGTACATGAACTGGTACATGATCCGTATCTATTTTTTGAAACTGATGAATCATATTAATCATTGATCAACAATGGTAACAGAAGCTACAGCAGTGGGCGGAGTCATGAGGATTAAGATAAGTGAACAATTGGATGTTTAAAAAAAGAACAAAGGCGGTGAGGAAGAAAATCTGGAAAGTTAAGAGATAATGAAGAGAAGGATTCACACAATCCTGAAAAACAAAGGGAGCAGCAGCTGGATGGAGGGATGAATGGAGGAGACGGGGGAAGTGGGGGGAGCGGGGGGGTGAGATGGTTTATGGAGGACGTGTGCAGAGGGGATAAGACAGTGACCTGGAGGGAAGAACAACTGCCAGAGACAGAGAGAGAGAGAACGGTTTCAGACTGAGCTGATTAAAGTCGAGTCCAAAAACCCTGAAGCAGCAGTAAAACCCTCCAGTGAAGGATGAGTGGGAGGGTTAGAGGGATAAGGAGAGCGGGGTGAGGAAGAAGAGGATGAAGAGGAGGAAGAGGAGGATGGAGGTGAGGATCCCCTTGGAGAATAAGAAGGCTCATTTGAGGAGAGAAAGAGAAAACGCATTTACTTTTGTTTAGATACACGCACACACGCACACACACACATAATATAGAGCAAGGGTTCCAGAAACGACTCCCCAGTGAAGAGATTAGGAAGAACAGATCAAAGAAAAGAAAAAACACCACACTGGGTAATCAAGAGAAAAAATCAAAGACAGAGAAAAAACGACGAAGAGCAGAAAACAAGGAAGTTAGGATGGAGAGACTGCTAGATGGGGGGGGGTCACGGTTTATTGTGTTCCTGGGTTCAGACCTTTTCACCCACAGGAAGAGGTGAAGTGGATCAGATGCAGGGATTAAAGGCGAAGTTGAAGAGCAGATGAAAGTCTGGAGCAGGTGTGAATATAAGATGGGGGTGGGGGTGGGGGGTGGGGGGAGCAACCCATGAAGCAGCTCACCTGCCCAACCTGAGAGAAAGTCACTGTCTCTAAACCTGAAAAACACCTAAATTGGCTTAGCTTAGTTTATTCTATTTTAGCTCCTTTAGTTTATTTTTTTATTGTTTCTAATTGCTTTTTAAAAATAACTATTCTACTGTCTGTTTTATTTATCTTATTGCCTTTAATCATTTTATGTCTCTATGTCAGCACTTTGTTTTCAACTGTAGTTGTTTTAAAGTGCTATATAAATAAAGTTGAGTTGAGTTGAGTTGAGTAAGTTGAGTAGTTTAGTTTAGTTAAACTTGACTAAAAAACTGAATTTGAGCCCACTCTGGGTCATAAAATTAGTGTAATAACTCATCTATCAGACGATGTAGGCCAAACTTTGTGCAAAATTCTATTTTTGAGTAAATCCGGGATGAAAGTGCAGTATTTTTATTTCACATTAGATAATGCAGGCACACAGATTCATCAGCCACTGTTATTGGATCTGTCATCCGTCATTCAAACGTCTAGACACGCACACACACACGGAGCTCGGTCTCGCCCCAAACTTTGAATATCCCCGCTCGATAACGACCAATCAAATTCGTTTTCCTCACTCGGGGTAAACTCGTGTTGCAGTTCGTGACAACTCGGCGCGACAGACGGGACAAACGGCCATTTCTGTACGCCTTTAAAGACTTCACTGTGACACCGCCCTTCAGACTCACACTGAGAACTTTCTGCCTCCAACTGTTCTTCACTTCACTCATTAGAAGCAGCCTGTCGGTTCTGACAGGACGAGTTGCTTTTCAGGTCTATCGACAATAGTTTACCGTTTATTTGGAACTGTGCTTTTGGATTAAAATCAGCTTTTACCTTTTACTGCACACACACACACACACACGCACATTCAAAACTTGGGCTGAATTACAAAGATATGGAAATAAAAAATAAAAAATAAAAGCAGCGTGAAATGAGCTGCAGCCTGGGCAGAGACAGAGGAGCTTTGAATCTGTAAATGAATCATTGTTGGTTCGGTGAAGTCATGAGAGAGAAATGACAGAGTCACGGGTCAGGAATGAGGTGGGCGTTACCCACTCACGAAATAAACTGTCTCTGCTGTTTACTCAAAAGTTTATGGACACATCAGTGATCAATCCTCAGCTCTTCAGGACACTGAAGACAGAAACCATGTGCACTGTTCAGGTTCAGGTCCAGGGCAATAACCGGGTCCAGGTCGAGACTGTGTCCAAATTATAGGCACTCCTCGACAACGCACAGGTGTGTCATTAGTCGTGCTGTTCTGGTCCTTATTCACCATCAGTTATCTGGTCTGTGTCAGCTGATTGATCCCTGATTCTCCCAACAGTTCACTAACTGTTCACCTATCTTCACTGCCTGATCATTTACCTTTACTATTATTCACCGACTTTAAAGGGACAACAAGGAGTTTTGGAAAATAAAGTGTTTTCACACTACATTTCCCATGAGCCTCTGCGCACAAGGTGACGGTGGCACACACTGGCACTGACGGACAAAAGCCAAACATTTGGTTCGAGGACGATCAGATAACGTCATAGTTCAGACCATAAATGGCGATTCTGTGACATTATTCTGCGAAACCGAAAGTAGGAAAAGCTGGGCAAGCCAACCATTGATAAAAATAATGAAATAACTCCAAAGACAAAACAATATTTTTTATCGAAAATGGACCCATTAACAAGTGTTGTTAAAAATTCATCCATATTAATGAGACTTTTTTTATAACCAAATACAAACTCCTTGTTGTTCCTTTAACTAGCCTTTAACTAGCGAACCTTCACTTGCATTTACTAAAATTCCCATAATCCTCACTAACATTCACTATGTTACTGTTCACTAGCCTCCTTCTTTTTCCCATCAGCCATTATTTCTCTTTCATCTCTTTTCATTCATCAGAAACTACACACTCAGCAGCCTCTGTCTCACCGCCCCCCCCGCCTCCTCCAGTCTTCACCCCTCCTCATTCAGCTGCAGTAGTTTAAGGATTTAACGTCTGAACCTTTTACTTTTTTTCTCAAAATATTTATTCTCTGTTATGCAGAGTTGGTTATACTGTTGATCTGATCTGATCTGATCTCTATGACATCATCACAGGATGATAATGGTGGTGTTTAGGCTGTCGTGGTTACCAGCTGTGATGTTCAGCCTGCTGGATGCTGAGCTGATGGAGTAGCGCTGACACAGACCTTAACTGTGTGTGAGCACAGTTGCTGCTGTTGTGAACGGAGTGTGACACTGACAGATGTGCAGCTACTATGTGTGTGTCATTGGCTGGATGTAGAACAGCTGACCCTGTGATGACCTCATCTGCTGCAGTGTGAGGTTGTTACACACTCCACTGGTTTCAGGAGGATTCACCCTCAGTCAGCAGCTCTGACCACACACACACACACACCTACCAACCCTTCTCCTGTTTTCTAAGCTGCTGCCTCCATGTAACAACAGGTGAAACACTCTTCATCACTCCTCCTCTTCATCACCCCTACTCTTCTACGCAGGTGATGCCAGTCCCAGCCTAACATTAAGCTCTGCCCCCTGTCTATCTGCATACACAAGTACGATAATTTTAAAACAGCTGCACGTCGGGCGGCGTGTAGCTCACTTGGTAGAGCTGCTGTTCCATGTTGAGGCTACAGTCCTCACTGCAGGCAGCCTCGGTTCAAATCCCACATCGGGCAGCCCTTTCCTGCATGCTTCCCCATTTCCTGTCTCTCTCTCTATACTGGGCTGTCAATTAAAGGCAATAAAAAGTATACTTAAAAAAAAACAGCTGCACGTGGGGCTGGAGGTGATCGTCATGTTCTCCAGATGTTTTCTTTTCTTTTTTCTAGGATCTTTATTTTCACTGTGACTCACCACATCCTCGTGTCCTCTTGGAGCAGAGCTGAGATTTGTCAGATCAATTGTTGTCTCTGAGCTCAGACTGACGTTAGAGTAAGTTATTGGTCAGTTATTAGTTAGTTATCAGCTGGTTTAGAGGAGCTGAACCTGTTCACTCTGACTCCTGCTGCAGCTCTGATGTGTTTATTCTTCCTCCACATCCTGTTCCTCTCCATGTGGCAGCGTCCCTGTGTTTTTAACAGTCAACCCTCCACCCCCACCCCACCATGGCTAAAGCAGATGTGGACCTGCTCCGTCCATTAACAGTAAAGACCAAAACTCTGCTCCTCTCTCTTTGTTCCGTGTCTCAAACTTTCCTCTCAGTCTGTTTTCTGTTTGACCATGTGACAACCATGAACAGCACTGACTCACTGAACCTCCTGAGGCTTTGAGCAGCGACCCATTTACTAATTGATCCTTCAACTAATTGATCGTTTTATTATCATTTATGTTTATGTTTTGAACTGGTCTAGGTCAGAGGTCAAAGGTCTGCTCTCCCCCCACGCCCTCGTTTTTACTGAGTTTAACACTGAGACTGTATGAGGGTGAAACACAGCAAGATATAATGAACATATAAGTGTTGAAGGGATAGTTCAACATTTTTGCCAAATTGGCCCATTGCCAATGTTTTAGGAGTAGGTTCATTACCTTCAGTTGTTGGTGCAAGCTATTTTTAGAAAGGCGGAGCAGAGCCGCAAGCTGCTCAGAGCTGCGCTATGGAAGCTATTGATTTCTTGGTTTCCCTCATCAAACTTATCAAATAATCCAACAACTCCAAGACACTTCATGGACAAGTTGTGGCCTGCACATTCACCACACTAAGAGATAATGAGATGGCTTGTTTTCATGGCAAATGCAGAGAGTGCTTGCCGAAAAATTGCCCCCTGACGGGAACGCGCATCAGGGGTTTCGCATGAATTTACCTCTCAAACAGGTCCGTCTTGTAACGTTCCATTATTGTTTCATAGCGTGGTGAATATGCAGATCACACCTTGTCCACAAGAGCGTTTTGGAGTTGTTAGATTGTGTATTTGATGAGTTTGAAGAAGGAAACCAAGAAATTCCATTAGCCTCTGTAGCGTAGCTCTGAGCAGCTCACGGCTCTGGTCCGCCGTTCTAAAAATAGCTTGCACCGGCAATTAAAGGTACGGTATGTAAGAAATCTAAAGCAACTGGCCATAAAATCATCCTAATAATGTAACAAAGACTCGGGAATAATGTTCATATAACATACTGAACTCACCAACAACAATCCTACAGCCAAGATATTTGCATTTTAAAAAATCTTTTGCGGACCGCAAATCATGTTTATGTTTTTGAAATCATGTTTTGGCATGTCCGCCGTCTATAAATCGTTGCAGTCAGTAGAGTGTCAGCTGCCGAGCAACCACAGGTTGCCAGTTACGAGACTAAAGGCCCTTTCACACCGCGGACGTAACGAATAAACGACACGAAATTGCGAAATATTCGCCGCCGAATACCGAACACCAAAACCTTTCACATCGCGAATAAGCGACAGATGCGACAATAGATTCCAAACGACGGGTGTTTCTTCGCCTCACGTCATGTTTTTAATCTGTTAATTATCCATCACGTATTCACTTTGCCGCTGTGGTCTTGCTACCAACTTTACTCAACACAGCAGCTCACTGTCTGATCACTGCCTGAGCAATATCGGACCACTGTCCGGACAGAAACCCCCCCCTCCTCTTCTCCTCCTCTCTCCTCTCCTCTCCTCTCCCCCGACACACAGGTTATTTACATTGTTTACAGCGGCCAAGCACGTGTGTGTAGTGTGCTGCGACCATACGCCAGAGAAACAACAGGTGGAAGGCTGATGGCAGAGATGAGAGCAAAGACGGTGAAACGCTGTTTTTAACTTCTTTTTTCCTGTGAGACTGTGCATGGATATGAGACTGGCAGGCCGAGTGTCTGTGTGCGCCGCCGCCGCCGCCACCGGCGGCATGTTTGTTATGGGAAACAGCTGATGGTGTTCTGACGTGCCTCCTTTTCACGCTACATGATTGGTTGATTCATTTATTCGCCGGGCGAAAGCTCAGAAAAATCGACGGCCCGACGAAAAAAAATTATGTCGCATTTTCGCCGCGACATATTCGCGGTTGGTGTGAAAGGACCCGTGATGAAGGCCGGGGGTCACGGATACGCCAACCGCTCTGGCAACCTCGAGTCTGGAGGGGAGGGGTGGAGGAGGAGGCGGATACGACTCGCCGCAGTATTTTGATTTTGATTGTAGTAACCGTTTTTGGCCAGATTCTTACATATGGCGCCTTTAAAGGTAATGAGCCTACTGCTAAAACTATAGGGATTATGGCAATGGGCCAATTTTCCAAAATGTTGAACTATCCCTTTAAAGTGAAGAATTAGTCATGATCAGTTGTGACAAACAACAATTGTAATGGGACAAAGGTCAATAAAACAGAGCGTCAAAAGAAATAGAGGCGTTGTTGACCTTCATTCTCAATTTCAGACTATTCCAGTTTTTACAAGATTTGTCTTTGAGAGAACTGGATTCATCGCACCCCCCCCCCCCCCAACTGCCCGAATGTTTCCGCACAGTCTCTGAATGAAGAAAATGTCACAAACCCCCAGATCAGGTCAACTCAGCTCGTCCATTCTTCACACAGTGGAAGCTATTTCAAATATGTGTGTTGTCAGAATCTACTGTCGTCTACTGTGTGGTCCATCCTCCCACCCACCGCCCCCACCAGGTAGAGGTTTGACCCCAAGTTCCTGCTCTCACCTCTAACACTCACACCTCCTCTCTTTCCGTTATCACTCTCCATTTTCCACTCTCTCTTTTCTGGTTCGTTGTTCGGCATCGTTCTGCTCCACCTACTGCTCCACAAACAAACAGCACAGTTTCCTCGGCGTGTATGTGTGTGTTTTTGAGCGAGCGTGTGAGTGTGTGTGTGTGTGTTTCTGTGTGGCATAGCAGTGAACCACAGACGACTTACAATAAGTCAGCTGAGTAGCTGACTATCTGTGGTGCTGCAGCTGCTCACAGTAAAACAACTAATCAGCTTCTTTATTCTCAGAGTTTGATCTGTTTTTCTTTGTTGGAGTTGTTTCATTCCTTGTGTGACGACGTTCAGAAGCTGAAGTCTGTGCAGCAGCAGCACTTCCTATTAGACAATAAGGTCCTGACAAGTTACAGAAAGTAAGTTGGAGGCTTCAGTGATTTATAGCATCAAGGAATCATGTTGATCTTGTTACCGCATCAGACATTTCTTTCTTTTTTTTTTACATTTCTGTCTTTTTTTTGCCTTTATTGGATGCGAGAGACAGGAAACGGGCAGACAGAGAGAGGGAGAAGGACATGCAGCAAAGGGCCGCCGCATGCAGGATTCAAACCAGGGCAGGTGAACTGTAGCCTCTGCATATGGGGTGCCTGCTCAACCTGATGAAATTTGAGAACCCCCACCCCCCACCTCTTGACACATTTTGTTGAGTTTTCAGATGAATAGAAGTTTGAATGAATGAGTAGAGGGATGAATGGATGAATGACTGGATGCCTGTGTGAGTATGAATGCAACCTCTGCAGGAAACACACATTGAAGTTAAATGAGCCTTTTCTTCCAACAAACCCTGCATGCTCACAACCACACAGGTCACGTGACTCCAGGTGAAAGTCAAGCCAGTGCAGTAGCAGCAACTGAGGTGTTACAGTCCGACTGTATCAGCAGATGAATCCACAACGCTGCAGCATCAACAACTGATCCTCCACCGTCTGAGCGGCAGATCGGACGACTAAACATTTTAAGGACTAACACCGGGAGTGAAATTAGTTATTATCTCACTAATCACAGTTTCTTCAACTGTAATAAAGCTAAAGAAACTAGTTAACTTCATCATTCATCCATAGATACTCTCCTGACATTTAGCTTGTTTAGCTGGTACAACAACCAGCGCTCAGATCAGACTGACCTGTAACCACACACACACACACAGACAGGCAAGTTGAGCTGGTAAAATGCAGAGTTAAATATAGGTCATACTCTTCCAGCAGAGTCAGCACTCAGCTCTCTCCTTCACACACACACACACGCACGCACACACTGCAGGACTAATGGGGACGGAGTGGACAGGCCCTCCAGTGTAAACGAATGTCAGGAAGCACTTTACATCAAGATTCATGTCGGCTTGTTTTTCCCCCTGTGTGATGAATATATTTCTGTCTCTCAGCTCGAGGCTCGTTTCTCCAGCAGAGTCTCACTCTCTGAGGGATTCGTGTGGTTCGGTGGTGAGGAGCCGCTGAGCCACAGGCCAGAATCGAACTCGGGCCACGGCTACAGAGACAGTTTAGTCTTCATTAACAGAGAGACAACTCTGGAAGTCTGACTCCCTGTGTCTGATGCGAAGAGCTGGTCACAGTCGTTAGCGTGAGGCCTCGTTAGCGCAATTTATCTCTCTCTCTCTTTGTCTATCTCTTAGTTCTTCCTGTTCATCCTTCAGTCTCAACAAAATGTCATATAGTTTGTTTATTACCTGTAACAGAGGCGACGCACAGTGTAGAGGAAGTGCTCCTCCTCTTCACTGTCAGTCGGCCGGTCAGTATTGTGATCCAGTCTGTTTTAGTCAGTTTGTCAATCTGTTTCTAATAAAAATTGCAGTTGTGGAATGAACAGTGTTAGGGATGCATCGATACTGATACTGGTATCGGGTATCGGCCCCAATACTGCTGTAATATACTGGTATTGGTATCGGTGAACTTTACCGATACCAAGAACCGATACCAGTGCATGCAATTGCTCTGCATGAAGACTACGATCAGAGGGTGGCTTTGCATCTTTGTTGTATTGGTTTTTTTTTTATCAGAGGCTTGTTACAACAAATTTTGTTGTAACAAGCAACACATTTTGTTGTAACAAGCAGAGAAGAATATAAAACTTGTCTTCCAATTCATTGCATTTTGCCTAATTGTTTTTTTTGTTGTTGTGGTAGAAGGATCGGCATCGGTACTCGGTATCGGCAAGTACTCAGATCCAAGTATCAGTATCGTATCGGTTTGAAAAAAAGTGGTATCGGTACATCCCTAAACAGTGTAGATACATCATGTTGTTTGTCCATAAAGCTCAGCCCGCACTGTTTCTCACCTGGGGCTTCAATAAATTAAAACCTTTAATAAATTGTTCATCATCACGCAACATGATGGACGAAGATGAGTGAAGGATTAGGGAGAAACCACATCACTGATTCACCAACAACACCCAAACTTCTCATCATACAATCCACACCTCTCCGAAACTAAACTATTATTCTCCGTCCTTCCTCCTCCTCCTCCTCCTCCTCCCTCTCTCCCCCTCTCTCCACTCCTCAGCTTTATAACCTGAGGCTATCCTGCCAAGCAGCCTCATGGATCATCTCTACAGGGAGAAGCAGGTGAAGAAGCTGGAGAGTGAAGCTGTCGAGGAGGCAGCAGTGAATAATTAACAGCAACACAAACTGACATATATTAATCATAAAGGATCTTTACTGGTCACTGAATTCATTTCATTACATTCCAGACGTCGAGCACAAGAAGCTGCTGCTCCGTGGAAGTGAACATGCTGTAACGTGTGTGTGTGTGTGTACGTCCACAGTTATGCATATATCCCATGTTTATGAGCCTCTGTTGTTTATGTGGGGCAGACCAGTGCCTGTACACGCATGTATTAGTGTGTCTTGCTCCACAGCAGCTCAGGCTTCATACACTGGGACAGCACCATAAACCTGTGTGAAGGTGATTGATAATGTAGGCGGGGCCTTTTGAAATATGTATTCGGAAAGGTTCCTGCTAAAACATTTAGCTGTTCACAGCAATACTGACAGAGTGATTCACTGCAGCTCTGCGAACGATGAAGTAAGAGCAGACTGAAGGGCAGAGAGCAGAGACGGGAGATGATGAAATGAGAGGGAAAAGAGGAACAAGTTGGAAAAACTAAATATGATATTAATCAATCAAGTCCAATAAAGACTTTTCAGCTGAGGATCATCATCATCATCATCAACCTTATTCACTTTCACCCTACTGTACCATCCAAACACACTAATACACAATTTTTTTAACACATTAAACACAAACACCCTAACCCCCTGACACGTTAACATCCTAACACACCCTGACACCCTGTTAGTTCCTCAGCAGAGGATGATGGGCGATAATCAGTCTGACCAGATAAAAAAAAGGTTGTGATGCGTTCACAGACCTGTCACAGCGTCTGCTCAGGTGGAGTGAGGATCCACTTACAGGTTTATTTAGGCCACCTGTCAATCATCAAACACTCAACTCAACTAAACTCAACATCGCATTTACATCTGTCTCTGAAACAAAAGAACGGGAAATTGGATCTGGGGAAACACCTCCGTTCTGAATCTGGTTCCAGCAGCACCAACGATGAAGGAAAACAGATCTCGTTTCACTGTTTTCAGGCCAGATGCCAATCACTGCTGGAGCTGGGATTCAAACAGGCGGTCGTCAGGTTTCACAGGCACATGTGAGTGATTCAGCCTCTGGTGATGAAATATAATAACTTAATGGAATCAATGAATGCACACAAGGAGGGTTTGGACAAAGGATCAAAGAGGTGTGTTCGTTAAAGTCCAGTTTCATTTTCAACGGCTCATCATGGAAATTACTCTGATATAGCTACTTACTGTACATAATCTGTTTGGTTACATTTATCATAATCTGTAGTTTTCTCAGTTGTTTCTTTAAATGTGGATTGAAGCTGTCACCAACATCACGTTGTTATGGAAACATGGACATTAGAACATCTTTAAATTCAAGAGACATATTCAGCACATTGCGTTTTTCCATAATGAATCATTTAGCACATTTCCCAACATATTGTAGAGAATCACAGTTCAGTGTTTCAAATTTCCACTGATCAATAAACTGTTAAATAATCTATCATCTACAATCAAGAGATGTTTTTTTTTATTGTCACAGGACTACAGGGAAAGTTTTTATCTTTGGTGTTAAAGTAGGATCAGAGTGAACAGTGACGGGCTCTCAGCTCACCTGGACAGGTAGAGACCTGCCAACAGGAAGGAGGGGCGGGGGGGGGGCTGAAGACACTGCTTCAGGCAGCGTGGGGGTGGGAGGTCGAAAATCACTACACATGGACCCAGGCCGGGAGGGTGAAGACAAACACTTGTGACACTCATCAAGTGTCTGTTTAAAATCATAATGATCAGTGTCATTAGTTTGATGTCATGTATGTGACAATAAAATATGAAATTTTATTAATTTAATCATTAAATTGATCTTGAGGTTTCTGATATTTTCTGTTTTTAATCTAAAAAAAAATCATAAAATTACTTAATCTAATCGTAATTTGTAGAATGACATCATATGTTGTTGAATAACTGCAATACCTGAGGTTAACCTGTAAGTGCATGGTGAGAGGTCAGAGGTCAAAGGTTAGAGGCCAGCGAGATGAGCAGAGCAGCAAAGAAAGATCTGCACAAGCCTGCCCCTGCAGCCCCAGGCCAGATATCATGTTTAATCTACACACACACACAGAGTTACGGCCTGTTTCTCCTCCATGTGTTGAGGCTCGAACTTCCTCCTTCAAACCAAGAGGTAAAACAACAACATGACTTTGAGAGCTGACGTTTTCTCTTCTTGCTTTTAACAGCTGGTCAGTGAGGAGTGAGAGAGAGGGTGACTGGCAAAAGCAACAGTCTCTTCAGGAATCAAACCGACTACTAAGGGCTCAGTACGCCCATACCTGTATGATATGTACGGCGCTCAGTCAACAAAGCGTCAGTAAGGCCTTGTTCAGATTGCCAGCCGAAATCCAATTTTTAGCCCATCCAGATTGGACTCTTTTGAAGTCTGAACAGTCCCGAACCACATGAGATCTGATTTTTGCAAACCGCAACCGACCACCACCTTCGGAAGGTAGTTTCTAATCACATTTGGACAGATGCGTCTCAGTCTGAACAGCTCCAAACACTCAGATCGGTTTTGACTGTCCGTGACGCAGCATTTATAAATGAGGCCCCAGCTCATGGCCCAGGATCTTCAGTGATCTGAGAGGTTTCTGACCAACTATCGGTTGATGGATCGAGGTATCATTGTGTCCAAAGGATGACATCATGACAGAGAGGAACCAGAGAGAAACCGCTGTTGTCGAGGCCTAGTCAGTCATCACGGCACACACACATACGCACAAAAACACACGCAAGTAAACACAGAGAGAAAACTGTAAACGTCAGGGTGCACAGGGTCAAATGTCACAATCTCTCGGTAACCTCTGTCACCAGGACTGAACAGCTGTGACTGACAGGACAGCAGGACAAGTTACCATGGTGACTGACAGGCGTTGAAACTGTCACCACAGTAACTGACAGGCGGTGATGGAGAGCCCTTCAGGTGTCGTAGAATGAAGTGGCTCAAAATGGTTCAGTCTGTTTCTACTCTGATCTGTCTCAGGGTTAAATGCCACAAGGTCAGAACAACAGTTCATTACAGTCACATGTTACCTGAGAGTCAGTTACTCATTGATTTTTTACTGATCACTTTCTATCCTGGATTAATACAGAGGATATATCGGTCTTTTCTCCGCAACAACAATCTTGATTGGTAGATTTATTCTCATTTACAAACTCTGTGATGAGCTCCGTCAGGTCGTTTCCTGCTGTGAATTAGGAGTCGTAAAGAAGTCAATTTTCAAGTTTATGATTCAGTGAATTATCACAAAACTCGGATCAAAGTGTCGTTAACGTAAGTTCGATGAGTTCAGGCACGTTCCGGAAAAAACATTAGAGAGTGAACATGAGTCACTGACAACATGATGGAGAGCCAATACAGTATGTGCGTAGGTGTGAGTGTGCATGTGTGTTGGTGTGGGTGTGTGGGTGTCAGTGTGTATTCAACAAGGTGCGGCAAACTGCATGACGGTACTTTGCCCTCAGAAGTACAAACCGCAACACACACACACACACACACACACACACACACACACACACACAAACACACACACACACACACACACACACACACACACACACACACACACACACACACACACACACACACACACACACACACACACAGTTATCTGGCAGAGTAAACGCACCTGACAGTGATGGTACAACCCAAACAAAAATCTGCTGCCTAGCAACCAGATCAGATGACCTGAACTCACCACTGACAAAAGTGGACTCCAGTGAACAGAGTGTAGTGATATTATGTCAAATGTTATTAATGTTATTTTATTAGTGTGCAATTCTGTCTGTGATGTCATTGGATCAACCAACTTGTTCATTACTGTGATAGGACAGTGTTGTCCACAGATACAGCAAAAAAAAATGGAGCTTCATTAAACTTAATGGGTCTGCCCCCCCGTCCCCCCACCCCCACAACCTTCTGTAAGAGGAAGTGAGAGAGTGACAGAGCCACACAGAAAAGAAAAGGATCATTTGTTGGTCAAAAATCCTGCAACTAATCCAAGTGTTTAAATTCCACTAATCTCCGGGTATGACAGGAATGACTGTGTGTGTGTGTGTGCGCGCGTGTGTGGTTGTGCGTGTGTGTGTGAGAGAGCTCTAATGAATCTCTGCTGGTGGTTTCATACCTTGCGTCCAAAAACTGACCAATGGCACCCAAGGTCACCTAGCAGCCAGAGTGTGGGCTGATCCAATCAGAGCAGAGAATGGGTGGGGGCTACAAGGTGGCCAGAGGACATGGGGGAGGATGAGGGGGGTGGTGGTGGGGTGAATTTGCTTCCAAAAAGCTCCAGAAACTCTTATGATGGAGAATAATCAGACTGAGCAGCTTAGTGGATTTACTCCAGAGAAACTGTCTCATTATGATTCTGAGTCTTTGTTCAGTGAAGTCTTATCTGCGCCTGAATTAGGCCGATTATTCCTTTATTCCTCCCTCCCTCCACAACACTGAGGCAGCTCAGTGCCCTTTGTAGTTTCCACAGCCAACAAGGAGGAAACTACGGTGGCCCTCAAGCTCAACATACAGCAACTTAAAAAACAACAACCATGCACAACGACACAAACGTGCTGCAAAAATGCACAAGACAGACGTTGGACACTTCTGTAACCAGTTGGAGAGAGCCGTTGTTTATTTCTCTGTGTTCGTGATTGACTATAAGTTGACAAGCGACGTCACATCACTATAGAGTTTTTGTCCCATCTTTATTCAAGGGCATGGTAGCCTATGAATTTGACTGAAAGATTTATCGATCCTAGATTTGTGTTAAAACCGAGCCGTCACACTCACAAAGCCTGTGCTCACAGATGACCTCCACTGAAAGCTCAGTTCTGCCACCTTGCTCAGGTTACTTCTGTGAGCTTGTGAAACTTCTACTGTCAGATTTTCTTTCTCTGTTCTCTGATTTTTTTTGTGCAATGACAAATGAACAAAACCCCCCAGCCAGTAGAAGGCCGGTGTATAGTTGATCAATCAGACGATCCCGGCCTCCTCATGGCATGTTCGCTCTACCTCGAGTGCCATTTTTTATTAAATGTCCTTCCTTGATTGCTTTTAGATTTTTGGAATAACACAGAGAGTCGCATGGCACAGCGCTCCCAGTTGGTGTGCATACATGAAGCCTGTGACATCATCTCCACCTGGTTAACTGTAACCATCAATCTCCAGGTGTGGAAACAGCTGTTCAGCCTCCTTTACTGCCCCCTTCTTGTTTACTGTGTTGTCATCCAGCTGCTTTTGCAGTCACAGTAAACTGAATATACTCATATAGACAGAGTACACTGTACTGTACATACACATAAATGCAATAGTATTTTCTCAGACATACACATACAGTAACAGATCTGTTCTCTGGCTGCTGTATTTTCTGCCAAAACAGCTTGTAACATAAGTTCTCAAGTTGGGGAGGTAAGGGGGGGGCAGCTTTGAGATGTTTTCAAATTTTAATGTCGTTTATGTAAGATTTGCAGTTTTCAAATGTTTCATATACAGTAGCTGATGAAACCAGATAGGCTAATGTTACGATGGTAACTATCGTAACCCTCCACCCCCATACACAGATATAGAGCCTAAGTACCCACACATGAAGTCAACCATGACACAAACAAGGTGTGTGATACACTACAAATGCAGGAGATAAAGTGGCTCTGCAGGTGCTGCAGTGTGCACACACACACACACACACACACACCTACAGGGGCCTCTGTGTTGTGGTGAAGCCCTGTCTTCACACTGTTGTTGACTGATGTACTGGACTTGATTAAAGACATGGTTCTCCCTGTGTGTGAGTCAGTGTGTGTGTGTGCATGACGGTGACGTGGACACGTGCCTCTGTGTGTACGTGTCTGTCAAAATCAAATTGAGTTGAGTAACGTTTGTGTCATAAACACAGGAATATCGACTCTTGACTTGCTTCAAGTAAAAGAAACTTATCAGCGCATGTTTGACTTGCCACCTGACGCTGTCTGTTGAAAAAATTGAAGCAAGTAAAGAGTCGATATTCCTGTGTTTATGACACAAGCGGCAGCTCCTACTGTACCTGAATGCACCGAGCACGGCAGCAGGGTCTCGCGCGAGACTTTGAATTAGATCTAGTTTTACAAGCATGTCGGCTTGCTTGAAGTAAATAAACTTATCGGTACATGTTTGAGTCGCCATCTGACGCTGTCTGTGGAAAAAAAATTGCGGCTTTGAGGGATGTAAACAGGCTAACCAGCGGAACTTGCATCCACTCCCATTCAATGCTGCCGTAGCGATGCGGGGACAGACACAGCTACCGCAAAACAGGAGCGATTAAACTGAAAATCTTCACATTCCTTCTTTTAGACCTAAAATGATAGTAACATACACCCGAGTTGAATTTGCCTGGAACTGTCCTTTAACTAAACTAGTATTGGATTTCACTGTACAGGCAAGGCAAGGCAGTTTTATTTGTATAGCCCGTTTTTACAAACAGTTTGTCTCAAAGGGCTTCACATAGCATCATAACAACATCCTCTGCCCTTAGACCCTCACATCAACTGAGGAAAAACTCCACACATAGAGTTACTGTGTTTCATTTAATGCATGTAAAAAACATCCTTATATTTGTTTGGGTCACAGAAAGCCTTTGACTACAGGGATGAAGCTGTATATACACGACACGCACAAACACAGTGAGATGCAGGCAGAGAGGACAGAGACAGACTTTTATCAGTGCTGTAAGAAGCTGTGAACTGATAAAACACATTAAACTGAACTGAGATCAGTCACAGTGAGTGAGATTGAGGATGATACTGAGGACGCACTGACCCCAACAACCCGGATGAGGATCAACCACAACACAAACAATAAAATGCTAAACATGTTTCATCTGTAAGTATACATGTGTATAAATAAATACATGTAAAATGTAGGTTAAAAAAAAAGTATATAGAGTTAAAACAAGAGTATAAAGAGCGAATGTGCACGGTGTGAGTGGCGCTGGCTCACAGTTACTGTAGTGAGCAGCAGGTTTATCTGCAGTGTTATAATCAGTATGTGGGTCAACATCCTGATTACAGTCCACACACATTCCACTGCTGCTACAGCTGTGATTAGCATGAGGGTTTGTGTGTCTGTGTGTGTGTGTGTGTACCAGCTTGTCACTGTCAGCGTGTACATGACCTGCACTCACAGGTAGGTGGAGACATGTCCAGCCTCAGGACTATTCTACTTCTATGTACAGATCTACTGTTGTGTCTTCTTTGTGTAGTTTATATCATGTGTAGTGCATAATGGAGTAGTTTTGCAGTACGACTACGAACAGTGTGCGACAGTCAGGAGTAGTTTAGGTGAATCTCGTTAACTCTTTGTTCGAGAGGGGATAAAAGTGAAATTGTGTTTCTCAGTTATCTGGGCTTAGAGTTTATCTCCCGAGGGAGGGGTCATAGGGAGAACCAAGGGTATGTGGGGGCGGGGGGGTCAGAGGGAGAGGCTTAGTTGGGGGTTGGCACATCAGCTAAATTAAAGTGAAAGGGAGAGATGAGGAAGGAGAAACAGGAAGTGTCACATCAATCTTCAGCCCTCGTATGATAAGCTCTGAGGAGGGAGGGGGGGGGGGGGGGGGGGGGGTGCACTGTAACCCTCACTTATCTTAAGTAGCTCCTCTCTGTCACTGTAACCCTCATTCCTCATCATATCTCACCCCACACTGATGACGTGTGTCCTCGTCTCTAAGGGATGGAGGACGAGTTGGTTTCAGGTCCAAAGTTAAAACAATGGCCCCCCCCCCCCCCCCCCCCCGATGAGACTCCATTGCGACGTGATGATAACAATGCACTCTCAGTCACACTAAACTTCCGTCAACTCCCCATGTAATGAATTTCGATAATCACACGCGATCAACATCAACACATTCACAGGTTAGGCCTGTTTGCGTTGACCTTTGACCCGGTGGAAGTTTCTCCCTCCGCTCATCTCCGTTCAGCCACTGGTACAGATCACGGTCATCGGTCACTGCTGTTGACAAACCGTCCTAATGAGAACGCAGGGACAGGAGAGAGGTGGATGGAGGAGGGTGGATGTTCTGGAGGTGCTGCTGCTGTAAACAGTGTTGACGTCTCAGCAGTGAATCTGTCTGCAGCTCACTGAGCTGACGGAGGAGGGAGGGCTTTGATGGATGGGATGGGCTGGAGGTGGTACACTGACTCCAGGGCAGAAAGCGGAGGCCAGTTTGTTGTCGGTGGAGAAGATAGAGAAGGTGATAATGGGGAAGAGAGGATGAGTGAAGCTCTGACTAGTTCAATAGTTCAGATCAGTTTTGATTTCACACAGTCACGTGATCAAATGCAAAAAAAAAAGAGGACAATGCTGATGAAGACTCGCTGAATTTTCTGATTTCAACATCAACGTAATCAGATTTTCAACATCAACATGGCAGCAGGCGCTAACGTCTCCTCAGTCATCTGGAAGTGGTTCTTGAGGTTTTGAGCTTCCAGTCTGGGTCCGATCACTTTTTCTGTAAAAGTCTGTAAAAGCCTGCAGAGACTTAAAGGGATAGTTCACCCAAAATTCAAAATTCACTCATTATCTACTCACCCTCATGTCGACTAAGAGCTGTGAGAATTTTCAGAGTCCTCCGTTCCTTCTCTGAGTTACGGGGGGGTCCGCGCAGCAGTATTTGTCCAATAATGCTCATCTGTAATGTCCCTCTTGTATTGAAGCCCCGACATGAGAAATTGTTCTGAATTTTTTTAAAAAATAAGTCTATATTTTAAGCTTGTTTGTAGCGGAAGCTCCCAGTGTCTTCTTTCACTGCTCTCCCTGTGTCAGTGCAATTCTCACGTGATTTGTACTGACCAGCGGAACAATTTCTAATGTCGGGGCTTCAATACAAGAGGGACATTACAGACGAGCAGTGTGGAGGTATTTGAATGTTTTTTTTGCGTGTCTTTTTGGACAAAGAAACCTGGTGTCCATTGACAACCATTATATGGAGCTGTAACTCAGGGAAGGAACGGAGGACTCTGAAAATTCTCCCAGCTCTTAGTCGACATGAGGGTGAGTAGATAATGAGTGAAATTTGAATTTTGGGTGAACTATCCCTTTAACGCCAACGCTCATTTATTCAGCATCAGACTGAGGCAGCAGTTGGTGTGGGAGAAGCCTTTGGCATTGGCAGCTGTAGAAGACAGCTATTGCTAACAAGCAGCTAACATTACCAGCTATCATAAGCCGCCAATGTCAGCGTTTAACAAGCAGCTATTGACACACATCATTTCCCCAAGGTGTAGCTACCATACAAGGCATATAAGTCAGAGTTCAGCAACATGCTGAAAACAGTTGACCTGTCTGAGCTCAAACTGATCTGAATAGTCGTTAAGTGCTGTTGATCTGAATAATGTAGTTTGTTTGAAATGAGGGGGAAAGGATTCAAATTACTCATCAGGTGTGGTACACTACAGGAGGTGAATCAGAGGAAACAACCTCGTCCTTAGAAAAACAACCAAACATGTTTCCACAGAGGCCTTGTGCGCTCTGATGTCAGCACAATGATATTAAAACCTGTTAACACGAAAAACACCTCATCGCTCTAATTCGTTACAGTTGGGTCCAAACATGATAGGGTGGTGCCTAAGATAACCTGACCTCACTTCCTGCTCCTGTTTCACTAGAGCTACGTGGCCATAATGATAAAAGTAGAGTTCACATCAGGCTTGCTTGAGGAAACTTCTATCAGCAACAACCCACTAATGTCTCACACACACACACACACAACTCCTCTTGGTTGATGTGAGGCAGCTTCTGTCTGTAGAAACAACTTTAAACAACCTGCTTCAGGGGCCATTAGCTGCTTCACACACACAGCTCTGGGCCCGACTGTGGTTCACTGCTCCAGAAGAAAAGCAGCAATAAAAGAAGTTGAATCATAACATCAACAACATCATCACCATCATCATCATCATCATCCTCCTTCTTCTCCTCCTTGTTTCCAGTACATCTCCCCTGAAGAGGCTCAAGGGTGTTTCAGGATTTGTTGCACAGACAGACACGGTTTTATTACCTTCTTTTTTTACTTTGGTCAGTTGTACTGTTACATGAAGTGTCTGACAGTGTCAGCTGGTTTTACAGAGTGGGAGACGGGAGAAGGTAAAAATTTTAAATCATCAGTTCAATAGGACACCGACACCTCCATCAATATTAATGTTTCATTATTACACTGAGCTGAGCTGTCTACACATCATGCACACACACACACACACACACACACACACACACACACACACACACACACACACACACACACACACACACACACACACACACACACACACACACACACACACACACACACACACACACACA
The DNA here is from genome assembly GCA_030347415.2 of Decapterus maruadsi. Lineage (NCBI taxonomy): Eukaryota > Metazoa > Chordata > Actinopteri > Carangiformes > Carangidae > Decapterus > Decapterus maruadsi. Next base: position 16,411,527 of record CM064899.1, read on the forward strand.
CGTCTCAGCTGCTGTTTCTACTGCAACAGTCAAAACAGCAGAATACATTTAAATACAAATATACAAAATAAAAAAAATGGTACAGTGCAGCAAATAAAGAGTAGCTTACACTTCACAAATATACACACTCATACATACACAGACACTATCAACACATCTCACACTGTCCAACATCAACATTCACTGATTTATCACCTCTGTGTGTGTGTTTGTGTGTGTGCGCGTGTGTGTGCCAGGCGTGACGGGCACCTTCACCGACTCCCAAGACAGATGAACCTCACACCAAAACGCTGATGACACAGGGTTTCCTCTGCCAGCTGGCAGGGGCCCATTACAACCTCCACACAACAGGCTCTGTAGTGTTCACACACACACACACACACACACACACACACACAGACACACACGCAGACAAGGTAGTAGTGCACCTTTTACAAAGCAGGACTCACCACCGTCCACCTGAAACAGAAAAACAGTCCAAACTCTGTTAAAGTTACAGACTGAAGAAGTTTCATCGTCCTCGAGAAACGGTTTATTAAATATTTATTATCTGAACTTTAGATTTACCACAACTCAGCAAGTCTCACTGTTCACAGTGTGTGTGTTTTCTAAATTGGTTATGGATCAATATTTGTGTGTCTGTGCACGCGCATGTGCTTGTGTGAGTGTGTGTGTGTGTACACCATCACATTGGTGCTGGTCTGTGTTGCACCCTGTGTGCGTGTGAATTTTAAGATTCAAGAAGTATTTGTACCACTCGTGCATTTGTGCAAAATGTGTGTGCGTGTGTGTGTGTGTTGGTCCTGACTCAGCTGTTTGACTGATCCACTGATCAAAGTGTGGAGAGTGGATGAACTGCAGAGAAGTTTGAGCAGCCGATGAATAAACATGAGGCAATGTACACACATACACAAACACAGCACAGTACAGTAACAACATACATTTAGAATATACTCAGTCACATTCACACTCAATACGCTCTATGTCTATAAAAGATTGAATAAAACGTGTGCGTGCGTGCATTTCATTAAGTGGAACTCGGATTCAGCCTATTTGTTTTTGTGTAGAGAGGGGCTACGGGGTAATCCTGCATTTATGAAGGACACGCACACACGCACAACATCCTCACACAGACAGGAGAAACACGCACGTGGACACACAGCATGCACTCTCTCTTGCTCCACCTCATCAGGAGCTGAAGCCTCTGGCAAACATCCACTAATGGACCAGGAGTCACAGACCGACTCAGACAGTGAGACAGAGTTTAGACATTATTGTCCAGTTCCATTTCTCATTGATACCTCTTCAACTACCCCCCCCTACGGGTAGAAATGTTCCCCGTATGGATAACATCATGCATCACATAATGCAAAACATTTTTACAACATCAGATGCACAGTAAAAAAAATCTTCTTGAATCTTGATGCATCAGACATGGAAATAGGTAAAAAATAAAGGGCTGTTCTCAAATTAGCGACAACAATGGCAAACGTTCCCTCACTTGTCTTCCACTGATGTAACTAGGTTTCGAATTTGCATAATCCCACCCAACCTGTACTAGTAGAAAGGGCAGGGCGGGGCGAGCAGTGGCGAGCACTGAAACCAGCTGTTCTGGACAGGGTTGTTTTGAGAGTATGAAAAGAGAGCTGTGATGTTTGATCCGCCAGAGCAGACGGAGCAAGCAAACCAATCAGCGAACAGATGGGGAACTGAAGGCGATGACGTTGAACTCGAGCGCTCAAGCTTAACCTATGAGCTTAACCGGTGTATAGCGCACGTCACCACCAAGCAGCAGCGATTAGTTGAAGCAAACGTAAGCAACCGCCTCCCGGAAGCAAACGAATCCCTATGGCTCGTGTTCAGACGCTAAATGAAATGGAATGAAATAAGCGGCTGATGCATCAGGCTAGTATTTGACCGAAGCATGTCACAGATAAGTTTTTACGACACCTGGGAACTATTTTAATTTGTGGAAAGGGGACATAATATGTCTCCATGTGAACTCAAGGTCAAGATCATATTTATTTATACAGCACAAGGAATGTGACATGAAATGATTATTGTTATTTTAATATCCTTATCAATGGAGAAAACTGCTGGTTAGCATATTAACTTCTCCTCTGGAGACAGATGTGAGTCAAGGATGAAGTTACACGTTGCCTGCTCAGTAAACAGCTGCTGTTCCTCATGTCAGCTACATAACAACAGCACCACTGGAGGGTTTCCAGATCTGTGTAAACTGGACTCGCTGTTAGTGTGCCACTGGTGTCAGGTCAGAAGACAAAAAAGCTCTTCACCGATATAAAATATGGATCTGATTACTCTGATGTGAAGCCATTAGACCAACACACCTAAACTCAAGCTACTTTAAATAAACATTAAAGGCAAAATTATATACATCATGTAATCACAGAGGCACACTGAGATGAGCACACACCCCCCCCTCCCCAACACACACACAGACACACATTGTATGAATCACTGAGCAGTGTAATGATAGGTGACTGCAGGATGGCGTCCCACTTGGTTTAACTAATGAAAGAGCATCCCATCTCTTATCAATGAATTATGCATCACCTATATTACAAAACGCTCTACTGCATGGATTATTAATCTAAATACACACTTTGCATGTGTGTAGAGACATACACACACATACATATGCTGACACAAACACAAAAACTGCTGAAATTATCAAAATCCTCTAAAAAAACATTGCAAACCCAATGAAGGTTTTACTGATTAAACCCTTCATTAGTGATGTGGTCGCTGGTATAATGTGATCTGCATGGTTATACTGATGAGCTAAGAGAGGCTCAAAGTGACACTTAAGTGCAGTTGAGTGTTTTAACAAACAAGGCATCTGCTTCAGGAAATGGTGATGTGTTACCTGTGCTGAGATCATGGACGTACAGGTGGCACTGTGGCATCATAAACAGTGAAGATATAAACTCAACTCGTTTTATCACCTGAAACAGCAAAGACATTCAGAGGCCTTCTAAATAAAGATGGCATTGCCTCTGTGATGTCACCCACAGCTTTCTGAGCTGCTCCACTGACACCGTTGGGCTACCGTCTAACTCCCTAAAAGAGGAGGGGCTTGTGGTGCAAACACAGAGACAAACACAGCCGCCCTCCTGTCACTGACGTGTTCTCTCAAGTCAAAGAGATCTGAGCCTAAGGCATCGGTGAAAGACAAGTTTGCTTTTACCTGGAGGTGGAGCAGCTGTAGAGGCGGCGGCAGCTGCAAGATGTTCATCAGCCCAGTGGTTCATGATGAGCAGGAGCTGCTGACAGAGGAAGAACAGAGAATACCTGAATGATTGGTGTTCAGAAGAAATGAAGCATTCACAGCATTCACACTTACACACACACACACACACACACACACACACACACACACACACACACACACACACACACACACAGTGTCAGTGATTGTAAACTGATTTTACTGTAGTAAACAAGCAGTTTGTGAATGTTGACACGGGTCATATAAGATACAGTAGTATCCAGTCTTGTATGAAGTAGCCTCATTGAAAGTGATACTTAGGAGTACTTAGAAGTACAAATCTTACGAGAAAATTACTTTGGTAGAAGTAAAAGTCAACTTTCAGAATATTACTTGAGTAGCCTATAAACGTCTTAAAGTAGGCCTATCTTACATTACATTACAAAAGTAATCTTCTGATATATAATGTAGCTACTTAAGTAGGCTAAAAGCAAACAAAATTAGTGGTTAGAATTTGGATTATTACATTTATTGTGGCTTCCTTAACTTGTTAAACATTAAAAATAAACTTCTGCCACGTTAGATGAGGAGTTTTTGAGTGCCAATATTTCAGTGACTCTTGGTGGGCAGGCAGTGGTGCTATTTGCCGTGAGTGGGGAGGTGGGCGTCACTCATCCCCGGAGGCAAGGGCATATGTGTTGTCGCCCCATTCAGTCACAGTTGCCGGTTTGATTCTGATCCTACATTAACACCTATGATTAACACTAGAACCGCGAGCCTAGCGTAAAGTCTCCAATAAAAGCCGGGTGTAGGCCTACTGGACCGGGTCTGTCTTCAGGTTTGAGCAAATTTAGTTGCAATGTCGGCAAATTCCTGTGAATGAACAAATCTTTCAAAGCCCACGATCCCACATTTGAACAGTTAAGATGCTTCATTCCTGCCAGAATTCTCACCTTGATCCACGGGCTGGTGTTGAAGCCTGGACCGCATGCAGCCGGACTCACGAGCATTATGTCGGTCGGACCGCGGTAAAAAAAAAAAAAGCGAAAGAAACAACAGAAAAGAAAAAGAAGCCCGTAGTCCGATCCGACCCGAGCTGATATTTTTTTATTATTGGCATTACGTCACCAGCTAAACTTTTATTTTAGTCACGAGCAGTGCCCTAGAGAGAGAGTGGCGACAACTCTGTTCACCGCAATGGCGGCACATGGAGCCCCTCAAAAGTTCCCGGAAGTTAGCATTTGCTAACTGCCGCTCAATGCTATTACAATGGAGCAGCTGGTCGGAGCAGCACTTGTTCAAGGTAATGACATTTTCACATCAGTAGTGCATCGAAATTAAATCGATTATGTATCCCCCATTTAGACAGGGGAATATTCATATCAACAATAAGACCTACAAGTATGTCAAACTAGTGTTCACAATTTGGTTTTCTATTAACCATTTCTTTAGATTGGCTTTAGATGTACGGAAGCGCATTGCATTCACTTGATAAAAATTTTTTTAGACACATTATCTCGTAATTACGAGATCCTGATCTCATAATTACGAGATCTTTTCTCGTAATTATGAGATCCTGATCTCGTAATTATGAGATGCTATTACGAGACGTAATTATGAGATCCTGATCTCGTAATTATGAGATAAATAAAAGGGAATGTCTATATATTCGCTGTTGTCTCAGATGTAATTGTTAGGCTACGGTAGTTCAGTGGGTAAAGCAGGTGCCCCCCACGCAGACAGCTGGGGATCGAAACCCGGGTGGTCTTGTTTACATTATATGTTTTTAATGCGCAATTATTAATTATTCTGAATTAAATAATTCAGAATTGAAATATTACAGTTTACATGGAAAACACATTATGTACGTCTGGGGGTCGGGAAGTGTTCTGATTGGGGGTAGCTACACGTGTTATGTATTTACGTCTACCGGGATAAAACAAATAGCTACATCCATGGTGTGAAGTGAACAGAGCAGCAGCCGCGCAGTCCCCCGCTGCTGCTAAACTTTACAACAAGCCACTCAGTAGAAGCAGAAAGTTTCTCTCCTAACTGGATGGCCTTCCCTGGGTGTGTGAGCCTGGCCGCCCCCGCCGCCAATAAGACCTTCCCCGGCTACGCCGGTACATGATTCAAACCCTGGTTGTCCCGTTGTCCCAGCAATCGCTCTGGTCCCGACATGACTCACTCACAGCTGCGGCTGTGGCGTGATTACCATGAACGTGGGCAACAGGTGGCTAATAATTCAGTGGATGGTACAAAACTGCCCCACGTTAGATCGTTGGTCTCCCACATGGTCATCTAATGCTCTAACCACTAGACCACCATAGCATTGATTAATTGCCACAACAATTAGATACTTCCTCTTTCTTTATCTCATAATTACGACATCAGGATCTCGTAATTACGAGAAAAGATCTCGTAATTATGAGATCAGGATCTCGTAATTACGAGATAAAAAAAAAAAATCAAGTGAATGCAATGCGCTTCCGTATAGATGCACCATATGAAATGGACTCTCTTATGTTTTGTGGTATTGTTCATTCATACATGAATACATTGTTGGACCACGTTTCACTGCAGTTACAGCTCCAAGTATTTCGGGATGTCTCTCCACCAGCTGACATCTACAGACTGACCTTTTTGCCCATTCTTCTTTGCAGAACAGCTCCAATTGAGTCAGATTGGTTTGAGAGCGTCTGTGAACAGCAGTTTCCAAGTCTTGCCACAGACTCTCAGTGGGATTTAGGTCTGGACTTTGACAGGGCCACTCTAACACATGGATGTGCTTTGACCTTACCTTTCCATTGTAGATCTGGCTGTAAGTTCAGGGTTGTTGTCCTGCTGGAAGCTGAACCTCTGTCCCAGTCTCAGTCTCTTCTGTTGCTTCTAACATGTTTTCCTCCAGGATTGGATTGTCCTGTATTCAGCTCCATCCATCTTCCATCAGCTCTGACCAGCTTCAACACAAGAATTAAGAGCCATGATGTGATAACCGATAAGTGCTCTTATTGTTCTCATGTGCTTGTATTGTGACGTGGTTTTGTTTGGAGTAAAAGAAAATGTGTCCGAAAAATAAATAACTAAGTAAAGTACAGATGTGAAAATTCTACTTAAAGCCCTAGTACAGACCTTTCATTTAGTGTTGATTTTGGCGCCCCCTGTGGACAAAAGCGATGGTGTTTTGCCGGAATGAAGACTGCATTTCCCACTGTTGTGAAGACGTTTGTCTGGCCGGCCGGCATGTAGATTTGTTTTGGAAACGTCGGAAATAAGACAAGGCTTGCTTTGAAAACCTTTTTTTTTTTAGCAGCTATCTGCAGCGTGCATAGTCATCTATTCATATCGTTTCGTCAGTGGTCCGACCCGACCATGCCTTCCAGAGGTATAGAATTAGACTACTTAGAAATAATGTATCTTCACACTGATGGGCTCATTAGCTGTCGTAGGTAACAGAGACACATCAGCAGAAACCAGAGACTTAAAAGCTCCATACTGGGGGGCGGTGCGTGGCGTACTGGGGCTTTCTGTCTATCTCACTGCGCTATCAAATAAAGGCAAAAAAAAGCCAAAAGATATACTTTAAAAAAAGCTAAATACCAGTGCTTTAAGTAGGCTACAGTAACAAAGTATTTTTACATCATTACATTACAACACTGGTAGTATCACATCTGCATGTAGGATTATGAGAAGACAGGTCCTCGGTTGATTAGCTGTCGTTTTCCAGCAGTGAGCTGAGTTTAATAAAGGTCCAACACATGTTGAGTCACTGAGGGCGTGCAGAACTGGCCAGCAGGCAGGGACAATGTGTGACTATTATGAGGAGAATGTTCTTGTCGTAATATCAATAACACTGAGCCTCAATATGTTTATAAGGTTTAAACTGTTCAGACAATGTGATGGTCCCTTTGTGCCTGATGTGGCAGAGATCTGACCCGATGGCTGTCAGAGGTCAGAGTATGTTCATTTCTCACTAATGGAAAATATTAGAGGCTGCTAATTTCTGTGCAAGTGCAGAAGTTGAGATGTTTGAACCTGGTTACTTATGTGACATGGATTTGTGCATGAGTGATAAAGCAACATCTTTATTAATAAACACAATTTCAAATGTAAGTTAATGGCATTAATATTTAACGGTTTTACTGCTGAGGGAGTCTCTATGAACACCAGGAGCCCAAAGGCCCTCAAGGCTTTTATCCTGAATTCTTGTCATTCCTAAGTCTTATTTTGGAGAGGAAATGTTTTTTATCTGACAGTCATATCTGAAGGTTTGCGCTGAGGTGAGAGAGGTGAAGACCTGATTGAGGAGTGGATGAGTGAACACAGCTGCAGCTTTTTTCGCAACAAGAAACATTCTGTCATGATGTTTTTATTGATTAGCTTATTAAATCAGACATTTATTTGTCACCAACAGGAAACTGAAGTGACTTGTACTGACAGGGTGAAGATATTTCAGACAAGTTTTATTGTTTTTGCTTGCCACAGGAACCAAAATGACAACGCTATAATTTCTTTCTCTTGAGAAAGTGATTTTCCATCTAACTCAGTTTTTCTGACCAGTGTGTTTATACACACCTACTTCCACTATCACGTGAGCGTGCAAATGTGTGTCTGTCTACCTTAACTACAGTGTCACTAGCTAGACTGTAACTCCTTACAGTAACTCAGCAAGTGACATCAACTCATCCTGGTGAGCAGCTCCATCGGATCACCATGGCCTGCAGGTCATTTACACCTTGTTATACCACAAGAACAAACATGAGGTCAAGAGATGTCAGTGTATCACCAGCCGCAACCGCAGGTTCACAGCTGCCGCTTCTGTGGTGAGAAGGGCTAAAAGCTTCAACTGGAAAACCAGGCCAAGAACCCCCCCCACCCTCTCTCTCTCTACCCAACCCCCCCCCCAAAATGCTGCATGGCTCTGATTCAACAGTAGCTCAAAAGCAGCATGGGAGGAGAGAGACAGATAAACATGACAAAAGAAAGATGGAGATGAGCCAAATGATGGAAGGAAAGAGGATTGTGTGTGAGAGGGGATGCCTCTCCCCCATTGCTGGGGAGTAGATACAGTACAGTAGATGCAGTTCAGTACAGTAAAATATGTAAGTATAATGCTGCCTGTAGTGAACACGGAGAACAAAAATGATTATATTTTAAGTTGTTCGTTGAAGAACAGCACTGCTTCTCCACCCATTGAGAACACAGTGTGGTGATGTCATCGCAGAAATAAGTGTAATATACAGTTTTATGGATTAAAATGTGGGACATTCATTTCTTCAGTGCGATCTCCTTTGGATATTTTGAGATTTTTTTTCATCCATCTGTTTATTGTATTTGAATAAATCTCGAGTCTTTATTTTCTAAGTTCTGTGCCTGCAGTAAATGTTTAAATCATGTTTCCAGTACAAATTAGTTTGTTTGCTGTCAGACAATGAAAATTGATTTATATTGGAAACAGGCTGAAATTATCTAACTACACAGGCAGTTTTTTCCACTTGTGAAAGCAAGAGCTACAGAAACAGCAGGGAACACAAAAAAGACTTTAACTTTAGCTTAATAGCATCCACATAACCACCTTCACCTTCCATGACCACCAGAGGCATGGGCCCATAACCCAGAGGTCAATGGATCAAAACCATCCTCTGCTAACAGTGTTACACTGTGGTGACCTCAAGACAGTCAAAATGGGTTCACAAGGCACAGAGTGGCGCAGTGGGCGAGCCAGGCGCCCCATGTGTCGAGGCTGTGGTCCTCGTGCAGGCAGCCCCGGTTCGATTCCCGCATCGGACGGCGCTTTCCTGCATGTCATTTCTCCTCTCTCTGCCTCCCCATTTCCTGTCTTTCTCGACTGTACTATCAAATAAAGGCATGAAAGAGCCCCAAAATATACCCCCAAAAAATCAAATTAGCCAAACCATTTCAAACTGTTCCCAATGCCACTTTAGGTTGACCTCAACTACCACAACCGTTTAGAAAGCAACCAATGAAAGACACCCCGACAACCAAAGTGGCCTTCTTTCAATAAAAAAAAGGAAAAGAAACTCTAGTCAGAGCTGTTGACATCTAAGCCTGAGCCCAGCAAAACTTCACAGAAAACTCACTTCACATCTTGTATCCTTACTCTCCATCTTTTGGTCACTACCCAAAGCTCATGGGTTTTACATAGCATTCATGACCATCAGAACCACAACCACTTCAGCACTTTCAGGATAGAATTCCAAAGCCCCAGTGGCCTAATGGATGAGACACTGGCCTCCTCAGCCAGGGGTTGTGGGTTGGAGTCCCATCGGGGTGAATTTCAGTGGCCGCATTGTAGAAAACATCTAAAATGCTCAATAATAATCAGAAGCAAAGTCATTTCAAACGGTAGGTAAAGCTACTTTGGATCGAGAAAGGCCCCTATACCAGTTGGATGCATTTGGTGGGCCACCAATCAGAGACACCCCAATAATGTTAGCACTCTCCATGACTCTCCATGACCTCCTTCAAGAGTTATCCCACCAAGTTCTTGAGTTCTACTATGTTCTCATGCGTTCAGCTGTTTCTACTTTGTTCTACTGAGCAATATGTCCACTGAGTTCTACTGTCTCTACTGGTTACAAGCGTGGGGGGGGTCTCAACTCCAATAGGCTCTTTGTCCCTGTGTGTCAGAAACACTTCCTGTCTCTGTGTCTCCTCCCACACACTCGGTGTGAGAATCCCCTCTTTCTCAACAAAGCTCCGCCTCTGTTCTCCTGTGCCCCGCCCACACAGAGAATACCACAGAGACGCCGTCAACATCTCCCTCACTGTGAAACCCTCTCTCATCCATTGCCTGGAACATCCCTCCTTTTTTCTTTATCTCTCAATGCAACAACCATCTTCCCTCCATCACTTCTGTTTGGTGGCTCCACACAACACCCACATGGCTGTGACCTCATCAGACGGTGGCCAAGTGCTGTTGTCTGATAGGTGACGTCAGCAGGCTGCTTTTTACACCTGTGAGCTTCATGTGTCTCCAACAGCTGAGAAAATGCCCGTACTGCATTGTCCGAAAGGCTGTGGTGACTTTTCAAAGCCATAATGAATTTGCAAAATAAACAAAGTCCATACAGCGGCTGTTTCCCACAGGAACACTTAACCCCCCACCACCCAACCCATTTCTGATAAGAACTGATACCCTTGTTGAGATGTGTCATCCCTGTTTAAAGGAAATTAATCCGAACCGATTGCTTATTTATTCTGTGACATTTTTATTTTATTGAGTTTTTTCAAATTCAAAGTTCCTCATGTGAACATGCTGCCACCCCAAGGCCGTGGACAATACTGCAGATTTGTGTTGACTGTAAAACACAAGTGAGATATACATAATATATATATACACACACACACAAAAATGTGTTTGTGCACATAGATATGAACATGTACACATTTCTGGGTATATACACTGAGTCTTCATGGAGCGGTGTGATCACATGTGATGCAGTGGCAGGGCAGTGGCAGGTGGCAGACAGATACTGCCCCCTTCTGGATGGATAACATTATTACTTGAATTTGATCTGATGAGCCATGTTTGTCAGACTGTAATGGCTGAAACATTAAAGGTAGGGTCTGGAGTTTTGTCCCTCTCAGTTTGTAAACAAAACAGTGAAACTCAGCCCCTCCCCTCAGGCTAAGCTGTGTAGCCTCCTGCTTCTGACAGCAACAATTGTCATGACCATAAAGGAAAGGAATTACAGTCAAAGAAGTGCTGGAGCCGGTTGCATATCGCCAACACCGGGAGCCTCCGTGTATGTTGTTTCGTTGTATTGTGGTGATGATTAATCGCGAGCTCTAGCCGACGTTAGCATCGCGCTATCTCACTAATATGGTCCTAAAACTCGGGAAGGATAAACTGTATTTATTGTTCTTTGTTGTCCTGATGCTGCTGCTGAAGAAATGTAGCATCAGACAGCTAGCACAGCTAACAGGCCTGAGCCTCCTGCTGCAGGTAAACGTTATTGGCTTGTCATGGCTAATTTGGACTCTCTAGCTCATAGAAATGCACAGCAACACATGAACAAAACAAACCAAAAAACCAAAATTTACAGGACTAGAAGCCCATAGGCGATGATTCAGACGGATTTCATTTGTAAAAGTCTAATTTTTATTTTTAGGCTCAAAACTCCAGACCCTACCTTTAAAGCCCCAGTATGTAGGATTTACCCCCATCTACTGGTGCATATCGTAACGTATTCTTTCTGACAATATGTTGTCATGGTGGTGTCATATTGTTTACCTGACCCACATTTTACCGTTTTTCTCTCGTTGAGTAAAATGACATCCAGTTGGTTTGCCGACGGTGTTATTCAGGTGTCTGACTGCACCTGAATGCAACATCAGTGCCTCCGTCCTTCCTCACACTAGCCCACACAGTGGGGACAGTTTTAACAGGCGCTACCTGGAAAACTTTCTCCCAGAGCCGAGAAGCTCCGGTGAGTTTGTGGTTACCTACAGACACGCTGACACTGAACGTAAAAAATTGCGATTCAACATGGCAGCCAAGGTTTCGTGCACCCCCCATTGTATATTTGTAACGACTTGTAACAACTCATTCAAAGGTACGAGAAAGCTTTTGTTTGTATGCGGGTGTGATTCCACTTCAGTGAAATACGTATTTATGAAAGCAATATTTGATTTTTGCTAATAAAAAGCCAAATAAATCACATACTGGGGTTTTAAGGAGTGAACAGATAAGTCGGGGGGTAAAGTTTATCATCATGGAAATATATCAAATTTGAGGTTTATTAAATGATGTGTGACAAACTACAGATACCTAAGATTTTCTTTATTATATCATCTGATTTGGAAATGCATCAGAAAACGACAGTGGGGAGCATGGTAACATAACTTTATAGGATTGTAAGACTGTAACATTTAAAACATTATAATACTGTAACAGTATCCTTTTATCTTGGTAAAAAAAAATCAGTTGTCTTTAAGATTTGTCAACTGCTGTGAAAGTCAAGTGTGATATTGTTGCGTGCATGTGTACGTGTTCAGAGATGTTGCTGCAGCCAAAGTACTGTGTTGAGGAAGCAGTCGACCTGTGTGTCCACCCTGGAAAGGGAGTGTCCCTCTTCTGAGAACCACAGGAGTCTGGGGTGACACATAGAGCAACAAGATCGATAATAACAAACACAAAGTGATCAAAGTAACAGATACACTCCTCTGTGGACATGCTGTACCTGACAGGTGATGCTCTGCTCTTTAGGGCTTTGTAGAGCTCCAGACCCTGATGAGGAGACACTCTCCTGTCTTTGCCCCCCAGCATCAGCAGCACAGGAGCCTTGATCTACACAAAAAACGCACACATTTGATCAGTCTGAGTCGAAGTGCTATTGTGCACCTACACATACATTACATGTGTGTATCTGGGCCTGTGTGAAGGAAACCTGCTGCTATTAATGTATCAAACACATCTTGGCACGCCTTAAGACCATGACTGATTTGAACGAACAGACAGACGATAACAATATGAGGTGCCACCATTGCGACGTCAAAGCTGCTGCCGCTTCAGGTTGTGTCATGTGAAGATGATGACAAAGGGAGTGTGTGTGTGTGACAGGTATGTGAGGTGTGCGTGTCTGACCTGAGCGGCATGTTTGATGGGTGACTTCTCCAACATCGTGGCCAGAGCTTCACTGGAAGGGACCTGGTCAAAGGAATACGGAAGCCCGACACTGGTGTAACGCCTAAAGGGAGGGAGGGGAGGGGTTGCATATTAACTACTTGCAACTAACTACACTTACTAAGTGTTGTAACACATAACACATATTTTCTTATTATTATTATTATTACTATTTTGCAATGATATTGTATGTTGTGAAGCACCTTGTAACCTTGGTTTTGAAAGGTGCTATAGAAATAAAGTTTATTATTATTATTATAATTGATGTACAGTGTGTGTTTGTCTCACCAGTCCACTATGTCACTGGTTCCCAGTAAGGTGGCGGCGTTGATGACGGGGTTCCTGGCCGCACATGCTCTGTAGAAATCTGGGTACTGACCAACCAGGTGACAGGACAGGAAGCCCCCATGAGAACCACCAATCACAGCCAAGCGGTTGGAGTCAAGGGTCGGGTCGTTCTGGAGCACAGTGAGAACGGCCCTCTGGGAAACCACAGAGAGGTGGGCGTGAGACTGAGTGACACATACAACCACCTGATCACCTGAGCAGACGAGAGGCTCCTACCTGAACGTCCTTCACATCCTGGTTCCCAATCTGACCAATCAGAGACAAGATACTGTCCTGGCCAAATCCTGTGGATCCTCTGTAGTTCACTGGGGGTGGGGGCAATGATTAAGTTAGACTTTGTACATGAATTCTGATGTTTATGTTAAACATGTTCATTTGAGTCCAAACTGAATCGACACTAGCGAACAGTTTCCCCTTGGAAGCAAAGCTAAGCCAAAGTCGTCAAGTCGGCTGAAGTTCCTCACCTAACAACACAGCAAAGCCTAGTTTAGCGAGTCCTGCTGTGGTGCAGGTCCACTCAGCAGGAAACTGGGAGTGAGGCCCACCTACACACACACACACACACACACACAATACAAAAAATATGTCTCCATGATGTCAGAGTAAACAACCACATAGAGCAATGTAAACAGTGTGAGCAGTGAACAGACCGTGGATGGAGACGACCAGAGGGATCCTGAGCTCTTGGGGCTGAGACGGTTTCACCAGAACACAGCTGAAGTCTAAACCGGCTGAAGAGAGAGGGGAGGTGTGTTAACCAGAGCTTGACATCAGTCAGAATGAGTCTTATTTTGAATGGCTGATTGACAGCTCACAGTAGTGGGCGTTTTCCTCTTCAGGTGGAGGGGTGACATCCATAATTGTCCACTGGAAGTCAAAGGACATGACAGGATTCTGCAGGGTCCTCCACCTGACAGGCTCACCTGCTGCTGATGGAACAAACCCCACCCTCTACACACACACACACGCAGATAGAGACTTCATTATTCATGTGATTAATCTTCTTAAACAATGTGATAGACAGCTTGTGTGTGTTTGTGGTCGGACCAGAGTTGCAGGGGTGTTGGGGCTGGAGCAGCTGACGACCATCAAGTCTCTCTGGACCGTCAGAAGCTTCCAGCTGCCGTAGACTCTGGATGGATCAGAGGAACCTGCAGCACAGAGAAAAGACGAAGGAGAAGGAGAGGTTAAGTCATGCTGAAAAAGACAGGGCAACATTGAGACGAATGATGAAGCAGGAACAAGGTTTCTATAGTGACACATTTAGCAGACGAATCAAACCCTGCCTCTCCAAATCGCAGACCACTTTAGACTTTTATTTTGACATTTCCCAACGGGATGTTGGTGGCGACACTGAGTCTGCTGTGACCGTACCTTCAGGTTCACTCTCATGATCCTGGTGATGAGGATGAAGAGGGGGAGGAGAAGGAGAGAGCGGAGGGGGAGGAGAAGGGGGAGGGAGGTCAGGGTGAGACAGGTGAGGAACTGGTGTAAAAGGAGAGGGGGAGGTGGAAGAGGAGGGGAGGGAGGACCAACAGCAGGAGGAGGGGGAGGAGGAGGGGCCTGAGGAAGCCAACAAGAGAAAGGTGGAGGGGGGAGAGGATGAGAGGAGGGATGGTGAGAAAGGGGGGACGGAGGGGGAAGAGGAAAATGAAGAGAAGAAGAAGTGGACAGAGGAGGAGGAGGAGGAGGAGGAGAGGGAGGAGGAGGAGGAGAGGGAGGACTCTTACTATGAGAGAGGGAGGTGACTTTCTTTGATCTTCTGTCCACCATGAAAATGTCCTGAGGAGAGAGTGAAGGAGACATGAAGGAGGAGGAGTCTATATGATCACTTATTGCACCGCTCTATTGAATGCTGCTCTCTTATTGGTCCATCACTGCGGTCTATGGTCCGTTATTTCTGTGTATTGATGACTGTTGTGACGTACTGATTCGACCCGTGCAGGGAAGTTACATAGTGCACTTTCAGCCGACGCGACCTGGCTCAGACTACAGCGGCAGCACCATTCATCCTATTAACCATTTTTCTACCGTTGCAATGAGTCTGGAAACATTATTTTAAGGCCAATAAACTCTGCAATGTTGCTTTAAGGTAAGATCGCACCTGAGTGGTATTTGGCCAAGTATAAATCCCACAATGCATCCAGCTGGTGAAATCTGCCATCATTGGGAGCCACATTTGCGCATGCAGAGCGGTTCAGCTTTGTTGACAAGATGCTGAGACTTCTAACACGTTATATAATTATTTAATTATAATCCTCACTCTAACATTCACTAGATTTTGCAAACTACAAACATCATATTTTCTCTTTGGTGCTCTAGTGTACGCATGGCACTGGCCTTGTGTCCACGTCTTACCTTCCAATTCCTGCAGGCGCTGCTGAACACCACCCTCTGACTGTCAGCTGACCAACACCTGGACGGGAGAGCTTCATACACACCTGCAAATTCACCTGAAACACACAACACAAGGTAACTTTTCATCTTTTTTTTTAAAGTATATTTTTTGGACATTTATGCCTTTATGGATAGTACAGTTGAGACAGACAGGAAACGGGGAGGCAGAGAGAGGGGGAATGACACGCAGTAAATGGCGCCCGACGCGGGACTCGAACCAGGGCCGACTGCAGCGAGGACTGTGCCTCTATACATGGGGCGTCCGCTCTAACCACTACGCCACGCAACCATGTCCATGTCCAATTCTTATTTTTTAGAACAAATTATTAAAATCAACAATATCAGACCTTCTTGATGAAGTCTGCTCCGTTCAAGATGCACAAATTATTAAAATCAACAATATACTTTAGTCTGCTCCTCAAGATGCATTTTAATAATAGATTGTCTGTGTGATGTTTCGGAGAGCTGAATGCTAAAATGCACCCTTGGCGTGTGCTGCCTCTACATTTGGCTTCATCACATTATTGAAATCCATTCTGAAGACCCATCAAAACAAAAGCATGAACCTCATGGCGGCGCTGCAGCGAGGTAAACATCCTCTGGAAGCTTACATTGATACAACACCTGCAACCACCCACCTGTCAGTGGTCGCTCCACAACATCCACTAATGTGGACGTTCTCCCACTCCTGAGGTCCAACTGTTGAGGATCAACACGTTAAACTGGGCATAAACTGGTGACACATACATAATACATAAACACAGAGAGAGAGAGAGAGAGAGAGTACCTCTTGCAGACTGAGGCACTGACTGTGAGGACCGAACACCTGTCCCTGCAGGTAGACCAGTGTGGTCCGATCTGGACTCAGTCTGGGACAGGAGATGGACAGGTCATCCCCAGACAGACGCTCTGTGAGTGGGAGGTGGGAGAGAGAGGGAGAAGGAGGGGGACAACGATCAGATCAGCAGAGCAGAGCGTTTGTTGTACAGTCTCACAGTGTCAGAAGAGACATACTGACCACAGACTCCGTCCAGGTCCAGTCTAAACAACGCAGACCTGACAGAGAGACAACAGAGACAGACTCACTACATGGATCCATAATGGGCTCTTTGCACAGCTCCACTACTTCCTGAACTTAATGCTGCTCCTTTATTTCCTTTCTTCCAGTATTGGACAACCTGATTAATCCAGGTGTGTCTGACCATTGTGACTACTCAGACACACCTGGAATTATCAGTTTGTCCAATAATGGAAGACAGGAAATAAAGAAGCTGCATTAAGTTCAGGAGGTAGTGGAGCTGTGCAAAGAGCCCATTATCATTTTACTGTTTTATCAACTGTTTATGTTTGTTTTTATTAGTTATTTTCTGATCTCAGACCTGCGGTTGGAGCAGAACTTCAGTCCCAGTCTAAACGGTTCATTGTACCAACCAACAAAGATCACAGACTGACCACCCGGAGACCACAGCGCCTGAGGGACACACACACAACCATGACAGGAAAAACAGCATATAATCAATTTATTCTTGTTCAACATTGGACCTTCAACTCAATCTGATCTTAGATTAGTTGGTTGGTTGGTCTCCTCGCCCTCACCTGTCCCGGGGAGACGTCTGGCGGCACGCCCTGCAGCACGCTGACGACTCCATTCTGTAGATTGAC
This sequence comes from Decapterus maruadsi, assembly GCA_030347415.2. NCBI lineage: Eukaryota > Metazoa > Chordata > Actinopteri > Carangiformes > Carangidae > Decapterus > Decapterus maruadsi. The sequence goes on from CM064899.1 coordinate 16,428,815, forward strand.
CACACAAATCACTGGGCTGCTCTTATGGGCCAGAGCCTCACCCCAGTCCTCACAGTACACACTTCTGTCCTGTTGCATAACAACAAAAACACAACAAAAACAATAAACTTAGATCCAAGCTCCTGTTTTCTTTGGTTTTGGTCTTGGAATTTATTCTACAAGATCATCTGTGATTCTGCCTAATGTGTGTCTTTTGTATGTTACCTTCCCACATGAAATTTCCCCATCATGTGCATCAGATGAATTCTTGTTCTTCTCTGCTACGTACAGCAACCTGGTCTCACAGTCTGACCATGACAGGCAGCCAAACTGAGCTGCACACACACAAATATGTAATTATCTAAGAACAGTAACACAACAACAATATGAGGACACAAAAAATCATCATCTTCTTCTTGGGTTTTGTCTCACAATCATCATACACTCGTCCATGTTCGTTAACAGCAGTCAGGTTGAGGCACTTCCTGAGGCCTTGACAGCTCCAGATCTACACAACAACCATAAACAACAACAACAGCAGTCGGTCATTAATTTGTTCAACGATTGCACACACCAGTCATGACAATCAAGGGTCTCTCACCTCCAGAAACTGGTATCCTGCTGTATCCCTGATGACAGCTCTCAGAGCCCGGACAGGAGAGAACTGACTCAGTAACCTTGGAAGGAGACACACTGTCAGGCATTCTGTGTTGTTATCTGACATTGTGTATTCTGGTTGTTAGCTGTGAGTACATTTTGTTGGGCTGTCACAGTCAGAGCTTGTTTTTTTATTTATTTGTTGTGATATCAGTTAACAAGCTATGTTTACTAGCTTTGTAGCTGGAGCAAAATCTGACACCACCCGACAGTGCCCTGTCAGCTTCACCTCTGACCACACCCCCTGACAGGTATGTGTGCAGCTGTGGTCTGTTGTCAGCGGTTACCGTGCACTGACACAAGGTGCAGGTCAGACTCGATGCGTCTGTTCAGGTGGCTTCTCTCATACTCTCCTGATGTGTGTGATATATTTTTTTATAGATTTTCTGTACTGACTCACTCTCCAGACACGGGGGCAGAGGAGCGCGGGGGGAGCACGGCCCTGAAGCCGCTCAGGTCACTGCTGTCCGGGATCAGAGTCCAGAGCTGGGTGAAGCGGATTCTGCAGCCTCGGACAAGGTTGATCTGACTCCACTCTGCACACACAGTTTCGCACTGATGACACTTACTGCTGAGTAGAGCACAGAGCACAGGCAAGTGCAGGTGGGTGTGTGTGTGTGTGTGTGTGTGTGTGTGTGTGTGTGTGTGCGTGTGTGTGTGTGTGTGTGCGTGTGTGTGAGAGTGAAAGTGTCTGTGTATGTCACCTGTAGTCACCGTGAGGCTCTGCAGCTCCGCTTGCTGCTCCTCTCTCACACATGCAGAAACAGGAGCAGCGAGGCCGCTGAGCTCTGAGTACAACCCGGTGATGTGTGTGTGCTCCATCACACTCACACACACACACACACACAAAGTAAACCACCAGGTAACTAGTTAAGTTTACTGAGTCGATGTACACTCGTGCATCGTGCACCAAGGGTTCCTGTTACCAGCTAACAGCTAACAGCAGCTGCCGTCTTTCGCTGCTCCGTGTGTAACTTTACCGCCTCCTGGACTCGGCGGCTTCACTCTGACAGCGCCTCCATGTTGAATTCACGAATGGACGATACCACCGTGTTCCGTTTGAGAGGGGGAGGCGGTGGGAGGTGACCATAGACTGTAAAAGGAGGTGACTAGCAAGAACTGTATGGTAGAAAAGGAGGTGACTAGCAAAGTCCGAACGTCATTTCTGACTTCCCATTCTGAATGGTTTAGAGTCTTAAAAGTCGGAGAAATGGGAGGTCGGACTAATGGACGCAAAAATAAAAAAAATGCATGGTCGGAGAAATGGGAATCGGACAGACGTGTGGTCGGAGAAATGGGTAGTCGGACAGACGCCACGCGCCCAAGCCGACGGGGGCGGGGGGGTCAGCCACTCTGTCATGTTGAGTTTGATCAGAACCGGTCTACGGTTAATATTAGAATTTCTCCGGTTTGATGGTGAAAAAAAAAAATCATGTATTATATTAACAAACTTTACAAATGCATGTTTAAAAAAAATGCACAATGGTCATCATGTACGGAAGCCACGGGTCATCATACTCCAAAAACGGACGCGCACAAAATTTCCACGACAAAGCTGTGTCAGCCTTTTTCAGCATTGCTTTAGCAACTTCAGCTATTGCTGGCATTCAGCTGCCTTAAGTATTCACACGTATTTTCCTTCTGAAAATGATTTTTTATTTATAAGTTATACATCCATGCTCCACAGACACAGGGACTACTTTAGCCTGCTGTTCATGGCAGAGCGGGGCAGCTACACTCTCAGCAGTGCAATAGCACCATCTACTGACATAAACGCGTATTTCTTAAATACAAAACAGTGTGTAGTGTTGTGTGCTATGTGTGTCTGTGTATTATAGAATTAAAAAGTAGAACTTGTAAGAAGGACGTTGGATTTGTATGAAATGTTTGGAAAATTGCTTGAATATTTGAAGATTAGTGATTAGTAGACGATATGAAAAAGTTGAATGTACCGTGAATACTTGAAAGTTTTATGAACGTTTTAAAAGTGGAATGAAATCTGTAGAAAGTATGTTGAAGCAGTAGAAGTTCAAAGAAGAAGATTTGAAGCTCTCAACATTCTGTCCCATTGACTGCCATGTTAAATCTGAATTTTGTCAAAATTGATCATGAACAGTTGAAGGGTACTGATCAACAATGGTAGAAGATATGAAAAAGTTGAATGTACCCTGAATACGTGAAAGTTTTATGAACATTTTAAAAGTGGAATGAAGTCTGTAGGTGAAAGTGTGTTGAAGCAGTAGAAGTTCAAAGAAGGTTTGAATAACAATAGTAACTTGAGTGTTTAAAATTTTCAGTTTGAGATGGTTGCTAGGCAACAGGAGCTACTTGCACCAGTGACCGATGGGCACAGGTACATGTGATGTCATCAGCCACATGTGATGTCACAAGCTGTGACATCATAGTCTGATGATGTCACAGCTTCCTGTGCCTTTTATCTCAGATGGAATGTTGGTCATAAAAGACTATACTACTGTGTTGACAGACACACACGTGTTATCGACGGAGACAGTCACAAGTGTTACTGACAGACGCACGCAAGTGTTAACAGTTTAAAGTAATATTTACTTAAAGTACCAGTGTACTTATTCTCATTTAAAATGGAGAACGACAACACTTCAGAGAAATTCCTCCAGTGGACGGTCGACAGACTCACTGAGAAAAATGAGGGCTTAAAGAAGCTTCTGAGAGAGAATATTGAAGGTTTCGGCAAAGAAAAAGAGTCTCTTAATGGTCAAATCAAGGCTCTTAAAGAAGAGCTGCAAGCTTCCAAAGACAAAACACGGAAGCAGAAAGACGACTGCCGCATCTACCGCCTAAAATATGAAAAACTTGACGCCGAGATGACACTGATGGAAAATGTGAACAGGATTGAGCAAGAAAAACTGCGTAAAAGAATACCTGAACTAGAAGAAAAGATACAGAAAGATGGAAAGGATTTTTCAAAGACTTTGCGACAACAGGAAAAAATTGCAAATGGGAAAGTGTCAAATTTAAAAGAAGAATGTGATAAGGAAGTGAAGGAGGTGAAACGCAAGAGAAGCGAAGACCTGCGGATCCAGAGAAATGAATTGCAAGAAATCATTGATAATGAGATGCTGAAGGTGTCAGCGCTCCAGGAAAGACTCACTGAGACAGAGCTGGAGAACAAAAAGACAGTGGAGATGATGGAAAAGAAAATGGGCGAAAAAGTGAAAGAGAACGGACATCTTCAGGAAGAGTTGGAGTTGGAGGAACGTAAAGTCGCACAGCTGAATAATTCCTTCGCAAGTAGAACAGCAGGTATGGCAGAAAAGATCCTTGACCTAGAAAGCGACATTATCGATTATAAAAGTAAAGTGGCCAAGCAGGAGAATACTATCAAAGAAAGAGAAAAAACAATCAAAGAAAAAGAATGCGAAATCAATGCTTTCAGGAGATCAGTGGCTAAGCTGGGGGAAGAGATAGCGGAGTATAAAAAGAAAATCGCTCTTTTAACTGAGATGAAGAAGCTTGTAGAGGATGAACATGATGAGCTCCAAAATGAAGTCGAAGAACTTAATTCATCTTTAGCAGAAACACAGAAAAAGTTAGATTCCACCAAGCGTATGAATGGACTGATAATGTCAGAACTTAAACAACGTAGGAACTATGCACGGTCCCTTCTGCCTGAACGTGACCGTATGAGGGATGAGACGTTTAAAAATAAGACACTTCTGCTTCGTTTGAGGGAGGCTGTAAAGGCGTGTATGATTTATGTTGAACACCCAACGACACTACGGCAAAGAGTGCTTGACCTGCAAAAACACATCATAGAAGAGGATGATGGTGATGAAGCTGAGAACTGGGACATCTGCCAAAAGATTGTGGCAAAACAGAAGCGAGCCAATGAGAGTTGTAGGAAGAGCAGAATCAGTCAGAGCCGCGAAAGGTTTCACTTAGAGGCACAGGTGAATAAGGCTCACATGAATGTGTCGTCGGTGAGAAATTATTACATCAAATTAGTCAACCAACAAACTGTGACAGAGCACAATCTGAGACAAGAGCTCAAAGGCGTGAAGGAAAAGCTTGAGAAGGCCACAAAGCCCGCTTCACAGAAGGATAAGTCCTTGGTCACAAAGAAAGTTCTGACGTCTCCACCGCCATCCAGACATGAAGAAGTGGAAGAGCCAGTTCTATACGCAGAAGACGAGATGCCACTTAAGTCTATTAACAGAACCCGTCTCCCACTAAAGGGCCACCGCAACACTGGTGAAAAATATGTGCGGTGTGTGGAAAAATTACCACGAGTCGACATTTAACACCTACAGCCCCATCTCCTAGCATGTCACTCTCGTGCTAGAAATGAATGGATTCAGTGTCGAGAATGGGTTTTCTCCAGGTGCTCTGGTTTCTCCCACCTATTTTGTTAAAAGAACAAAAAAAAAACCAACAAAACAAAACAGTAACGTCTGTTGGAATAGTTTTCGCAAATTTTGCCCATTGCAATAATCCCTATAGCAGTAGGTTTGTTACCTTTAATTGTCAGTGCAAGCTATTTTTAGAACGGAGGAGCAGATGTGAAGGTCACAACTTGTCCACCAGAGCGTTTTGGAGTTGTTGGACTGTGTTTTTGATGAGTTTGATGAGGGAAACCAAGAAATCCCATCAGCCTCCGTAGCGTAGCTCTGAGCAGCTCACGAATCTGCTCCGCTGTTCTAAAAGTATCTTGCACTGACAAGGTAACAAACCTACTCCTAAAACTATAGGGATTACGGTAATCGCCCAATTTAAATGTTTAACTATAAGCAGCAATTACATTAATACTAACACGAATCCACAACCCTCCTCTCCCTTTCTCCCTCTCCGTCTCCTCGCTCCTTCTCTCAACACCTCCTAGCATGTTGCTCTCGTGCTAGAAGGCCTAACACGTTGAAGACCCTAATGATGTGATCATCTAATAAAACATATCATCACAGTTAGTGTGTTCAAATGTTGTTGTACCATGTTTCCAGGGTCTTCACAGTGTCATCAGAGGTTTGGAAAACTGTCAAATCATGACTTGTAAACATCTCACAAATTAATAACAAATAAAAAGTAATAGAAAATTGTAATGCTTTGTTGCAGATCAGAGTCCATCCAACATGTTGAGGCATTTCTGAACATATCACACTGTCGCTGCAAAATGTCCAGTCGGACAAACATCCTCCATACCTTGTGCTGCTGTCACATTTGGAACTTGTACCTCAGTAATGTCAGTGTGCATCAACACATTCTGTATCCCTCACATCTGGGTTTTCCTGGAAACACACATTATTGAAAGACAAAGAGATAGGAAGTGCTGAAACAGTCTTTATTCGATTAGATCCATGACCCCTGATCCATAGCTGCTGCTCAGCTCCATGTGGTATTAATAATTTTATTTTCAGACGCAACTGAAGCAGCAGCTCTGTCAGGGTCTGCACGGATCTGCTGCTGATCAGTAATCAGCTCCTCTGTACAGTGATCAGTACATACACATTGATCAATAGTATTTTCCCCCCAAACCTGCATTAAAAATACACATGGAAAAGATCCTTTTCCCATCACTGTCTGTAAACAGTGTCATAAAACCCACACAGGCCTGATCCTTTAATAAATTAGAAAGTAAAATATCATTGGTTCAAACGTGTTCTCCCACAAAATATGAAAACAGACTTTGATTTCATTCTCTTTTAATTAGGCATCTTCTTGTTTAATTGTTTTACTTAATGGTGTTAAATAAAACTCAAATAAAACACACTCTCACACAATCACCACACACCCTCCCCCTCAGGTTGCATTGTTTTCAAGTCAGTTTATGTTTGGCAGCTGAAGAGGAGACAGAGGACGAGTGAGGAGCAGTGAGGAATAAATTAGCCCAGACAAGAAGTTTACTCCGTCTCTCGCTCCCTCTGCTTGATTTCTCCTCACAGAATCAACTACAAGATTAAAACAGGTTTGACTGAGCGTAGCAGCTGGAGCTGGTGTCAAAAACTACAACTCCGATCAGCACCAAAGAGGAAATGTAGAAAACTTCATTGACGTAATACTTTACTCTATTACTGTAAAAACACTGTGTGTCTGTGAGTGTGTGAGTCAAGTGTTGAAGGCATTATTTACTATCAGTTCCTCTCTCACTCGTCCATCCCTTCATCCTCCTCCTCCTCTCACATGACGTCTGCTCGCTTGTCTCTCACTTTGTTCCTCTGTTTCGTTCGGGCCTTGAAGGCAGCAGAGTTGAAAAGATGCTGAAGGAAACAGAAAAACAGAGTGTGATACACCTGTGAACCTCTTGAGGTAAAAAAAATAAAACAAAAAAAACACATTGTTACATGGTTGGTTCCTTAGATTCAGACTGATCCAATCGTTACCTTCTCAAACCGTGAGATCTTGTTTCCTTTAACAGAGGCGTCCATGATGATTGGGGGGCCGAGGCCGAAGATGTCTCTGAGCAGAGGGTTATACTGAACACACACACACAGTTTTTAGATGTAAATAAATCTTGCAGCTGTGGAGAGCAACTGTGACACATAAATTCATTAATTAGTATTTCCTGTCTAACGACTCGTTGGTCACATTCTGCAGCAGTGTTAAACATCTGAGTCACATCAACTGTTCATGTTAATTGATGCTGATTGTATAATAATACATCTAATGGAATTGGTCTGTTGCTGCAACAGCTGTTATCACTGTTTGTTGGCTCCAGGTCTGAGTTTATGTGCCACTGCCAGATGTTTCAGATATGTCAGCAGACACATGTGGACAAAGGGGCATTAATCCGTCTATAACGGGACAACTACAGTGCATGTAAAACGTGTTAGTCCGACTAAGGCTGGACTTCTTCAGATCCAACTGAAACTCCCAGATAATGCGATTGGAAACCCATTTTCTTCTGCATGTATACATCGACACAAAGTGTAGCATAACAGCCGAACCAGGCTCTAAAAAAAAGAAAGCGTTGGATGTTGTGTCATTCAGTGCATTTCACCATAAACAGCACTCAGTACAAAAAGCAAGATGTCTTTAAAAAAAACAACAACAACCCCAGCCATTTGTATATTTTCTGCCCAATCTCGACCAATTCTTGTAACTTGTATTAACTTGCATCACTAATCAGAAGGTCAGTGGTTTGATTCCTGACTCCTCTGGTCCAAATGTCAAAGACACACACAGACACAGACACAGACAGACACACACCTGTAGGTGGTGTCTGACTCCAGACTCCAGGATTTCTTTGAAGGCATCGTAGATTCTCCTCCGGCTCCAGCTGTCGATGTAAACACTTTCGACTCCAAACCTGATCTTTTCCACAGTGAAGTCCTCGTTCTGCGGAGGAACACAGTGTCACTTATCTGTGCACAGACCTTTTTACTGACTTTGACTGACAGCAGGAAGTGACACTCACCTCAATGTAGTGCAGCACCTCTCTGAAGATGGAACGCTGCTTCCTGCGGTCATTCTTGGCTCGGTGTTTGTTTCCGTCTGTGGCCAAACTCTTCAGACTCTCACACAGACCTTCACTGTCGTCCACCTCAAACTCCTGCAAAACGCAGCCTTCAGTCAAACACACATACACTGGATGAATACCAATTTTGTGTGTGGATCTTCACTTGGTGTGTTTGCACGCTCACCTCATCTATGTCCCTCCCCAGCTCCACTAATAGGGCAATGGTCTCTCCCACTGTGATCCTGTAGTTGAGGTCATTGCTCTCCAGACAGGCTTGCAGCTTGGGGAGGTGTCTGGAGTTGGAACAACAAAAGTCAGTAAATGTGCCAGGTCTACCCCTTTGCAAACTGTGTGATGTCATCAGAGCGGTGGGGTCCTGACTGTTAAAAGTCAGGTTGTGGTGTTTGGACTGAGGAGTCACAGAGACACCAACAGATGTTAGACAGCTGTTGTCTCCTTTACCATGCCCTGATCAACATTAACCCTGCAGTAATCACACCAAGTGACTCACAGGTGGAGCAGCACTGTCAGTCTGGACGGGGGGCATAGGGTGACCAGCAGTGACCACGCCTGCAGAGCGGCACTGTGGAGGCCAGGACTCCCAGGTTTAGGTGTGGGCAGCACCCCTTCTCTGTTGGGGTATGAAGACATGAATATGCTCTCCAGGAGGGCCAGAGACTTGACCAGGTCCTGAGGGGGGATATGAGGGAGGGAGGACGGAGAAGTAGAGACATTATTGAGACAAAGGAAGCGATTGTGATCAACAGCACAGTGATCAGATACACATGAGTCACGTGTTTCACACTGAGACCATTTACACTCATTACATTTATACGCATGACATTATGGTAGTCTAACTGAAAAGGGACTTTTAAAATCACAAATAAACACGTTAGTCCGACTGAAAGCATACTAAAGTCGGACAAGCTTCATAAAATGACAGTCAGGGTTGAACTCTTCCTGCATGTTTATTGTTTACCTCAGTTGGACACTCTGAGCATGCTCCTCAGTTTCAACCCCAGGCTTTGACTCAAACTCCAACAAAGTGTGTAACAGAAGAAGCCACTAACAAGCAACAGCCCGTGGGAAATATACAGAGCTGTAGACGGGTCTCTGTTTCACCTGTTTGTGGATGGTTTGGTCTGTGATGTAACAGGCTGCCTGGGAAAAGGTCCGATACGAACAAGCTGAAAGGTTCAGACGGACGGACTCTAGTCAAGTAATCAATTCCCCTGGCAACAGTGAGCAGACCACCACTTGTTGGTAAACTTGCTCTTCACTGTGCAGCAGGTGTTTCCCTGTAAGAGTCTGGTGAGCAGCAGCAGTGTTGATGTTCTCACCTCCCCCTCCTCAGCAGCAGAAACATAGCAGCACATCCCCAGGGCTCTGGCACACTGGGGACACAGCAGGTCCACATGTGGAGAGAGAGAGACAGTCTGAGGTGAGCCTGTTGATTTTTTCAGTGTAAAACCTCATAACATAAATAAATCTTAAACAAATGATAAATAATGATCTGGTTTCTTCTATCAGCTTAATGGACAAAAAGACTCTTTATTGATCCCACAATGTGGGAAATTCTCTTGTAACAGAAGCAAAGAGTACAGGATGCGTAAAGAAATAAGGAATAAAATATCAAGGATTTACTATGTACAAGAATATTATATATTAAAAAAGATATGTACTGTTATGTACAAAATTATTTAATTAGAAAACTAGATATACATGTTGTTTGGTCAAATATATTGCACAGTGTAGGTGGTCATGAAGAACAAGTAAAAGTATATTATCTCTATAAGTTGAGGAAACCTCTGTCACTCACACTCTGGCGTGCTGTGATGCTGGCACTGGTGTCCATCAGGATGGTGGTGAGGATGGGGCGGAGCAACTTGAAGCCTTCCTCCGCCTCGTCTCCACCCTCCAGCTGGATACAGAGCAGAGCAAAGACAGTGGCAGCCGCTGCCTGCTCCTCCCCACCTCCTGGAGGCAAACAACAGAAAGTTACTCGTGTTCTCACTCACCGAGTCCACCTTCACAGCACAGAGGACATTCCCAGCTCTGGTGATGCAAAACAGCTGATCCATCTCACCTTTCTTCAGGCTCCTCTCCAGACAGTCGCTGACAGTGAGGCGTCGCTCCGTCAGGAAGTCGTAAAGAACTCTGCAGGAGAAGGCCTGACGCAGCGACTCCAGGGCGTTCTGGCGAGTCTTGGCACTAAGGGGGGCGCAGAGAGATGGACAGGTGTGCTTTGAACCATCATTTAGTTTGACCTTCATTGGTATTGGTACTGTCTCTCTGTCTCACCTCTTGTCCATCAGGTTGTCTATACACTGTTTAAGTTTGTCCTCTGTCTCCTCCTGAGCCGTCTGCTCATCCACCTGCTCCCCACCTGATGTCAACACACAGAGACAATAGTGAGTTCACCTTCTGTGATTGTGTTAATGTAGTTAATGACATATCAAATGACATATCAATGACATATCATATGTGTAAATTAATCAGCTGCTGGAAAGTCCAACCTGTTCCCTCCTCCAGCACGGACGCGGTTTCACTGTTGCTGCTGTAGTGGCTCTGAATATCAGATGTCAGCTCATCGTCACTGGCTCCAGACTCCACCTTTACCCCGTTCTTCACACCTGGAGGAGTGGGGGGGGAGGGGAGGAAGGAGTTAGTGCTGGATATTTAGAAAAACCAACATAAACTTCTCTCTACTGTGGAGTCTCGTTGTCTCCTCAGTGCATGTGGTGACAGGACGGTTAGCTGATGGGAAATATGGTGAGAACCGATGAGCTCGTTAACAGCAGTGGAAGCTGCAGTGATGTCATTTCCTGTCTATATCATCCACACTGTCCGTCTCATCAGGCTATACAAGGAGGATTTGCAATAACAGAAATACCTCAACCAGCTGACCTCAGTGTGAACATTCATTTTCACCGCCACACACTCCCCCAATGAGTTACTCCTCAAAAACAACAATACAGGAATTTCCCATTAGGTAGTTCTCTCTCATCTTGTGTTTTTATTTAGAGACTACAGAGAGCAGAAGGCCGAGGTCAGGCAGCTAAAATAAGCTAAGATAAGGTAAACTAAGCTAAGCTAAGCTAACCCTCAGGTTCCTGCCGACTCAGGACTTTCTACTGTCGGTGGGATTACAGAGCTTCATTCACCCCATGTGTCCATCCAGAACGGTCACACTGTATGTGTGGGTCAAAGAGGACAGTTGGGGTGACAGAGAGGTAATGTATTCCTGCAGTGATGATGGAGCATGGAAGTTGTAGTTGTGTAACATTTGAGTGTAACCTGAGCAAACTGGGTCATAGGTCATCAGTTAGACTGGAGCTGGATCAGCTGGGGTAAATTCACCTTCAGCCACAAGCTGCTGATCTCCTGCTGTTAGCTGCTGTAGTCATATTAGTTTTTTATATAATCATATAATATCAATATTCTAAGGTGAGAGTGATGTAAAAGTTTCTCCCGAGGAGCTCTCAGCATCTACAGTGTTATGTGTTTTAAAAACCAGCAGCTTCTCTCACTGACCTGCTGATCATGCACACACACAGCTCCATCTGCAAGCTGCCATTTTCCTGTCATCATCCCTCATCTCCTGGCCACGCTGTGGGTAACTCCCCAGACAGAGCTGCCCACATGCAGCTCAGTTATGTAGAGAGTGAGCTCCCTTCCCCGGCTCATGTGTCGTTTTTTTTTACTTTACACTGATACAGCAACAGAGACAGTCTAAATTAATTAATTAAACTAAAATACCATGACTATTAAAACTGACACACCCGAGTCCCATTGGCACTGTTTGTTCATGTCACACTGGAAACATCAATAGCTGCTTTACAAACACAAATATTTAAACTTAATTTAACAATCAGCCAGAAAACAGGTGGATCAACCACGGAGAGAACACGACACTCATTACTCATTAACCTGGATCCTCAGTGTGTGAAGCACTGTGGTGAACTCTGAACAGTCACTACAGGAAGTCGATCACTGCCGCTGAGATCCTGGGCGTCAGTGCAGGTGAGACGGTGAAAGGCCTGATGGGAGCAGCACATTCAGGTATAGACTAGGTTTTAGCTTTAGGTGTTAGTCGCCTGCTGTCAGTGCGGTTTCAAGTGTTGATGACTTCCCTTAATGAAGGTGGAGTTAACTGTCAGTGTTCAAGCCTGGCATGCAGGAGGGAGCTGATGCAGAGCCATAACAAGGTTGCGATGAAGCGTGACAACAACCTTGGCCGGTAACAGTGACCATAATGATGGCGAGAGAGAGGAGGGTATAACACAGTCACACAGGGAGGGCAACGGAGCGTGGGTTGCTGCTGAATTCACATCATGCACTGAGGTGGTGAGGTCCAAGAGCTTCTGGGCATGAAGCTGAGGTCAAGGGTCAAGGGTCAGTGGAGTTACCTTTCAGAGACGCTTTAGCCGCCAGCTGAAGAACCTCCTGACGCAGAGAGCCTGGAGACGATGTATGGATGAAAGGATAAAATAAGGGGCAAATGGGTTGGAGGAGGGAGAGTGGAGGATGGATTGATGAACAAAGGGAAGGAGAGGTGACATGAAGGAGTGGCCATGTTGGAGGAGAAAATATCAGGTGAGATCCATCAACATGTCTGAACTACTGGCAAGGAAGCTCACTGAAAGCTAACTTGGGTGATCAGACTGACACAGATCAAATATCAGACCTGGAGCTCCCATTGGTCCAGACTGTTTGTCCCTCCCCCTGGTTACTATGTACAATAATGTGTGGATGTGTGTGTATTTTAGGGACTGGCAGCACGTGGGCCCCTAAGAGTGATGTCACTCCATGAAACGTGAGGGGAGGCCACGCCCTCTCAGGCACATGCACGGGCCACACCACTGATGTATTGTACAGTGATAAGAACCAGGTGTAGAGCAGCAGCACAGGTCTCACAGGTGTGTAAACTGTAAACTCAAGACACGCGCACTCACTCTTTCCCACGTGCTTTTCTCTAACTGCTGCTGCGAATAACTCACATTGATCTCTGACTCCACAGAGTGACTTTTAGTGTGTGTCATTATTGTTCTTGAGCTCTCGGCTCCAACACACAATGTCAGCGCTAAGCTCCGATCAGAAACTAGAAGCTGATGAAGTTGATGGAGCAACAGGCTGCGCGGCTCTCACTCCTCCGCACAGCCCGCACCAACACTTCACACTCGGTCTCTTTCCTCTCCTCTGCTCCCTGACAAAAGCGCGGTCTAAACACTTAGCACGGTGTGACACTTACCGGGTTTACCGGAGCCACGTTTCCCCTTCTTGCTCCGCGGCATGTCGAACAGCAGTGGTCAGAGCTAACAGGAGCTAACAGAGTTATCCTAGCTGAAGTTAGCCGCTGTCAGCTCCGCTCCTGGCGGGTTTCTCTGTGTCTGACGGCCGTAGCAGCAGCAGATGGCCGGGTAGTCTCCGTAGTTTGGTCCTCACGGGCAGCTGTAAGCCTCCAAAGATTCACTATCCTTTCACACTTGTGTTGAGAGTTCAGCTAACGGCAAACTGACGTTAGCGCCCTCCTCTAACTACTCTACTGTGTCCGCCGCCGCCACGCTCAGCGGATCTCCCCTTTCTTCAAAACCGGGATAAAGAGTTGGTCCCAAAGGCGGAGGAGTAACTTCACTGTCCGTATTATCTGTGGTTGTCCCCGGGTGATCTGTCTCTACTGTCTGGCTGACACTCTAAAAGCTTTTCGAGGTGTTTTGGACGGAGTTTTGAGCACGCTGCTGTCGTCAGGTCCACCATCTTCCCTTCAGTAACGACTGAACAGACCGGTGTCGTGCCAGGAGTTGTTTGCTGCCAGAAACTGATTTCCGGTCCGCGGGAGCGCGCACAGTCCGCTCAAATTGAAGAGCGCGGCTTCTGTGGCTCTACGGCTGCATTCATCAGTCTCAAACAGCCAGTATACCACTATGGTATGTCTAACACTTTTTTAAAACTGATTTGACGGTGATGCGCGTTCGCTATTCAGACAGAAAATAGTACAGGATAATTTCATTTATAGAAAACATCATATTAATAACAAAAGACTCATAGGCCAGTTCTGAAATTATCTCTTTAATTACAGAAAAGTAATTTTCTGATCAGATAAAAAAAATCTTATTAAAATGTTATGGTCCAAACAGTGTATCTTCAAGACTACCTATAGATCAGTAGTGTTATATATTTAGTGTATTATTGTTTTAATTAAATTAAAAACACAGAGTTCAAAACAAAGGCAGATTGGTAAAGAAGACATTAAATTTGGTCAGTAGTCGAACACATAAGGACAATTACTAAAACTATTGGTGAAGCATTTGTAATGTAAACTTTGTGTAAAAGAAACTGGTCTTTGAAAAAACATTGGCTAGTGAACACATTCAGGATCATATGCTTCACCAACCTGGCTGACGACATCATAATGGAATTCAAGGATAGATGCAGAGATGCTATGATTTAACACGGAAAGAAGGATTTGGATGTTTTTGTTTTGGTCCAGTAGCAAGAAACATAATGTTTCATTAGTAAAATTGATTCTCTACAACAAACAAAGGTTAATGAATTAATTAATTATGTGCATGTGCAGAGCAGTGAGTTGATCCACTTGAAGCTGCTCTGATTAAAACCAGAAGAGAGAATCAGACTCTAGTCTATGGACCATGTTGACAAGACGCCAGCTCCACACACTGATGGCTGTACTGTATCTTACCTGCCACCTGCTGTCAGGTCATAATATTCAAATTTGTCTGAGTCTGTTTCTGTTTAATGTCAGTCACTGATTAACTAATTGATTTACTAATCACTAATTAACGTATCACTTCAGTGTGTGTGAGACTCTTGGGACTCCTGTATTCACACTTCAGTTTTCCATTGGTGTATTTCCGGAGGTAAATTGAGGTGACAATATTGGTGAATCAGAAAAACACTGGTGTGTGCGTGTGTCCTATCCAGTGTAGTAGTTGGTGGGAACGAAGGGCATCTTGGTGACAGTGGCCGGCACGGCTTTCTTCCTGACCTCCACCTGGATATTTGTCCCATTCTTAGCGAATGCTGCATCCACGTAACCCATGGCGATGTTCTTCTTCAGGCAGGGAGAGGGACAGCCGCTGGTCACCTCGCCTGAGAGACGACATGGCATCATGTTCAGAGGGAGTTGGCAAAAAGAAATGTTCATCTACTGTGGCCTGGTTGATCCTACCGTTCAGTAAGTCTGTAAGTTTTGGGACTGGTCAATCGAATCATGCTTTAAAAATACCATGTGAAAATGTCAACATCTGTGACTAACTGAATGAGTTGATATTTTGTCACACTAACCTGGTAATGAGTCATGTTGTGACATCACATAACACCCCACATTTCACATACAATTATTTGAACTTTTCTTTAAAACTTTCTTTAAAAGGTGTACCACCCAGTTGTTGAATCATAAAAAACAGTGATATCTCAATTTCAGATGTGAGATTTTGTTTTACAGAAGCTGTTTTGGTGTGTACATTACATCTATATATTATCTCTCAAATCTTGTGTCCGTATATTATATTTAGTTTTATTGCTTTATGCTTTGAGCTGCTGTTAGTGTTTTTTACCATTACTGACATCATTCTTGATTAACTCCTCACCTATGACCTGTCCGTCTGCGCTGAGTATGGGGGTGTGCTGTCTGACCGGGGGGCCAGTGGAAACCAGACCCACTCTCTTCCTGGCCGTCTTAGCTTTGATCTGTGGGACGATGATGTTGGCACCTGGGAAATCCTTTGCCTGGCGCCGACGTTTCCCTGAAGACAAAGCAGCAGAGAGTCAGCACAGACTGAACCACAGACACTGAATCCCTGACATAAACATTATTAAACACAGCGCCACCTATTGTCCAGACCAGCGATCCCTCCACAGGTGTGGTGCTCTCATCTATGTCGTTGCCATAGAGACAGAGTCCCGCCTCCAACCTCAAACTGTCCCTGGCTCCCAGACCAGCCAGCTTCACCTCGCTGTTACCCAGCAGCCTCTCTGTCAGCTCCACTACTCTGGACTGAGGGACGGAGATCTGACACACAAGAGAAGCAAAGGTTTCGTAAATGTTTGTTTCGTTCAGAAGTCACTGTGTCGGATATTAATATTTGTTAATGGTAAGAGGAACTCATTAACATATTGGAAACACAAACATGATTCTCAGTTCTGGGGGACAAATAAAGATAAAGAGAAGCAAATTCCCACAATCCCTCTGTCACCCACATAGACGCACACACAATATACACAGACTATAACTCTATAACTATAACTATAACCTGAGCCAATATTAACAACTCATCCCTACCTCCACCCCGTCCTCCCCTGTGTATCCACAGCGTGTCACCCTGCAGCCGGGAACACCGAACACAGTGGCCAGGGCTGAGGTCATGAAGGTCAGTTTACTGAGGTCCTCCTTCAGACCCTGCTGGAGCACCTGCGCCATGGACGGACCTGACCACACACACCATCAATTATCAACACATGGGAGAGCCACTCGCACTGGTACATCATACCGTCAGATCACTCAAGAGTTAAATGAAAGTTAAACAAAAGAAAACAGATAAGGAAGTGGACAAAAGAATTACACAAACAGATGAAAGAAAGAAAGAAAGAATCTTTCACCTTGTAAAGCAATCAGAGCTTCATCCAGAAACTCCAAATCCACATCACATCCTGCAGCTTTGAACTCTGCCAGTCGAGCCTACACACACACACACACACACAAATAAATCAGAGCCTCTCTATCACTCCACCTGTTGTCTGTATTATGTGTGTGTGTGTCCTCACCTTCATGTGAGCTGAGTCTTTATCTGCACAGCCAGCGTTGGACACCACGTACAGGTAGGCCTGGTCCGTCTTTGTCACGATGAGGTCATCAATGATCCCCCCCGCCTCAGTGGTGAAGAGGGACAATGTACCCTGGGGAGGGGGTCGGGACATGTGGGACATATTGACACTTCGTCAAATCGTATGAAACTCTGACAATTAATCTATGATAGTTATGATTAGGGATGCCCCGATACCGATACTGGTATCGGGTATCGGTGCGATACTGTTGTAATATACTTGTACTCGGTATCGGTGAACTTTAGCGAGTATAAGAACCGATACCAGTGCATGCAATTGCTCTGCATGAAGACCGCAATCAGAGGGTGGCTTTGCATCTTTGTTGTATTTTTTTTTTTAGATCAGAGGCTTGTTACAACAAATTTTGTTGTAACAAGCATAAAATAAAATAAAATGTGTCTTCCAATTCATTGCATTTTGCCTAATCGTTTGTTTTGTTGTCACTAAACTATGAAGAGCCTTCAACAACAGATCTGGAAATTCAGATGAACCTGAACGCAGAACACAGTGAAGCGCTGGCCAGCTGCAGACAGATGTTTCAGTCAGCTTATGACCCTGCGTTTGACCCTGTGTCTGCTGGATCTCATTGTCCCTTCTCCTCTCACCTGGTTGTCCTTCAGCTCTGCGATGTCTGCAACTACCAGAGACTCCATGAACCTCACCCGGTCTCTGCCATGGACTTTGGTCTGACACAAGAAACAGGTTCAAACAGAGATACAGATGAGGAAAACGTGGGCCGGGTGGGTTTAAGGTTAAAGTGATTAGATTACTAACATGAGTAAAACTAAAATCAATATGAGTGAGTCTGCCTCACCTGCAGCATGTGGCTGACGTCAAAGATGGAGCAGTGCTGTCTGGTGTGCATGTGTGAGCTGATGTGACTGTCTTTGTACTGGACTGGCATTGACCAGCCTGCAAACTCCACCATCTTCCCCCCCGACTCCCTGTGGAAGTCAAACAGGGGGGTCTTCCTCAGGGTGGCCTGAAAATTCAACACAATGCATCTGGTGAGTGTGTTGGAGATAATGTGTTTGACATGATGAAGCTGCAGGACTGAAGCATCAGACAGTTGGTACAGTGGGTGGGTGCGTGTGTGCATGTGTGTGTGATCAGGCTGAATCTGTAACAGTCATGAAGCTGAGACTCAACATGTGTTTTACAGTCTATTGTCTCTGTGACCTCTGCCCTTTGAACCTGACAGCAGAGGGGCTTATCAGCACAGCAGCAGCAGTGCATTGTGGGTCTGCTCTTTACAAAACTGTGCAAGTCCAAAGTCACAGATTAATGACGCGTGCACAGCACACACACACTAGAGCTACCACCGATTAGTTATTGCTCTTGTCTTTGATCTTTTTTATCACAGACATCAAAGTTCACAGATATGATTGATTGATTGATTGATTAATTAACTGATTGATCACCTTCAGTGGGTGAATTTTATTCAACATTCACAACATCAGCACTGACAAGTTGTAATCTGTCATTCAGACATAAACTTCATTCATGACCTGTTTATTTACACATTTCTTTATGTAACTGGAGGACACCCTGTTTCTGTTTGGTCCGAATCACAATGAAGTTGGGTTTGAATCTCCCACCACAGACTGAATGAATGAATGAATGGATGGATGAGTGGATTAATGTGTTCACAGAGCTGATCCAGAATCAGTCACTCGTGCTTCTAATAAAATCATGTGCAGCTCAGTGAAGTGGAGCAAATGAAATCTGCACCAACTGAACTGAACCGGACTGGACTGAACTGAACTCTGCTGCTAAACCTTTATTCTCTCCTTCATCCTCCTCTTCATCGCACACCGAGGAACCCGGGTTTCCCACCGGCCTGTGGGACCTGCTGTTGTTAACCGTGCTCCGCACTCACCTCAGCTCCTGAAGCCTGCCTCTGCTGCCTCCTTCCCGCATTCCCAGCCCCGCTGACCCGCAGCAAACCGTCTCTCGATGCCCGCACCCCGAGCCCCGCAGCCCCGACCCCGACCATCCTCTGAGTCCACATCGTGCCACCTGTGTCCCGCTGAGGTCTGTCTCCGACTCGGTTTGCAGGGGGAGGACACTTCCGTGGACTCTGAGGAGTTTCTGCTCCTCTGGCAAAAACACATGGAACCAGTAAATCAGCAGAGGATTGTGGGAAATGTAGTTGATTAGCGTGTTTGTGCCACGGAGCGATGATGATGCTCGAGACACATGTGATGTTCTGCGTCGGTTTGGTAAAGCTAATGCTAAACTAGCACAGAGGTTAAGAAGAACAGTTTTCAATTTTTTGTCAACTTGAGATATTAACAAATTCATGACAAATGAATGAAAATAAAAAAAATCAAATAGCTATTTTCCTGTGAGGACACATTAGATATTATTACTTAAATTGCATATTTGTATATTCATCTTTTTTTAGGCTAATATCCATGTCTTAATATTTTCTGTCATGGAGTAGGCTAGGCTAACTTTACATGCTCCCAGGGATCAAAGGTTACAACTACATACATACATAGCAGCACAAATATGAAAGTAAAGACATTTTTTTAAATCTAATTTGAGAAGCTAATTAAAGACCAGGTGGAAGTCAAAAGTGGTCCGAGTCGGTTTACCGCAACATGGATCGGTCGGGACTCCAGGGAGGGTGAGGGGTTTGTGTGTGGAGGGGGGGGTACGACTATGTTTATTTTGAGGATGTCAATATATTTTTTTTCTGTGTAAATATGCTCAAGATTCAATTTTCCTGAAAGTCACGTAATCCAATGGGGCTGCCACTTGATGACGTCACAATATGCAAATTAGATGAGTAAATTTACTCCCATCACAAACTTTAGGTCATTATAATTATCTTTCTCATTTACATCATAGATTTATTTCTCACCACTTACAAGCTACAGCCTTGTCAAATCTTGATATCTAAACTTTATATTTTCCTAAATAAACTCTGGCGCAACAACTAACTGTTAAATATTTAAATACTGAATTTTTTCCCAGCAAGCCACCGTAGCAACGGGGTCCTGGTTTCCCTGGTTTGGAGGGCGTGTTTTACAGCATTCGGGTGTAGTGGGTGGCTGCAGCTAGGTATTATTGTGTTTGTGCCACGGAGCGATGATGATGCTCGAGACACATGTGATGTTCTGCGTCGGTTTGGTAAAGCTAATGCTAAACTAGCACAGAGGTTATTATGGGAGTCAGTGTGGTGTCAACTTGAATATTAACAATTCATGACAACAGTGCAATCTAAAAAATCAAATAGCTATTTTCCTGTGAGGACACATTAGATATTTTACTTACATTGCATATTTGTATATTCATCTTTTTTTAATATCCACGTCTTAATATTTTCTGTCATGGAGTAACTTTACATGATTTCTCCCAGGGATCAAAGGTTACAACTACATACATACATAGCACCACAAATATTAAAGTAAAGACATTTTTTTAAATCTAATTTGAGAAGCTAATTAACTGTTGTAGAAGAAGTGTTTGTCTGTGAGGATGAGTGAGGTGGGACAAACAGCCTGCTCCAGGTGAGCAACACAAGGAAATGAGTTCAGTTTCAGCCACCACACCATATTTATCTATATCTATCTTTATGATGACAGATCAATCACAAGAAACTCTTCAATCCATTTGTGTGTGTGTGTGTGTGTCCCTCCAGAGGACTAATAATACTTCATGTCTCTGCTGCTATTTCAGACCTGGAAGGAGTGGGCATGTTTCGGGGGCTCCTCTCTCTCCAGATCTCTAGCTCTCTCGACATCCCTCACAGGGGGCAGCTGTGGTGGGCTAAACTGGGACATTGGACACACACACAGAGTAAGCGAGTGGGGATGTGGGTGGGGGCTGCAGCTGCTCCGTCACTCTCTCTGACAGCAGAGACCCGGAGCCTCCCATGTTTCACACATGATTTGTTGAAGTGCAGTTCAGCGGGACTCTTCTGGGACGTCACGTGTCCGCACGTTTGGACGTTTGCACGTCAACTTGTTGCCCCAGAGTGAACAGGAAGAGGACGAAGACAGCGACACAGAGAAACTTCAACTTTGTGTCTTCATGGTGACAGGAGGTGAGTGACACTGATGATCTGTGAAGGACAGAGTCCAGTCAGTAAACCGGGCGGTCAGCTACACAGCAGCTCAGTCTGTCAGTAGTGAGCAGACAGACAAGTCCTCTGTCTTTATATCTCTTTGATAGCCGCCCTATTTATAGCTCTGATCAGTGCCATAGAGAGCGGCTCTGATAAATCACCTGGCCATGTGACCTGTTTCCCTCTCACCTATGATGTTGACTTTTTGCTCCTCCTCCTCAGGCTTCCACATCTTCACCACCTGCTGACCACAGCAGCAGCCTCAGGAGTCAGGATTGTAGGCTACATCTGGAAACATCTGGTCCGTCAATCACAGCAGCCTTAGAGGGTGATCTAACGTTACCTGCTGTTTGCACATAGATATACTCACTAGAACAGTGGTCTTTAACAGAGTGTCCGTGATCCCTTGGGGGTCTGTGGAGATGCTGCAGGGGGATCGTGGAGTTTTTGGTTGATTAGCCAATGTTTTATATCTTTTAGTTTCCACATTTATGTTTGAAATTAAAACATCAATTTGAATAGCTTGTCTACAGTCATTGTTGATATTGGCATTGGTGTCAGTGAGTATGGTATCAGTAAGTCCGTTTATAAAGGGACAGCCCGCTATTCACTGTACCAATAGTATATAGAACCTGCGTATTATTTGAATAGCTTAGTGTTGAATGCACCATTAGTCCATCAGTTTGGAGATCCTTGGCCTGGAAAACGTCGAAGACCCCTGCACTAGAAGATTCATCACTCTTTATCGGTCCATCCCTCCATCTCCTCACTCTGACCTTTCCCTCCAGACAAGGAGACATGTCGAGGCCCTCCTCCTCTCAGACGACCCCCCAACTCTACAGGGTCAGTGACAAAGACCTCTCCGAAGTCGAGCTTCACTCTGTGGACTCCATTAGCGACCTGTATCGCACCCAGCATGAGCACAAAGGTACACACACACACACACACACACACACACACACACACACACACACACACACACACACACACACACACACTTACACTCACATACATAGACATTGACAGTGTGTGTGTTTTCAGGCATGAGGCCTCCTCGTCCTGCTTACACGCCTTCTCCCAATGGGAACGTCTTGGCTCATGATGTCACAGCTGTCAATCACAGAGGTCATCAGGTCAGCAGCCAATGGCAGAGCCGTCTGCAGGACATGTTGACACCAAATTCATCACGAGCCTACGCCATGGGCTGTGCCATCATCACTCTGCTGCTGCTCACCGTGTTCCTCATCTTCTACTTCCTGGGTGAGGCATTTGTCTGATTCATTGTCATCTGATTGATGTTTCCTGCACCTGTTCTCACGCTGTTTGCTCCTCCTCCAGTCCAACAAGGTGGTGCAATCCGGATGCTGACCGAGGCCGTCAGGGAAAAGGAGGCTGCAGCCACAGAGCTGTCACTGCTGATCCAGGAGCTGCAGAAGCTGAGACACAACCTGACAACAGTGAGACAGGCTTGAGGAAGACATGAGGGTGGCATATGGACAGGCATGAGGACGACAGGCATGAGGGAACACAAGGACAACATGAAGACAACATTAAGCCGACAATATGAGGAGACATGATGACGACATGAGGGCAACATGAGCAGAAGACACACATAATCTGTTACATGACGACAGAAGCAGCACATTTCCCCCCCTGGATTTATCAATGTGAAAAATCCCATCCCAAAATCTGGACTGTATAAGATTTGAGTGTGGTTATTTATTTGTTTGAAATGTTAGCATTTACTAGGCTGCATTAACTTGTGCGAGGCTAGTTCAAGCTTTTTATAACTAGTATGTTGGCTAAAATATTATTTCATTTAGTTTTTTACAATGAACTTAATTCGCCATCTAAGCTGTTAAATTGTTTGATTTGACACCTTGATGATCATTCATATCAGCAAATAGTGGAAACTTCTCAGAGGTACAGAATAAATAACATTTCCTTGGCACTGGCAGGATTGGAGGCCATCAAATTCGTGAGTGGCTGGTGGTGTGTTTTATCCGAGTGAGTAAAACCAGAGGTGGATGTCTGTCAGGTTTAGTTCTTGTAACCCCATGTGAAAGATTTTGCATAATAGACCTGTTGAGCCGTGGACATGAGGCACTTTAAAGAAGCTACATGTGACATGGATGTTGTTGCTACAGAGCTAATATTACTATTAGCACTTGTTTACTTACGTGTCCGGTCCACAGGAAGCTTCCCTTGCTAATAGCTGATCAAAGTAACTAACTCTGTCTTTGCTTTTATTTCTAAACTATCAATCTTCTTTTACTTGAGTTAGCATGCAAGCTAGCTTGCTCTGGCCCAGTTGTACCATCACTTTCTGATCAAATCCAGTATGCTGAGAGTATGTATTATATTATATGTTGCAAGGTATTATAATAACTTTTCTTTTGTTGTTGGTCACCTTTCACTATTGTGCACTGATACTGTGCTGTTCATGTTGTGTAGCTTTGTTTATAATAAGATTTCTGCCTTTCTTCCATGTCAGTTTGATCTAATGTCTTTGTATAGATTTATAAATAAAATAAAAATAAACACAGAAATACTTAAATGTATTGAACACTTTTACTGTATTTTAATAACAATATGACTTCAGTCACTCTTCGTCTCTTCTCGACACTCCTCTCCACTCCAGCCTGGGTAGCACTGACACATGAAGTGGTGGTGGAGAGGTTTGATGCTTGGGGGTTCACGAGGGTCTGAGGTCTCAGCAGGACCTGAAGAAATCATGTGACCAGAAGTGGGGCTTCGCCTGGCGCAGCGCCCGTTGCCATGGCAAAGTTGACGACTGCAGCGCAGAGTGTCTGATCTCAGAGAGCGGACAAAGGGACCAAGGACTGAGCGAATGTAGTCCCTGAGAAGGATGCACTGACGCTGAAGGGGGGTGGGGGGTGTAGAGAGAGGGATTATACACACATACACAACCTTTCTCTCATTGTCTCTCTGTCTCACACAACTTTACACACCTTGGACTTGGCAAACTTCAGCTCGCCCCACAGCACCACTCCAGCAGCTCCCAGTGATGCACTCTCCCCCAGTGTGTGCACCAAGTCTGTCTGCACACACACACACAAACGCACACAGTACAATATGTTTATTAGATGAACAACAGTTTTGGTGTTGACAAGCTGTGGCAGATGTTATACCTGGTTGAGGAAGGTGAGTGAGTGTGTGAAGGCCAGTCTGGCATAGGGGAGGACTGGTGTGCTGTGATTGGTGTTGCTGCCATGGTGCCGACGTGCCGCCACCCTCAGAGCCTCCAGCAGTCTGTGTCTGTGTAGAAAAGACAGGTGTCCATCAGTACAGTCATGTACCTGTAGGTGATGTGAGCATACGTGTTTGTGAGACGGGCGCTGGTGGAGCAGGTGACTCCATCCCTTCTGTACCTGACCATCAGAGCGGCGTCCTTGGACCCCGCCAGCCGCTGAGGCAGGTACACACTTGGGTACAGGGCAGTAGACTGAGACCAGAGCCAGGACAAACGGTCGTTCAGCCGCTTTGTCCCTCGGTGACAGCGTCCAGTGTAACGCTGGTCTAATGACATCACACAAACATCACATGTTTTTATCTTCACTATAAAACTATACTATAAAATGTAATAGGTGACATGCTGTCCATCTGAGAGTGATACTGCTACCCATACAAGGATAGCAGCATCTATCTATATCTATTATGTTGTTCTAATTTTAGTTCAACTTCAGTAAAGTGCTCTCAGACTTCTGGACCTTACAGCATAAAACATTAACATGACTTTGTATGTACAAATAATTATACATGCATTAACACACATTTGTATAGGCTGGACTTAAGTTCCTGTCAGTATTTGAAATTGTCCCTGTTTTTTTTTTTTTTGTTTTTTAACATATTTTCTTTTTTATATTTTTATTATATATATATTTTTAATTTCTATTGAAAGCTACAAGCTCCATAATTTCATCATGATGTTTAAAATGACACCATTTGCATGAATCCGCTTGTTAAATCTGACGTCAGGACTTAACAAGCGGTTAGTCAGCTGTCAGTGTTTAGTATTATAACATAATAAAAATTATAAACTTATCTTATATAGCCTATCCTTTTCTCAATGCAGATTATGACAATAATATACTATGCAAATATAATATATAAGT
Organism: Decapterus maruadsi; assembly: GCA_030347415.2. Lineage (NCBI taxonomy): Eukaryota > Metazoa > Chordata > Actinopteri > Carangiformes > Carangidae > Decapterus > Decapterus maruadsi. Next base: position 16,453,932 of record CM064899.1, read on the forward strand.
TCTATAATACATCCATGATTGGAGTTTGTACCTTGCTTCCTCTTGTGTTTATTGAAACAGGCGGGAAAACCATAAAACCCCCAGAATCCCTTGGGGTAACCTCTGACCGCCAACTGGAGCGTCTCCTCCATGAACTTCCTGGCGCTCTGTTCAAACCTTTGCCGGGCTAGCGCCTTCACGGCCTCATTGGTCAGATCTGGTCTCTCCTTTCGTACCTTTTTGTTAAAAATTTAAAACAACAACAAATAGAAACAGTATCCAGTGAACAGAATACAAAAAGAACAAAAATTAACAGACTCATTAGTAATTTGTACCATTTCCTTGGACAGCCGGCGGTACGCCATCTTGGAATCATAGTTCCTCGCCCACAGCGGCCGCCACTCCTCCCAGTCAATGATGGCAAAACCAGAGAAGTCCGGCTGCAGCTGGCCAGACAGCTGCCCCTCCACCAGGGCCAGGTGAGCAGTGAGGTCACCGAGCTGCGGGAGCCCTCCGTTCACCCTCCGGCCATGTTTGGCCAGGTAGGGATACATCCCCAGGCGGTCGCGGTAGAAGATGGTCACATTCTGGGAAGACAGAGAATCTGTTCAGTTGCAGACGGCGGCCATTTAACTCTGATTTCAATGTAAAAAGACTTATGTGATAAACCATTAACCCACTCCTTGGCTAATGTGAAGGCTAACAGAGCTCCATGACGCAACAGAGAAATTAGTTAATGAAATATTTTCCACAGATTATTGGGTTCAAATGTAGCTGAAGTAACAATTTACAAAAGCTAATTAATATATTTTGTTCATTCAAGTATGATTATTTGATTCTGTTGCAGTTTTTCCGTTATCAGCGGAGCAGGTTTTAGTGTTCTGTAGTTTGAACCTCCTCAACCCCCAGGTGATGAGTCACCTCTCCTTGGAAACTCTGATGTTGGTTCTCCACAATGTCAAAGTCCTCCAGGTTCAGGTGGACGTCATAGCTTCTGTGGCAACGAGCTGTGGGCATGTTCCACACCACCACAAATGGCCGGTCCTGCAAAGGCTGACCTGCTGCAGCCACAGCAGGACAGGTGTTGGGGGGAACAAGGAGGAAGAGGAGGGGGAGGAGAGGCAGGTGAGACGGCAACATGGCTGCTGCTCATCCACTGATGCGTCCTTCCTGTCAGGAGAAACACATGGACCCATCAAATACAAAGTGTTACTGTTAAACCAATTAAACCAACAGATTTGTTTTCGAAGCAGTGACAGGACATCAATGTTCAGATAATTTAATAAAACATAAAACAAACAAAGAAATATCTTTGTAAATTCTCTTTATTTCAGATGTTTTCATGAATCCCAACTGGGGCACCAGGTCTCAGTAAAGATAATAAGGCACATCAAGTCAAACATAATCATCTCTTCATGTGAAAGCAGGAGTTTTTTGTTTTTTTATTCCAGATATATTATTATCTTTTGAATCCTTTTCTATTTACCAAGCACATCATTTATTTTAATTAACTTTATTGACTTAATTGATCGGTAACTGAAAAATCTGTGATCTTACTTTTGTTCTAGCAACAGACTCAACATTAATGAAGTTGAGCTAACTAGATAAAAAGCTTCATGTCTCTTCCTCCTCTTCACTGAAAACTCACAAAACATGGAAACACTTCATATCAAAGTGAAAGAGCTGAACACAAGAAGCGTCCAGCTCGGTGGAGATGAATCTGGAGACAGTCAGGTATGATTGTCCTGAAGATCAAAAACTAAAACTTTGGTAACAGCTTTCTGCCTGTGTCGTCTCTGCTGCTGTTGAAGAGAGACCATGAAGAGTGTAAACTGTTTGTTAAGACCAGAACCGATCAAAATAAGAGTCTGATTGTGAGTTTGTCAGATGTCTTTATGCATCCAGTAGATGGGAACTCCCTTAGCGTCTCTGTACGGAGTTTCAGTCAGAGTCTGAACCACAAGCTGCCCCCCAGACGGAGGGGGGAGAGGGGTAGAGGTAGTAGTAGAGGTGGAGGAGGGGTGCGGAAGACAGGGAGGAGGAGGAAGAGGGGGAGATGGGATGGAAGAGGGAGGAGGAGGAGGAAGAGGAGGAGGGATGGAAGAGGGGGGAGGTGGAGGTGGTGGAGGAAAGGAAGCCAAAGGAGGTGGTGGAGGGGGAGGTGGGATGGAAGAGGAAGGAGGAGGAGGAGGAGGAGGAGGAGGAGGAGGAGGAGGGACGGAGGGGGACAGAGGAAGAGGAGGTGGAGGACAAGCCGACCTCTCTGAGTCTCTGCCCCCCTGTGATCCTTGAGCCTCTGTCTTTGTGTCTGTTTGTTCCTGTGGATGCAGGTCGTTACTTGACATCCTGGTGAACCTCAGGAGCATCTCCATGGGAACGAACGTCGTCATGGCACCGGCGTTCTGGACCGGCGTGGACAGCACGTAGCCCAGGTGAGCGTAGAAGTGCTGCTTGTCGTGCGTGGTCAGACACAGGCGCCTGAAGCCACGCCGTCTGGCATATCGCTCCGTCTGCTCCATCAGAGTCCGGCCGTAGCCCCGCCCCCGCTCGGCCGTGGACACGACCACGGACTCCACGAACAGGCTGCTGCTGTGTCCGACCACCAGGGACAGCCGGGCGTGGCCCAGCAGACGCTCCGCCCCTCTGCGGCCCTGCAGGAGGACAAGGCAGACGGGGAACTCTGCATTGGACTTCTGCAGCGAGTGAACCCGGGCCGCCTGACTCCGCCGCCACTCAGAGTTGACCAGGTCGGCACAGGCAACCAGCAGGTCTGGGCGCTTGTGGATCGGAACGAGGTGGACCAGGTCTGGCTCAGGGTCCGATGAGGGGGCCGGGTCCAGACTGGGCTCGGCTGCTGGCGGTTCTGGTTCAGACCTGTGGTGATCAGGTTTAACTGGGATCAGTTCTCAGGGGGGGGCGTGGTCATGCAGGTGGTTAGTGACATCATTATTATCGACGTCATGACAGCTGCACTTTACAAAACTACACCGGTTTGTCATTTGGAAGAAGAAGAAGAAGGAGAGGAGGAAGCTGATGTGAGGGGTGATCCAACATCTGGACAGGAAGTCCTCGTCTTCTTTGTTCTGTTCATGAAAATGAGTCCAGATGTTTCGTTTTTGATTCATGTTGTTGTTGTTTGTTACAGTGCTGAGTGACATCTGTCCTGTTTACTGACTCCAACCAGGACACTACCCCCTACTGGACTACAACATTACAGCACTAGGCCAGACAGGTCTAATGGTCTGAACACACACACACGCACACCCACACATGCACACCCACACACACACACTGTAGACTCACAGAGTCTCTCATGAGAAAAGGCGATGATTTTTTATATTATGTCGTTATCAATATATCAGAGTCTACTGAGAAGCTGCATCTCCATACTGGTCACTGTTCATTTACACTTTCTGTCTCGCTGTGTCAGTGGTCTGAATGTGGAAGTTGATTTTTATCTGGCACGTCTCACCACAGAGTTTGAAGAAAGAGCAGTTGCAACAAATGCACAGCGACCATCAGTTACACAGAGTCCTCTGAGCTTAACAGGCTGTTCCTCTCTTCATGTAAAACAACAGTAATACTGACACTTTAAACTTAATTATTTTCCATTTTCTATAACACTTATTATGACTCTGTTGAATACCACCACATTGTACACTTTTTAAAATTTAATTATTATATTTGGCTTATTTTTAGCCTTATATTGATCATTATTTACCTTGAGAAACAAAACTTTTTCAAGATCAATAAAAATCTGTTATCTCGCTTAGCGCGGAGCATGAAATTTGCAGAAAAGCCTGAAATTCTCAAGTCGCAACATTTTACACTGAAAACTTGACAACATTGGCAAAGAGAGGAGAAATACTGAGAAGCTTCAGAAAAGAAACAACAACCAAACTAAACCTGCAGCATCTGAGATGAAACTACTGTTACGTATAGAGAGCAACACAAAGAAAACCATTTTAACAACAAAGAAAGGGAAGAAGACCAACAACTAGAATTAAATTAGTAACTCACACTGACTTTGGGACAGTTACCAGTCTGGGTCTGACTCCAACACTGTTTCACATTTCACACTGAAACAACTTGATATGCAGCAGAAAAAGGATGTTGGACAGATGCAACAGGAAACTGGTAACTGACTGATTACATAGAAAAAAGACGAACTGTCAGACAAAGATAATAAAAAAAAATACACAAGGCTTCCCACACATTCACAACTGCAGCAATGACATGACGTGACAAGAGATGACAGGAGACTAATGATGGACATATCAGACAACATCTGACGTCTCTGGGCCGCAGCTTAGTGCAATGTGTCACTCATTTTTTACACCAGTTTATTCTTCTGTCACGTGGCTTTGTTGTGGGAAAAATATATATTTCCACACACTTAAGGGCTCCTGAGCAAGACACACACCTACAAAAAAAGTTTGTACAGGCTAAAACCATATTGTCTAAGTGTCTACATTGCTATCTTCAGCGTGTGACCTCATTGGCCCTTATTTTAACAGGAGCTTTTTTTTGTCATATAGAAAACATCGGTTTATGCAGGTTTCATAGCCATCACGTATAGTATTGATAATGCATTCTGATGTATACGAGACTTTTGTTTCTTAGTTGAAATGACAGGAGGCACTGTAGCGAGGTGCAGCAGATGATAGCGTTCATCATGCAATGTACTCAATGAGGTACTACTCCAATAGAATATTTATTGTTTCACAAGAGAGAAAGCCCCGCGTTAGCAGGGCATCAAAAAATTGAGAAATACTCTTAATGTTCCTCTCCACGGAAATCTTTAGTAAAAGGCGAAAGATTTATACGATATGAAGGGAAACAAGAGTGTACTACAGATTTCTCAAAAGGAAACTGACCCCATCATTCGCACCAGTCCTCTCGGTCACGGTTCATTATCACGTCAGCAATAAAACAGTCGACTCTACGTGTTCATCTAGAATAAATGATGTTTTGTTTGTTCTCTGCGCCAGAAACAAACCCGTTTTCCCCACATTTTAGTCTAAAAAAATCAAAAAATTAATTCATCTACTGCCGCGCTGTGCATTGTGGGAACATGGCGGCCGAGGACACGCCTCTACTTTTTTCTTTTAAACACGAGCAAAGCAAAACCACAAAATCGTTTCTTATCCTTTACCCTAATGCAAATGACCATTGATTATCAATATCGATTGACCGAATCGATTGTGTTGAATCACTCAGTCAGTTATTTCGCTGCCTGTTTCACTGAATATCTGCGCATGCGCAGTGTCCACCTCACAGAATAACTACATCAGGAAAGTTATTATCGCCCATGGACATGTAAATTGACTAGATGCCGCGTTGCCATGCACTATTCATCTTTTCAGGTCAGTCAATATATCTATGATTTGTGGCCTTGCTCCGCTACGCCCGGGCCAAAGCAGTTGCATATCGCGCTGTGGCAGATACAGTTTGTATCAACAGGCGCTTTGATATTGACGCTCCGATGTTTACGTCTGATTTAAACCTTGCGCTCAGTGCGAACACTTATTGACACTAAAACAACTCAGTTATGAGTGTGCCTGTGACGCTTCATGTGTTATACATTACATTAACATTGTTAAGTTAACTAACAACACCAATGATTTTACGGAAAATATATCTTCTCTATACACACATTCTCATGATATTATTCACGTAGTCATTCGACATTATAGACACCACCACACAACGTAAGGCGTCAATATTAATCAATACTCTGATCATTCCTCTCCATATTAGTTATTAGTCAAAGCCAACAAATTGGTACGATGACAAAGGACACAAGAGTGGAGAAAACGAGTAATGTGAAAGGACGCGTCCGATGCTTTGCCTCAGTCCTCTCTGTGATGGTTCCTACTCTCCTCAACAATAAAATACCTGCATTCCCAAGTTTAATTATACTACTTCGTCTTGACCATTTCTATTTCCCCCGAAAACAAACCGCGGACCTTTCACAACTAAGTGTAAAATCATCAACTTCTTCGCTGGTGTCATGCAGTGCATTGTGGGAACATGGCAGACGAGGCCGCCACTCTACCTTGTAAATACAGTCTCTGTAGATCACATAAATCAATAGAAACTGATCATTCACTGTGGCTTGACCGAGTCGAGACCATGGTCGAGACTTAACGTGCTTCATCTACATCAAGAAAGGTAGTTGTCTTCTTCGGGCAACAGTTACCGATGATACACCGATGATTAATTCATAACTGTTTTTTCTGAATCAAACCTGCAGCTCAGTTCAACAAACATGTTTCTGTGGTCAGGTGACTGAATATATGAATACAATTTATATATTTATCGTTATTGAGATTGAGGCTACTAGCTGCTTCATCGACAATACTGGAGAGAGACCAAGCACCATTTACTCACTTTTAGTTTTCTCTCTCTCTCTCTCTCTCTCTCTCTCTCTCTCACACACACACACACTCACACACACACGCTGAGTTTCAGTACATTCAGATTACACTACTATAAATCAGTTTCCAGAGATCTTGTCCAAAGAAAGAGCGTTTGTGTAACAGGACAGATTCACTTGCACCACATCTTATCTACATTGATCCAAAATGTCAGATTTGTGCGACTTGTTCTAATAGTCATGTTTCATAGTGTGTTACGGCCGTTGTACGACTTTATTCAGGACTGTCTGAAATCATTGCGTCTTATTTGATTTTTGAATCACATTTAGCCTCTGTCGCCGACTGTGCGGTTTGCCCGAACATTTCCCCTTCTTCTTCTCCGTTTAAAACAGACTCACTTCATCGCCGCCTCCTCCTCCTCTTCTTCTACTTCCATTTAAGGTAAGCTGCTGAAGTGACAGCGGGAGTTTGGGCTACGTGCTAGCCGCCAGCTCGTTGGCTTCCCGTTCACTTATCAGCACACACACCGCGTAGTGACACCGGTTGAACTGATGAACCGTGCCTCCACCGTTCATTAAAGACAATTAACGCCCCGTTCTCCGCCTTCTCCCGGTACCTACATTTTGGTCCGTGCCGCCGCTCGTCAGTGGTGCCGGTGCGCCTCTCAGCTCCAGGTTTGACCGACAGCTGATCTGAGGTCGGCTTTGACTCTCAGCACAAGAATACACCAGGTGACGGTCGTCAATCAAATCTGTTCCCAGATCAGCTCCATCGGGAGATCAGCCGCCTCTGGAGCCGGAAGTGCTCCTTTGAATTATAATGGCGGTCTGTGCCGTTGAGAGCGCCCCCTGGTGGGAGGGGGGACGAACCGCTCGGAAAAAATAATATAGAAATACAGCTAAATTTAGTAAATATCACGATGATCTTACTAACTTAAATTGCTCACCTGTTTAAGTTTCACAAAACAGAAACATTAACTTTTTAATTTTCTAAATATTTCATTGCTAAATTATCCCATGTCTTTCTCAGAGAACAGTTCAGACTTCAGCAACAGCAACAACTCACCACAGATCTCAGTCAAAACATTATGTTTTTCAGTTTACTGAAGGTACTCATGTGCATCATCAACATCACATAGCAGTCAGTAACTTGGTAGAGAAGAAGACATACAAACACAATAATAGATGTAAAGTACAAATATAATATCAGTCAATTGAAGGATTAAAATGAAACGGTTTGTGTCTATAGCAGCAGTCTAATGGCTGAACATCATTTCACCCTGCTCAGCTGTGACTAGCTCCTGCAGATCCCAGACAACCCTGAAAATCCAAAAGCTCAGATCAGTGACTGATAGATGTCAGACTTGGAGGTGAACTGGACAGAGTCTCTTTAGTCAAGTAACAGCATGAAACATCAGTTTGAGTAAAGATGCCACAGAGACGGAAATTTAACAAAATGTTTGCTTTATTTTTTCAGTTTTTTATCCAGGACAACTCATTCAAGGATAATCAAGGAGAAATAAGCACTATTGTTTTTATTATAACTTTTTCTGTTTTTACATTTTGTCAGAGATGGAGGGTGAATTTATCAGGATTGGTCAAAGCAAAACAAAAATAATAAATGAATATATAATAACAATACATTAATAATTAATTCAGTACAATGAAGTGTGGCGTCAATGACAGAATAACAATGGCCCAGAAAATGTAGGGTTGTTATTGTTTTCACTGCTTCTTCTGTGGTACTGCAATAATCACCAGCACTAACTCAACTCAACTCAATCAACAACAGTAGAGGAAGAAACGGAGCGCGCTCACAAAGGTCTGCACCCCAGCCTCCTGAAGAGGAAACACTTTTTTTTTTATTTAAATAATGTTTTATCAAAGCTTCTGTTTTTTTTATTTTCATAAAACGATTCTAAAACTTCTCTGTTCTTTAAACTTTTATTTTTTTTTTGCATTTTTGATTCATTTTCCTTTTCAGAGATTCTTGAAGTTGTTTTTTTTTTTTTGTCTCCATTAAACCACAATGTGTCCGTTTTTGCAAGTGTGAGAAACTGTATCTGTACCCTGGTGTGTGTGCGTGTGTGTATGTGTGCGTGTATGTATGTATGTATATTATGTATGTGTGTGTATTGATGTGTCCTTGGCTGAGGCTCATTGGAACAACTTGGAGTTGTTTAAGTGCTTGTGTGAATGCAAAGCCTGCACATATGAAGCATGATGACGTGTATTTAAACATGTATGGGGTGTGCGTGTGTGCATGTGTGTTTATGTGTGCGTGCATTTGTGTTTGTGTGTTATGTCCTTGCACAGCTTTACCTGTAGTAAGGTCATTACAGCAAAGACATTCATACTGAGAGGTTGAAGCTGGCTCAAACAACAAAACGTGTGGCCCTAAGCTAGCCGTCTGTGTGTGTGCGTGTGTGTGTGTCTACAAAGTGAGCTTATCATGGAGTGTATCGAGCTAGTATGTGCACAAGGGGTGACCAGACTAAGTGAAGTGGGTGTCTCTCAGTGCCTATATAAGGATCAGTGTAAATGTGTGTCTGGGTGTTGATACTGTAAATCATGTGTTTGCACGACTGTAAAGCTTATTATGAGTCTGTTTAGCCACTGTATGATTGTGTGTGTTGTGTGGTGTGTTGTGTGTGTGTGCGTGTGTGTGTGTGTGTGTGTGTGTGTGTGTGTGTAGAAGGCACGGAGGTGTGTGGGAGGCTCAGTCTCTCAGGTCCATGCTGGAGCCGAACAGAGCCACCAGCTGCTCCTCGTAGTGGGCGATGTTCCTCTTCATGATCTCCTTACAGGAGCCCAGGAGACGCTCGAACGCCTGGATGTCTATTACTGCAGGGGGAGTGGGGAGGGGGAGGGAGGGGGGAGAGGGAGTGTAAGGACCTGTAAAAACTGTTGTTTTTCATTCAAACAGTGAAGAGCTGTTCACCTGTAGAGGCTCAATTAATGGAGCCACTTCACATTCAACACAAACGCACAGCCTTGATCTATGATGAGTGTGTGATTGCCGCTGGCCGAGTGGGTCTATATTCATTGTTTTTAATTCCACATGAAGCATTGACGAGCTCCAGGTAACAGAACTCATTGAAACATTATAGCAGCTGAGCCCGAGCAGCCTGAGGCTCTTTAGACACAGGTGTCACATTCGCCATCACTGGTGGAGACAGCGACACAAAGACGCGGCTGTCTTTTTACCACTTTTATGACGGTGACAAGCTAATATTTAGCTTCACAGGCAAGTTTATAATGACTAAAACTAATCCTGAGTGTCTGTACCATGAAAACATCAGTTTCACATCCCTCACATAGTAAATTTTTATGTAAACACTCTCCACATGTGACTTTATCACATCGTAGTTAACAAAGCCTGTTATTTTATGATGACCTTCCGCTATCTTACATTTCGAATACTGAACCACAGGGGAAGCCCCTAGCCCCACAGGGAAACACAAGAACTGAGTAAAGGTCTTTGCACGCTGAGTCCGTTTTTTTCACATGCGTTTTTCGTATCTGTCATCCGACAAAAAACGTTACGCGCAGGCTCCTTGCACACTGAGTCCGTAGCGTTTTAATTTTGTGTTCCAAATTTCGGAGAGGGAGACAAAAAGACAATGAAAATCGAGAAATGAAAGAGAAAAAGAGTCTATGAGCACTTCAACAGTTTATTTTACTATGTCAATGTCCACTTTGATAGATATTGATTATTAGCTCACACACTAAACAGAAGACGGCCAATTTCCATGATCCTGAACAGCGGCTGGTGCACGCACACGCACACAGACACACTCTCAGTGGTGAGCCTCCTCTCTCTCTCCCTCTCCAGCCTCCAAACGCTGATGTGATTGGTCAAAAGGCTTTTCACGGATGCGAAAAACGCATTAAATCGAACCTGTTCCGAAAACTTTTATGACGGACGAAAGTTTCAGTGTGTAAACATGATTGACACAACATGAGGTCGAATTTATTTTTTGACGTGCGGCAATTTTGAACGAAAAAAACTGACTCGGCGTGCAAAGCCCTTAAGACTCGTGTTGTTAATCTCCATGGAAATCTGATGTAAAAGGTGAAATATTTATACGATCTGAAGAGAAGCATGATTGAACTGAGGTGGAAAAGTGACAGTTTGACCTCATGTTAAATATAATTACACACCTGATGAATCTCAAACAATTCTATTTTCCTAGGAACGAATCACTATGAAAACTTCCACATGTTCTGGTAAAAGTTCTTATCAATCAAAGTGGCCGATGACTCTGATGAGAGCGACGAGTGTTTCCTACTCACCCAAACACTTGACGCTGCCGACTGCGTAGGCAGAGGCAGCTCTGGGTTTGTTGGTGACCAGGGCCAGTTCACCAAAGTACTGACCCCTGCTACAGCGTGTTAGCTCCACCTCTGCATTGTCTGCATGGTCCGCCTTCGTCTGCAGAGGAAGAGGAAGGAGGGGGAAGGGTGAGTGAGGAGTGAGGGAGAAGAAGGAAAAGATGAAAAGGTGAGAGGCAGCGAGCTCCTGCTGTTGCCAGGCAGAACTAAACAACACAGTGGTATTTATGGGAGCTCAGTTCAGATGAAGTTTAACTGTTGTTTGATGCTTTTTGTCTTTGGTTTAAATTCACACCGTTTATTATGTGGTGTCATGGTTACGGGTGAAGCTCAGGTTTCATAAATTAACTCAAATAAACCTGTTATAGGAACATCACTTACTTTACTCTTCATCATGATCTTCACCTCCCCAGACTCCACGATGAAGAAACACTCAGCCTTGTCTCCCTGAGGAGGAGGAGGAAACAAGGTTACCATGGAAACAGCTCAGTAGAAATGTGTGAGACTCTTCACCAGGTGGTGTCTCACCTGTGTGATGATGCGTTCACCATCTAAGAACTGTTTCATTCCTAATACGTCCACGATCTTCATCCTCTCTGTCGCCTGGAGACAAGACGGGGACGAGAGGAGAGCAGTGTTAATGGTCGCCGTTAACAACTGACCACTGGCTGTTAGCTGCACGGCGAAATGTGAACTCACCTCCAGTGATTTGAGTAACGGCACCGACTCAATGAACGTCTCGTACATCCTCCTCTTCTTGGCGTTGTTCTTCACAATGAGTCTACGAAATGTGGCGCGGTCCTGAAAACAAACACATGTAAGCATGAGTGGAGAGCTGCTCTTCTCTGCCCGCGGTTCTCCGTTTGGCCACAAGGGGGCGCTGTGGCAGCATCAACACATCTCCATTCATAAACAACAGGGCTTCATTCTTAACAACCTGCTGTGAAGACTGGAGCTGCTCCGACACAGAGATTTACCTGAGCTGTATTAACAATGGTTCACTGCTTAGATCAGAGCTGCTGAGCTCTACACACACACTCATTTGGTCAGACCACAGAGCAACACACACACACACACACACACACACACACACTCAAGAGTGTTTTCTTACCAGCCCCCATAGTGCCCCTTCCTGGGTAGCGACGATAGTGGCAGCACGTGGTGTGTTGTACATGAGTGCCAGCTCCCCGAAGCTGCCTTTATTATCGTACTGACCCACACATGTTCCCGATACCACAATGTCATACACGCCCCTGGAGAGAGAGAGGTGGGGGTGGGGGTGGGGGCAGAATTAGATCCAGATGATTAAATGTTCGATGTTTAGTTTACCAACCAGCTGGTTTAAAGAGACGACTAATTAACTGATCACTGATCCGTAGCCTGTGGACACAGTGTGTCGGCCTGTATATCTGTATGAGCAGTGTCACAGTATCACCAGATTAAACCTGAGTAATAGGCAGTGCGGTAGCTCGTCAGGATTAACCAGTCATTATCAAAGACAGCCTTTCTTCCCATTGGCTGCGTGGTTGCTGGTGGAGAATTAGTTTGACTGGATTACCACTGTTACCACGGCAATGAGATGATGATCACTTATGTGGTGGGATGGCAAAGCTCAGTGTAAAACACTGGACTGCTGATTGTACAGAGGAGGCCCGGCTCTTTTCGCTGCTCTAGATCCCGCCTTGTGTGTGTGTGTGTCTGTACTGCTGACATTAGCCTCCCCGCACAGCCACGAGCCAGGGAAACCCTGGGAGGAGCAGCAGGAGCAGTAGAAACACTGCTGGTAAAGGTCACGTCTCCTGTTAGAGACACTGGGACGGACAGAGTGTGAACAGGCTGATAACACACGATGAAGGGAGTGAAGCTGTCAGAGAGACGGAGGCTGTGGAGGAAAAACAAGCAGCTACACCACTGGGTGGGGTGGGGGGGGGGGGGGGGCATGTCCTCCCGCTCTCTGTGGGGCTACAGGTCAAAAACCACCATCTTTGTTTCATGCACAGTGATGGTGACGGTCCTCCGCCTCCCACAGCAGACATCACCACCTCACAGGGAGAAACCAGCTCTGAAACTCGGCTCTCTTCCTTCAGATGCTCTTGTTACCAGAAACGTCTCCCTGTTTTTATGTGTTATTGACTTATATATATTGTTTCTGTGATTTTTTATTCAATTTATGGAGCAGGTCACATGTTGAATGAATGTATGAATAGAGCTCTACAAATACAGCTTATCATTCATATTATCATATTATTATTCCAGTGAACAGGGGTTGGTTCATGTATGTATCTATATTTAACAACACTGTGTCTGTCATGCTTCAGTCTGACCTCGGACAGGGTCAGGGGTCACACATGCTGACTGAGCTGCGGCGATCTCTGTTCCCCTACCTCTCTATGACGTAGAAGTTGTCTCCGTCGTCTCCCTGGTCGATGACGTGCTCCTGGGGCTGAACCCTCAGCTCAAACATGGCGTCCAGCACCTCCGAGAACTGCTCCTAGAGGAGAAGGAGGAGGAGAGGGAAAGTCAACAAGGGAGAGAGTGCATGTGTGAGTGAGTGAGTGAGTGAGTGAGTGAGTGAGTGAGTGAGTGAGCGAGCGAGTGAGTGAGTGAGTGAGTGAGTGAGTGAGTGAGTGAGTGAGTGAGTGCGTGCTGACCTGGTCTAGTGTTTTGAAGAGGAGGATGTCTCTGCAGGCCTCCTGCAGTCTGCAGCGCTGCTCGTCTGTCTTTGGATGAACCACTCTGGGCTCCGAGTCCTCATCGTCCTCATCTGGGTTGAATGCCTCCGCACACACTGGAAAGAGGACGGAGTTTGGACAGATTTAACACATGTTTGCACACAGTTCACACACACACACTCATGCACAGAGACAGACAGACAGACAGACATGTCCTTAGACTCAACACTGACGTTTTGTTTGGGAGTTTTCTACAAGTGTAAATGAACAGATTAACCTCACTCTGAAATAGAGCTGCAACAAATAATCGAACAATTTCAATTATTAAATTAATCGTCAACCATTTTGATCAAATAATCAGTTTGATTTTAAGAAAAAGTCAAAATTCTCAGATTTCAGCTTCTTAAATGTGAATATTTCTGGTTTCTTTGTTCCTTTACAACAGAAAAACTGAGTATCTACTTGGTTTTTGGACAAAACAAGACATTTGAGGAGTGAGACGCCGATTGGCATTTTTTTGACCAAACAATTAATCGATTAATCATTTAAAGAATCAACAGATTAATCGATGATGCGCAGCAGCACAGATCTTCGCTACAAGAGGAGGTGTGGCTAAGGACACGACACAGTAACATGTTCAGACTCTAACTGAAGGTCCTTTCACATGATCACAGTGTCTCACATGACTGTCAGCACACGGAGCGTGCGCCTGCATGCGTGTGTCTTATCTTGGTGTTCATACCAATCATATTTGGGAGTGTGTGACTTGTGAGGTGTTAACACGTGAAATCAGATTAATAATAATAGAGCTCATAAACAGCAGCGACTAACTGTCTGAGTGTGAACACCCGACACAGAGGTCGTGACCTCTGGCCTCCGTGTGCCCTGCAGCCACAGATGTTTGTGTTTGGTTGGTGTCACAGCTGTTTCTTCACTGTTATGAGGAGAAGAGAGCTCACTGGGACCACCATGTTCTCACACACCCCTGTGTGAGCCTGTCATCATTACATCATCACCGTCGACTATGACGACAGGGCGGGAACATGTCACTTTTATTTAGTACACTGCAAAAACTCAAAATCTTTCCAAGAATATTTGTCTTATTTCTTGTCAAAATGTCTCATTTCTAGTCAAAACTAACCTCATCACCTAAAAATTAACTTGTTTTCAGATAATTTTCACTGGTTTCAAACAAATTTTCACTTGAAATAAGTAGAAAAATCTGCCAATGGAGCAAGTTTTTTGTGCTTGTAATAAGAAAGAAAAATTTGGCAGATTTTTCTACTTATTTCAAGTGAAAATTTGTTTGAAACAAGTCTGAAAACAAGTTAATTTTTAGGTGATGAGATTAGTTTAGACTAGAAATGAGACATTTTGACAAGAAATAAGACAAATATTCTTGGAAAGATTGAGTTTTTGCTGTGTACTCAGACCACATCTGTACAGTTTAGTTTTAGTACAGTTTTTCATAGTTTCATACCAGAAGCATTAACAATAAACACAAGCTGTCACACCTTCAGCCTGATCAAAGCACTGTGTTTTTGAGTTGTGTAGGTTATATTGTGTATACTGTATGTATGTATGTATGCATGACTGTGCGTTTCTCATTAGCCTGCTTATGGTTTTGTAACGAAATGGGATCAGCAGCTTTAAGCTTTGCTTCAGCCGAAACCCTTCTCTATATTTTTCTACTACCTTGAACTCTGAAAAAAAAAATCTAAATGTTACTTTGCTGTGATCAAAATAAACATAAACGACGACGACAATACTCATCTACTGACATCTAACCAGACACACACACGCACACATCACTGGCACACAAGCTGTGAGTCGTGACATCCCTGGTGTGGATTACATGAAGGGACATGACGTCAAACACACTTACACAGGTGAACACACACACACACGTGAGCACACACACACACAAGTGTCTTACCTGACACTCTCCTGTTGAATCTGCTGGGTGGTGGCGCTGCAGAGACAGAGACAGAAAGAGAGAGGTGGTGTTAACATCAGGGTTTTTATTTGAGGGGGGCAGTTTGTTACCACCATCATCATCATCATCATCATCATCATCATTAACGTTCATGACAACACCTGACAAAGACAGAGAATAAAGGGACAAAATTTGCTCTTCGTTTATGTGTGAGCCACAGCTATGAGTGGTCAGGTACAGCACGTCAGGTGTGTGTGTGCAGCAGGGTGTTAATTTCCACACACAGGTCAGAGCTCTAAACACCTGCTTTCTAACACCGAGCTGTTACACGCAGCATGGACATAGTAGTTGACTGCTGACACACACAGACACACACAGACACACACACACACACCTTATTACCCCCCTGTCAGAGTCCATTAGATGTGGGCTGTGAGGACGGAGCCTGGGGGACGCTCACACATACACTCGACCGTCCCTGGTCGCCATGGAGATGCTCAGAGTTCAACTCCGTTCTCTCGCTCAGCACTGAGCTCAGATCAGCCAATCACCCCCCAACGCCGTTCAATACTCCCTCACTCAATATACTGATGGTGGCGTGTATAACACAGACAATATGAATGAATGAGTGTATATATACTGTATATATATATATATACACTTATACAGAATGTGACTGACAGTATGGAAATAACAGGTGTAATCGCCGCCGGCACTGAAACACCTGTTGTTGCTGATCGTCAACAAAGCTTCTTCCTGTTCATGTTGATGCCGATACCTCTTGAGTATCATTGTGTTGTTGTGGCGACCGACTGATCCATACGTGTGGCGCCAAAATTATGGCCAGTGTGTTTGTTAAATCTGACCTGACCTGACCTGAACCGACCCCCCACCTCTAACCCCCGCCGCCACACATTCACATTGCTACGGGTTTATTTACAGCCAACTGGGTGGTTGTACTATCCTCAGACAAACAGAGAACTGTCCTTTAACATCAGAGCAGCTCACAGCCGTTAGTCATCTGTTGACCTGAAGCTCTGGTCCCCATGACTCCATGTAAACACCACCACATGAGGAGCATTTATCTTTTTAAACAAACTTATTTCACATTGCTACGGGTTTATTTACAGCCAACTGGGTGGTTGTACTATCCTTGTTAGGAAGGACGGAGAATGGAAGGAAGGAAGGAAGGAAGGAAGGAAGGATGTTCCCTGTGAAGAGAGCTGTCAGCAGAGGTGTACAATGAAACACCAGGTGTGAATCACCAGGATAAAACCTAGAAAATGATTTCAGAAACTTCCTTTTTATTCCACCTTTTCATGCTCTCCTCCGCTTCCCTCTCTCCCTCAAACTCCATTATGGGAAAATGGTCGCCGACTGAGAGGACACATACCAAACTGCTTAAAATGATTTGTTTTGATCCAAGTCAAACCCCTGAACAGGTCAGATCACCGTGGGCAGCACAATCTTTCTTTCTCTCTCTCTCACACACACAAAAGCACACACTTTATTTCTTCACCAAGCCGGAGCTTTGTTTTAAATTATATTGTAATTAGTTCCACATTTTCCCCGTTTCAGTTTCCCGTCTTCTCTGTTTTCCTGCTTTGTTTTTTTCTTACTATTATATTTTATGTAAATAGTGTTGATTGAACAGTTCAAACTTCTGTCTCACTGATCCTGATTCATTATTGTGGATATTACAGATATTGTGTATCTGGTCTCCTCTGCGTGAGTGTATATACAACATTTCTATTTGTGCTGTGTCCAGTTAACTAAACTAAAGTGTAAATGTCCCGGCTCAGGTGAGTTCAGGACCTACCTGCTCACAGGTTATAACCCAGAATCAGGTGAGGTGGAGAAAACACACGACACGAACAAACATCAAGACTCGGTTTGTTTGTGCAACTTGTTTGAATTCGACGTGTTGGGAGTCGTGGTGTGGAGCAGCAGCTGAGAGCAGGTGGACACAATGGAGACTGTGTGTGTGTGTGAGTCTGAAATGTGTGAAGTGCTCTCCCTACAGTCATGTGGCTGGGAGGAGGTGATGGGGGGGGGGGGGTTGTATTAAGTGTATGCCTGAAGTTGCCTTGACAACCTAATACAAAGAAAATCTCATTGCCATAACAACACTACCCCTCTTCACCCGCCACCCCCCTCCTCTATCCAGCTTCTAACAAGTGGCAGACCCCCCCCTCCTCCCCACCTCCCCTCCACTCCACTCTCTGCATCCCTCCATACACACCCACACACTGCCATAACAACATTAGCAGATGGAGAGACAGAGAAGAGAGGAGAGGGGGAGGACAGAGAGAGCTGAGGGGGGTTGACAGGGAAAAAAAAAGAGACGGAGAGAGATGCGCCCAGTGAGAGAGTCAGTGAATCACTTCCTGGTGCTTCATTGATTCTCTTACATTCGTTCACAGACTAAATCCAGATCAGGACTCCTCAGTAACTGTAGGCTACATCTCAATATTTGACACTCTGATATTTGAGCATTTAAAAAGTGTCTCAGAGACGGACGTCGGACACAGAGGGGGACGCAGAGACTGTGTCGTTCTGGATTAGATGGTGTTAAACAGAGGAAGCAGCAGCAGCAGCAGCAGCAGTTCAAGAGGTTCAGGCTCTGGTGTCTGTCTGCTACTGTTGATTCTCTCATCACTTCACTTCCTCAACAGACGCAGGAAGGGTTGGTTTTAAAATGTCTGTTGGCAGCGAGTCGACTCATCGCAGTCCGTGATCCACTGGTCGTTTTGATTCATATCATAGCTGTCACACTTCAGCGTTACTAATTTCATCCAGTTGAAGTAACAAACACTTCTTCTCTTTCCCTCCATCTCACTGCTCTTTCTTTTCCATCTTCACCATCTCTCCGTTTTCCCCCACCGTTCTCCTCCTCAGCAACAGCCCCCACCATCTGTCTACGAACCCCCCCGCCCTCCCACCCCCGAGGCCATGATTGATAACAGCAGGGTCAGTTATGGAGCGGCGAGCTTCCCTCACGTGTCTCACTCACACACACACACACTCCAGAGGAGGGGCGGCGGGCTCCCGTACTGTATTCAACTGTAACTGTGAAATACATGCATGATAAACACATAAGCCTGACAACACCATATGAATTCCTGCAGATATCTGCAGCTGCTGGACGGTAAATTGTGCGTTTCTTTCACCGCTTCACCTCCTGTTTCTCTTCACGACCTGTCGTCTTCACATCCTTCACCTCCTCGTCTCTCCTCAGCACCACGAGACATTAACCTGCTGCAGCAGAGTCTCTGTATATCAGTTGTGACTGCTGAGCTCAGCAGCTCCAGCTCCACTCCACAACACCAGCAGGACAATATGAAAGTCTGATATAAAACACATGCTGTCTGTGGAGTGAACTGACACAACATTACACAGTCACACCTCACAGTGAGAACGTGCACGGATGCAATAAACGGCAAATACAGAGCCTGATCCACTAACACCGCAGCCTGGCACTGATTTAAATGATGTACATATATCACTGTAGATGAGGACAGAGCTAGTCATATTATTTTGGTGGCCATTTTGATTTTGACTTCGAACAATGACTGAAACAGGAAAATCCAGATAAAACCACATAGTGTCACATCCTGTCCAGTCCTGTGAGACACTTGGATCTGTGACATTGTTTTTAAAACTTATTTCAGGGCTGTGATTCACTCTTTTATCAGTGAGCTCAGTGTTCTTGTTGTAATATAAATGGGCTGCACAGGTGACAGGTGTGTTGACAGAAAGTACATTCAACCCTTGTTTGGAAATTGATTTTTCTTTTTTTTTGGTGATGCTCGACATTAGCTTTACTATGAACAAGCTGCTTTCTAAAAGGTTGATTATTAAAATATCTTTTGACGAAATGATTATCATGATGACTGAAATTGGTATGGACATCTGGATTAGTTAGGATTAACTTTATTTATCTAACTTTAGCTAGCCAAATTTATGTTGGGCAACTTAAACTTCAGCTTTAGTTGACTATGTTGAGGTAAATCTGGAAAGAATTAATATTTCAGTGCAGACGAAGGTTTGCAGAGAGGAAGCAGACGGCAGATAAAAACCTGGTGAGATCTCTGGGCTGCTCTAGGTGAATATACAGGTGGGCTAGGCACTGGCAGGCATCGTCTGTGCTGACGTGTCATGTCTGCTGGCTAAGGTGCGTCACACCAGACACAAATGATGAGTGTCACACAGATGTCAATTACTGCCTCCAGCAGACTGGGGTCTTAACAAATAGACCGAACAGAGTCAAAGTGCTGAATATTCAGACGGATCAGACTTTGAATAACATGAACTCTCCCTCATCACCTCCACTGGGAGATAATGTGTATCATCATCAGTGCTGCTTCATGCCAGCAGCTGTGTCATGTGAGAGTCAGCTGGGAGAGGAGATGACATGTCACTGTGAAGAAATACTACATGTTACTATGGTCAGCGAGAGAGCAGACCTTGCAGGGAGCAGAGCGCGCTTCAAATCCTCAACCACGCAGGAGGATTATAGGAAATGCCTCAGGACGCCCTAAAGCCAGAGCAAAGTTCAGTGGAGCTGTTGGCTTCAGGCCGGCCTCAGCCCATTACAACGTTTTCAAGGTGTAGTGCGGGAAATATGATCCGCCGTAAACGCAGTATTTTATTTTGAAAATTAAGTTTTGTTTTGTATCTTGTACACAATTTCCTGTCCCACACGAGCTGCTCTGTGCTGAATTTATGCGCCGTGCTTCGGCGTCCAGTAAAAATAGAACTAGAAGCTCTGCATATGTGTTGAGGACATGGACGTATTATAATAGATCCATGGTTGCGGAGGGCTGCCGGAGCCAGAGTGGCGACGCAGCGGAGCCGCAGCCGGTGGAAGCACACTGATTGACCAGAATAGAAACGCAGTGGCTCAGCCGCTGTGCCGGAGCCGATACGACTTACAACCTGTCCACAAGTTCTGAAAATATTATATGAAGGTTGAAAAGTTACTTAGCGGGGCGGTGGGTGGCGGTCAGAGCGGCCACCCCATGTAGAGGCCTCGACGCAGGCGTACCCGGTTCGAATCCCGCGTCGGGCAGACATTTCCTGCATGTCATTCACCGTCTCTCTGCCTCCTCCTTTCCTGTCTATCTCTCTGTGCTATCAAATAAAGGCAAAAAGGCCAAAAAATATACTTCAAGAAAAGTTACTTGGTGTTGCTTTAGCATGAGAGTTAGGGCTGCACAATTAATCTTATTTTCATCGCAATGTCAACATGCACGATAAACACATTGCAAACGGTTTATTTATAGGCGCCTTGCCTTCACAACTCACACACCTCATACCTGTAATATGAGCCACCCCACGTCCACGCGGCATCGATCGTCATATTTGTTCTGGCACGACTTCTCGTGGTTAGTGGACTTACAATGTTTGGAGTTTGTTTATAGCGTGCAAGCTTTCCACTCTTCTTCTCCATTCTTGGTGTATTTGTGTGGCGGTGTTACAGCACCACTACAGGCCTGGTGTCTGTACTACAGGGTATTGAGCCATTTTCAGAAACAGAACTACTTATATACTATATGCAGAGAACAATGAGTATCATAATACTCTAATTTTAAATTGTACAGAGATGAGGAGGAGTCAGAGAGAGACAGTCTGAGCGGGTTGGTTAGTGTCGCTGATAAGGTAAGACACCTGCTGATACATTATCCGTCTGTATCTGTGATGATCCTGATCTGATCCATCACGTCTGAACAGGTTCACATGCTCTCCGGTTAATGAGTAAACAGTGTGAACAGTGAGACATGAGGAGTTTCTGATTTATCACAGTCAGAACCTGTGTGAACATTGATTTTATTACACTGACGCTATAAACACTCACATGAAGCTGCAGGGTCTCACAACACTGAATAGATCCACCACTCTGAATTAGAGGATTACACCTTTACACGCACGTAACATTTCCTTTGTGACAGTTGAACAGTGGGGGTCATGGGGGCATCACTCGCCACGAGTTAATAATCACTTGTCTTTCTGGTGGACTTTCTGTCCTGACGTCTCCTGTCCTCCATCACACACTTCCTCATTTCTCTGTCTCTTTATGTTTCTCTTGCCCATCCCTGTCTGTCCTTTTCCCGCTCTCTGGACGAGTCTACGTCATTCTTTCTCTCCATCCTTGCCAAGAAACTAGCTTCTCTCTCTGCCCCCCCCCCCCCCCTCCCCTCCACTTTCTTGTCTATACCTCCCTTTCTCTCTCCTTCTCCTCCATTATTCTCACGCTCCACTCTGTTTCTGTTTCCCACCAACACTCCCTCTCTGCTCTCTTTACCTTTCCCATTATCTAACTCTCTTTCCCTCCCACAATAACTCTCTCTCTCCAATCTCTCTCTCTTTCCCACTATCTCACCCCCTCTCTCCTCTCCCCCTCTCTCTCTCTCCTCTCTCCACAGACTTCAGGCCTTAAAAGGAAGTCGTCCTGTCCCACTTACAGCTGCCTTGGTTTTAACCCTTTCCCAGAGTCACTGGGTCTGACGTCTCTTAACCCTTTAGCACCCGCCTTGTCCACTGTTTCCTGTTCTTCAACGTCACAAACTCACAGCCCGACGACAGATTTTCTCGTTAATCAATCAATTCTTTTGTGTGTAAAATAATGATCAATAAGTTATGAGGATGGATCCAAACATCTGGTTTTATCTGACACAGAAAGGCATGAAATCATCACGTTTAGGAAACCTCTGAATCCATACGCTTGTTTTTTTAATTTAAATAATTAAAGTTCACTGATCAATCAACTGATTAACTGGCTGATCGCTGGCTTTCTCAATAACTTGCATGAATTGTGGGACATTTTTAACCACTAAGGGGCAGATACATTCCAAACTTGCGTCACCTTTAATCAAAAAATGAACTGAAACGTGAATAAACTGCTGCCGTTAACTTCTCTCCTTCTTTACCGTACGTAGTCGACTCGTTTCAAAGAGCACAGGCGTTGATTCTCAGTGTAACCTTAGAAAACGTGGCTAAATTGAGAGGGGAGTAACGGGTTTGACAGTGTTTACTGAACTAAGGGAAGAAAACTAAACCAACTTCGAGGGTGTTTACATCGGCTGATTTACACCTCAGTGGGAGCGTCGCCTCTCGCTGTGTTCGTTCAGTCCAGCTTTACAGTGGCCCAGCACATCTTAACGAACACAGGGCGGCGAGTGGTCCACAGCCACCAGTAACACATGAAGCTCACTTCCTCTCCTCCTTTAAACATAATCTGATTACAGAGTTTACACAAGGACGACTCAGCTCGCTCTCCCATTATTAACATAGCTCTGCTGCTGCTGCTCCGTGATCGCACTGCACCACACCAGGGTTTCCACTAGAACAAAGTGGCACCGGACAATGTGACCGGCAGGTTTTCAATTTACCAGACAAACGTTTGAATTTCGCAGGCAAATATTACCTGAATTTATTGATCTTAAAATGATAAATATAAGAATGATATCAAGCTATGTCAATGTATAATCTTTTTATTGAAAATAGAGATTAACATTCTGAATATAGGATCTATTTTATAACCAATAACCAATGCTCATTAACCAGTTAATAACTAATCAATTAATCTTTGTTCTTCTTGCCGTCGTTATAAAACACACACTCTGCTAAAGCTGTGCAGCCAAATCCACTGAGCTCTGCCTCAGCTGATCGGCGCCCTGACGGAAGTTAGATATTCACATTTTGAACATTTGCAGAAAGTGCAGCCAAACACCCGGTTAAAGAGAGAGGAACAGCAGAGCTACTCATGGTCAGCTGCAGGTGAGTTACAGGTGAACCGGCTGGAGAGTGCCGCGCCGTCATTACAGGTGACACATACGTCTGTTTATCGTCTCACGGGGACTGCCCTGCATAACTGGTATATAGTACATACTGCCTATGGACTGGCTCATACCATTTTAATAAGGCGGTGTACCGCCAAATCAAATAATCTCTGTTCGATATATGTGTTTGACACACAGATGCAATAAAAACTCATTATAATCCTTCTCCTTAGACCTGTTTGGTGTCAGAAAATTAAGATTTGCTTGTTTCAACGTCCATTTGACAGCAGTCAGTATAACGGCACCATGGAAGGTGGGGTTATTTAATGTCTATGGAAACCTATGACCCGACAGAGTCAGTCACACACTGACATTTTCAAATAAATCATTTAATCTCTGGACAGAACTTTCTCTCTCACACACACACACGCATGGGCACACGCCAGTGTTAAAGTGTCTGAATGGAGATCAGACAGTTTTCAGTGTCAACGTCATTAGTCCAGTCGTTAATCCAGGAGCTTCAGAGGATTCGCTGCTCCGACAGTGACCCCTTACATCACAGGTCACGGCCTGGTTACAACTCAGACTGGTCACAGCCAAGGGTACAGGGTGGGGGTTCTGGTATTTTTGAAGGATGAATAACACGCCCTGGTAAACACCATGATGTGATCAATAAGAGCAGCATGTTTTCAGGAGCTGGAGCTTGTTTTCTTCTAACCTCCAGAGTTTGGGGCAAAATAATAATTAAACTTTTGTAAATAAAAAGGAGTCTGGTGAGTGCAGCAGACATCACAATGTTCAGGTTGTACAGGTTCCCCCAGGTCACAGCGATGGTTTAGGTGATTACAAACCTGCACAACCTGAGGACCGTCCCCTCCACCTGAAGAATGTGGCTGACAGGAATCTGCTCTGACCTTATCTGGCTCCAGCAGCTACAGGTTCACAGCCTCATCCTCAGTGTTGGACTCCTTCCACCATCCTCCCACCGTCCACTGTGGAGATGTTTTATCTGGTATTTCTATGTGACAAATCGAACACGGGCGAATGACTACGGGCTCCCAACATCTGGTGTCACCTGTCCAGATGCTGAGTGCAGCAGCAGGTTCAGATCTATAGCTCGGTGCGTCTCAGGCGTCCCGAGAGCTGCTCCATGTTAGACTGCAGCACCGTCAGCAGGCGTCTGCAGGGAGGACGGAGCAGCACGCTCACATCAAAGCACTGGAGTGGAACGTAAACAAGACCCATCTGGTCCCATTATGTGACCATTTACAGTCACAGTCCTGAGCCCTCCACAGTCACACGTGTGTTTACAGTCAGCCCACTGACCCGGTGCCGTTCAGACCTGGGGCTTTCGCATCTGAAGCCACGACCTACAGAATCTACACCAGCAGCAGAAAATCAACCAAATCAACTCATTGATGTCATTCACTGACCTGGACAAGCTTATTCACACATTTATCTCATTGCACGTTGATTACTGCAACTTCCTGTTTACATGTCTCTCTCTGTTCCCTGCAGCTGCTGGACTCAGACTGGCTCCAGAAATCTGATCATATTTCACCTGTTTAACCTCTGTATGTCATCTCCTCAGTCTTCACATGCCTACTTAAAACACTGTGGACTAAGCTGACATCCTGTTGTGTTTGAGTCCTGAGTGAGGACGTCAGGCTCCAGGTCCAAACACCACTCACACATAAATCAGCTGCTTTACTAATTCCTGCTGCTCCTGTGTTGCTTTGCGGTTTTTGTTTTTATGTTTGAAGCACACAAAAAAACAACCTTAATAAATAAAGTTTTCCTGTCTTTAGATGCTGCAGACTGAACAGGTTAACCCTGGTGTGTCATAATGATTAGATTTCAATTATAGCGTTGTACAAGAATATTCATAAAATACACACATCTATAAATATAGAGCTGAGGAAAACCTTAGCTACGCACACAGAGCTGCAGTGTGAAGACAAATGAAGTTGGATGAAGGCTAAGCTAACACACTGACTCCTTATCTGAGTCCTGATTAGACAAGGCCACTGCCCGTCACCATCACCTCCAGCAGCGATTGGCTGGGAGCAGTTTCAAGGCCAGTGGTTTCTATGGTGACCGTGAATGTGTCAGTGCAGGGCGCACTGGTAAACTGCCAAAGTCGCTGCTGTTCGTCTGATTCTCCACCAACATTGAAACAACCCGCAGCTCCCTGGTTGCTCTTCTTTGTTCAGCTGTCTGCGCTACAGACGGACTGCTCTACAGTCTGGCAGGAAACCAGCACATCTCTCCTCTAACAGTCATATAAGCCAGAGGCAGAAACATCGCCCTGTTCTGAGGTCACCGATCAGGTCAAACCGCCTCATTAATTCATCAATACATCTCACATAATACTCGCTGAAGCCAGCACCTGCTTCAAATGAAGCCCATATTCACACCCACACTTCATCTCCCGCCTGACCTGCCTCTTCCTCTGTGTGGCTAAATAATATCACAGACATAAGAACAACACTGATCTGACTTGCTTTGTCAATAAATGTGGACTTGATGATAGTCAGTAACAGATACCTGATTCGGGCTGATCTGACCAATCAAAGCAGATGTTTGCAATAACAATTTAAAATCATAGGGTACAGCTCAGACAAGTCACTAAAATGTTGTTTAGTAAGGGCATACCTTAGTACCGTATCACCACTCAACCCAGTATGTAAATACTTCATCGACAGACATTCGTTGGGATCACAGTCACGTTAATCCACCGTCTGAGCCGCGTTCTCAGAAGCTGTGATTCACTCTGAGTTTCTGAGAAGCTCCAGAATAAAATGTTCAATTGGAATTGATCACGTTTGTCTTTAGCCAGAACCCAATGCTTCATCATGTTTTTCTGTGCGGACACATGAGCAACTGGGTGACCGCAACTGACAAGCTTTTGCTTTACTTTTATTAGACTCATTGTGTGGGTCACATTTTATTCTTGCTTTTTATAGTTTTAGTAAAATAAGTGGTTGATTTTATTTTCCATAATTGATGTGTATGTTGTTGTTGTTTTTTTAAATCAACCCAAGCTCTGTGTTTTCACCTTGTTGATTTAGGTTTCTCTTGCTCTGTGTAGTGAAGAGGTGGAGCCACATTAGGAAGTGAAGGAACCAATAATCATGAAACACTGAAGACAGAGTCACACTCACTGACAGTTCAGTCAGTTTCTCCTCCTCTCTCCCCTCTCATTCATGCTTTCATTGTTCCTCTCCACTTCTCCTCTCGTTAATTCTCCCTTTCTTATCAGGCCAAAAACAGTTCTGCTAAACCGCCCTAATAACCTTTTCTCCCTGTAAGCCAGCGGGTCTAATGAGATTGGTCCTGGAAGAGACAGAGACCTAGAGAGATAGAGAGAGAGAGACAGAGGGAGAGAAGAGAGGGGTAAGGAGGTGAAGACAGTGACAGACTGAGAGAAACCCCCTGTGACCTGTTTCTCCAGTTTCCCTCTGCAGCATCCACTGATCCACAGCATAATAGAAATGCTATGAATGAAAAACATGAATAAACCCAGTATTCACTAAACTCAGTCAGCTCCTTTGCCACAGACTGAGGGTATGAAACAGTTTTATCAGCGACTGTGGAGCAATCAGCTGTTTATCTGATAAGGTTTATATATTCACATCAGTGCAATGAAAACACCAGAACTGTGTGTGGTGGTTTACACAGCCTGACAGAGGAGGAGCCTGTTCTCCCTACTGTACAGCTTCAGCTTCGCTCCTCAGGCCACAGCCTGAGTCATTTCTGTACTGTAACGGAGGCTTTGCTGCTGCAGCTCCTTTCTGCCTCTGGTTTTAAACACATCAACATCAACGTTACAGATCACCATCTGCCTGAAGGACCTTTCTTTTACAGGGCAGGAGTCACTGAAACCATCTGACATTTGACCTCCTCATAATAATTCACTTGTAAAAGTCTTGATGTAATTACAGCAAACAGCTGACATGACATGAGCCGCTCTCTGCTGATGCCAACAAGCAACAGAACAGAGGTGGTGGCCCCTTTTCCTCCGATATCACACTGCGGGCAGGAAATCTTGACCTCTCTGATGGCAGTTTAAAAACGTGACCCATCACTTTTCATGCACTGTTCGTTGGAAGATGACACACTCGTCCAGAGGCTCCTACAAGTTAAACATTAACTCAAGTTGTATAGTTCCACAATCAACCCACGTCACTGTCTGACACATAAACATGACAGAGCAGCAGCCGCATCACTGTTAACAAGGTGAGGAGTGAGGTTAGCAGGTTGTTAATATTACATCACAGGTTTAATTACATCCAGCATGTTTCAAGTCCACGCCAAAAAACACGTCTGAGATCTGTGATCTGATGGTTCAGACTTAATTCATTACTCTCCTGTTACAACATGGAGCCATGTTAGATTAGACATTAGCTACGGGGTGCTTGAAAGCTAATGTTAGCTGGTAGCTAATGGGTCATTAAATATGCTGTTTTGCTTTGGAGTTGACTTCTCTTCAGATTTTTCTTCCTGTTCCTCTTCTATCAAACCAAAATTATGTGTTTCATAACTAGTTTTATCTCAGAGGCAGAGATCACTCAACTCTACATCATAACGCTGAGATCACTCAACGTTATGATGTAGAGAAGCAGAGGGGTGCAGTGGAACAAGGGGGCGTGTGAACTCCACACAGGAAACCCCTCCCCCTCCTCCTCCATTTCCTGGTTGCTCTGTGGTGCCACCACAGATGGAGGACAGAGAATGAGGAAGTACCAAAGTTCAGATGATGTTTATCAAAGCAAACGAACCAGCCAGGTTCCATCCCTGTCTCTGAGCAGCTTCATACAACTTAATAATGACAAACACGCAGCTGCTGCTCTGTCTGTCTGATGCTCAGACACGTCTCCACAGTAAGGTCGGAGCTTGTGCGTGTGCTTGCGTGCACATGCATGCATCGTCTGCATGCATGTGCACGCAAGCACACGCACAAGCACAGTGTAAAATCAGTTTCTGTATTTCACTGTTTCAACACATTCTGCTTTATCTCCAGTATCCACACACTGCATCACACTCAACACGTCGCATGGTGAATGTTGTCTAACACTAACTCTTGAATCACGTGATATAGACAAAGAAAAGTCTCCACAGACTGAAGAGTCACGTTCAGAGTGAAGCTGAAAGGAAAGCAGGATGTGGAAAAAGACAATGAAGGAGGTGGAGAAACAGACAGGTACAGAGATAAGACCGCACAGACTCATAGAAAAGACTGTAAAGATAAGACAGGTGAAGGAGGACAGGTGAGTAGGAATGACGCACAAACTACAGATAAAGATGATAACTCAAGAAAAGTAGATCAAGTAAAGACCGAAGGAGGAGACACTCAGTGAACCAACACAGAGAGATGTCAGAGACTAAACCAGCATCAGGTCCTGTTGGTGGAGAACATCACAACATCATCATCATCATCATCATCATCATCATCATCACCATCATCATCATCATCATCATCACACTGTGAGCGCAGAGTACACAAAGTCTGAAACACAGATGATGTGAGAGAGTTTGATCAACACTGTGGATCATTTACCTTCATCAGACAAATTGTAGGTTTTGACCTGGATATTCACACCTGATCACATTGTGGTTTCAATTATAACTGGAAGAAATGTGTAGATGCCATAAACACATGGTAAATGTACAAACACACACACACACACACACACAATGTAAAACAGATGCAGGGTTTTCCCCAAAAAACAAAAAGCTGACTGATGGCAGGGCCTTGTAGGTAACAGGTTCATTAATGGAGCAGTAGCAGGCGTGATTCCATAAGGCTTTAAGATCAATGTTAAAAGTTGACTGCAAATTTGAAAATATTATTATTATCATCATGTGTTATTATAAGACATTTACGTAACTTAAACATATTTAAACACCAGCTATAGCAGAGTCTTACAGAAATGCACTCTTGAAATGCTGTTCAATCAACCACAAAACGTCGTACCACGCTCTTTTCACGGTCAGTTGTCATGGAAACGTGACACTCTAGGATCTAACTGTTTGGACCAGAGTGAAAACAAACGTGTGTGATCACATCTTGTGAAAGCATCTCGGCTCTGACTCTGTAGTGGACGACGAGCTACCAGCTAACAGCCGTGCTCGGCTCACGTTAACGGTAACGAGGTTGATGTCAACTCAGTGCGTTTGTCTCGGTCAGCTGGTGAAGCAACGGTCTGATGAGCATGATGTCTGTGACGTGTCCCTTGTGCTTGATGAAGTTGTGACGTTGACAGATGATGAAAAAGACACCAGGGGCCTCATTTATAAATGTTGCGTACGCACAAAAGGCGGCGTACGCCACCTTGTAAGCAACTTTTGGGATTTATAAAAAACTAACTTAAAACTAACAGATCCACGGCAGCTCTGAGCCTGCCGTACGCACAAAATCTGGATAAACGGGAAACGGCGACACCAACAGCAGAGAGATGAAATCAAAAAAAATATGTGAAACTGATACATTTGTGTGAAATAATCAAATATTGCCTTAATCATATGAAGGATATATTGTCAAAAACGAAGAATGAGGCATAATTTAGGCTATTGATCGTTTCGGATTCAGATAGAGAGAGAGAGATGTAATTTATTGAAGCACTAAAATAATTTCACACACGTGGAAGTATACGGCCCGGTCCAACCAGCCGGTTCAGACGCGCTGGTTCAGGTAAACAAAAGACTCGGTGCAGGTCGCACCGATTGGGCTTCCTTTTTTCTTTCTTTTTTATATTTGTAAATATATAAATCACAGGCTATGTGTTGTTTATTGTGAAATGGACTGAATCTGCGCTGACGCATCAGCTTTTCTTTCTTTCTTTCTTCTTTCTTCTTCTCTGGGTTCGGGAGAATTGATGCTGGTGAGTCCGGACACAGCACATGGAAGTCGGAACCGGCTCGTGGGCTTCTCATAATAAACCAGTAGGTCCACTCGCCCCGGAGTCTCCCGTCCCCCACATGAGCTGCGGTGCGTCTTTACGCATTGTGAGAGCGAGTGAGGGAAAGTTATTAATATCCAACCATGGAAACAGGCGTACGACATGCGTGCGCATGCTTTTATAAATCTGACAGTTTTTGTGCGCACGCATTTCCTGTGTTTCCTCCGTACGCCACCTGTCTTTCCTAGGCACAAGTTTATAAATGAGACCCCTGATCACGTGTTGATGGAGCACAAAAACTGATTTAAAAATTACATAAACAATGCTTAGCCTGGCGGGGTAGCAAGTAAGACGTGGCGGCTCGCCAGGCTTATAATGGGGGAAACCTAACCAAGGTCGGTCCACATCTTCACATCAGATTTACCTTCAACAAAACACTCACTGCTTTCTGCCACACACACACACAGCTTATGAGGTCACCTGTTGCACAACACATTCACACCTACAAAGACAGATACGTGTACTCTAGGGCTGACCCGATTGTCATATTTTGATAATCGAAGCTTCGCGGCCATAAAATCGATTAAAATCAAAGCTTCCGTCACTAAGTGATGGGAATATGTGGGTGCATGCATTCCCTATACCTTACAACCTGTCCTGTATACACATACACCCTGTGTGTGATGTCAGGCATGAGTTAAAGCCTGATCTTCATACAGCAGAGCGCTGCAGAAAATAAGAGGGACAGAGAGAGGGAGCACAATGAGAAAGAACAATAGAGAGGTGGTAGTGGGGGGGGGGGGTAGAAGGAGGTCAGAGAGGCAGAGTTTCAGCCTTGAGCTGCTTTAACCACAAAAACCAACCTATGTATTATTAATCTGCTGTTACACATGATGTTGTGTGTTGATCGGTGTATACAGACGCGTTCACACACACTCACAGGCAGAGTCTGAGCGGACACACATAAACACTGGACCCTCACAAACATGGAGAGATCGTAAACGTGTCATCACGCGGACACACACACTAAAAATAAAGCGTCAGAGTTCATCTGCAGCTGCACAAAGCCATCACACTGTGAGAACACACTACTGATCAACAATCGACTATTATCAATCGTATTTATCAGTGTTGCTCTGGAGTCTCGTGGACGAACGCAGAGATCACGTTGACTGGCGCTGCTGCAGGACAATACATCATTCAACTAACTAAATAGCTGTTTTTTTAAGGTTCACACCATTTAAAAAGTGATAGGTCTTACAGACTTTCTGCTCAGTGTGTGTGTGTGTGTGTGTGTGTGTGTGTGTGTGTGTGTGTGTGTGATATCACCATACACTGAGGGCTCAACAAAACAACTTCAGTCCAACATGAAAACTCACCATCTGGGAAATTTTGCACTTATTTACACAGCAGTGGGAGAGGGAGGAGAGTGTTACTGTAGTAGCTTCTGTTGGTGTTGTAGGTTTATGAGTCAGGACCTCTACAGTCTGATAAATTATGTGAAGAAACTCCTGCCTGGTGTTTTCACGGGCAGAGTCTTTTTACTTCCTGTTTATCCAAATCCTCCAAATTATACTGCACATGGTCTTCCGGGTGAACACTTGTGTGCCAATTGCCAAAGTTAAAGAAGTTCTGTCTCAAGCTTTCCAAACCAATAAACCGTCGGAGAGTGAAATCTCCCAGAGTTACTTGTGGTTGAAAATGTCCTAATGATGAAGGCTGAGCCTAAACTCTGCTGAGAGTCAGCCTGAGCCATTTCTGTCTCTTATAAAAACACTTCTACTTCATTTCTATTATCACCCTGGGACTTATCTTTGCCTCCATCCATCTTCTAATAAACAGCTCCACTCACATCAGCCGCAGAGCATCCATCCGCCCCCGGTTCTCACGCCGACACTTCACAAGCCCACTGTCCAGGTCCAATGCCGGTCCATGGTTGGACCATGTCGACGCCGATAGCTTCCAGTCTGATGGCAGGTTCGGATCGTTTCTCTCCTTCTTTCTCAGACAACGATGAGAAATTGAAACAAGGTCCACTGAGACGACGTGTTACCATCAGCCACTAAAACCAGCTGCTGGAGTCCTGACTCTATAAGCAACACAACAACATCACATCAGCTCAAGACAAACCTTTAGCTGTGTGATTAGGTATGGTGTATTTACTGGAACATGATCCCTCAGACAGGACGTCAGCGCTCTGTGACCCCTGTTACCCAGGACTCTTTTCCAGGTAAAGGTCTCAAGTTTGTCCTTGACATCACATCTCCAGCTCATCTCAAACCAGAGCTGAACTCATCTCTACTCCATCAGCATCAACACAACAACTTCAGTCCAATGTGAAAACTCACTATTTGGGAAAATTCCTTCCATGGCCTGTTTTCAAATTATGTTAAACTGCATAACCCCTCTCAAATACGTAATAATAAACAACAAAAACGTATTGAGCGCAATGGACAACCACACATTACACCTGGAACCACCTGAATTCCTAATGACCTAGCATTAGTTTTGGTCCGGTAGAGCTAACGTTAATCTGTCGTATACCTGTTTACAGGAGCCCCCCCCCCAGGGGGGTTTACTTCCAAAGCTCCCGGCCATCATCACCAGATAAGATGAAGGTACAACAGTTTGTATTCAAAACAATCTCTGCTTTTGTTAAGCAGCTTAGGCCTGTGTAGTGATCCTGCAGTGGATTTACGCTGGAGGAATCAGGGAAACAAAGCATGTAAAACAGGACGTCATGTTTTAGGAGAATACTGTACCGTCCATGGGAATACATAACCGGCTCTTTGCCTCATTTACATATGAGGCGTTCTGCCGCTACACTCACACATTTCCTGCAGCAAATGAAAGGTTAAGAGCTCATGAATGAATCATCATAATCTAACAAGTAGCCTAATAAAAGAAAACAACATTTTACATTTAACAGAAATATCAGAGACATATCATCTTCATGTTGCACAACACACAGCATTAACTGCAGAGAGCTGCTCTACCTCTGCTCACTACACATACACACTACTTCCTAACTCTGAGGGGTCAATACGCCACATGTGGACCCATTCTTTCGAAAGACATGGTGTACGAAGGCCTCTGGTAAACCATGAAGCTTTAATGGTGAGGAGGTCGTTCTGTTCAAACAAACTGTCATGAGCACCATGAGCCACTAGGAATAATGTGTTTCAGAGTGGAGCGGTGTCGTTCTGTCTGTCGATTTAGTCGTGGCGTAGGTTACAAGGCTACAGTTCAACATTGAAACAACAAGGATAGAAAAGTGATATAATTGACCAGTGGCCAGTCTCAAACTAGAAACATTGTGATTAAACTTCTCCAACATTTGTATAACTGCATCAGACAGTGAGGGGCCTTGGTTCAGCTGTATACTGAGGTACAGCCTTTGTAAATTACGACTGCATTCAGCATAAAAACTAACAACCGAGTTGTCTATGTCACCTGTGCAACATGAACATGAATGTAAATCACATGAATATAAATATCACAGTAAGCGTCCAATTGTGTTTTCCAATCCCATGTATATAAAGTTATTTTTGTCTTTGTTGCACAAGACCACAGTGTCTGTGGGGCCAGTGCTGCTGAACTGGAGCTTTATGGAGCCGAGTGGAGCTGCAGGCAGCTCTGGTCAGGCAGTAGCACATGATGCTCTCACTATACAGGCCTGTATTCTTCCCAGCAGAGACAAGAGCCTCGGGGCCGCATACACAAGCCTGGTTGGATAATCTAATGTCATGGATGTCATGTGTGTGTGTGACCCACAGCATCCAGGAAAAAGCCTCCCCCAGGAGCATGGCAGCAGCATCAGGTCCCTGTCTCTCACCCATTCAAGGTTCAACAACTGATCGCTAATCAGAAGGTATCAGAGGATACAGCTTCATGTCGTCACCATGCTGGAATCCGAACGGGTGTGAAAGCCAAGTCACAGCACATCTGTTTGCTCTCTCTCTCTCTCTCTCTCTCTCTCTCTCACACACACACACACAGGGTCACAGCTGTTTGAGAGGAGGCAAACTCCACTTGTATGAGCACAGACACAGAAACTAATCCCCGTTCACCATGAGCCAACACCACTCTGCCGGGAGGAACATTTGCATATGGGGCAAGGATAAATATGGATAACCTACAAATGATTCAGAGTAAAACTACAACTGAAGTTTCAAACAACAACCACCAAGCTGGAGGCAGCGGCGGCATCCTCTACCTCAGTAGTTGCTGACAAGAGACGCAACTATAATCACTTCAGCTCATCTGGAGAAACTCACTGGCTTTGACGTGTTTCTCTCTCATCACTGAGTTTTAGAGACACCAACACACACACACACACACACACACACACAAACACACTCTGATCAACTCATTGAGAAAACACAGAACCCCCATTCACAAGGTAGCAGCCCCCGGCTCCACATCTCTGTGCTGTGATCCAGGCCACACTGCTCTCACACAGCAGAGCAAAGCACAGCTGTGAGGCCGCTCACACGCTGATGTGACTGAGACATGGCGGCAACATACTGTGTGGATCTGTGATAGTCAGAGGTTAAAGGGCACAGAGTGCGGGAACTCATACGTTTAAATGTTGAAAAACTGTTGCTACAGTCAGATGTGTTTGTTGTACTGAGCAGATACTATTGCAATACGACAGCAGCACTAGTTACAACTACATTATTAAAAAAAATGGCTCAGTAGTTACAACTACATTATCACAGGTGTCCTCGGTACTCAGTGACCAGACCACACCCAACATAACAACAAACAACATCCTCACAAAGACGTGTAACACCTGTAACAGCCCTGAAAACCACCTCTAGTTTCAGCTATAGGAGACACACACACACACACAGGTAAAACTTCTTGAGCAGACTTCAGTTTCCTGAGTAAAACAGCACAAGAATCCACTTATAACATTAACATGGTTTACTGGTGAAATCAGGCTATTTTCTGAGTGGCTGTAAGTAAAACTTGGATAGAGATTTTTCTTCTCAGCTGTAACTGTTGCTCATGGTGGATCTGCAGGATGTGTCTGTATTATCAATAACAATACAGAATACAGTGAAAAACCTCAATTTAAAAAAAAAAGGCAAGGGTGGGAAGCTATGGCCTGTGGTCATGACCACTTTTCAGTACAGCAACAACAATCATATCAGTTTCTGATAGAGATAGCATGTCACACAATGACAAAGAGAAACTGAGAATTGAGAGGAGGGGTTCGGATGCGCTCTGCTATCTCTCTTTGAGTGCAAATGTATGTAGGCAAATGTGACAAGCACTGAGGTGAGATAGATTGTGACTGTATCAGTGGCCAGGCCTCAGGCCTCGCACACACGCACGCACACACACACACACACCTCTTATATTCTGCCCAGTCTCACATTTTCAAGGAATCATCAACTCACGTTCAAAGTCAGAATCATCATCTTCATCATCTTCTTCTCCGTTGGACTCTGTTTGCATTGGCTCCCCATCAAACATCACTCCTTTCCCCGTCTTGCCCCCAGCGCCAGCCCCATCTTGATTTCTGGTGTCCCGCAAACGGGTGAAGTATTGTACTGCAAAATCCACCAGGTCTGACGGCCTCTGTCGCAGCACCTCCACAGTGTAGCCCTGCAGCAGTTCTGTCAACCCCACCGGTATCTCAATACTCATGGCTGTGTCTGGCTCAGTGCCGGTGTTTGCTGTCTATCTGCAGGGAGAGAGGGGTGAGAGAGTTAGCTGAGGCTCTGAGTCTGAGGTCCTGGTGTTGTGGTCCTGGGCTGTGGGCTGGTTATAAACGGCCTGAAAGCTCATCTCAACAGCTGACTTTCCCTCTGCATGTGTGCGTGTGTGTGTGTGTTTGTGTCCTGTGTATGTTGACTGGTGACAGCCCAGCATGGCCTGGGTAACTGAAGACATGACCATCAGACTGACAGCTAGGCTGATACTACACTGCTGCCGTTTATAAGCAAGTTAGTGAAATGTCCTACACACAGAGCTGTTAAGACTCTGTCCTTTTTATCCGAGGCTCGGTCCCACAGCTGCACTCGGCTGATATGAACTGTGGGTGAACAGATAACCACTGCGTGCAGATACACAGCTGCTCAGCATCGACACTAAACTGAGCTGTCAACTTAGGTGGGTGGCCGGCTGCAACCAGCTAGCCGAGCGGCTAATTGGCTAATACCCCACTCAACTAGCCGGTTCACGATTCGTGTCACGGTCCGTGGACAGACCGGACTTAACTCGCCGTTTAATTCAGCGTTAGCTAACGAATAATCAGTGCTGTTAATGTAATCGAGGCTAGCGCAGTCTCACGTCCAACCCGCCGGGCGTTAGCTTCGCTGCTACTAGCTGGTGTCCCACCTTCAAGGAAGCCCTCGCCGTCAGCTGGCCGTGTGCTGTGCTATGGCGCACCGGCTGCTGGCTGCCACTGCTGCTAAGCCCCGGGTAAGTAGCTGGCCGGATAAACGGTACCGTGCAAGCACAGCAAGTTGTGGAGGAGCGGTAAGCTCTCATACACCGACAGTGTGTCACTTACGTGCGGTGGTTCAGTCTTCCCCGGCTAATCCAGCCAGTCCCTCCTGCTCCGTGTCTTCCTTGTTTCTCCCGTGTGTCGCCTCTTCTTCCTCGCCAGTCTCTCTGCCAGTGTAGCCACCCGGTCTCTCCACAGAAGTCACTTCTTTCAACGTAGAACCGACGTTTTTTTTTTTTTTTTTTACGTTAGCGTGACCGAGCTAACGTCCAGACGGCTATGTTGTGAGCTAGCCGGCCAGCCGTACAGCGATGCTGGCGGAGTTTAGAGGAAGCAGCTCTCGTCTTCGCCGCTGCAGCCTCTTACGACGTCCACGCACTGACTGAGGGTGGGACTTAGTGAGGCGGCGGAGGGAGCTGGCTAGCGGGCAGGCTAACTGGTTCACTGGCTAACTACTTGTTAGCAACTGCCTGTTCTCCTTTGGCAACTGTCTCTGCTCTCCTTTAGGACACAGGTAGCCGCTGCCGCTGCTACTGCTGCAGGTGACCGATCCTCAGCTGCGCAACACCGCCGGTGCCTTTAAAAAAAAACAGAAGGAGCGACCGACGAGCGACGTTTATTTACCGTTTTCCGGTAGTATGGCGACTAATTAGGAGCCCGTAGAAACGAACTGGAAACACGTTTCTCCTCACTCACTCCCGGCGAGGCGCTCCACAATTTTACGCACGAATGAACCACTGGCACTGGCAAACGTGGGGGGGCGTGGCTTGTTCGTGAGGAGAACGCGGTTGACATTGATGGACAGAAACAGTAACCAATCACAATAAAGGTTTAGAATACTCAAGCCAATTAGAAGCAGCGTTGTCACTAAAGGCGGGACCGAAGGCAGAATCATATCAGTCCACCACACCCACAGTGGCGGCCTCAGCAGGGAGATCTGCGAAGAGATCAAGGAGGCTCCAGCACCTTCAAGATAATATTATGTCCGACTTAAAACACGGTTTAATGTTGTTATAATTATTCCTGGATAAAACACACACAGCAAGACAGCGAGACATAGCTGAACAGTGTGGTTCCTACTAAATATTGCCATGGCTTGATGACGGCGCATGCAGGTTGTTCACTGACTGCACTTAGTTCAAGCCAGTGTGTAGTTTATGTGATAGTCAGGTAGTACTAGCCGAGTGCATTTCAGTCGACCCCCTACAATAAAACTATTAATTTTATGTGATGTATGAACAGTCTACCGACCTACAGTAAAAAGCAATATACTCACTGCAACAAATTAGACTACACAGTTAGGCAGACAAAGTACCCCTAGGCAAGACACACTGAACCCAGAAATGCCTCTGCCAAGTGAGAAAAATGTAAAATAGCATCAATCACACACCTTAGTACAACTGCACAGGAGAAAAAAAACCTTTATTGAAAAGCCTCAGAGGGATTTTCTCGTGTCCCACTTCACTGTGTCACTCAGTCCTTCTCTCACCCTCTTCATGGTTCCCTTCAGTGAAGACTGCACACACTGCTGTATCCTCTCAGCTTCAACATCACATCTTCGCCTGATTCTGAACCCAATCAGTCTGTCTCTGGTTGTCTGTTACAATCGGATAATCCTGGTCTGAGTCTGAGTCCAGATCCAGGGTCAGTTTCTCTTGCAGGAATGAGCCATTTGAAGTGTGTGTGGTGGGAGGGGATGGAGAGAGGGGGGATCTCATATTCTGAGAGCTTTGATAAGCACCACAGTCCATGTAGCATCTCCTCGCCTCCAGATCCATTCCTCAGCTGTCACGGAGGTAAAGCCGTTGCTATGACCACAATTAATTCCTTGGACCCATCTCTGATTGGCTTGGCCTTTGTTTCCTACAAACATGGAGAGGAAACAGGGCTGCAGGCTCCCTCTGCTGGGGGATGACTCCAGACAGTCAGGTTCCTGTTGACAGATTTTACCAGAGAGACGTCTGTTAAGACTCTCACGGGCCGTGGAGCTCACTATCAGTACCCTGTGAACCTTCTGTCTGCTGTTTGGTAATAATCACTGTGTTATGAACCATATGGTCATCAGCCCACTGTAAGACTCATGTCTCTGAGCCTGACCCCCCTTGGGAGAGCATTTTTGTGGAAGATGGCTTCTTTCCCACTGGAGCCACAGGGACATGAAGTGGCCATGAAGCCATCACTGACAGTAATAGATGAATATTAGCATAAGGAGCCACCACCATGGTCGTGGTTTCACTGGAAGTGACATCCTTTGGGAATCATTGCTAATGTGGTTCAATCTCAAAAAAATGTCTCAGGAGCTGATGGCCTACATCTCAGAGAGACGCCGGGAGAAAATGGAGCAGAGAGAGAGGGGAGGCAGAGTAAAATGTTGAGAGTGGAAAACTGTGTGTAATGTTTGTGGATGAATGTGTTGTCTTTCTGCCAGATCCCTTAAGTCATTATCGGGTGTTGACGTGAGGATGAAAGAATACAGTGACGATGATGATGATGACCTTGTTGTATCTGTGTCAGTCACTCTCTGATGCAGTGAGTTGAGTGACAGCTCGACTGTCTCACTGCTCCACATTCAACTGTTTACATCGTGACTTCAGCTCTGGAAACTTCTATTCAGGCTGAATCGGGGTCAGAGGTCAAAGAGATTTGACAGAAGAACCCCAGAGATGGTGAGAGATTCAAAAGTGTGATCCTAAAACTAAATGAAACCCTGGTCAGACCAGTTGTATTCTTGAGACCAAGCCAGTTTTCACTGGTGCAGCAGCTCCACCTCCTGGTTAATGTGTGTTGGGAGCCACTTGGATAATGATGTTCCTCAGCTCGAGAACCTTCTGTTCATCAACAGAATTTCACAAAGTGGTAGTGAGGTGACTGACTTGGAGTTCAATCAATGTCACAGTAGACTTTGTCTGTTTGTTTCACTACAGGAAAGTGAATATGTTAGATCATGTGTTCCTAATGTTGTGGTCAAATTATGGAAAAATATTCATATCAAATTGAAATGTGTTCACAGAGAAATATCTGATTATCAGGAGTGTGAACAGTTTCAATTGGTGGAGTAGCTTCATGTGGGCGTTCACTGTTCACACAGACCTTTGTTTTTATATGATTTCCCTCTATTGATACATTGACTGAATAAAAACATGGATCTGTATAAAAGTTGAGCTGCAATGAGGACTGAGTCATTAGTTTAACAGTCAGAGTTTATTTATTCTGTGAGTTTGGACATGATCAGCATTCTATAACATGGTTACATTTGACTTGTATAAACATCTTATTTACAATATGAATCAGATCTGATGCTGCTACTCAACACATCAAACTGTGACGATGGGTCTAAATGTAGAAAATTTCACGTTCATGTTTGTCCTCACTGATGGTCAGAGACCGTCGGCCACTTCCTGGTTGAATATCTGCACTTGACATCAAGTGTCGTCAGCATTTAACAAACAACAGGTAACTTTACAGGAAGACTGGGAACATGAAGATGTGTTGGTCCATGACGCCTCACTGTCCATGTACATTTACATCATCATTACATTACACAGCTGTGAGAAAACCCTCAGGAGATGCATTGCCATCTAAACCTGTAACCATGACGACATTTGTTTACTCATCAGCAGCGTCACATGCAGTGACAACAGATTCAGTGTGAAACCAAGTCAGTAGAAAAGTTATTGAGCATGCTGATTTATCTGTTTTATGTTTTAACTTGAAACACTTGACTGCATCACACAGACAAGGACAAAGAAATGGACCACAGCCCTTCAGTGACTGTCAGTAACAGTGACGCACACACAAACACACAACACAACAACATAACAACACAACTGGCTCATCTGGAAATAACAGAAGAGAGAGATTTACTGACACAGAAATAGAACCAGATGTGATGACAGAAAAAAACATTTGGTTAATGTAGTTCTGCCCATTTAATCTCTATCAACAGACGCAAACACACACACGCACACACACACACACACACACATACACACACACACACATACAGGTCATAGTAGTTATAAGGCACAGACACTGGTCACATTATACAGACATGGAACATAATAATCTGTGTATTGAGTCCGATTCCTGTTATCAAACATACTGAGACAAGCTACGAGCCTGGTTTTATTTTAGTATGAAGAAAAATTTGAAGTAGTTCGTAAAACGTAAACGTGGGAAAGATAAAACCTGCAGCTGAGATTAAAAACACAGACTCAGTAAAACACTTCAGAAACATCCATTACAAATATCCTTTGACCTGTTCCCGTGAAGCGTCATGTGTCTGAGCATCAGCAGTGAGACTGTCATGTGACTGCTTCATATATAAAAGTGCCTCATCAATACACTCACAATTGATTCCTATAAATACTCTGGATAAGATAAATAAAAGATATGGATTTCTGTGTTTCCATCAAAGTGTCGTTAGCAGTGCTATGCTAATACTAATATACAGCGAGTTACAATTAAAACAGCAAAATTTGAATCGGTTTTATCCAAAATACAAAATCAGTCATTAAAAAAATCTAAGTTTTCATAAACCTGAATCATTGTTTGAAAATGTCCATTTATTTTCTCATGTATTTTGGATGAACCTCTTCAGCTCCTGCTTTTAACATCTGTCCTGCATCATATAGAGGTCTTTATTCAGAAACAGTCATTAAGTCGAGATAAAAAACAAAGACGGGCTTCACTAACAAAGCCACAGGACAGTTTGACTTGATTAGAAAAGTCTGATTAGATACAATTTCCTGCCTTATTCTTTCTCTTACTAAATATAGAAGCTCTGTGCTAAATTAAAAAAAGTTATAACAGTCGATTATTACATGTGAACAGAGCGCAGCCTCTGACTGTGACCGTGTTAGTGAACATGTGAGGACTCACACACCTGTAGGACAGGTGAACAGTGAGCCCCACTGGGGCAGTGGGCTGGGCCTCCTGGTGAACTAGTGGGCGGCCGACAAATCAAATCAAACTGTTTGGTGAAAAGAAAAAAGAAAAAACATTTTTGAAGGAAAATTAAAGATTGTTTTCTTTTTCACATTAAGGCCACTGATGATCAGCCAGTATAATCACACACTACACTATCACCACTGCAGCATCAACAAGTGGTCCCACGTGTTCTGGCCTCAGTGCTGTTTCAGGCTCAGGTGTGATCTGCCTTCAGTGGCCTGGAGCTGGACTTGGTCACAACCATCCTCCCCCTACAGCGGCTGATCTGAGCCCAGCTCTGGTTGGTTGAACTGACACTGCACATACACACGCAGCCCTGGCAGAAAGTTTCTCATCCTGCACCACAGGTTGATTTATCTGTTACCACGGTTACTGTCATCTCCCACGGCAGTGACGGGAGGAGCTTCAACTGTGAGGTCAAAGCTCAACTGAGTGTGTATGATATTAACCTGCAGCTTTGGTCCAGGTGACAGAGGTGACACATCTGTCCCCTGAGAGGAAACAGAAGCAGTTAAACCTACATCCTGAACTCCTCCTGTTTTTTTTGTTTTTGTTTGTCTTCTTTTAATGTATTTTCAATTTAGTTAGTTTCTAAGATTTAATTCATTTAGGACATATATTTACCTGTGTGTAGGAGACTGAATAAAAAGAGTATAAATTGCTGTTGGTCTCAATAAAAGCGTGTGTGCATGTGGATGTCTTCTATTTCAGTCAAATTCTCCAATAACTGGCCATTGACCATTTGGATGGTCGATGTCATGCTTTCACAGCTGATCCTTAATTCAAGTTCATCTGTGTTCATCTGAAATATTTGTGAGGTCACAGTGACCTTTAACCACTGAGTCCTAACCTGTTACTCTCTCAAGCCAGGTGAATTTCTGAGCCAAGTGTGAACATCGTGTCCTGACAGTGGTTGCCACAGAGACATAACAACATGGCTATGACTGAACCCGCTGCTGGTCAGATGGTGACCACCAGGGGCAGCGACGGCCTGACGGAGACACGGGCTGAGGAGCACAGGGACAGAGAGGGGGAGACAGGGAGTGAGACAGAGCAGTAAACATGAAGCCACAGAATCACCTCATTCTCTCAGCCTCCTTGTGGTCACCGTGGTTACTATACATGAAAGAGGGACTGGAGGACCTCTCTGCCTGCTGCCGTGGTTACACGTGAGTAAGTCACCATGGAGACGGTGCTGTGCTCTCTGTGGGAGCGGAGACAAGCAGGAGCTGCAGACGAACCTCGACACGTTTGATCGGTGGGAAACTTCCTGTCAGCTGACCTCAGGGTGTCTGTACAGGTCAGAGTTCACTCAGGCCGCTGTGACATCATGTGCTCATGAATCCCCCCGTCCGGCACCGATTACTACGGCGGCCATGAAGCACAAAGTGTCAGCCTCAGAAAATACTTTTATCAGTTTGACACACACTACCTGCAAATACACACAACAGTGTTTCTGGGGGACACAAAAAAGTAGATTCAGAAAGTGACTCAGGTGTTGTCACTTTCAAATGACTCAGATAGTGCAAACATGCGATGTAAGCTGTGGGCTTAACCTTCAGCTCTGCCTGCACACCAGTAGCCACAAAAGGATTACTACTTTATTATTTACGCATCATTTTTCTATGGCATTTTTATATTGCCCTGCACCTAAAAATAACTGTGATGTGCGTATAAAAAACTCTTTGTGTCCCCTGGATCTCGCTGGTCGTGCTGTGAGTGTTTGTCTGTTTACATGAGTTTTCTTCAGCTTTGAGCTTTGAGTTTCTGGGCCACCGTAGTTTTCAAACACAGACGTGCTGTGATGCTGAGCTCATTAGTGTGAAACACGGTGAGCTGAACTTCTGTCAGTATCTCTGCTAAACCTGATTATCTAATGTGAACCATGTGGA
The DNA here is from genome assembly GCA_030347415.2 of Decapterus maruadsi. Lineage (NCBI taxonomy): Eukaryota > Metazoa > Chordata > Actinopteri > Carangiformes > Carangidae > Decapterus > Decapterus maruadsi. Next base: position 16,497,218 of record CM064899.1, read on the forward strand.
TAAAAGATTGGACATTGCTTGGGGTGTCGACCCCTTTTTACTCTGGTTCCAGTGTGACATCATCAGTAGAAACGTCACTTTACTGTGGCTAAATAAGGGATTGGTCGACTGTGTCCCCTCCTGCTGGGCTCATTCTGCTGGCTTACTTTCATCACTGTGAGCAGTGTAGTCAACAGTGACCTTAAAGGGTCAGAGGTCACAGAGAGGAGAGACCTTTTGGCCCTTTGACCCTTTATGCTCTGCCTCTGAACGCCACCTGCAGAGAGGGAGACAAAGCTGCTTCACCTGGTCACTTTCTCGCTTCTTGTCTTAGAGGCAGTGCTGAGTGCACTTTAGGGACATTAAGGAAATATAAAGACTTACAGTGGACGGAGGTTATCAAATAAATCATGATGTTAAAATCATGTTGAAATATAATGACGGAGAATGAAATCAAGCAGAGGCTGGTTGTGACGGCAGTGATTTTGCTTCCTATTTTTAATCCTTTAATATCTTATTGAGCTTCCAAATGATGACTCTGTTATCAGTGTTTTTGTTTTGGTTCTTCTCTCTGTATTAAATATATTTTTGTGAATAGTCTCAAAATTTACTTAAAACAAAATGAAAAATGAAAATAAAGATCTTACATCTCAGGCTGGTTTTAGGTCGGTAACAGTACAGAACAGAGAAGCTCTGACTGAAATATGAGCTGCCTGTGAATCAGTGTGAAGAGCCGCTTGAACCTGCACTGACCCCTGACCCCTCACCTCTTATGCCTATGTGTGGAGGAAGGGGGGGGGTTCAGTAACATATTACATAAAAATCACAACTGTGTCCTGCATGTGGAGGAGCACACGTATAATTACTGCACTTTGACCTCAGCTGTTTGAACGAGCTCAGATAAAAACAATGATAATGATGTCATCTAATTAATGAACAGATGATTATAAGTGTTGAAGGGAAACAGCTGCGTCTGACCCCATCATCCAGTCTAACTCTGATTGACGGATGCAAAGAGGGGTTGGGGTTAGTGAACAGTGATGTCAGTCTCTCTGCTCCTCCTCCTCCTCCTCCTCCTCCTCCTCCTCCTCCTCCTCACATTACCGCGTACTAGCTGTGTAATTGTTGTGTCTCACAGACTCAGTTGATCTGGTTATGAGTCTATGGCTCCTTCTGTGGGGCTGATGTAGGGGGAGGCAGTCGCTCTGTGATCCAGCTCGTCACCTCCTTCAGCACGGACTTGGCCACCTCCGGCAGGTCGTGGTGGAGGGCGTGGTACCCGCCCTCATACACCTGACAGGAGACAGAGATGACTCATGAATCAACGGAGCGTGGTGGTTTACACAGGCAGGAGAACAGAGTGTCCAAATAATCGTCAAGTGTGTCAATAATATGATTAATTTTACTGATGAAGCTGAAGCCTCTCTGCCAGTTCTCATGTTTGCTTTTCTTCTGAGGTCACATGAGATACTGTGAGAACTCATCTCTCTGAAGTCGTTACTAAAAGCAGCAGGTGCGTGTGGTCTGGACAAATGGTTTGGCGTGTGTGTTCAGACTGAGGATTATAATATTAAACATCACTAGAAACTGTTTCTCCCAATTTTTAACATCAGTTTAGATGTGAAAATCAAGAGTATTCCCAAATGCTAACAATGATTCAGACTGGTGAATAAACAGCAGCTGCTTTACTCGTTTAAACTAAGGGACAAGAAACAGACAAATCCTCTGATCAACAGACTGATCAATACTGTAGATCAACTGACAGACTCCTCACTCTCTGATGAGACCAGATGACAGTCTCATGCTGGCGTTAGGATCAGAGGAATCATGGCTGACGCTCTTCTCTCTTTTTGCTTCTGTCATTTGTTCCTTTCACTGCTCATGTGATGGACCATGTGACATTACTTCCTTATTCACACACTCACATCCCTCTTCAAAGAGGGAAGAGTTTACAGTTTGTTATTCGTGATCTCCTTGGAGACAGATGGGACAAACATCTGTTGACTGTTATACTGGGTTTGACTGGATTACGGCATCAACATCTCAAACTGAAGCAACAAACAGCTTCACATTAATGTAAGATAATGTAAGAAACATTATCAGAGTGAAGCAGCTGTTTGATAACAGGCTCAAACCTGTCCCACATCTGGCCCACATGAGGTGTGATTGTCAGTTACTGCTTCCACAACTCCAACTAATTCACACTCACAGGAAATCTCCTAACTTTCAGTCACAACTGGTGTGGGAATATCAGACATCTACGGTGGTCCTAAAGATCAAAGATCTGCAGCTGTTAGCAGAGAAAACACAAACAACGTCAGCAAACATCATGATACCTGAGCTGCACAGTACAACACAAATACACAAGCACAACAGAAGTGTTTCCAGGGGACACTGCAAAGTGACGGACCTGAGGGCTAAGCTAACAGCTAAACACTTCCATCTTCCTAATGTCAACAGTGAAGCAGAAGGAAGCATTGAACAACCTGATCCTGGACTGTCGCTTTATAGACCCCCCTGGAAAAACTTGTTTGTGTGGGTGTCGTGCAGCTCATGTGTCAGACTGGCATTGTTCATGTTTTCTCCAGCTGCAGCCTATTGATCCCATTGGGCCACCATAGCTCAGGTGAGTCCTTGTCCATACCTTGAGCCTCTTGTCAGGGCTGGCGGCGTTCTCAAACATCATCTTGGAGCCTCTGATGTCACAGAGCTTGTCAGCGTCTCCGTGCAGCAGCAGGAAGGGCCAGTTGATGGAAGCGATCTCCCTCTCGATGCGAGCAGCGGCACCCATTAGCTGCATCCCGAACGACACGCGCATCCCACCGTGGAAGTTCAGCTCATCGTTGTCATAAGCCTCCACCTGGGCGGGGCAGCAGCATGGAGACAGGGCCATTAGGTAAAATAAAACGCTGTACAAATATAAACAAATATAAACTTTACTTAAACAGCTCATAATCCCACATAGGCTATATTTTCCTCATCTTGCTCCTCATGTTACCATAGCAACCACTGTACATTTACACAGCAGACAGCGGTAAAGTGGCCTGGATGTCTGTGGTGAGTTGTGCTATTTAACAAGCTCAGTGAATCTTAAAGTTGAATCCAAATATGGAAGAAGCTACAGCGAAGAGGAGGAGAGAGGAATCCTGGGAAAACCACCAGAATCAGAAACCAGATCATCACTTTCCTCGTGTCACACATTTTGTATGTGATGTCGCTGTCCAATCAGAGACACCACCCTCTCTTGATTGCCTTCATGTGAACTAAAGCAGTTTCCAGGAAAGGCCTTAAATGTTTTGAACCAATCCCCTGGTTACCAGCTGTTATGACAAAATAATTGAGTTAAAAAGAAAAAAAGAAGACAATATAATTGAGTCTAAATGTGGTTGTTTCCCTTTAGTCATGTTATTGTTGCTGAAATGAAGGTTCCCTGTTGTGTGTTTAAGTTAATTGTGTTAGTGCTATGTTTGCTGTGATTTATATAATGAAACATAATGATTATTGTCACAATATATCATACTCCAAATAATTAAAGTCTATTTATACTTCTATATAATTCCTACATGTGTTCGCCGTCTCCCTCACAGTCATTAGAAAACTGAATAACAACTGTAATGTTAAGAAACATCAGTTATGAGAAGCAGTCAGGTTGTTATCAGAATGGTCTCTATCTCTGGGCAGGGAGTGATTTTCTTCTTCTTCTTCTCTTTCTTTATTGTGACCCAGCTGTTACCCCTGACAGAGACAGGAAGTGAGATCTTGTTCTTACGGTTTATTACTACAACATGCTCACAGATACAATGGAGCACAGTCCTGACTGTGTGTGTGTGTGTGTGTGTGTGTGTGTGTGTGTGTGTGTGTGTGTGTGTGTGTCCTATGGGGTTCAACTGAGGGTTAAACCAGAAATATGTATCCAACATAAACATACTGACCAACACAAACTATATGCACCTGTTTATATAATTACTAAGAATCCCACCCAACACACGCAGACATGCACACACACACATACGCACGCACATCCACTTGGCCCGACAACAAAACACTTGAGGGTAGAAAATGTTCAAAGTATCTGTGGAGCAACTTTGATCGTGGGACAGTTCAACAAAAGTTGGCACAAACCTCGCATTCAGATTTCCCCCTGAGACCTTGTAAATTCTATTTTTTTCTACAGACACAATCACAGACAACAATGCAGTTCAACACACACACACACACACACATCCCTCACCTGGGTCTTATCCCGTGAGACCCACTTGGACTCGATGGAGCCCAGACTGAGACTTGGTAACATGTGGTTCAGAAGCTTTGCCAGGAAAACCTGAAGAAACACAGACCACCTGATAAGACACTCATGATTATCTGACACAAGGCTGAAGTCTGGTCACACACTAACAGACTGTCACACTGATCAGGTGCTGCTCATACAGGTGTCAGTGTGAATGTTACACAGAGCAGACAGAGAGAGAGAGAGTGAAGAGATGATGTGAGACCTTGAAGGGTGTGGCGGAGTCTGGATTCATCTGGACCATGGGTGCGATCAGAACCACTCCAGTGAACTCGCTGGGTCTCTCACAGGCCGTCAGGATGGAGATGGCGCCGCCCTGCGGAAGGAAGAGAGAAAATTCACTCCCAGATTCATTCCTTAGATTAAAACAAACAAGGAGAACGTTGTCTCATGCTTGAGGGTTGAGATTCTCAAAAGGTGTCACATCACATGTTAACATCATGCTAAGGTCACATGTGAACATCACGTTGCGGTCAGGTTAGACGTCAGGGTCAGAGTTCAGCGCCTTGTTTCAGAAAGTGGGATTAGCGGAAACTCTGAGTATGTTAAGCCTGAGATAAGGGAAACTCATGCTGAGTTAAGTCGCTATGGGAACATATGCTGTGAAGCAAACCTGCTCCCTGGCTGGCTGGCTTGATCCATCTCAGCCTGAGGTTGATGCCCGTTGAGCATGTAGCAGGAAGCAGAGACATTGTGTCATTTAGTGAATGAAGTCGTGGACGACTGTCGACTAAGGCAAAAATGTCCAAAACACATCTTGTGTTGTGATGTGACCTCATGAATCACTTCAGTTTGTGAGAAAAGGTTTTTCTGCCTAATAAACAACAGTAAACAACGTGTTTCTGCACAAACTGATCTCAACAGATCCACATGAGAAACTCTGCCAAGATCTCTTTCTGCTGTCACGCCACCACAGCATCACTTGACAGCTTCCACTTATGTTTGCAATTATCATCGTGTTTGTCTTTCGGTAGAACTGAGCTGATTCACACTGAACCTGGTGATTCAGGGTCAAATTATGTCGGGGTCTGTTACTGAGAACTGTGATCAGTTCTGCGAAGCTGCAGCTCTGAGTCTCTGCTGCTACAGTCACAGAACTGAGGCAATACCAAAAACAAGGTCAAAGGTCAAATCGGGTCAAATTAGTTTGATTCTCTGCAGGGGTTGAAGGAGTGACAGGAGACGAAAGAGAATCAAGCAGAATAAAAATAACGAATGCAAGTGAGTGTAAGAGATGAGAGAGGGAGAGTGGGTGAAGGTCAGTTAAGTGTGTGAGAGGTTCTGAACCTGCATCAGTGGGAAACAACTCAAAGGTCGAGACCAACATGAAACAAACTGTTCTTTGTTTAGACTGAGAGAGTTTCCACCCCGTCCTGCTGCTGCTGCTGCTGCATTGAACAGTGAACACAGCTCACACACACACACAGCTCAGAATGGAGCTGCAGCCGATGGCGGCACAAAGCCACGCCTCCTCTGACTGGAGGGGCAACGATCCTTAGTCATACACACACTCACACAAACTCCTAATTGGCCTCAACTTTGTGTAAGTTTCTTTGTCAGTGGTTGAATATTCATGAGGCTGCAGGACACAAAAAACTTCCCACCAGAAAATTTCACTTTCTAAAGACAGAAGAGAACACACACACACACACACACGCACACACACACACACACACACACACACACACACACACACACACACACACACGCACACGCACACGCACACGCACACACACACACACACACACACACACACAGTATGAACAGAGAGGCCCTTGAAGTGGATGAATGCTCCTGTTGTTCACAGTGACTGAAGCCTGAGGAGAATCTCTGACATTATGAACCAAACAGTCGTCATCATGAAAACATCTGTCCATACATTAATGTGATAAGAAGAACCAGACTGTGGTCACATCACAGAGGAGTCTCCTCTTATGGATGTATCCCTCCGCAACGTCAACTAGTTTCAGTTATTTCTTCTGTAATCCAGTAACAGTAACAGGTAAGATCTGCGTGAAGTCAGATTGACCTTGACCTTTGGCCTTCAGGCACAACAATCTACTCAGTTAATGACTGAATCCAAGTGAGTGAGTTCAGTTGAGGTGTCACAGAAGAGAGGACAAATAGCCTGAAGACAAGATGGCTGCAGCTCTGAAGACTGTTTGCTCTTCATGTCAACTGGATTCAGGTTTCGTTCAGTCTGTCAGTGATGACGTGAAGTCAGTGAATGTCACAATAAAAATTTCACACTGATTCATAAAAATATGGACATGAGAATTGAAAAAATAGCAGTTTTTGGGCCTGCCCCTCCCTAAATACAGAATTTGCACTGTGCATAGGGCTTCATGTTGCACTGCGGGGCCTCTCTTTGTGCAAATGCAGCGCAACAACCGAAGTGTCCCTGGTGTGTGCAGGTTGCGTGATTGAAAAGAGACAAAGGTCATCCACCGCTCACATCACTGCAATGACTGACATTTAATGTCCAACCAATCACTGCTCAGAGAAAGACACCAGTGCAGGTAAAGAGATGGCGATCAAAGGCACATTCTAGAAAAAAAAGCAAAACAAGAAAAAGCTCCAGCTTCACTGTTGTTGATTATATCTGTAGAAGAAGCCTGTTTACTTCACTGAGATAGAGATCTCTAGAGATAGAGAGAGATGCTATTTCCTGTAGGGATGGGAGAGATCTGTAAACGTCCTGTTCTGACTCTGACTCTATTGTTAAAAGACACAAGGCCGGCTGCTAATATGTATTTTTTCTTTCAGGAAAGAAGTTACTTTTTTAACCCTCCTGTTGTCCTGGGGTCATTTTGACCTCAAACAGCTTTAATGGAAGTTGTTCAATTAAGTTAAGAATTGAAATAAATTCAAAGTCATTTGGTTGAATTATGGGCGTTTTATTGAATTTAGTAACACCCTTTGTTCTCTGGGGTCAAAATGACCCCAGAGGACAAAGACAAAAAAAAAAAGAAAAAGCTGGAAGCTATTTCGTACCAGATATAGGCTACTCATTTTAGATTTATTTATGCATTTTAGGTTAAAGTGATTTTACTATTTGTTGTTTTTAATGGATGACCTAATTCATATCAGATGTTGTTTCGATGCATTGCAATTATTTTGTACCTACTCTACACTCCTGTTAAAGAAGAGTGAAAGAACAGATGACTGATGGAGAAAGAGATGGAGGGAAAGGAGGCCCATAACTGTTACATAAACTCTGGAACTGAGGATGACCAAAACAGAGACACTGATGAAGCTTTGACATCTCTGATTACACCTCAGAAGAGACGACTCGGAGGAAACTAGACGAGACAGTGAGACGACTGAAGTTCCGCCTCCTCAGGACATCCTCACTTCCTGTGGATCCACAGGTGGTTCACATTGTCCCTGAAGCTCCGCCCTGCTTATACTCACAGGATGCTGAGAAACACAACATTTACTTTGGGCTGGATTTCATAGGAAGAGGAGGAGGGGTGAGGCCTAAAGCGAAACAAATGGAGGGTGGGACACGAACTGTGGAGGAAAGAGAAGCGGGAAATGCCTACATCTGATTCAGTGAGATTTACACTGAATTGTGCCTGTTGTGAACACAGCCTATGTCCCCACATAGACACAGCACAGACACTTCAGGAGGAGCTGTTTAAAGCCTGTGACAGGACGAGTGGTGGGCTGACGGCAGCGCTGTGTTTAACAGACACAGTAAAAAGGTGTAGGAAATCCTGTCAATATTAGCTTAAAAAACCTTTAGGTTAAACACTGAACAGTCTCTACATTTATGTTTTTGGCAGTAGATGATTGCTCTAATCCTAAACTGTGCACACAGTTTTATATTTATGTTTCTAAACTATAAAGATCTTGTTTCCCTTAAGTCAAATCTGTTGTGACCCTGTTTCCTGTTGAGTCCAACATGGCCACTGATTGACAGCTGTGACAGGTAAAAGGTGTTTGTTCAGTGTTCAGTGCACACTAATTTAAACACACAGTGATCATTTGTTATTTAACTCCTCACTGCTTTCTTAAATCAGTGTGTGTCTCCGTGCACAGTGAGAGTGTGAGGACCTGAATGCACCACTCATCCAATGAGGTCCTGTCTGATGACACTGTCAGACTGTGACACATTTACACAACACACACACACACAAGCCCTGAGGTGGCGACAGAGAGGCTCGTGGGAAATTAGTCATTTATGAAATACACTTGTTGTGTATTCTGTAAAACCTAAACTTAAACTCAAACTGTGTCAATGACACAGTAGATAAAATCTTCTTGTCAAACAGTGAGCTGGAAAACACCTCTACTGGAACATGTTACTGTAAGAGGACATGAGAACACGTCTGCTCCTCTGACTCCTCGTCCTTGAGGTCGATGAACCCCAGACTGGAGCTTGATCTGTGTCACTGGGTCAAAGGCAAAAGCTATTGGAGCTGAAGACAGTTTGTCCATCACAGTGAAATCCGCTGCCAATCAAACTACAGTGAGCGCAGTGCTCAGGTGTTCCTAACCTGCTTGATTATTATTGCTCTGCTGATTAATCTAAGCACAAAGCACATGTGTGTGTGTGTGTGGCTCATTGTACCAGGAACTCCGAGTGTTATGTAATATCACACCTAGGAAAACAGACAAACCTGGAGAAGAGCGAGAATAACACAAACACACACTTTATGATCCCCTGAGGAAAATGAAGGATCATGTGAAGCGTCCTACCATAGAGTGGCCCACGATGAAGACGGGCAGGTCGGGGTGACGTGACCTCATCAGATCGATGTGCTGCAGAGAATCTCTGATGTAAAGTTGAAAATCTTTGATGTTCATCCTGTCGCCTTCACTCTGACCATGACCCACTGTGGAGGGAACAAACAACAGGACAATTAACGGTTAAAGAAACACAAAGATGAAAGAAATGTGATGTTGTATGTACTATTATGTATGTATGTATGAGTAGTCTGGATGAGTATGAGGAAGAGTAGAGACATGATGGAGAGAGAAGAGGACGAGTGAAGAGGGAAGTGGAGTGAAAAGTGAGAAGACGAGAGGAAGAGGAGGGGACAGAGATGTGACTGACAGATGGAAGAGGAAACATGTATGAATATGTATGTGTTCATTCACACACAAACACACACACATTTCCCTCCGGCTCTCAGCAGCAGTGGCTCAGGGTGAGGGTGGTTGCCACAGCGACCACTGAACCAACATTTACACACCAAGTATGAGTGTGTGTGTGTGTCAGTCATTAGACTGAATGCAGCATTTTCTCTGTGTCCAATCAATACCGATGTGATCAGCACAGTGCAGAGATCAATAACCAATCCCAACAGAGGGGATTGCCTCTCCCACGTGGGATCAATTACAACACACTCCACCGTTATCACACACACACACTGAGAAAACAGATTAACATTCAGTAACAGTGATGATCGCTTGATTATTGATGAACTGATCAATACATTTGTCCCACTGACATTTCCTGAAGGTGACATTTAAAACACCAATAAATAAAAAATAACTGAGTCATCATGTGAGATAATGTGTGTTACAGATTAAAGTATATTTTTATGGGCTTTTTTTGCCTTTTAATTGGATAGTGCAGTGAGAGTGAGACAGGAAATGGGGAGGCAGAGAGAGAGGCATGACATGCAGGAAAGGGCCGCTCGACGCAGGTTTCGAACCGGGGCCACCTGCAGTGAGGGCTATAGCCTCTACATGGGGCGGCCACTCTACCAGGTGAGCTAAACGCCACCCCATGCTGAACAAAAATCTTAACATCTGACAAACTGAAACCAGAAAATGATTTTCTTTGATTAATAACTTTCCTGATTAATTAATTCATCATTAACCTTTAATTAGTAGCTGACTGCTTCAGTACTGAACAAAAGCTTTAAGATGTTAACATGTTAATTTTATTGTTTCAAATGAAGATATTTCATAATGTGTTAGTGCGATAGTCATTACTACACACACACACTCTGGGTGAAGCAGATCCAGTCACAGCAGCTCAACCAATCATCGCTCTGGAGCCTGAATTTATCTAGTTAAATATAAAACTTGTTATTGACTGTGCGTATGTGCAGGAGCTTCATGCTTGTGTCTCGTTACACTCAAGTAAAATATTTCACCACTGCCTGATAATGAAGCGTCTGGCCTGCTGCGGGACACACACACATGATTCTGCAGCAACACTAAGGAAAATGATTCACACACAAATAATATGGACTGGTAAAGATACAAGCTTTGTGTGTCTCTGTGTTGTGTCTGTGTGTGTGCCCGCAGTATTTTCCATTAACACTGTGCGCTGCTGTGGGTGAAAACTTGTCTCCTCATTCACTGTCACCTCTGAATGTTTCCATATACAGCTGGCTGACTCTCTCTCTTTCTCTCTGCTGCAGCACAGTCACATGACCTCACACCAGTACATTACAAAGACACAGCCTCACAGTCTCTGATTAGTGTCCAGCTACAGTTTGTGTCCCCTCTTCCTCTGTTCTTAATCACATGTTTGTAGCTTTTATAAACATCATCAGTTAATCGTCCTACAGAGTCAACAGGTCTGAGACCGGCGTTTAGCTCAGAGCGAAGAGGTCATTACTGTAACTCAGATCTGAGCAACCTTATTATTCTGTTTACAAACAGGAAGTGAAAGAAGTAAACATGTGAAATCAAATGTCCCAAACCCACAACGAAACATGTTTGATGTAAGATGATAATGTGGTAACAGGAACTGGACCGCTGTGTGACATTGACTTGACTATAACAAACCATAGGATGTCAATGTATGGATGTAATAATGTGCAGTTTGTGTGTGTGTGCGTGTGCGTGTGCATGCGCGTGACTTACAGTGGTCGTGTGCAAACACCAGCAGTGACAGCTCCTTCAGTCTCTGAGCGACTTCATCGTACGGTCCACTGTGCTCGCCAGCTCCATGGGCCACGAACACCAGAGCCCTGAGAGAGAACGAGAGAGGCGGTGAAGTTTATCCAAGTCTATTCATACACGCAGACACTACTCTCTATAAACAGCTCATGTTTGCGTTTCTCTGTACGGGGCTGTCACACTTTCTCTGTCAGCTGATGAAGTCCTGAGCTGTTTCCTCAGTGAAACAACTCACAGACTGACACAGAAGTTTGCTCATCCCTGCTGAACATCCATCCACTATCTGGACCACTTATCCATGCAAGGTGGATTCAGGTTGGCAGTCTATCTAACCAAGAGAGCCATGACTAGTTTTGTGCCTTCATCCATCAGATTGTTAAACAGCAGATGGTTTGTGAATGCTTATACGTCTGTCTTTCTCTCTTTTAACATTTGTATCTATCTATTTTGTTTAAATATGCACTGTCGCTCTTCACAGATAAGGGAAAATAAAGTTCTTTGAATTTGAATATCTCTGGGGCGACATGTAGAGATGACAACGCGCACACTCTCAATCTGTGGGAGGAAGCTGGAGAACCCAGGCAGAACCCACCTAGACAGGGAGAACATGCTACCTCCACCTAGAAAGGCCCCCGGACCGGGAATTGAGCCCAGAACGTTCTTGCTGAGAGGCGTGGGTGCTAGTAAGCGCAGCTCCACTATTATGAATATATACACACTGTACATTCTGTACTAAGTGTGTCTTGATGGGTGAGATGGCGATAACAGCATGATGATGAAACAGTGTTATGGCAGATACAGAGTGACGTCACTCATCTGTCCATCTATCTGTCTCATCACCTCCACCCCGTGGCTGAGGGAACCCAGTAAAATCAAATGTGACCCATCAATACACAGAGAACAGCTCCAACCGCCTCACTCCCTCAACGTGTTTATTCAAACAAAGATTCAGACTGAGACTGAGTGAAGCTACAACAACAATAACCAAACAGCAGCTGGATCACTGACTCAGACTTAAAGTGATTTTTAACTAAAAGAAACGAACTGGTACACTGAGACCAAACAGTTTACTGATGACAACATGATCCACTTCAACTGACTCATCAACAGGAACCTCCATGTGTTTCATGTTAGTGAAGCTGATGTTAAAGGACAATTCCAGGCAAATTCAACCTGGGACTATAGTTTCCTAATATTTTAGGTCCAAAAGAATGAACCCGGAGGTTTTCTTTTCAATTGCTCCTGTTACGCAGTAGTTCTGTCTGTCCCTGCATCGTCACAGCAGCGTATAATGGGAGCGAATGGATCTTAGACTGTTTAGACTTTTTACATCCCACAAAACTATACAATCATTTTTCACAGATATTGGGTGGCTAGTCAAACATACGCCGAGGGTTTTGTGCACTTCAAGAAAGCTGACATGTCTGTAAACGGAGCTGTAATACAAAGTCTTGAGCGAGAGTCAAACTGAAGCGCTCAGTATGTTTACAGGTAGACTTAACAACAGCCAGATTTACCTCAGAGTGCCTCCGAGTTGATATTCTGTTGTTGATAAAACAGGGAGCCAGATTACCTATAAACATAGTGAGGCATCAACTTGAATCGCACGAGACGCTGCTGTGATGATATGGGGAAAGACAGAACTACTGCATAAGAGGAGCAATTGAAAAAAATCTTCAGATTCATTCTTTTAGACCTAAAATATTGGAAAACTATAGCCCCAGGTTGAATTTGCCTGGAACTGTCCTTTAATGGATCGTCTTTTCATCGGGCTTCATTAGTAAATCACTCTGCTCTGTCCTCCCTTCAGAGGCCTCGGCAGCCCCCAGCCCCCAGGCTGAGACTTCCTCTGCACTTGTTGGTTCTGTGTGTGTGTGAATGAGTGTCTTTGTGTGGACAAGATGTTCTGTCACACAGAGGCTAGGGGTGGGAGGGGGGTTTAATGGGGCTAATCTGGGTTCATAATGGAGTCGACTGTAAAGTGATGAGATGTGAGATGTGTTCTCTACACCTCCCTGCTTGCATATGTCCTCTCTCTCTTAGTACAAAAGACACAATCTAATGAAGTTCAATATGTGTTGACAGCAGAGAAGGAAAGTTAGACCCTCCTGACAGCATTGAATTCCTCTCAGAGCTGACCTCTGAATCATTTCATGGGTCTGCACAGATGTCTGAGTTCATTCACACACTCCATTCAGCAGCAACAGGCTGCGACGTACCGGTGTTAACAGCTGTCTCAGGTGGTCACAGTGTTCAGGTGTGAACATCAGAGATCTGATCACTCAGACATACTTGTAGACATATACTGTAAATGGCACATTACATATTTACAGGTTTATTGATTAGTGCCTACCTGGTTTCAGGTGTATTGATTATCACTGTGTGTAACTGTCTCTGGTCTCTGTGGGAACTACAGACCCTCTGGTCTCCCACACTGTCAGTGGTGGACCAACATGGCCTCTCTCAGCCTTACTAAAACAATGAGCTCTGAGCTTCTCCAAACAGACACAGGCTCAAACAAAGCCACACTCTGATCCTCTTAAAGCTCCTGACTGACTGATGAAGGTGGAGGTTCAGACTCTCACCGCTCAGACTGTGACGTGAATCATCACCACACTGACAACAACAACAACAACAACATCCACACAGGACATGAAAGTCTGAGTTTCCTATCACTTTTCACAGCTCCACCTGGATCACAGGTTAACAGACATAGTCCATGCAAGAGAAAAAATAACTTTTTATTTCTAAGTTTCTATGAAGCAGGAAGTTTGTTTTCACTCATGAGATGTAACCTCTGGGGCCGCAGAGCCTCATTAGCTTTTGATTACAACGTTTGCTAATGCGCTAGCTGGCCATGTGATCCCATCAGACACACAGCAGCGCAGTCAGTGTTGTTAATGAGCTGTAGCTGCCAACACCATGTTAGAAAAAAAGCTATGCTAAGATCAGTCAGATCAGTCAGACATCCCACTGTTCCTGGTTCAGTATTTTAAATGTGAAGCCGTATTGATCAGTGTTGACTGGTGCAGCCTCACGTAAACCTCATACACTGTAATCACTGTGTAGTGTCCAGACTTGAGAGGAGAAAGAGGATGAGACAGAACTCCTCTGTTAATCTGATTAATGGACTTAGACTGTGTGTGAGTTAGTGAGTGAGCGTTTGTGTCTGTGCACGTATGCATGTGTGTGTTGTAAGTGGGTCTATAGGAGAAATGACCACAAATTGCTGAGCTCTCTATGAAAAGCCTCCCAAAGGATGTGGTGCTCAGTTAGGGGTGTGTGTGACCATAGGCTACGTGTATGTGGGTGGGTGACCACATAAGTGCTGGTAAACACACCCTCAGTGAATGTAGTTATGGGTGAGACTGTTCAGTATAGAAACATAGAAGCAAAGACTAAAAGGACAAGAGACCAGAGTCAAACTGAGACGGAGGAGACAAGGCACCAACATGGAGGAAGCTGTTGTTCCTTTGATCTTCGTGTCCTACATCCTCCATTTCCTTTAGTGAGCCTTAAAGACCAGTCAACACAGTAGAAACACATATTCTGAGTAAAGTGAGCTCTAACAAGCTCTGCTACTGACATAGCTTAACTACGCAAACTGTCTCTTATCCAGGCCTCTGCAGTAACGCAGGTGATCACTATAGTCTCCAGCTCTCATCGTCCATCTCCAAGCTTAGAACTTAACCCTGCTGCTAAACCTGCTGAGCATTATAACACCCTGAGATGAAGCATGAATGTTCGTCCAGGCCACTGCTGTGTCAGACTGTGAATTCTCTCCCGCAGGAGGAGCAAAACAACATGGAGACCAATAAGTGACAGAAAACAAGATGGAGCCTGAGAGAGAGTGAGGAAGTGTGACAGAGCCAGAACTGAGGAAGAGAGAGGGAGTGTGTGTGTGTGTGTGTGTGTTCGTATGACAGACAAAAGGCAGGAAATGAGTGTGTGGAGGCAGACAGCAGCAGGAGGTTTATACTCCAGAGAATATGAATATGAAAAGAGCTTCAGGCTAGTTTAAACAGTTTACTCTTGTGTCCTTATGTTTTAACTTCAGAGCAACAAACAAAGTGTAAAAGCTCAATAATACAGTGCAAGCCCTACTGATTTACATGACATGTTAACTACCCGAGGGACATGCAAAGTTCTTAAATCATTCGAAACAGCTTGTAGAGCGCTGTATGGAGCAGATAGTATAAAACTGTGCAGAGAGGGATTATGTCAGGACTCTTCTAATGGCTCCACAAACTGTTGAATCTACACAGTTACTGTATTTATCTGTTCACCACTGAAACATTATATTTTCTGAAAGACATTATGAATCACATTAAATCCATTCTCATACTTAATACATGTGCAAAGCAACCGGAATCAAATTAATGTAAATCATAATAATTATATAGAATAACCTGATGATCAATATTAATCTCAATGGAATGAAAACTGACTCCTTATATTAAATGGCAGTAAAAGATTGCCGCTGGAAACATCTACTCAAATACATGTGGTCATAAGACTTCATGGACTAAAATAACTTACAAGGTAAAAGACAAAGGCAACGACTGTAATACAGGGCGAATACCAGCAGCAGTGTGTGTGTTTGTGTGTGTGTATATGTGTGCGTCATAACAAAGATCAATGACATGTCCTCTATGTAGACATGCCGGCTGTGCAGTGCATGCGGGAACACAGATCTCCATGAGGGTTCAAGACCCAGTTGGTAGAGCTGTCAATCATTGATGATGCCAGCCCCCATCTCCCTTGCACCCTTCACCTACTTCCTGATTCTAGCGAAAAGGCTTTTTAGGTGAGGTCAACCGATACTGGATTTCTAAAGGCTGTTATAATAACGATACTTTGGAGCGGGAAAAAGCCGTTATCTGATAAGTGGTTGGTCAGGTCGAGCTGGAATTTTTTTTTGCAGGTTAAGGCTCTATAGGTTTCCCCTCAATAGCTTCACGGCTAGACATTAAAGCATCTCTAGTGTCTCATCTCTCCCTCCTGGAGAAATGCATCATTATAGTGTTTTAATCGTTTTAATAAGGTTTGCTTGTTTTCAAGGAGAAAATCTACAGATCAGTTCTTTTCAAAAACTCAACACACATGCATACACCATGGCACACAGTCCAGCAGAGCAATGAAGTCAAATAGAGCTCATGCTCATGTAAATAAGTGCAATAAAACATTTGCAAGAAGAGGCCCAAAACACACTAATGCAACCAGCAGAACCACGAGCATGTATTTTAATCTCCTCTGTGTTACCCTGGCCTTACCTCTGCTTGTAGATCTGGTGCAACAACATGATGTAGCTGAGAGAACAACAGAGGGGAGGCTGCGCAGCCCGAGGCCACAGTCAGAGCCTAACATCTGCATTAACAATAGTTTATTGGCGTCAATTAATCAGTAATCAACCTTTTCTTTCCAAGATCCAGTGACCTTTGACCCCATCTTATACTCAACCATTCATCTAACAAACATTTTTGTTAAAGTCAGTGAGATGTCTGAGTGAAAACCTATACATATGATATTTAACTAATATATTGAGGTGAATTTTTGGATTTCCTTTAGGTTTTGCAGATAAAGGCACTTGACAGTAACATCCAATCAGCAGCGACATTGCAGTAGAGGAAGTGATGGGTCCAAGACACTCAAGAGTCCGAACAGCTTAATGACAAGACATCACTATCACAGCTCTGATACTCTGAGTGTGTCGGTATATGTCAGTCGGTGTCTGTATCTAACCGTGTGTGTCAGTATATGTCAGTGCATTTCAGTATGTCACTCTAAGATTACACATCGGCCTTGCTGCCTTGACATCATTTAACTTTCCCAGTTATTTCAACATGAGGGCAGGTGAAACACTGCTGTGTGGCTACAGTTTAACTCACCTGCTTAGTTTATCATTCACCTGTCAGACTGAATATCAAGAGGAAAGGTAATTAAATAGAGAAGCGTGGCTGATGGGTAATTTATGAGGAGAGCGGAGAAGAAGCTGCTAGTTTTTCCATCTAATTCTACTGCACAGACCAAACGCCACAACAACCAACCAATCCATCATCATCATACCCTCCTCTGTCATCAGAGCTGCTGATATGAACCTGCTCTCATCACACAAACGAAAGTTAAGAGACTTTCCCATATTGTGTTTCATTACTGATCTGAGTGCAGCGAGCGGGTGCTGCTGTGAGGGCTTTTTTTTTTGTGAAACACTAAACGTTGTGTTGAAACAGGAAGTGTGTGTGTTGAATAGAGTCTCCGAAAAAGGCTGATCTGAAATCCGCTCAGGGATGTTCAGCTCTGCTTTCAGTTAAACATCAGACCTCAGATCCCCCACCCGCAGTGTGATGGATGTTGTTTCCCTGTAAAAGCTGCAGTAAACCGACCACAGCTGAGTCTGCAGGAGTTTGCAGGTTTTCATAAGTCTTGGTTTGACTGTGAACGTCTCAGTGTGGATCTACTCACATTCACAGGGTTAATGTGACTGCAGCTTCTGGCCACAGACCCTGGACTGAGCCTTAAACCCACGACCCCCCTCTGCGTGCTGCTGTGCTGCTGTAGCTGCAGCATCCTGCTCAGCCACCGGCCTCCACTCAGTCGCTCTTATGTAAGTCAACCTGAAACTGTTACAGAGCTGCAGCTATTTTCAGCCCCCACTCATTCAGCTCTCACTGCTCAATACTGACACAAACCAGAAGAACCAGAAACCATTTACGCTGGTTTACTGGTTTACTGCTGTTCCACATTCACAGCTGTGAGCTCCTGGTTGATGCAGTGAGCATGGTGCGAACACAGACCTCAGTTTATTTCCATTATGACTGTGGCTTCCAACAATAATTAAAACAAGATGATAAAATAAGTAAATCATTCATTCCTGCACGAGCATGCCCCGTTGCCTGCTGTCCTCAACTCTTTAACTTGTAGCACCAGAGAAGAGTAGATGCTGTTTATTTACTTATGTTTATTTCTTTTTGGTTTTTATAAATGCAGCTGTTTCTGTTTAATAATTGCTATGCAGCATCACGTTCTGCTCCATCTCTGGTCACTAACATCTGGCTCCAGCTGTTGTGTGGATCCTGTCACGTCTCACGCTTTCCGTTTTCTCACCATGAGCTTCATGGCTGAGTGACAGCTATGTCAGTCAGAGGCTCCACCCACTGAGACCCCATCGTCGTGAACTCAGCTGGTCAGCGATTGGCTGCTTCAGACTGAGACAATAGAGACATCACCTCGGTCAGTCGGAGCACTGGCTGATTCAGGATCAGATGAACTAGTGTTGTTCATCAGGCAGAAGCAGAGTGAACAAGTGTGAGCATACAGTACATGTGTGCACCATATTCACCAGCCTGAGTCTGGAGGGATTTCAACATAAAAAGAAAAACAACTTCACAGACTCCACTCATATTCTCCAGTCCAGTCCGGTCCGTGGGTCTGAATTAGATCCGAAGCTGCACCACATGTGTAAAGCTATATGGACATACATTCAGATTCCAGTCATTTTTGCTCCACTTCACTTTAAAAATATAAAATTCATGTGTTTGGTTGGGTCTTATACCAAATGAACATGTCCCTTTACATCTTGTGAATATTTTTGTAGTCCATCTCCATAGCAACGCAACACTTATGATGGCTTTTTGTAAAAAAGCCTCCAGATAATGACTGTTGCACATTGATAAAACTGACTTGACCTAAATTGCTAACAATGTACAGTAGCTACACCATACAACAACTGGATATTGACCTTGGATGTATTATGATGTCGATTCATTCAGGAACACTCTCGTCATGATTAAAACCATTTATAGCAACAAATGGAATACAGTTCGGCTTGGCGCTGAAGCTCCACTCTGGGAGCTCCCTGGATGGACAAGCGCATGCTATGTCGCTCCAGGGAGACAATTTATACCCCCCAGAGTGGAATGAAAGCACTGAGAAGATATGGAGCCATTTAAGAGCCTGAGACACTGAGAAGGTGGAGGCTGGGGTGGAGGAGGCAAGCTTTTACAGCGCAGCAGTGCGCAGCGGTGTAGAGGGGGAGATCAGTGTGACAGCCTACATTTAAATAGACCGCCTATGGTAGGAGAATGAATGTGATTGGATAGAGACTAATGGGCTGGCTGTCAGCTGACTACAGCTGGGGCTTGCGACTTCTGTGTCCTGCATGAATTTACGCAAGCTTCATTTGTCAATAATTGTGCAGCTCTATTCCTGGCTGTGAATGGATCTATTAGCTATATTAAAATATGTACTATACCGTATGTTCTTATATGAATTCTGGGTAAATTTAGACTTTTTTTTTCTTTCAAAATAAAAAAATGGCCACCTGAGGAAGCTTCTCCAACACAGAAACTTAACAGCTTTGTTTCCAATTTGTTGATGTTGGAGCTGCTGGACAGTGCAGGCGTCAGTGATTGTTACCATGGTGACTCAGCTTCAGGCCTAAGGTGACTGATGTTTCAGACTAATGAGTCGGTCTCAGACTGAGACCCAGTCCTGGTCCTTCTCACAGCTGTTGACGCTGGTGACAGTGGACTGTCACAGAACTGAGCTGCAGGTGAACGCAGAGAGTCAGATCAATACTGGTGGTTTCACTCTGACTTTAACGTTATTCTAAGTCTGAACAACAAACTGATGCTGTTCTTTGTCTCTCTATAATGGGGTCGTGACCCCCTCTGAGTCTCTGCTGCGTCTGTTGTTGTCACCACGAAGAGATTAACACAATTATGATGTTTTGAAAAAGCTGAGCTCATTAATGAGACCGAACTGTGCGGATGTACAACTCACTGATCTGGGTCATCTTCATTGTCATCAGTCAGAGGTCGGAGCAGCACATGACCTCTAATCTGACATTAACATGGAACAGAGCCAGAGCAGCACACCTACTACTCCTCAGCTCCTTACTGTCACACACTGACATTAAAGACCAGTGTAGTAGGCCTACTGTGTTGTGGATCCACCTGTTACAGTGAGTGGAGGAGAAGATGCTGATTGGACATCTGTTTAACCAATCACAGATCTGATTACTGCCCTGAGGCTGTTTGAAAATGAATGAAAAGAGAAGCTCACACACTGCTACCCAGACCCCTACCTCCTCCCCTCCATTCACCCTGAGCCATAAACAGCGTGTTGTAGTTACTGCTGTCTAAAGATTAACACACAGGACATGAGTAAGGAAAAGCTGAAGTGTCATGTGACTCACTCCACAACCATGAGACCAGGATTAACTAGAGCACCCCCACCACACACACACACAGGCACTGCAGCACCACCAATTTTAAACTGGCTCCTAAAATTAACCCAACTGTCTTTGTACAGGCTCTGGGCACAGTGGCACACTCTCTCACTCTCTCTCTTTCTCTTTCTCTCCCCTGACCTTGGCGGGCCATCGGGCTCCCAGTAGCGGCAGAACAGGTGCAGTCCGTCGGCGTTGACGATGTGCGGCAGGTCGGCGTAGGGGACTCCCTGCGGGCTCCGCCGCGGAGCAGCTCCGGGCTCCGGCATCGAGGAGTCTGCGGGAGAGAAGCGGAGGAGCAGCGGTGAGAGGACATCGGTGCTGCCGTACAGGAAGCAGCTGACCGCGGCCACGAGCAGGCAGGAGGCGGCGGTGACCGCGTTCATCTTCTTCTTCTCTGTTTATTTTGATGCGTGTTTTCGGCATGAGGTGATCAACCGCTCTAATCCTAAACTGCACAGACACACACGCGCGCGCACGCACACACACACACACACGATCTCACACACAACCACACATACACACAATGTTGTCAGGGAGTTACGTCACGAGAGACCATATGCTCTCTCAGCCTCACTCTCTCTCTCTCTTTCTCTTTCAGCCCCCACGCTCTCACATGCTCTCTCTCTCTCTCTCTCTCTCTCTCTCTCTCTCTCTCTCACACACACACACACACACACACACACACACACACACACACACACACACACACACACACACACACACACACACACAAACACACTGAAATTAGCTCTATTGTCATGTCACATCTACATATTCATCACAGTGTTTCATACTGATAATGCGCTGTAGCAGTGAATAGTTTCCATGTTTAAACTATTACACACAGTGCACACTATATCCTAGTAGTGTATACAGTTGATTACACTGTATACAGTGCACTATAGGATATGTATGCACTGTGGAAACAGTTACATCATTGGACTGAATGGAACAACTCGCTGCAGCATAAACAGTGAAGGACATGATGGAGATGAAGATCAATCTATGATAGCCTATTGATGAAGAGGTGACAGAAGATACAGTTCGTTCTGGTTTAACGACTTATCTAATTATTGCATTCCATTTTTTATATTCATGTGCACTCGAGCGCGTGCACACGTGCAGCATATAAACACTGAGCTCGTTTTCATCACAGAGAATACACACACACACACACACACACACACACACACACACACACACTGTCACCGGTCAGACCGAGCAGAGCTGCACCGGAGACAACAAACAGAAACAAACAAACAGAATACCCCACGACACCCACACGCGCGCACTCTGGTCAGCAGCTGCAGCTCTGTCAGTGTCTGAGCTGCATCACAACGAGGGACATCGAGTCTCTCTCTGCCGCAGGTGAAAATAGTCCCGGTGTGATGCGGCTCTGAGCGGGTTTCACCTGCACCTTCTGTCACCTGAGACTCGAGGAGCTCAGTGTAGCCTAACAGGTCAACACGTCGTCACCCTCCATCATCATCATCAGGACTGATGTTACAGAGGGAGCGGGAGGAAGATTAGAGTCAGATTCTACCACAGTAAAAAATGTTTGATTCTCAAACGAGAGCATCATCACACATGTGAGACAATAGATAGCGCGCGCACAGAAACACACAGAAACACACACACACACACACACGGACAGACCGTGTTAATTGCACACCGTGATAATCCACTGGTTCGATATCCTCCTCCAGTAAAAGACGGCCGTGGGGAGGTTGAAGCTGCTACCGTGCTCTCCTCGGCTCAGTGTCGGTACCGGAGCTGGTGTCGGTGGTACCGGACTCTGACATCAGTTCGGGGCTCTGTGGACAGATGAAGCTGCAGCTCGGATAAAGTCCAGTCGACCCACTGACACCGGAACCTGGGGACGGAGCCTGAACACACAGAGAACCAAGAGGAAGAACCAGAGACCGAACCAACCTGCTCACGAGCTCAGCTCACAAGTTTCAGCTTCTTTCCAGACTCTCCCCCTCTCTCTCTCTTTAGGTATGTCTCTCTCCCCTAACCCCCTCTCTCTCTCTCTCGGATGCTCCGCTGTCGCCTCCCTCCAGCCGAAGAATGCAGTGAGCGGCGTTTGAGGAGAAACTAAACGAGTATTCACACACACGCGCGCGCGCACGCACACACAAATATTCTCTCTCTCTCTCTCTCTCTCTCTCTCTCTCTCTCTCTCTCTCTCTCTCTCTCACACACACACACACACACACACACACCAGAGGCGGGAATTCTCTCTCAAATTCACTTAATTGGCATTTATGTCATGAAGATTGTGTTGCCGAAGCAGAACATATCCAGCTCCCTTTCCCTCGCTCTCTCTCTCTCACACACACATACACACACCATCTCTCTCTTTCATCCTCTCTCTCTCTCTCTCTGGAGCCCCATTTACTGTCAAATAAAGAACTTCCTGTGAAGCTCTGACCAGAGGGCAGAGACCTACGTGACCTCTGACCTGACCCAGCCTGATTGGTTTCATCTATATCCACTCAACATTAATCTTTCTAATAATTGGCCAATAGCATATTTGGGCAGCTCAGCAAACTGCAAAGTCAAAACTGAGTTGTAAGTTACAGTAAGTGTTGCTGAGAGGACGGTGTCGTAACCTCTGGTTTTATACAGACAGTGATGCTCTCAGGAAGTGATAATCAGTATCACCTGTTGTTGGTGACAATAAACCACAGAGAGCAGCAGAGAAAGTTTGACAAACATGAGGCCAATTACTGTAAGAGATTGTTTATCAAGAGGGAAACATGATTCAGCATGTTTGTTAGAATGCACATGGCTGAATATAAACAGGGTTTATAGGGCGCTGTTACATTTTTAGCTAACAGTCGCTTTACACATCCACCAAATATTTACATTCCTTTTAGCCCTGTTTGGCGTGAAGGACACACCTGGGACAACATACTGAATCATCACTGCGACATGCATTGATAGTGAATCAGCTCAGTCTTTATCTTAACCAGGATCTGACCTCAGACAACACCTAGGCTAATAGGTGATGAGGAAACAGGAAACTAGGAAACATAATGCACTTTTAGAAAAACAATAAGTCATAATTTCTGCTGTGTCTGGAGTCCCTGACTGGAATATGAAGGTCTGGTATTTTTTTTTATAAATGAAACATATTCTGTGCCAAAGCTGTAATGAGAACCATGACAGAATAGGCCTATCAACTAGCTTTTTTTTTTTTTTGCCTGAACATGATTCAGAGAGTTTCTGTTCCCACTAACAATGACTCATAAATAGATGGTTTTAGTTAACACTAGACTGTTGTGGGGCAGCTCTGGAAAATGAATCAATCACCACCTCTGCCTTCACGTCTCTGTCCACATGTGGGACTAAAATGGGAACAAGAGATCATTGTTGTAAAACTGACCCAGCAGGTTTCATTCTTTCTGCAGTGAGTCAAGATTAAAACATGACATCATACATAATAAGGTAACTTCCTGTTACAATATCCGTATTTCAATCACTTTAACGAGCATTGATCACCTTTCAACAGAATGGAGAACATCTGAGTATTTGCATATGAAAACTCTCACTGATCCATCTGTAGTTGTTGAGAACCAGTCTCACTGCATCCATGCTTTTTAAAGTTAAATTGTTAGGCCTTTTCATGCCTTTATTATACAGTGTGAGATAGACAGGAAATCAGAAGGGAGAGAGGGGGAATGTCATGCAGCAGTGAGGGTCCGATTTGAACCTGGGACACTGCCCATGTGGTACATGGCGCCCCCCACAGGATCCATGTTTGACCTGCTGGAAATGTCCCTTTGCCACCAAATTGAAATGTGTAAATGTTTGAAAGGAAAAGGAAAAAAACTTAATCATTTGACTAGGCAAAACAATGTTTTTATTTTAGTGAAAGTACATGTTGAATGGGAGATCTCATAAATAAACTGTTAATACACAAAAGCAGCTGATCATTGTTAGTGATTAAATGCAAATATTTTTTAATTCAAACAAATTAGTGCAAATTTCAACAAAAACAATGTTAACATTATTATGCTTTAACTTTGTTAAATATAGGCAAGGCCTTTGTTACTTCACTCAGAGAGATTTTTGAAGCTCAGAAGGAGCTGCTCTCCTGTTCCTGACTTCACCTCCTAACTCATAGCAAATCTAAATATGGTCAGAGAGTAGCGGCCTGTGTGGAGCGAGACTTCAGCTTCAGACACTGGTGGTCATCGGAGGAACTGCAGCTTTGGTAGTACAGCCTTGTGCCATTTATCTGAATTCTGTTCCTTCGGCATGTGTGTGTGTGTGTGTGTGTGTGCTCGTGACAGCCGTCCCAGTTGTGTGAAGCTCAGAGGATTAAGTGTCCATCCTCCATATTTCCTCTCAGGACTCAGAAATGTGTCGCTGTCATTCCCTGTGAAACAGAGGGAGAAGGGGGAGGAGGACAACGAAGATGACAAGAACGAGGAGGGAGAGGTGAAGAAGAAAAACATCAAGTAGGACAAAGGAAGAGAAACACCAGTTCCATTATCAGACTGTTCCACGGTTTGATATCAATTCAATTCAATTGGCTTTATTGGCATGGTATCATAATGTCTCTCCTGGGTCGAGATTAATGAGGAGAAAAGGTCAACATGACACAACCTGGGAAACAGTGATTGATGTGTCTCAGTCAGACAACTACGCTACGCTACATTTTAATTCTAAAACTCAGCTCGTCTCCTACGGTTCTTCCTCAGTCCACAACACATCACGGTTCACTCACCAAGAACAGACACTGGACAAAATACTGCACTTGAAAATCTTGTGTGTATGTGGTTTAAGGTGTGTCTAGGTGGATGTAGATGATTGAAAATGCAGTGGTCTGTCTGCAAACCCAGACGTGACAGAAACTGTCTGTCTCTAATTGGTCACAGTGAAGCAAATTTAATTCAGCTGTTGAAGATTAAATTAAATACAAACTGCAGCTCAGATGGATTCAATCTCTCTGTCCTGTAAAACTATTTCCATGTGAAATATATTTGCTTATGTCTTGTATTGAGTGTGTTTGTGTGTGTGTTTCCTATATGAAATAACTGCTGTAAACTGTATTTGATGGAGTAGAGCCACATCTTTGTTCTTTGTTTGATCATCCTGAGGAAGTAGAGACAGTCACGCAACTCAACACTAAAACAGAACAAACACACTGATGCTGAACAATATGCTAACATGCATCAAAATACATTTACATCTATGTACCTATCTACACTCATGTGTCTGTTGGTTCTGTACAAAATGAAACTCTCCACATTGGAAAACTTGAGGTACTAGAAATACTTGGCGTGGTCACAGGTTCACACCCAGTGACACCAGTGGAAAATCATTCTTTAAATAACATCCCAGACGGGAGACACCGGTGCTACACTTATAATTAGAGGATAACATAGCTTAGCTTTACACAAAGACTGGGAGCAAAAGGAAACCATAGCCTGGCCATGTCCAAATGCAACTAGATCCAACCACAAACCTCTCAACACTTCCTGTATGTCAGTCTGTTTCTGCCACAAACTGCAGGTCAACAGGTTTAACATTATCACATCATGTATGATTACTGATGACAGCAGGGGAGGAGCTTTGTTCCTTTTTTTGAAAACAAAGGATCCAAACATGAACCAGCTATGATTCAGCCTACTGAATCAGAGATTGTATTTCTATCAGTTATCAACCATAATGACAACCTGCCATTCAGCATTACCATGGAGATGCCTGTGGTGCTGCCCTGACCCTGGTCACTAGTCCTCACATTCTTAATTTATCTGTATCAGTGTGTATGTGTGTGTATGCATGCGCGCTCCACCTTCTCTGTGCTCTGCTGGCAGTACAACACTGCATCATGGACAGTGGAGAAGAGACACGATTTGGTCACTTTGTCACTGAAGAAACCTCCAGACTGCAGGTTTTTCACCACGCCGGCTACAAAGGGAGACAGCAAGAGAGACACAGAAGGGGGTCAGAGGGAGACAGAGATAGAGACAGAGGTAAATTAGAGAAGCAGACAGAGGAGGGAGGGGTCACTGAGCCTCATTACAATTTCTGGCTATATAAAAATTCCTTGTGGTCCCTTAACGAGCTGAAAGACTCTCCTGATAAACATTTTCCCTCATTACAGGCTGTTATAGGTAATCGGCACAAGTTAATGAGAGCTGCTAATCGTGGTTGTGAGATTTCGCTCCCATGGGGTGCTGGGAAACCGACCAAGTCAGCGTTAAAACCACAGAAAAGCAGACGTTAAAAAAACAAGTTGCACCAGAATGAAGTAGGTTTTAGCTTCTTTGTTTCATTTCTTTCATTATCCTCATGACCCAGTGGTGCACTGCAAAGTCAGACACTATCAGTCGCCATCACAGTCTCCATGCTGCAGGACTCAGAGAATCTGGTTGTGTGTTTTGTGTGGAGGCAGCTGAACTAAATGTTACATTGCCATGAGAAACCTGTAAAAACAGTATGGAGTGTTGTTGGAAGAATTCAGACTGAGTGCGTCCAAACTGGGGGGAGAACATGACTATAAAAAGGGTTTTACAGCGTGTGAGACAGAAAAACTGAAATTCCTGCTGGGATGTCATTGACCACAAATCATTAACTTCTACAGAGGAAGAAATTCAACCTGAACGGATTTTAAAACTTATTTCCAAATGTTGCTGATGAATAGTTCTTCTTATTCACGCAAATCTAGAAGTGAACTGAAGTACAGGAGCTCTGGTGTTGGTACAGACATCAGAGCTGACAGCCGTGGTCTCTAATACATCTGACACTGCTGTTTAATCTGACTGTGTGTGAATTAATCCAGGTGATGTGTGTGGTCTCACTCTGGCAGCCAGCGAGCACCACCTCCACTCCAACTTCTCCATAGTCCCTCCGGATCTGAAACAGACACAGAGCAAAGGTCAGAGGGGGATCATTTCATTAGTCTGACTATTCAATTTAGAATAATTGAAAGCCTGAGGAGATAAATGATGAGCAAAGGGATGGATGCAGGAGGGGAGAAAGGCAGAGACACTAAAGTTTAAACAGAAGAACTCTATGGCAATGATCTTGTATTTGTTTCATTTCTCTGTGTTTTAGTTGAAGAACCTTAATTTCATTATGACTATAACAATTCAATTCAATTTATAAAGTGATCAAACAAGAACACTGTCGACATTATTGTGTGAATATTAAACACTGAGACTCATACGCTGCGTAGTGTCTTGATTCCAACAGTGTCCAGGAAGTTGACTGGGCTCAGGTCAAGGACGATGGCTCTTGGAAGCGAGGGGTCCAGGTCAGCATCCACCTCAATGACTGCAATGTCGCCCGGCTCCGCCTTCTCTAGCTCCGCCTTCTGGAGAGGAGGAGACATGACAGGTCACATGATATGCAATGTTTGCTTCAGATGATGAATCGATTAAAGGCATCAACGGGTGCAAGGGGTCAAAGTTCAGCAGGTTCTCAACCTGCTGATGTAAAAGACATTTTTTTACATTCATTTCCCATCATGCATCTGGTCTCCCTCA
Source organism: Decapterus maruadsi (assembly GCA_030347415.2). Lineage (NCBI taxonomy): Eukaryota > Metazoa > Chordata > Actinopteri > Carangiformes > Carangidae > Decapterus > Decapterus maruadsi. The sequence continues at coordinate 16,525,089 of CM064899.1, forward strand.
CCGTATCGACTGCGTTCTTCTTGGCGTTCTTCTTCTCATGTCTCTTCCGTTTGGCCTCCAGTTTCTTCTTTGCCGACAGAATCTTGGTGATGTCGATGCCACACTGAACACAAACACAAACACAATTATACAATGTTCTTTCATGTAGGGATGTCTATTTCACGTGTTAGAAAACCAAGGAGACAACATTATAAAACCCATCATCATCAATAATCAATGACCGCTGTGATTGACAGGTGAAGGTGTCACTTTGACAGTGTAGATGAGGAGCTGTCAGGCCCAGTGACAGTGAAGGGCTCATTTAGGTGATAGATTACCACTGTGGGCTCTTTCATCAGTACTGTGTGGTTTCTTCTGTGCTCTTTACGCTGATGAATATCTGAACCAGTTCAACTAGTCACACCAGTTAAATCCCCATAAAAAGAACAACAACAACAAAAAAAACAAGTGTGACAGGTAACTGCCTGAGGAAGTCTTGTTATAAAGCAGCAGAGGTGTCACAGAGGTGTCTCAGTCAGGACACCTGCAGCTATGGATTTTCCTTAATGTTATGAGTTAATAGCCTATATCTGTAGCAGCTTGTAGAACAAACTCTAAAGAAACCATGTCATTACAACAGTGAGTCTTTCAGTGAGTAGTTTGAAGCTGGTGCTGCCTTCGGGGTCCAGGGTTAGGGTTCAAATTTAAATTGTGAATCAATAATAATTTACCCTGCCAATAAAAAGCCATTGAAAACTGACATTTCCTTGACAAGAAGAGAGGAAAATAATGTTTTTCTGTTGGGATTTGAAAAATGTAAAAATGTAAAAATGTTTTGTGACAAGGGGACATCCATTCATCCTGGGACAGGTTGTGATGGCGGGGATGGATGGATATACAGTACATAGTATGGGATGCGTAATCCCTCCTGAGTTCTGGGTCCACCCAAGAGGCCTCTCACAGTTGGATGCGCCTGAAAAACCTCAGATATCCTAACCACCTCAACTGGCTGCTTTCAACGTAAAGGAACAAGAGAATGAGCTGGACAGAGAAAGTCCTTCCCTTCACAATGTGATTTACACTTTAATGATAGACCAAGTGTGAAAACACCATTCACAGTGAGTAGGGATTAATGAGGAGCCATGAAATGGAGTCTGTCACAGTAATAAGTCATCAGCAGCCAATCAGATTTCATTGTTTGTTGTTCTGACTCTGGCTCCACGACTGAAGCAGAATGTGATTAGTTCGACTTCCTGCTGCCCTGAGAGCAGCGCTGATCAGTGATCGGACATGAGCTCGTTAAGATCCTGTAATGGCCTGATCGGAGAACAACTTCTCCTGCTGTGTCACGTCACCCGGCTGATGTGATTACATTACTTAGCATCTCTTAGCATCTAGCACCGTACACGCTATGTTGAGATATCGCTGCAACAACAAGGAAGTGACCACTGTTGCCTGAACGAGGTCATCCAGACACCATCAACATCAGCGGACTGTCAAGTACTGATCGGACCTGCAGCCGCTCGGAGGGGGGAGAGACGATCCTATGGCTCTGACATTTTAATGAATGAAGCGTTTCATTGCCCTCCCCCTGCTTTTGTCATCTGTATTTATCTTCTTTCAGTCATTCTTCCCATTGACCCCAAAGACACAGAAGAAGAGGGAGGGCTGTTTTAGACAAAGGTTGAACAGAAGAAAAGAGCGGTGACATCTGAACAATATCTGTCACAGTGGGAACCAGTCAGTTATTAGTGTGTCAGTAAAATATGTTGAGAGTGTCAAAGAGGAAATGGGAGGAAGTGTGTGTGTGTGTGTGTGTGTGTGTGTGTGTGTGTGTGTGTGTGTGTGTGTGTGTGTGTGTGTGTGTGTGTGTGTGTGTGTGTGTGCACATGTTTGTGTGGGTCCTCACTTTCTCTCCGAGGGCATCCTGATACATCTCAGCGTTGGCGAAATAGAGCGTGGCAGAGGAACGGAAGATCACAACCCCAGGAATTTTCCTCACCTAAAATCAATCAGCCACTTAATCAATAAAAAAAATCTGTTCCCATGACAACAGGTGGTCTTAATAACATGGCACATCAAAATCTAGCTAAGGGGAAACGGCACAGGGGTAAACGTGGTGCAGTGTTCGTTTATGTTGGAAGATTCATCAGATGATAATCAGATATTGATTTGTAGTGAGTCGTTCGGTTTTAATGCGTACAGTGAAATAAACACTTAATCCTGCTTGATGAACACCAAGGCTTTAAATGGAAACCTTGGAATCTTTCAATGAGCAATGAAGTGAGTAGCAGGAGACAAAGAGCACTGAGCTTTGACTGGACAGTGACAAATCTGTATCTGACTCCTGGCTTTAACTTCAGGGATATGGAGGTATGTCCGCAGCAAACTGTTAAGATACAGATTGAATTCACGTCTAACTTGGCATAAGTATCACAGGACAATAATCATAGAAGAAAATTTAATTTTAAGCACCAAATTGCGCCATCAGTGTGTGAATGTGTGTGTGAATGTACTATTATATAAATACAAACCATTTACCATTTATAAACTGCATGTAATAATTTAAAACAAATGTATATTTCTGTGGTGGGTGTCAAAAGTCAGGTGCTGGTCGACAGCAGGAGCATATGAAATACGTGAAAAATATCCACCACACACAGTCAGGACTCTATTGTGATTATTAATGACGAACAACGCGTTTCGCATGTAGCATCGTCAGGTTATATAAAGTATATAAAGACTTGTTGTAATGAAAAAGACAAGTTATGGATTTTTGATTTGTATATTGTTGGCTGTACACCGGTTCAGTGTAATGGCATTTTATCTGTGATGTAAGCGTCTTGTTGTTGTTCTCTTCACCCTGTTCATTTCCAATCCCAGGATTGGAATGAACAACAATGAACAAATGAAAATAAATAAGCGCACTCTGGAGTCTGCACACTCTGTTTGAGCTCAGTAATGTAAACATGCAGTGTACCTGGTTATATTCCTCCAGTGGCCTGTAGAGGTCAGTGTCTGGGACGTGTCCTAACAGGGAGTATGTAGGTCTGAAAATACAACACAAAAACAGTGACACTGGGCTTAGGTTGGGGTGAAACTGCAGATGTGTGGTGATTGACAGGCTGGTGGTGGTCTTCCTACAACTGTGTCCTGAAGATGACGGTGAGCATGGAGAAGGCGATGGCTGCAGCCAGGCCCAGGTCAGGGTTCAACAGCAGGGTGAAAATGAAGGTGGCCACCCAGATCACCTGAGGAGAAACACGCAGGTGAATGACGCAGATGATGATGGTGCTAGAACACAACAGCACTGAGCCACCACAGTTGGAGTTACAGGAAACAAAAATCACTTCACTGTGACAAGACCATGCTATGTGTGTGTGTCAGTGAATCTCTCACCATGTCAATCCTGTTGCTCTTCCACAGAGCTGGGATGTCCATGAACTGCTTCATCATGCCATGGAGGTTAACGAAGATGATGGCAGCCAGCACCGCCTGCACAGGAAACAGAAAACAGCTGATATGGACTCAGGTTCAATTTCTGTCACATGACAGTCTGTCTGTCTGTCTGTCTGAGTTAAAAGTTCTGATGCAAACCATCATATCAAATATTCATATCAAAAATCAGAAAGACACAACACAAGCACAACAAACAATGCACACTGACATCAGCTGTTCTCTTTGCCTAACTTCAATTGAGTGTGAAGGGTTACCTTTAATTTTACAGTCATTCATCTTAGATTTGGAAAGGGGTCTATGCTTGTGCACAGATGTGAGCAAGCAAACACATGCATGCATGCACACATACACACATGTACAGGAACAGTACCTTGGGCAGCTCTTCAAATAGAAACCCACTCCAGAGCACAATGAAGAGAATAACTACAGCTGACAGAGCTCCAGCAACCTGCAGAGAGAGAGAGAGAGAAGTGATGAATGAGACCAGAAGAAAGAGTTAAAGAAAAACAAACTAGAAGATGAATGATGACGTCGTCATCAGTATGAATAGGTCTGTGATTGTAAGAGAAGTCAGAGCAGTCCCAGCCCCCTCTCCCACTCGTGTATAATGGGTCTGAACTGATGAATGCTGTTGTCAGACTTAATGTGTTGTGTAGGTGGAGCGCCACCATGTGAGAGAAAATCAATCCCCTAAGTGTTTTTTTTTAACAACGTCACTTATCAGAGTAACGGTAATCATATTCACTCGCTTCAGGTCTGTAGCTGCTCCATCTTGACTTACAGACAGCCACAGACCTGCAGCTACAGATCCACAGCTACACACCTGCAGCTACAGATCGGCAGCTACTGACACTCAGCTCCAGACACTCAGCTGCAGCTATACATATCCACAGCTACAGACCCTCGGCTTCAGACCAGCAGCTACAGATCTGCAGCTACAGGCCTGCAGATAGGTACCAGAGCACTGTGTGTAAGCAGTGAACCAGTGACAAACTTACAGATGAAACTCAAACTAAATTTGTGGATTCTCTAAGGGTGAAGTGAGAGAACAGATTTTTTATTTTGTGTGAACTGACCCTTTAAAGTTTGAACTCTATTAATGTTTCAGTTTGTTGGATGAAAATAACTTACTTTATTCAGAAGTTTTTGTCAGTTTCTTTTCAGCAGCTTTCTACGCTTGCCCCCACAGAGAGGTCAGAGGTCACCTCTACCATCCGCAGCAGAACAACAGGCTGTGTTACGCACCTGAGTCTTGCCTCCTGTGCTCTCCTGCACCATTGTGCGAGACATGGAGCAGCTGATGGCAAAACACTGGAAGATGCCTCCGACAGAGTTACTGAGCCCCAGAGCGATGAGTTCCTGACACAACAAGAGACTCCGGTTCACACACTGATCTGAAACATCAGCTCGTCCCACGTTCATTAGCCCCGCCCCCTACCTGGTTACTGTCCACCTTGTACCCATACTTCAGGGCAAAGATTCGACCCAGTGAGATGGCAATGCCATAACCAACCACAGCCAGAGCGAAGGCGTCTCCTATCACCTGGATGAACAGATCGGCTCCTGGGATGACAGGTGGCTGGAGGCTAGAGGACAGAAACCAGTGGAACACACATCCATTACAAACACTTCATTTGTGTTAAGAGATGCCTTTGTGTGTTCATCATTATTGTGTTTGTGTTTCTCACCCTGAGGGGATAACTCCCACCACGTCCACCCCATACTTGCCCTGCAGGTTCACCTGCCAGGAGACCAGTGTGGCAATAGCCACCTGGGCAGCAAAGTAACACATGATTATATAGAACAAAGGGATGTGTTGGAGAGTGTGTTTATCTTTCTGTAGAGTAAATTATAGGTGTGTGTCTGTGAAACTCACAGCCAGCAGCTCCACAGGTATAGGAACAGGTAGCTTTTTACTTAAGTAAGCATTGAGCTCCTTGGCGAGGATGAGGCCAATGATGGCAACGATACTGACCACGAGTGTCCCGATGTTTGTCTGTGGGAGGAGATAACAAATCTCCACCACAGTCTGGAGAGAAAGAGGTGGGAGACAAACTGGGGGTTAGATACTGTAGTCCAAATGAACAGCATTTTTTCCACATTGACATTATGGCCAAGACATCACGTTGCATATAACATGATCAACATCTTTACTAATGAGGGAGGAAACGATGAAACAAACATGAAAGAGTGCTGCAGTCTATATAGTTATTGTACGGAACTCTGACAGAGTGTCCGCTCACATGTAAAAACCTCACAGGCCCTGGATAAATGCAAAAACACCAGATATACTTTGTGTTATTACTGAAGCAATTGACAAACAAATTAACAACAGCAATTCTGAAAATGAACTGTTTATGAAGCTCAGGCGTAAACGAACGCTGAGGGTTTTCTGGTCGTTTGTGTTTCTATCACTGTCTGTTTTCTACCCAGGGATTTCAGAGCATATGATGCAGTGTTTGAAGGATTGTTGGTGTGTTCTCACATATATCAACGACATAGGGCCGCTGTATCTGACAGGGCTGATGCCAAAGGTGTATTTGAGCTGGGACACGATGACATGGATGGCAGCTCCAGTGGTGTAACCTCGGACCAGAGGCTCTGACAGGTAGGTCACCACGAAACCAAACTGGACCAGACCAAGCAGAATCTACAAAACACAGGCAGATAAACATCTGGAGGGTCACAGCAGCTGGAAACCTGAGAAAACCAATTAATATCTGACTCTGGACCTTCTGATTTTTAGGTCATTAGGACACATATAAAATGTATTACCAGTTTTACTTCACAGCTCCATGAAGAGAGACTGCTGAACCCAAACACATGGTTTGACCCTGAGCACATACCAGCTTTTACAGAGATCAATAATGACCTGAAACTGAGCCTCTAATATTAAATGTATTTGCTGACAGGCATCAGAAAACTACATTAGCTCTGAATGTTTTATTATACGGCTCAGTGCTGACATCTGTTGATCCAAACAACATGGACCTCGTCAACTCCAGACCAGATCACATCGATACCACAAACTCAAGTGTCCTCTGATATTCACCTGAAATAACCCAGATAAGAAGGTGACAGCTGCAGCCACTCGGACCCTCTCTGCATCCCGGGTGATGACGTCAACTATACTGGAGTTGGTCTCATTGTCCCAAATCATAAAGTTTGAGTCTGGGGCCAATCGATCTGTCACCCCCCCAATCATCACACTCATCACTGCATATGTCCCTGGAGAAGGAGATGCAGAGACAAACAATTTTTCTCTGGTAATACAACAATACATTCCCTTTTGAAATAAATGAAGCCTGCGTAAATTCATGCAGGACACGGAAGTGCCAGCCCCAGCTGTAGTCAGCTGACAGCCAGCCCATTAGTCTCTGTCCAATCACATTCATGCTCCTACCATAGGCGGTCTATTTAAATGTAGGCTGTCACACTGATTTCCCCCTCGACACGGCTCTGATCGCTGCGCATTGCTGCGCTGGAAAAGCTTGGACACGTTAGACACGTTGAAGTTACGCACTATAGCTTTAAGTGTCATGGTTAGTGTACACGGCTCTTGCTGCTGCTTCCGCCGCCGGTTTTGCGAGACGGGGTTTTGCGTGAGGGAAGGATTACTGCTCGTGTTCGTGCTCGCCCTGCTGCTGCTTGTGTCGATGCGGACCGGCGGCGGCTGACGTGTCAGCTCTCGAACGGAGGACGCCATCTGCGACGACGGCTGGGCTGCTTCTCTCCAGCGGGGCACACCTGGCAGGTGCGGCGGCGTCTCAGCTGTTCCATTGATTGACGGCGGCCGGTCCGGTTCCGGGCTGTGGAGGTTCTGTTGCCAGCCATGCTGCCACGCGGTCGGAGCGTCACACAAGGAACGGTTTGCTTTATTCTTATTCGCGCTGGGTTTCAACCTCCATAGCAATAATGCAGAATCATATTTGGCATTGAATTATCACAGTTGCAGCTTTCGTTCGTGGGTTTGGGGGGTTCTTTGTCTATTTTCTTATGAGCAATGAGCAAATTAATTAGAGTCTGCAAACTCTAACATGCTGCTTATAAAATAACGCTGTTCTGAGGAGATGGCTGGGATAGTTGCATTTGTTAAAGTCATGACCTCGTTTGTTGCGCATTCAGAGGTCTGCTTCTGCAGCAGGCGCTGCATCTCACAGGCTCACTAAGGTAGTATGACCTCTTCTGAATAGCATGCTGCTCTCATTTTGCAATTCAGAGGTGAGAGGGTCAGAGGTCAGCAGCCAGCGGCTGCCACACATATATAGGCACACCCAGATAGAATGACCTTTTTGCGGGATGCAGGCTTGCGCCCAATTAAAATATAATTCATGGTCTGCAGAGAGCCTCTGCAACACATATTTAGGCACACTCAGGTAGGATGACCTTTCGCGGGATGCAGCCCAATGAAAACATATAATTTAAGGTCTGCAGAGAGCCTCTGTGACACATATGTAGGCACATAAGGTAGTATGACCTCCTCTGGGTTGCATGCTGCACCCGTTTAAAACATAATTTCTGAGGTCTGCGGCAAGCTGCCGCTACACATAGCAGTGGCTGATGCTCCGCATGGGCTTATCATGGATGTAGGCTGGCGTTGGGCTCCATTGTTTTTGGGGGGTTTAAATTGTCTCCCTGGAGCGACATAGCATGCGCTTGTCCATCCAGGGAGCTCCCAGAGTGGAGCTTCAGCGCCAAGCCCAACTGTATTCCATTTGTGGCTATAAATGGTTTTAATCATGACGAGAGTGTTCCTGAATGAAATGAAGCCTGCGTAAATTCATGCAGGACACATGCCAGCCCCAGCTGTAGTCAGCTGACAGCCAGCCCATTAGTCTCTGTCCAATCACATTCATGCTCCTACCATAGGCGGTCTATTTAAATGTAGGCTGTCACACTGATTTCCCCCTCGACACGGCTCTGATCGCTGCGCATTGCTGCGCTGGAAAAGCTTGCCTCCTCCACCCCAGCCTCCACCTTCTCAGTGTCTCAGTGCTTTCTTCCACTCTGGGGGGTTTAAATTGTCTCCCTGGAGCGACATAGCATGCGCTTGTCCATCCAGGGAGCTCCCAGAGTGGAGCTTCAGCGCCAAGCCCAACTGTATTCCATTTGTGGCTATAAATGGTTTTAATCATGACGAGAGTGTTCCTGAATGAATTATAATAATGATGATGTAGGGTTTTAGCTAGTGTTCACATGACCCAATGAATAGATGCATCACTTAAATACAAACCAATTGAGATGTGCTTGGATGTGCCAAACAGGAAGTAGATGAGGACAGGATAGAAGGACGAGTAAAGGCCAAAGACTGGAGGAACAGAGGCCAGCAGGGCGTAGGCCATACCTGCAGGGAGGATGTGGGACTGATGTGATTTCTTATGACTCAGGACAGAGCTACTGCATAATCAGTCTTGAGGACATCACAGCAATGAAAACACATCTTTCCACCTGTTTCTCCTTCTCCTCCATCCCATCCCTGTATCTTTGTCCTTACCCTGCGGCAGCTGCATGATTCCCACACTGATCCCTGAGATTATGTCTCCCAGGGCATTGTCTCTGAAGGAGTAACGGGGAAGCCATGACACCACAGGAAAACTACCTAGCAGGCAGTTCTTCACGCGGGGACCAGAACAACTGAGTGTGAGAGGGACAGAGACAAAAGAAAAATGTTCTTCAAGAAAACAAATAGTGAGTGTTCAATTGAAAAAGCCTGACAAAGAAGAAATACAAAATATTGTTTCCTCCGTTCTCCTTTTGCATTTCTCGCTAGGGTCTGACTCATCTAAACCAGTGTGTGTGACGGGGAGGACAGGGGGGACATGTCCCCTCAGTTTCTGAAAAACATTAATTGTCCCCCCAATAAAAAATACCCTAAATTATTTGAGATTGAACAAATGTATTTTCAGACTTCACATTCTTCACATTTTAGATTCACATCTAAAAAGAAATGATTGAAATGGTGAAACAAATAATGTTTGACAAAATGTATTTTTGACTCCACATTCAATCTCTGGTCTCCTCCACTACAATGCAAATGAATGGGTAGTTTCTTACACAGACGCTGATGACATCAGCAGGCTTTAAAAACAATTACCCCCTCAATCTTAGGGCTTCATTTTGATATTCATCCATATCAATTAATCATGCATAAAGTAGTCCTATACACTGGGAGAAAAGGAAGATGGTGAGAAGAATTGGGGATCTGGCAGGGTGAGAGGGAGGTGCGACCAAGACTTTAGCGCTATATAACAGTTAAGTAAGCAGTGATACGCATTGTTGGCTGTTTAGGACAAATAAACAAGGAAGGTGATCACAATAAATTATTCCCTGTGCAGAATATTTTGAAGTGTAATTTCTTGGAGAAAGTATGAATATAATGTGTTTACGCAGTCTTACACACTCAAATAACAAGTGCTGGGATTTGCTCTGATATCAGTGGTGCAGCATGTGTCAAGTCTCTTCTTGTTCCTGAGTCCGACCTCCAGGCCCCAGTTAATAAGTGATCTCAGATGACTACTGAAGCACTATTTCAGTGAATAATGGATTTGTCACAGCACTTCAGTGAATTTCTGAGTTCAGATCTTTTATGTGATCATTAAACTACTTCACTGTGCTGTTAACACACTTAAGCCTCTGCTCTTTGTTATGTGTATGCTCTTTGCCCTTTTTGTGGATCTCATCATATTTAACACATTTTACAACTTTATGGAAATACTTCTGTTTCCTTAACTGCCAAGTGAGTGCATGTTTACCAATGTTGAATGCAGATTTCTATATGAAATAGTTGCATGGAGTAAAATGTATTCTGAAGGTAATGGTTGAACATCCAGTTGGATGTTACAGTTCTTTATGTATGATCAGTGGAGATAAGGCAAAAACTGTACCTTAGTGACTTTTTGACCTTTTCACACAGAGATGGTTTTGACTCAGACTTTTCTGCCATCTCTTCCACAGCTCCTTCATCCAGGATCTCCCTGTTCACGCTGTAGTTCATCCGTCTCCTCTCTGCCATGGCTAACACTGCACCATAAACAGAAAAAGAGGAATTTTTTGTTTCTTTCTTCCCAAACATTTGGCAAGAAATTGGTTCCTCATATTTTGTCAAACATGACTGCAGCAAAACAGCTGTTATATTCTAAACACAGTTTGCATTATGTTAGGAAAAGTTTAAATACCGTCTAACAAAACTAAACAAAGAAATTCATATTTATTCTAGACCTTGTTCGTCTCCACCTAGAAACTAAATTTTGAATCTTTTGAAAATAAAATATAATTACCTTCTGTGTTCCAGCAGTATCAAAATATTTTATTTGAAACTCCAAAGGTTTGTAGTGTTAACAAAATACAAACACCCACTTAAGCGCTAACATTAACCATACAGGGTAGTAAGGTAGAAGGTTCTTCAATCGTTTTGTCTTATTCAGAGGAAAGAGATCCAAGTCCGAGTCTCTCTCTGGTCAGGGTTTTGAAGAAAATCTTTCACAAAATCTTAAAAAAGTTCCCTCAGATGGCACATGTCCTTTCATTAGGCTAAGTATTAATCCAGCACATGTGCAGTGGTCCCCAGGCTTCAGACTGAACCTGATGTAGAGTTTTCCATCAGATCCAAGGAGTACTGAGTGGCACCAAATGAGAAGCTGTCATTTCTTCAGCAGCTATTTGGCCAATAGATGAAGGTGAGGTTTAATTCTGTCATCCAACACAAAAGAATCCCTGCTCCAGCAGTGGGGCTCTTAGGACCTTGAAGAGAAAACAAGATAAGACAAGTGAACATTGTTTTGGAGACAGAGGGCAAAGTTCCAGTCAGGGTGGTTGGTGTGCATAGCTGGAAACATAGGTAAAAGAAGTTAGAGATGACACTTATTTTGTGCTTGTTTTATTTTTTGCAGGGTTCACTTTGTAGTTACTGTCATATAATTGATACTACCAATCACCTTTTGCTTTTGAAGAGATTTGTGTAAAATGAAATCGATATACTTTACATGTTAGTTTGACTTACACATATACACAGTATGCTATAAATGCACAAATGAAACTAAATAAATGAGAGTAAATATAAGTATTAAAATTCACTTAGTAGTCAGAGTCTTATATCAATCTTATCTGTGTGTTTTATGTCTTGTGTGATTAGATTAGTCAACCATTTCAGCCTGGTCAGACTTGTTCCTGTTAATTTATGATTATTGCACAGGAGAGTGAAGGGGAGGCCTCCTTAATCACTGGCAGAAGAGATACTGGTTAACTAAGCATGACAAACAATACGCTTTCTTGAGGGCACAGTGTGCTTTCATTCCACACCCACATGTTACAACAGCAGCTTTTATTTATTGTACTTTGTTATGATGTAGAGACTCCATCAGTCACAGTCAATACATAATCTGAAATGCTGTCAACTGTCAACAGCCTCTTTAATAAACCATCTTCATACTTTTGATGAATACTGCATAAAGGCTGAGTCCAACCACCCTTCAGAAGAAACAGAGTCCAGGCTATTGTATGCTCAGTCTCCATCGTTTGCATGGCCAAACAAAGGATCACGAGCAATATACGCCCCTTTGGGTTTATAGGCCACAGGGGCTTTTATAAACATCTAAGCGTGAGCCCAGCAGCCATTGAAAACTCACTTCAACCTCTTGTATCCTTAGTCTCCTTCTTTTGGTCACTACCCAAAGCTCATGGGTTTTAGCATACACAACGCACGTTCAGGACCAAAGTTTGAAGCCCCAGTGGCCTAATGGATAAGGCACTGGCCTCCTAAGCCAGGGATTGTGGGTTCGAGTCCCATCTGGGGTGATTTACAGCAGAGTGGCGCAGCGGAAGCGTGCTGGGCCCATAACCCAGAGGTCGATGGATCGAAACCATCCTCTGCTAACAGTTTTTTACAAAGTGGTGTCTTCAAGCAGACGAAATGCTTTCACAAAGCGGACTGGCAAAACCAGTTGAAAACCGTTGTCAATGAGCAACACTAGTCAGAGCTGCTAACATCTAAGCCTGAGCCCAGCAGCTATTCAAAGAAAATTAATTTCAACCTCTTGTATCCTTAGTCTCCTTCTTTAGGTCACTACCCAAAGCTCATGGGTTTTAGCATCCACGACCACCAGAGTGGGACCAAAGTTTGAAGCCCCAGTGGCCTAATGGATAAGGCACTGGCCTCCTAAGCCAGGGATTGTGGGTTCGAGTCCCATCTGGGGTGATTGACAGCAGAGTGGCGCAGCGGAAGCGTGCTGGGCCCATAACCCAGAGGTCGATGGATCGAAACCATCCTCTGCTAACAGTGTTTTACAAAGTGGTGTCTTCAAGCAGACGAAATGCTTTCACAAAGCGGACTGGCAAAACCAGTTGAAAACCGTTGTCAATGAGCAACACTAGTCAGAGCTGCTTATATCTAAGCCTGAGCCCAGCAGCCATTCAAATAAAACTCGCTTCAAGCTCTTGTATGCTTAGTCTCCTTCTCATGGGTAAGGCACTGGCCTCCTAAGCCAGGGATTTTGGTCACTACCCAAAGCTCATGGGTCCTAAACCAGGGATTGTGGGTTCGAGTCCCATCTGGGGTGATTGACAGCAGAGTGGCGCAGCGGAAGCGTGCTGGGCCCATAACCCAGAGGTCGATGGATCGAAACCATCCTCTGCTAACAGTGTTTTACAAAGTGGTGTCTTCAAGCAGACGAAATGCTTTCACAGAGCGGACTGGCAAAACCAGTTGAAAACCGTTGTCAATGAGCAACACTAGTCAGAGCTTCTTATATCTAAGCCTGAGCCCAGCAGCTATTCAAAGAAAATTAATTTCAACCTCTTGTATCCTTAGTCTCCTTCTTTAGGTCACTACCCAAAGCTCATGGGTTTTAGCATCCACAACCACCAGAGTGGCAACCACTTTAGCACGTTCAGGACCAAAGTTTGAAGCCCCAGTGGCCTTATGGATAAGGCACTGGCCTCCTAAACCAGGGATTGTGGGTTCGGGACCGATCAGGGATGAATTACAGCAGAGTGACGCGGCGGAAGCGTGCTGGGCCCATAACCCAGAGGTCAATGGATCGAAACCATCCTCTGCTAACAGTTTTTTAGAAAGTGGTGTCTTCAAGCAGACGAAATGCTTTCACAAAGCGGACTGGCAAAACCAGTTGAAAACCATTGTCAATCAGCAACACTAGTCAGAGCTGCTAATATCTAAGCCTGAACACAGCAGCCATTCAAAGAAAACTCGCTTCAAGTTCTTGTATCCTTAGTCTCCTTCTTTTGGTCACTACCCAAAGCTCATGGGTCCTAAGGCCAGGGTTTTAAGCCAGGGAGTTCGAGTCCCATCTGGGGTGATTTACAGCAGAGTGGCGCAGCGGAAGCGTGCTGGGCCCATAACCCAGAGGTCGATGGATCGAAACCCTCCTCTGCTAACAGTGACAAAGTGGTGTCTTCAAGAAGCCGAAAGTGGCAAAACCAGTTGGATGAATGAGCAACACTCAGAGCCTCCTAAGCCAGGGATTGTGGGTTCAAGCTCTTGTATCCCATCTTGGGGTCACTACAAAGCTCATGGGTGGCCTTACAGCAGGGAGCGGAAGCGTGCTGGGCCCATAACCCAGAGGTCGATGGATCGAAATCATCCTCAGCTAACAGTGTTTTACAAAGTGGTGTCTTCAAGCAGACGAAATGCTTTCACAAAGCGGACTGGAAAAACCAGTTGAAAACGGTTGTCAATGAGCAACACTAGTCAGAGCTGCTAACATCTAAGCCTGAGCCCAGCAGCCATTCAAAGAAAACTCGCTTCAAGCTCTTGTATCCTTAGTCTCCTTCTTTTGGTCGCTACCCAAAGCTCATGGGTTTTAGCATCCATAACGTACGTTCAGGGCCAAATTTTGAAGCCCCAGTGGCCTGATGGATAAGGCACTGGCCTCCTAAGCCAGGGATTGTGGGTTCGAGTCCCATCTGGGGTGATTTACAGCGGAGTGGTGCAGCGGAAGCGTGTTGGGCCCGTAACCCAGAGGTCGATGGATCGAAACCATCCTCTGCTAACAGTGTTTTACAAAGTGGTGTCTTCAAGCAGACAAAATACTTTCACAAAGCGGATTCGCAAAACCGGTTGAAAATCGTTGTCAATGAGCAACACTAGTCAGAGCTGCTAACATCTAAGCCTGAGCCCAGCAGCCATTCAAAGAAAACTCGTTTCAAGCTCTTGTATCCTTAGTCTCCTTCTTTTGGTCACTACCCAAAGCTCATGGGTTTTAGCATCCACGACCACCAGAGTGGCAACCACTTTAGCACGTTCAGGACCAAAGTTTGAAGCCCCAGTGGCCTAATGGATAAGGCACTGGCCTCCTAAGCCAGGGATTGTGGGTTCGAGTCCCATCTGGGGTGATTTACAGCAGAGTGGCGCAGCGGAAGCGTGCTGGGCCCATAACCCAGAGGTCGATGGATCGAAACCATCCTCTGCTAACAGTGTTTTACAAAGTGGTGTCTTCAAGCAGACGAAATGCTTTCACAAAGCGGACTGGAAAAACCAGTTGAAAACCGTTGTCAATGAGCAACACTAGTCAGAGCTGCTAACATCTAAGCCTGAGCCCAGCAGCTATTCAAAGAAAACTCGCTTCAAGCTCTTGTATCCTTAGTCTCCTTCTTTAGGTCACTACCCAAAGCTAATGGGTCCTAAGCCAGGGATTGTGGGTTCGAGTCCCATCTGGGGTGATTTACAGCAGAGTGGCGCAGCGGAAGCGTGCTGGGCCCATAACCCAGAGGTCGATGGATCGAAACCATCCTCTGCTAACAGTGTTTTACAAAGTGGTGTCTTCAAGCAGACGAAATGCTTTCACAAAGCGGACTGGAAAAACCAGTTGAAAACCGTTGTCAATGAGCAACACTAGTCAGAGCTGCTAACATCTAAGCCTGAGCCCAGCAGCTATTCAAAGAAAACTCACTTCAACCTCTTGTATCCTTAGTCTCCTTCTTTAGGTCACTACCCAAAGCTCATGGGTTTTAGCATCCACGACCACCAGAGTGGCAACCACTTTAGCACGTTCAGGACCAAAGTTTGAAGCCCCAGTGGCCTAATGGATAAGGCACTGGCCTCCTAAGCCAGGGATTGTGGGTTCGAGTCCCATCTGGGGTGATTTACAGCAGAGTGGCGCAGCGGAAGCGTGCTGGGCCCATAACCCAGAGGTCGATGGATCGAAACCATCCTCTGCTAACAGTGTTTTACAAAGTGGTGTCTTCAAGCAGACGAAATGCTTTCACAAAGCGGACTGGCAAAACCAGTTGAAAACCGTTGTCAATCAGCAACACTAGTCAGAGCTGCTAATATCTAAGCCTGAACCCAGCAGCCATTCAAAGAAAACTCGCTTCAAGTTCTTGTATCCTTAGTCTCCTTCTTTAGGTCACTACCCAAAGCTCATGGGTTTTAGCATCCACAACGCACGTTCAGGACCAAAGTTTGAAGCCCCAGTGGCCTAATGGATAAGGCACTGGCCTCCTAAGCCAGGGATTGTGGGTTCGAGTCCCATCTGGGGTGATTGACAGCAGAGTGGCGCAGCGGAAGCGTGCTGGGCCCATAACCCAGAGGTCGATGGATCGAAACCATCCTCTGCTAACAGTGTTTTACAAAGTGGTGTCTTCAAGCAGACGAAATGCTTTCACAAAGCGGACTGGCAAAACCAGTTGAAAACCGTTGTCAATCAGCAACACTAGTCAGAGCTGCTAATATCTAAGCCTGAACACAGCAGCCATTCAAAGAAAACTCGCTTCAAGTTCTTGTATCCTTAGTCTCCTTCTAGTCTCCTTCTTTAGGTCACTACCCAAAGCTCATGGGTTTTCCTCCAGACGAAACCATCCTCTGCACGTTCAGGACCAAAGTTTGAAGCCCCAGTGGCCTAATGGATAAGGCACTGGCCTCCTAAGCCAGGGATTGTGGGTTCGAGTCCCATCTGGGGTGATTTACAGCAGAGTGGCGCAGCGGAAGCGTGCTGGGCCCATAACCCAGAGGTCGATGGATCGAAACCATCCTCTGCTAACAGTGTTTTACAAAGTGGTGTCTTCAAGCAGACGAAATGCTTTCACAAAGCGGACTGGAAAAACCAGTTGAAAACCGTTGTCAATGAGCAACACTAGTCAGAGCTGCTAACATCTAAGCCTGAGCCCAGCAGCCATTCAAAGAAAACTCGCTTCAAGCTCTTGTATCCTTAGTCTCCTTCTTTTGGTCACTACCCAAAGCTCATGGGTTTTAGCATCCACGACCACCAGAGTGGCAACCACTTTAGCACGTTCAGGACCAAAGTTTGAAGCCCCAGTGGCCTAATGGATAAGGCACTGGCCTCCTAAGCCAGGGATTGTGGGTTCGAGTCCCATCTGGGGTGATTTACAGCAGAGTGGCGCAGCGGAAGCGTGCTGGGCCCATAACCCAGAGGTCGATGGATCGAAACCATCCTCTGCTAACAGTGTTTTACAAAGTGGTGTCTTCAAGCAGACGAAATGCTTTCACAAAGCGGACTGGCAAAACCAGTTGAAAACCGTTATGAATGAGCAACACTAGTCAGAGCTGCTTATATCGAAGCCTGAGCCCAGCAGCCATTCAAATAAAACTCGCTTCAAGCTCTTGTATGCTTAGTCTCCTTCTTTTGGTCACTACCCAAAGCTCATGGGTCCTAAGCCAGGGATTGTGGGTTCGAGTCCCATCTGGGGTGATTTACAGCAGAGTGGCGCAGCGGAAGCGTGCTGGGCCCATAACCCAGAGGTCGATGGATCGAAATCATCCTCAGCTAACAGTGTTTTACAAAGTGGTGTCTTCAAGCAGACGAAATGCTTTCACAAAGCGGACTGGAAAAACCAGTTGAAAACGGTTGTCAATGAGCAACACTAGTCAGAGCTGCTAACATCTAAGCCTGAGCCCAGCAGCCATTCAAAGAAAACTCGCTTCAAGCTCTTGTATCCTTAGTCTCCTTCTTTTGGTCGCTACCCAAAGCTCATGGGTTTTAGCATCCACAACGCACGTTCAGGACCAAAGTTTGAAGCCCCAGTGGCCTAATGGATAAGGCACTGGCCTCCTAAGCCAGGGATTGTGGGTTCGAGTCCCATCTGGGGTGATTTACAGCAGAGTGGCGCAGCGGAAGCGTGCTGGGCCCATAACCCAGAGGTCGATGGATCGAAACCATCCTCTGCTAACAGTGTTTTACAAAGTGGTGTCTTCAAGCAGACGAAATGCTTTCACAAAGCGGACTGACAAAACCAGTTGAAAACCGTTGTCAATGAGCAACACTAGTCAGAGCTGCTAACATCTAAGCCTGAGCCCAGCAGCCATTCAAAGAAAACTCGTTTCAAGCTCTTGTATCCTTAGTCTCCTTCTTTTGGTCACTACCCAAAGCTCATGGGTCCTAAACCAGGGATTGTGGGTTCGAGTCCCATCTGGGGTGATTGACAGCAGAGTGGCGCAGCGGAAGCGTGCTGGGCCCATAACCCAGAGGTCGATGGATCGAAACCATCCTCTGCTAACAGTGTTTTACAAAGTGGTGTCTTCAAGCAGACGAAATGCTTTCACAAAGCGGACTGGCAAAACCAGTTGAAAACCGTTTGTCAATGAGCAACACTAGTCAGAGCTGCTTACATCATCTAAGCCTGAGCCCAGCAGCCATTCAAAGAAAACTCACTTCAAGCTCTT